>JAWMRA010000130.1:5579532-5749720 GCA_035584735.1 Pseudotriccus pelzelni | reverse complement strand
CGCTCCGGGGCTGGGGGGCGGCCGGGGGCTCCGCGCCGCATCGCCGCTCAGCAGCCGCCGCCGCTACCGCCGGGGGCCCCGCGCCCCGCCGCTGCCCCGCGCTGGCCGCCGCCCCGCCGGCATTCCCGAGCGCTCGGCGGCGGAGCGGGTCCCGTACGCGCGGCCGCCCCGACCCAACTTTGCCCGGCGCTCATGGATCCCGGCCCTCTTGACGCCCGGGGCCGGCTCCCCCCACGGGCGCCCATTGGCCGCCGCGCCGCCAGCGACCCTCCCACCGCCCGCCCCCCGCACCTGAGGGGCCGCCCCGGCGGGGACCGGGACGGCGGGGCGGGAGGGGAGGGAAAGGGGTGCTCGCCCGGCAGTGCCGGGATGGAGGCGGGGGTCTCCCCCGAAACGCTCCCGCCTGGAGCGAAGAGGGACCGGGGATCCCCGGGCGGGATGCCCCGCGCATCGAGGGATGTGGCGGCGGCAGCGGCAGCGCCGCCTCTCACTTTCACAGCAGTTCGCGAAGGAACTCCGCGGACCCGTTATCCCGGGGAGATGCTCCGCCGCGCCGCTCCTCCCGCGGGCCCGGAGCGCCCTCTGCTGTCGTGCCGCGCGCGGCAGCGGCGAAGCCCCACAGGGACGCGGGAGTGTCCCCTGGAAACTCTTGTCTTCGACCGACCGAAAAGTCCCCACCGTTCCCCGTCCCAAAAAGGCAGTGCGTGTAAATAACCGGGAAAGCCCCTAATCCTGTCTCCCCGCAGTGCCGCTGGAAGTAAAACTGTTGATTTTGTATGTATTGACCTTTAATTACAAGCAGGGGCGTAAACACAAACCTGCCGACGGCAATTAAGCTGATAGTGTAAATCCTACGTGTGGCCACATAACAAATCAGCAAATGTAGAGTTTATTTATCCTTGTGAGGGAGTTAATGAACTTGGCAGTGGCTTTTTCAGCTTGGAAAAGCCGGAAAGGTGAGAAAAGAGGTGAAAAAAAAAAAAAGGAGGAGAGGGTAGGAGTGTGTGCGGATAAGGTGTCAAAGGCAGTTAGTTCCCCCTTAGCCCCCTGATATGATGAAAAAACGGATATCAAATAAATATTAGCAGCAGTCTTGACTGGAAGCAGTAAAGTAAGGTAAAAGCAGTGGTTCTTGTCCCCGCATGGTATTGTCATCTAATACGAAGAGATACTTCGGGACAATAGCTCCTGAAAATCCCTATTTCCTTTTGAGATGGATCCTCACATCCACGACCAGCCCCCGCCCCTGTGGGTACCGCAGGCAGCTGTGAGGGCCAGTGAGCCTGGGGAGCCTGGTGGCCAGCACCCCTCCCTTCATGGGACCCCGTGCGAGTCCTGTTGTCACGGGGAATCTTTCCTTTGGGTCATAGTATTTACTTTTGCACTTCTCAGTGTCTGCTGCCGACCCCGAGAAGGACTTCTGTCCTCAAAGTGCTCTGCTTTTCCAAGCTGCACTAGTTCAGTAGAAGATACCAAGTTATCTACAAACAGAAGTGCTAAAACCTCCTGCGCTTTTGCAAGGATTTGGACAGTAAATCGATGCGACAACTAAGAATGGATCGTCAGTCCTGTCTGCCTGCCTGGATGCGTAACGCTGCTCAGGTCTGCACCAGTTCTTTGATATTTAACTCCACCTACAGGCGGGCATCGACCCTTGCCTGCAGCGAGCAATTCACTGCGTCTTCTCGAAAGCACGGAAAGGTGAATTCTCTACTCGTATTACAAAAATGCCCCGAGTTTATAGAGTCAGCAGAAAACAACAGTAATACTGTATTCACAAAGACATAAAATTACATGGGTTGGACGGGGAGGATTACCCACATAAGTTAACATCAGCTGTCACTAGAATAGATCTTCAAGCGTTCAGCACATCTTGATCACTGGACTTTTTTCCTCACTAAATGGAATTTTTCACATCCGCTAGTCAAAAATACAGCACTGAGAACCATTCTGACAACTCCTGAAAGGACTTTGATCCTTTCCCTAATTAATAGGTCAGAATGAATCATCAACCAACTATTTTATGTGTGGAACCGGAACAGTCTTGTTCTGATGTTGTTCAAGCTTCTCTGTGCCCACATCTGTGCTTCCCTCTGGGTTCTTTTCTCAAATCTCAAAATTAGAAATGCTGCTACACAAGTATCCAAGTTCAAATATATGAAAGCACAACATCAGCCTTTTAAATTCTGTACCTCTCAGGTAAGCAAAATGGCTAAAATTCTGGGAAAAAAACCCCAGAGAATATCTAGACGATAGGTTTCAAAGCACCAGGTTTATGCTACTCTAGCCATTCGTAAATAATAATAATAATAATAAATAATGCCTGTCAATATTAGATGCCAGAATTATGATGTGTTCCTCTTGCATTATAATACCAGAAAAATTATACATTGCAAAATTTTGCAACACACATGAGAACAAATCAAACAAAATCTACTTTTTTTTTGTTTACAGGCCATGTAATTTAATATTTGGAATTACATCTATGATGTCATAACTGTAAATATTGACAAGTTGTTCCAGAAACAGAATTTTCTTAGCCTTTTGTAACTGTAAATGTAAAGCAAACCTAGATGTATTTCTAGATATGAGCCACCCACAAAAGAAAACCCCCAACCTCTTAAATTCCTGAAGGGTTTCAATATATCAAAAATTCCATTTCATAGGATTCAGAAAGTGGAGAGTTTTTTAAATTAGAATGTTTACAAAGAGTTATACAAAACTTATGATTTCCAATTACCAAAACAATTTCAGGCAAACTTTTTTTATAACTTTCTCATTGCAGCTCTATTATATTTTTAATGTGAGCTATTTTAAATGCAACCAAACTTAGAAGATGCTTGAAAAACAACTGTACTTTTTGTCTAAAACAAACAAACAAGTTGTTTTAACGGCTAGGAAAAAGCCCATTGAAATTGAAGCAGCTATGGTAGATTTTAAGGAACAAAAACCTGCTTGCGCTGTCACTGGTACTGTCAGCAAGATGTATTTCAAATGAGTGAATGGAACAGTGCAATACATCCCTCAGGATCCAGCCTGTCCTCTGTCACTGCCCCGATTTTGCTTCATGAAAGATGAACAATTTGCTTATGTGAAGATTAGGATGTGACTGTCACAAACACTGGCTTATTTCTACATATCAGTGGTAAAAAGACAGGCTAGGAGAGAGGAAAACAAAACCAAAACCCAAAAAGACAACTGTTTGCCAGCCACAGGGTCATTCCCAGTGGCTCCCAAGTCCAAGCCTTGCAGAGCAGCTCAGATGAGACCAGTGCTGCTGCAGTGAGAACTCCCATCCTGCCTTGTGGAAGGGTAGTTATGAGGAATTTGGTGGTGCTGGAAGCAGGAAAGAAATAATTTATCACCCCCAGCAGATTTTGTCCCTGTTATTCAGGCTGAAACAAAACAAACCTACTGTAACAGATTGCCCAGAGAAGCTGTAGATGCCCCATCCTTGGAAGTGTTCAAGTCCAGCTTGGATAAGGCTTTGAGCAGGCTGCTCTAGAGGAAGATGGCCCTGGAAGAGAGGTCTTAAAATTCAGGGAAACTCCTGTAATTCTCCCCTGAAGCCAAATGGAAACTTCACTTGTAGATCTGTTTCCTCTTTGCAGATCTTAGAGCCTGTGAGTAAACCATGACAGAGACCTCCTGACCCAACTTCTACTTCACATTGCATTATACTAAACCAGGAATAGCTTAGTTCATTTCAGTGTTGGTACATCAGCATAAGTGTGGGTTGAGTTTTAACCCCTTTTAGGTTAACACAAATAAATTCAGAGAGAGTTAACTGTGCTAAGAAGGGCTGTACCACTCATAACTTGTGAGAATGGAAATAAAGTGAAGAAAAGGTCATTTTGCACTTTTTGTCTTGCCTCCAGCACTGTTGATAACACAGCCCAACACTTCATCAGGCTTTCACCTCCAGATACAGAGAAAGCAATCTAATCCCAACACTGTCCAGGTCACACTCCACTGCAAAGTCTTAATAATGACCTCAATGTCCAGTGTCAACAGATCAACACATCTGGCTGTCAGGTTTAATGTGTTTTCAGTGCTGTTTTGCCTAAAGTGGGCAACAGTGCTGCTGAAATGTTGTACTGGAAGGCACAGAAGGTAGAGAAGCAAGTGGAGGGCTGATGAATGAAATGAAAAGCATTATGGGGAAGAAAAAGTTTTTAAGCAAGTTTTTTACCCTTGGTAAGTTAAATGAAAACTGAATGTGTACCTATTATTTCACACAGACCTGAGAGGTCTAAGGCTTACAATTGGATATCACAACAGGCATAGAATTTTATTCTGCAGCCAGAATAGGAACTGGTTATGAATTCATCACATCTGGCAGGTAGGTTTCTGTGTTTTGTATTTGATGAGCTGAAGGTAAAAGCACAAAACCTCTGTTTGATGCACAGTATTCCTGAGCAATGTGAGACTTGGCACTGGGAATTGTCATTATTTCTTGTAGGCAGTTGGAATTCTGCCCATAGCTCTAGGAAAATACTAGGAAGACTGTACCCCTACCTGCAGTAATCCATTTACTTCTTATCATCACTGGATTGGGGAATGCTGTAGTCAGGAAATTAGGCAGATATCTTAAAAACAATCTTAGTGTGTTCCAGAGATAAAACAACAGCTCCCTTCTCAGTGTGAGCTATGCTCCTTGTTCCTATATACACTACTTAATGATTTATTAAAATGTGTTTTGGTCTGATTTCAGCTTCCCAGTAAGAAAAGACAACCAATGGTGCAGCTTGTCTGAGGACACAACTATTCATTTTTATGTTTTCATATGCTGTGTGCTGTATCTCAGTCAAACAACATTCCAAATTACTCTGAATAACTGACTTTGCATTTTGCTACGCCACATATTTTGCTGCCAGCTGGTGATTTTATCAGAATTAACTTTATTTCCTTCTAGAGCACTGATAGAGATCTGGAATGCAATTTTACCAAGACTATGCAGCAGTTCCTGGCAGAGGGTTAAGTTAAATGCTGTGAAGAATCCTTGCATCACTACTCCCAGAAACCAATCTCAAACTAATTTTTTTATTTTTATTAACTAAATAAACCCCTATTTTTAAATACATTACAAACCAGCTTGGTAGTCATTGCTTTCATTCTGTGCTTGCACACCAGAGGAGCCTTCTGTGACTGTATGATAGACAGCAGATTAACCAGATTGGCCTCTCCAGCCTATGTAGTAGTGATATTTGACTGTCTTTTAGTATTTCATTAATGTTGTTCAGGCACATGGTGTGATTCTAGGGGCTGTCCTGTACAAGGCCAGAGGTAGAGCTATGATTATCTTTGTGGGTCACTTCCAGCTCATGATATAGCATTCTAAGAATCAAATTCCTTGAGAACTGTGAACATCCTCAGAGCAGCTCACGTTATCAGGTTTCAGGTCTGTTTATCACAGGCACATTTTGGAACCTGCTTTTCCCTAGAAGTGTTATTTCAGGCCCTACCTAGACTAGAAGAGTAGTCAGAAATTCTAGGTCTTATAATAAAATTGTGGATTTCCCATGACAAAGGGGGGGGTTTATAATCATATTCTGTTAAATATACAGTTGCAAAGGATAAGAATTTCCCGTCATATCTTACCAGCTTGTCATTTGGTTTCTTGATTTTCTGCAATATTTTCCTAGTTTTTTATCTGAAAATGGATTTGTTCATTTTATTCCTCTACCTCATCTGAGACATTTTTTTCTTGAGAGGGTGCAGCATCTGCCTCATGAATGAGTAAATCTAATCTTTTTTGTTCTCTCACTGAACTTTTTCTCCATTGGTTCCTTTTTTACTAATTACATTCAGATTTTTAACACCACTTTGTATTTCAGTTAGGGACAGATAGAGTGAAAACCACCTTTGCTCCACTGTTTTCTTTTTGATGTTATATGAATGAAATATTACTGTAATATTTTTCTCAAGATGCAGTTTAGCAGTCACTGAGGCAGAAAAATGTTGGTTTAAATCAATAGGTACTGAACCCTTCCTTTTCATTATTATTCTGCATAAAATCAGGGGTCTGAGTAGAGGTGGTCAAGTGACAGGTGAGTTAAAAATCCACTTTTCACTGGTTACAGAAATTGTGGTCAGGTATTTCTTCCTCCCCTCTCTGTATTCATGCACTTGGCTCCTACCAAAGCTGCAAGGGAGCTCACCTCACGTAAGCAAGATGTGGTGATAAAAAACCTAAGCATGGCATGTCATTTGAGTTTTACTTGTTCTGACACTAAACAATTTAGACTGGGATAGTCATAATGTGTTCCTGAGAACCACATCAACCCAGACAGGGAGAGCAGCAGAATCAGACCCTGTGTGCCTGATTCGGTTCTCAGTTGCCTTCCCAGTCACACTAATGAGAGCTGAATTGGACTTTTGATATTTATCACTTAATAGACTTGCTGTCCTTAGAAAAAGAACATTAAAGTGTTTTTCCAGCCATGTTTTATAGCCTAGAAATAGACTGGTCTGAACTTAGTAGTTTTATTTTTCAACACCTGTCTGCAACAGTATGTTTTCTTTTTCCTTTAACAGCTAGAGCACTCAGCAGCGCTCTTAACTGTATATTGTGGCTGTGGCTTTTTTTTTTTCTTAAAATTAAGTTGTTTTTTTAGTAGCTGGCTGTTTGTGAAACCCTGTTGAAGTCAGCAGCTGCCACAGAAAAATGGTTTTAAAGGGTTTAAAAAGGTTCTAAAAAACATCCTCCACAATTCAAGTGTAAAATTCAGTGTTATTTCACTCAAAGTAAGATTCTCATCAAATGAAAAAATTAATCCCCTCACTTCTCAACAGAAAAAGAAAGAAAAAAGCTCCCATAAAAAAAGCCCACCTCACGAAAACCTCTAAACAAGTACAAATCCTGCAGTTCCAACAGAAAACTGTACTGATCTCTGACACTTAACTGGCCACGAGAAAGAAAGGGAATCTCAAAGCAGTTACTATTGTTTCTTTTTTGTTCACTTCTTTCTTTTAAGTGCTCTGATTTCCTTGTCACAAGATTTAAAACCCTAAATTGCAACAGAAGGCTTGCATCGTTCTCTTTTCTATTTTCAGAGACAAATTTCCATGAATCAAGTTAGAAATTAGTAAAATAACTGGGAAATAATGTGATATATGCAATGTATACGTATTGTTATGGCTTGGAAAGCCACAAATGGAAAGAGAAAGAAAGACAGAAAGAAAGAGAGAGAGAAGGGAGGGAGGGAGAAAGGAAGGAAGGAGCTTTAATAGTATTTTTTACATAGAATGCCACTTAGTCATAAAAAAGCCCCCACCCAAAAAAAAACCCAAACAGTGCTTTCAGCTGACTGACAAACTTATTAGGATGATTTTGATACTGAAACTGTAGTTTCCTGGGAGCCCACAAGGTGGTAGAGTTCAGCTGAGTATCTATGCTGAATTACTATTGCCTGGACCATGAACATGAAGTTAATAACTAGTTAAAAGTGCTGATTTTGCTATGACCCAGAAGCTCAAACAATGTAATTTTTTATTTTTTTTTTTTGAGAGCTTTTCATTTCTGGCTTAGTCATAGTTTTCTATTTGAATGAATCTCACTCACTCATCCATACTCTGGATGGAGTTTAGTTCAGCAACTATTGACAGTGAGACATTGGGAAAACAAACTACTTGTCTAGAATGCAGTAAATCTGTAATACAGCTTATTACAGCTGTACACAGCTACTGTGAAGCTGCTGGGCCTTTACTCAGCCTTCATTGAACAAAGCAACCTGTCTCTAAATCAGAAATACAACCTATTATGAAGTAAAACAGCTCTGCAGTTCTACAAATCTGGAAGTTAAATCTGCTCTTTGGAGCCCAGCAGATTTACTAGTCTCCCTGATGCTGAGTGGTGCTTTACTGACTCTCTTGTCCTAATTCCAGTTGCTCAAGAAAGATAAATAAAGTACCTACAACATTTCAAGTGCAGCTTTTGAAAAAGTAAAGCCATTAATGTCAAAATCCTTTGGAACTCAGCAGAATAAAATTTTGGTATAAACTTGGATTACAGTGGCAGCTGCTTCAGCATGGATATGATTAGAGGATAAAACAAGAAAAGCTAGGAAAAAGTGTGTCTAGAAAGAATTTTTGGCATACAGTACCATAACTGTTATGTTTTCAAGGCCTGTCTCCACCCGTCATTGCACTGCTGATGTGAAAGCATCATGCAAAAGCAGGTCCCAGTATCCTGAAATCCTCTGGCCAGATGCTGTGGAGAAAGCCATAAAAGTCCTCCTAAACCAGCCTAAAGCTCTACCTTGGCTCTTTTGAGAAAGCTTTACTTACAGCTGCCTGTAAATTCAGATAAATGAGCTCATATTGGGCTGTTGATGCAGTGACAGCTTATTAGCCCCTGACAGTGACAACCCCTGCTCATCACCTACTCATCTTTACTGAAGCCAGGATGCTAATAGGCAATAAGCTGTGAAGAAACAGCAGGAACTAAATGTAAGTAACAGGCAACATCCACATAACATTCAGAAATGTGTACTTTCTACATGGTGGGGGGGGGAGGAGAGAGAAATAAAAACAACCACCCTCCTCAAGTTTTAAAAAAATATATAAAAATATTAAGAAAAACTGTGAAGTAATACTGTACTGAGTAGTGGGATTGTAAGTGATCTATTGGCCTTATCCTACAGCCCCTTAAAGCAAATCATTATGTTTCACACTTGACAAAGAAATAAAGATCTCAGAATTGAATCAGGCTTGGAATAGCACAGAACAAGACTATTATGACTTTACAGTTAGTATCATTTGGTGATTTACTAGGAAGACTTTTTGATACTCAAAGGAAAAACCTTGGAGCCTTTTGTCTGTGTGGAAGGTGAAATACATCATGTTTTCTGTTAATTAAACATTTAATCTTTCACTGGTGAAATAACTAAGGTAGAACTTTACTTTTACAGAAATTTCCAGTAATATTAAAATGCTAATGTATTTTGAAGGGACCCTAAGGGTAGGACATAGTCACTTTATACCACTACTTAATGTCATCCTGAAAAGTACTTTCATTGTTCTGAGGTGAAATATAGCAAACTAAGTGCTGAGTGGGAATTGTCAGTAGAAGCTGGAAGTAACAGGTGACAATAAATGAGGAATGATTACTTATTGCCAGAGAAGCAGATGACGTTCTGTGGCATCCCATAATTTTGACTGCCCATGGAAGGAACATCAGTGGGGACCTCGGAGGGAGTTGCTGGGGATGCTGTGGCAGTGCCATGGCCCTTGGTGTGCCAGCTCCCTACTCTCCCTGCAGGGCTGCAAACACCTCTTTCAAGGAAAACTAGTGCAGTATTTCAGGAGTTTTGACCTTTGCAATAACACTGTTGCAGTGGGATAATGTCCACTGGGAATAACCAGTTTGCATCCTTGAAACAATAGTGATCTTCCTGAGGAAGAGCCACACAACACCCTTTGCACTCATGTTTTCAAGACTGGCTTCATGAAAAAGGAAAGAAATGTTTCCTTAAGGAAAGGGGCAGCTGAGTCCTGAGCAAAGACTGAGAACCATTTTCTCCTGCAACCCCCATCCTGTTCGCAGCAGACCCCTTACAACACCTTAAATGTCAACAGCTGCTCTTGGGAACAGACATCTGAGAAGAAATAAGTAAACTCTGATTAGCCTAGTATTTCTCTGGCCTTTCTATACAGAGCTGTCCCTTAAAGCATAAGAGGAATTTGATAATACCAAGATGACAGGTTAATCTGGGGTTGGGCAAAATAAGACCTTTCTCTTGAAATATATTTAAAATGTTCATCACAAAGATGTCAGAGAACTGGAGCACCCTGGATCAAATGCAGCAAGAGCCAAACCCTCCCCTGAACAGAGAGCAAAGTCCCTCCAAGTCTCTTTGATGTTCCAAGTTTCAGGTTGTTAGAAACTTTAATAATAAACCTCTCTGGTATGCATAGGCAATAGGAACAGAAAATGAGAAAAGGGAGAATGAGCTCTGCGAGCATTTCTTTTACACCAGTTCAATATTTGAAATGGTCTCTGAGTGGGAATGACTAAAATTTCTACCATGATTTTCCTGAGGGAATACAGAATTTACAGACTGCAGTATACATGGTGCATTATTTCAGAATAAAGGCTGTCTTGAATAGGTGATAGTACAGGATCTTAGCAGGGGTGGGGGTTTTATTTATTTGTAGTCAACCTGCATTTGAGGCTAAGCTGCTTCACTTTCTTGAGAAGTCACTATCCATTCCATTGGATCCATCCTCTGTTTTACAACTGACTGCTTCCATTTAATTTTGAGGTAATGAGAATGGCCACACACACTTAAACTTTTCCTGTCCATGTTTCTGTTACTGTGACCCTAATGAAAAGCTGAAAGCTATTAACTAGTCACCATTCTAGGGCACAGTAGGAAAGAGGCACAACACATGAAAACAAACATAACTAAACAAACATACCTAATTCCTTCACACAATGCACTGAAAGTAGAGGGTCTCTTGGGCAGCCGAGTTTACTCCCAGAGCAGGAACAGCATGTGCTTAGCCATGGGGAGGCGCTGCAGGTTTCTAAAATTGACTGTTTCTGCTTCGGCAGCAGCGTTCTTTCATCGTGTCAGCATTTATTAGGCGAACACTCATAATTATCTGTTCAATAAATCTTGTTATGAAGTTAACCCAGTGTGCAACCTTAACTGAATAATTATTTGCTCTAAAAATACTTGTCTTTATAATCGGAGCCACATTTTGAAACAAGTATTTAAGGACATACTAAATATTAGGAAAGCTCATATTTTCACACGGAAATAAACATTTTCATTGCTCCGGTTTTGGTGCCTTCTGAAACCATCACAGTTTATATCATGGTGTTACTGTGGACCAGGCTGAACTGGAGGTATATGTTTAAATACGAAGCATAACCATGCTTTCAGAAAGGCAGGCTTATCCGTGTGTTTATAACCAAACCTTCCTATCTGGACTTCTGTTCTCCCAGGTGTGCCCCTGCCAGCCCAGCTCAGGTTTGCAGACAGCAGGGTTTGTACCCCAGTGCAAACACTGCTCAGATGACAGTGCAGCGTATGTGGGGGATGTACCCAAACATTGTCTTATCTTCTGCCTTCAAATATACTTTATAATTTACCTGACAGAGCAATGATCTTAAAATAGGAGGCAAAGCATGGCAGGGATGCAGAAAGACCTGTGAAGGCAGAGAAGCTTTTAGTTTAGCACAGCTTCCTTGCCCTTGCCAAGGAAGAGACCAGTGTGCTGTGGGCCTGATGGCCTTGCTGTGGCTTGACACAGCCCTGACCAGGGAACACAGAATCACAGAACACGCTGGGTTGGAAGGGATGCAAAAGAATCATCGAGTCCAGAACCTGGCCCTGCACAAGACCAAGAGTCACATCCTGTGCCTGAATGAGAGTATCATCCAAATGCTCCTTGAGCTCTGTCAGCCTTGGTGCTGTGACCTGAGGAGCCTGTTCCAGTGCCCAACCACTCTCTGGGGGAAGAACCTTTTTCTCATATCCAACCTAAACCTCCCTTGACACAACTTCATACAATTCCCTTGGGTCCTGTAACTGGTCATCACCACAGAAAAGAGATCAATGTCTGCCCCTCCTCTTCATCAGCTCAGCTCTCGCCCAGCTTCTGACCCCAGACTCCTGTAGCATGGAAATATGGATGTTGGGAAGAGGGATGGAAGGCTGCTGGGGCAGAGAGCCAGGTGCAGTGCCACAGCAGTGAGATAGTTCCCTTCCCTTCATTGCTGTGGAGTTTCTCACCATTGAACTCTTCCTGCTACGGGTCATATTTTCTTAAAATTCACAAAAATTAACTCGACTTGTCTTAATGTCTGTCATTTTCCATTTTCCATTGGAGTCTGCATCAGTAATTGTGCTTGGTTGGTGTTAGAGTGAGGTGCTGCATTTATGTTTAGGGCCTTGCAGGGTAAATCAGTTTGGCAAGTCACTGCTCGGAGCGCAGGAGGCAAACTGTTCTTACATGCAATCTGTGCCCACGAAGAGTCTCGGGCTGTTACAAACCTGAAGTTGTATGTAGAGAATTTTACTGGGTTTGACAGTTTAGAAATGGTGTAAAACTCATTTCCTGATATTGTGACACTAATACAGGGCACTTTTTTCTTTTCTTTCTTTCTTTTTTTTTTTTTAAGTATATGCCAAGGGCTTAAATCTTGGCAGGTCAGGTTTTCTCTCTGATGGGAAGCATCACGTGCTATCATCTCAAATTGAAGGTAGTACATATTTCCCACAGCATAGTTTTCCTTAACTTTTCCTCTACGTGTCATAGTGATCCAAAGCACTGCCAAAACCCCTGTGTCAAGAGCGCCCACCTTTTCTTTGGTATTCTCTCCTGTAGCACAAACGAAGGCACAGATGACCAGGATGGATGCTGGGAAGGAGAACTGCAGATAACCTGTCTGTTCACCTGGAAACCTGAAATTGTTGGCGGGCATTTCCCAGAACAAAACGTAGCTTGGCAGATGTGTGGACTTCTGTTTCTGTGGAATGATGTGTGCACTAGGAAGCCCATACAGAGATTAGTGTTAAGAGCTGATGATTCATGGCCCAGGGTCAGAATAATTTGACTAGAAGCTTTTTTTTTTCATCAGAAAGTGCTACTTAAAAGGCGTGTGCAATTACATCTTTTTAAGTCATCTTCCTTTCTGTTTCCTCCCTCACTATTTACCTTGATCACTGAGATTTTAAGACCTTCAGAATAGGGACTGAACTCACTCCACATTTAAACCACTCATACCATAGTGATATCCCTCCTTCTTTGAAATCCTTTTCTTAATTACAATTCCAGGTAAAAAACTGCGATTAGAGAAAATAAATTGCAGAAATATTCTGCATCGCTTGCTCAACTCTAGCTAAATGACAGAAAAAAAAGAACACCTGAATGCTGTATATTGAGCTTTTGGGATGATATCATGGTGAATCAAGTTTTGATAAGTCATTTCCTGTGAAATTTGAAGAATAAAACCCAAGGACTTATTTAGCTGCTTATTCTGTTTTCTTAGATCTGGCTTCCTACCAAAAGGGGTCCACAACAAAGACGTTAGTGCAGCATTTCAGATCCAAGTGCCAATATCAGTATTTCTCAGAAAATAAAACTTCATTGTTAACCAAATTTATTTAAAAACAAATCAGCAGGACCTCTTTGTAATTATGTATGTGCCGAGCCATTTGCAAAATCTTTTCTTTATCTGTAATCTTTCAGAGGATGTAGTAGAAAAGGGCCAGTTCCTCTGAGTTTCCCTCCTGCTCAGAGTCTAAAAGGGTTTAATTGTCTGCACAGATGTTGGTCTCAGCAGGGTACAGTAGCTCTCTGTTATTTTTTAAAAGAGGGAAGAAAAAAAGTTAAAGATTTTTTGAAAACTCATACCCTTAGAATTTTCTTGGAGCATCTATGTACATCCCTTTTTGCTGTCTCCCCGCATATGAAAAGAATGGACTATATTTCCAAAGGGTGCTGGATGCACACAAAGCCAGCTTTCTGTGTCCCCCCACCCCGCCAGCCCTGCCCAGCCCCAATCCCAGGGGCTGTCCCTGACCTTCAGCCCTGGGGGCTGTCCTGAGCCTGGGGAAGCTGAAAACAACACTGTGAGGCTTTGCCTTTGGAGCAGGCATAGTGTCCCTTCTCCAAGAGGGGGCTGTACGATGCTTATTTGCATGATATTTGCATATCATTATTAAGAGAACTTGTGGATGCCCCATCCCTGGAAGCGTTCAAGGACAGGTCAGATGGGGCTTTGACCAGCCTGATCTAGGGAAAGGTGTCCACTAGACAGTGCTTAAGGTCCCCTCCAACCCAAACCATTCTAAGACTGATCATTTAAAAAAAAATCAAATTGTAAGGAAGTATCTTACTTCTGTTACACATATAAGAAAGAACCTTGAACAAAGTGAGCTTTTCAAATGAGAAAGAAGAAAAACTCTTAAGGAAATAATTTCATGAATTTGTCATATCTAATTTAACACATTTTTTAAATTTAATTTTGTAAATGTCATTTTGCTTTAAATTTAATAGGTATTGCGACTGGAAAGTCGTCTACTATTGTTTTTTGATAGCATCAGAAATGAATGATGACTTCACGTTTCTTCATAAATTAATATTTCACGTTATTCATTCATTTCATGCTAGATCTTGTTAGTTCTACCACAGTTATCTGAACCTCAATTACCACAATCTCCTTGTTTTTCAAAATAATTGTATCCCCAGAAAGCTATTAATTACATTTAAAAGCACTACCATTAGCCAAGGCCTTAATTATGCAAACATATTCAGTGCCCCCATGACACTTGGATAATCAAGGTGGTACTGTCTAAACAGCAGCCCTATGATTAGCTCTTTCTGCCCTCGGCTGAATAATCTTCCCTGCACCTGTTGTGCACCAAAAAAATAATGGCATGTCTTATAAAATAATAATAAAAAAACCCTAAATGATGACTGACTCCCATTCACTTCCTGAAACAATAATCTATTTTCTCCATCAGCGAAGGACATGGCACAAGATATCAATAGATTATTAGCAGGCTTTTTAATAGCAGAATTTTGAAAGATGAAATCTCTCCTTTCTTAGTCTGTTTTCTTTCAAATGTCTGTTTATAGATCAATTACTAAAAAAAAAATAATTAAAAAGTCCTGCTGTTATATGGATCAATACCCAACAAATCATTGACAGAAGGGGATCCCCATAAGGCACAATTAAATTCTGCAGCTAGCAAAATGCATGCACACCAGCTCTCTGACCACTGTCCAATGGGATATTCTGGAGGATATGCTGACTAAATGTAGAAAAATAATAATTCTCAACTGATTACTAGAACAATAGCTACAATCCTTGATTAAGGTTCTCCCATTATCTTTGGATTATTGTACTTTGCTGTAGAGCAAACTGACTCCCTTTTCACTAGGAATTACTGCCTTAGCCCATGTGCATTTCTTCATCCCAAAATAAATTCATGGCATAAACAGGATATACTGTAAACTGAACTGGTGTTTTGTTCTGTGATGGTTGCTGCAGGTGGATTTGTGTACATGAGGTGGACTGAAGCAGGTGCCTGTATTTTTGGGAGGGCTGCCGAGGATTACCCTGCTGTGCTCTCACAGGAGGCACTGCTGGGCCCCCCTGCTGCCTGCCTGGTCCTGCATCCCTTTGTTCCTGAACAAAGAAGCCTCAAGGTAAAAACAGCGCAGATCCTTGCTCTGTTATCAACACTGATTGTAAAATCAGTTCATGCTACAGAACAAATGCTGTATAAATTGCTTTCCCATTTAAGATTAATCCTGCCAAGCCAAATTTCATCTTGGATTCTGTTATTCGGAATGCTGCATCACAGAAATGAAAAGCCTTGTTGTATTCACTGCTAGGTCCATGTCACCCAATTTATTAGAACAGAGCTTTCTCATCATTCCTCTTAAAGTCTAAAATTGTGTCTGATACCTTGTGTCAATGTATGTCCACTTCAGACAACAAATACTTTGCTCATCATATCCTGCAGAACACCTCTCTATCCTTGTTCAGTAGATACCTGGCAAAACTGATTTTCTTTCCATCCTCTAATGAACACAAGTGTTTGATTCTTATTACAAAAATGTGGAATTCAGATGATGAGAGAAAGATCTTGCCATTGTTAATATTGGCTACCTTTTCTCCCTCCTTGGGCAAACCTGATTTTCCTAATTAACAAGACGTTGTCAGTGCTGCATGGGAACACAGGAACCTATGAAACATTTTGCAGAATTGGCTGTTACACTTACAAATATCAAGTGCTTTCCAAGATAATAGTAGCTGATATCAGAACCTGGAGCACAAGTTATATTTGGTAATAGAGGGGGTGAGGATAAAACAAAATCAATGTCTGCACTGTGAACAGAGAGGAATGGGAGCATCGCATTGTTAAAATGTAGCAGAATGTCAGAGATTATTTGAACATGAATTTCACTGGCATATTTACTATCATTTCTTACGTGAAAATCTGGAACACTGATCTTATGCAAATTCATCTATTTCCAAGAATTTCCATATATCCAGTTTTTGTAAATTAAAAAAAATAAAAAAGATTAAGCAAGCCAAGAGCTAACCACAAAATGTTGCATATATTCATATGTGAAATACTACAGGCAAGAGTTTCAAAATACTGAAAGTTTTCTAAGATAAAATGTACTTCTCCTTCTGCTGGACTAAGGTCAATCTTGGCTTGATTTGAATTACTGGAAAAAATGTCAGGATTTCACCTTATGAGTGTGTCCAGTAGGATCATATAATGGCCACAATATATTTGTAAGCCAGTAAACCAGTTAATATTAAATTTCCATGCTAACTAATAAGCAAGAAGCATGCTTTGCCCTATTTGATGCAAATATTGGACAAAACTTGCAGTATTTTAATTCATGTGTCATATGTGGACAAGTGATGTAGCCTGGAGTGTGTCTTGCTTCACCCTGTGAGCATGGGCACTCCAAGACAGAACTATCTTTGGATGGGATCAAGCATTTGTAACCAGAGTTGCCCTGATCCTTTGAGCTGTCCATATCATCTGAAACCTGTGATGTTAATCCTGTAATGGTTTTCACACTGTCCATGATGAGTTAGTGAGAGATGATGATAAAATTAAGTCAGTTTTATCTGACTTGATTAAGTCTTGCAGAGAGTTATTTGTATTTGTACTCCCACTCATTTTCCCTCCTGGTTCTCCCTGGGTATCCATCTATATCTGCATGCCCCTTTTCCTTCATAGGTTCAGGTGTGGTGGTTTTGCCCTGTGGCTGGCACTCACATACATTGATTTCTCCAGTGCCAAAGCTTTGACTTGCTTGTTCAAAAGCCAAACACAATGCAGTGATGATGTTCAATCACCTAGCCAAGTTTGGAGGCTGAGCACTGGGCTGCCTAAAGTTCAGAGAGCTTTTATCTCCTCCATCTGACAGTCACAGGTACTGTAGAAGATCCTGTGCTCCACATCTTTACCTTGTTTATTCTGTCTAAAAGGTGATTTGAGAAATTCT
The DNA here is from genome assembly GCA_035584735.1 of Pseudotriccus pelzelni. NCBI lineage: Eukaryota > Metazoa > Chordata > Aves > Passeriformes > Tyrannidae > Pseudotriccus > Pseudotriccus pelzelni. The sequence continues at coordinate 5,732,725 of JAWMRA010000130.1, read as the reverse complement.
CTGTTCTCCTTTAAGAGTCCAAGAGTAATACAATGTCAAGATTTATATATGGCCAGCAAAAACAAACAAAAGCCATCCTTATAGATCACAGAATCACAGAACCACTAAGGCTGGAAAAGACCTCTAAGATCTTTGAGTTCAGCCATCAGTCCAGCACCACTGTACCACATCTATGCATCTTTTGAATAATTCTAGGGATGGTGATTTCACAACTTGGCAGCCTGTTCCAATGCCTGACCACCCTTTCAGTGAAGAAATTATTCCTAATATCTAGTCTAAACCTCCCCTGGCACAACTTGAGGCCATTTGAGAAACCTCGGACCTGACAAAAGCCTCTTGCCAGTCTTCAGGGTGCGTTTGCTGTGTCCACAGCAGCAACAGTGAAGGCACTTCTTTGAATTCAGGCAGGAGTCAGAAATGGAAATGGTTTTGGTTGCCATCACAGCAGCTTCAGCTGGGTAATGTCTCCTGTACAGCCAGAGACTGCAGTAGCCTGTGTTTACCCAGAGGACTCTTCAATAATGTATGGTCGGCTGAGGAGCGTATAATAATTCTGTCAGGATCGAAAGACCAGGAGACGGGCTGCTTTAACATCCAGATTGTCTCAGAAACCTATGCTGTGAGGGCTTCCCAGTGTGGCATTACCATCACAGCAATCTTTCCATTAACACACCCCAAGAAGGAATAAAAGAAGATAAAAGTTAAATTTTCATAAAAAGCAGCACAATTTGTCTGCAGTAGTGCATATAACTCCATAATAAATAGGATGGAAGCTGAAAGACTCTAAAAAATATGCTTTTTCAAGGCATAGATCTAGCTGTCCCTGACTGTAGTTTGGCTGCTCTGGCTCTGTAAGGCAGGGACATGGCATATGCTCTGTCATTGCAAAGAAAAATGTCCACCCTGGTCAGCACAAGCATTGACAGTCACCAACCAGAGACCAAAAAGTTTCATCTCAGATACAAACGTCTTCTTTAAATAATGTATTCTGTGTCCCAGGGATTGGATTAAAAGTAAAGAATGCGATTAAAGGATTTCCTTTTTGTTTTCTCTTTTTGTATTTGCTCATTTCAGAAACAGACGCTGAGAAAATCCCTCAGGAACAGAAAAGGAAAGAATTGTCTAAATATCATAATACCTTTTCTTCTTATAATGACTATTTTTTGGTGATAAAACCAAAAGAACATATACCTCACTGCTATCCCTCTGTCCATGAAGTGTCAACCTACTGGGAGCTGCTGAGGTGGCTGTCAAGAGGGAATTTTGATTTTAGTGGCAATTCCATAGATGCAAGATGAGACATCAGGCAAGAAGTTTTTTCTACCAAGCAGGAAGGATGGTGGAGGAAAGGAATTCAGTGGTACAAGGCCTGTCTTGCTCCATTCAGTCATGGATGGCACTGAACGTAGGTAATGTCATTGAAAAGCCTTCCACATAATGAAGGTTCTGAAGTACTGGGTGGTGTGAAAACCAACGAAGAGGAATTACACTGGACATTAGACAAGTGCAGGATATGGCCGAAAGAACATGGGTTCGGTCTCCCTTGTAGAACTTAAAAGAACAATTATTGATAAAACTGAGATCTTCATGCTTATCTTGCAGGTCTTTCAGACTTTGCTTTTAAGATTTAAAATAAAGAGCTGTAGAATAAAGACTGCCTATCTCTCTGCCCGTATGTTGGAAATACTTGTCTGTATGGCAAACACTTCTAATTCAGTTCTAGGTAGATTTTTTTTTTTAAAAAGATATCTATTTTGTGCTGTATTTTTAAAGCAAAAAGTCATCACAGTATTCTGCATTACAGTCTTTACTGCAAAATATCCCTACTGCTCTGGTCCAACATGAGTTCTAATATTTGCCAAGATAGCCTAGTCACACATCTACCAAAGGAGGGGAGATACCTCAGAGTAAACCTCTGGCACTCGTATTAACACCATCAGAAACATAACTCTGTTCCGTCCACAGATGTAGGTGCCTTTGCTGAATCTGTTGCCTCCATTTGGAGCAGAAGGATAATAGATTCCTGATATTTTTTCCCTTGGACTGTAACAGTGAGTTATATAGATTTTTGTTTGTGGATGTCAATGGTTTCTAAACAATGCCACCATTGTGAAGGTCTGCCCTCCTCACTGCAACTGCCTGGAGTGGCTTTCCTTTCAAGGAAACCACTCCCAATTATCTGTCCCCTTAATGAGCATTCCTTATTTCTGAGAAGCTATAACCTAGAGGCTGAGGTTGTATTGTTATGACAGCACAACTGTGTATTGATGTCAAGCTTGTAGGTCCCTTATCAGTTGTCTTCCCCAGCGCATTCAGTCTAGGACAAACATCATTGAGGCGACTTCATTTACAAAAAGCCCCTGTAGTGCTGAGAAATCCCAGATGCTATCAGGGAGTATCAATAGACAGGGGTATAAAGTAACAAACTGAAACCTCATAGCCCCATGTGATTTTGTAACACTGAGACCTGAACTTTCCTCTGTGCAGCACTGTAGGACCTGCCAGCGACCGCCTACAGTTTGCTCTCCAGTGGTGCTGGGGGCTGGTGAGGGCTTTCTCACAGCCCACTGAGGAAGTACTTTACACTTGGTAAAACTTCACCACCATTCTCAGGGTGCCCCTAACTAAATTAACTCACTTCTTGAAAGACAAGTTCACAGCTTTTAAATGGTGGTTGGCTACCGCGGCAAAGCTGAGTTCTTTGGGGTTAGAACTAGGTGATCTCTAAGGTCCCTTCCAAACCAACCCATTCTGTGATTTTGTGGCCAGGGCCAATTCTCCAAGACCTCACTGTTAACCTTTCTGTATCTAGTACACAGATGCCACTCCACAAATATGACCACGTTGAATACTATACTGAAAGTATATTTTTGCATTTTTCCAGAATGTTTTTTCATTACCACTGAGAAAAGTAGGGTAAAGCCTCCAGGTATTTTATGAAATAAAATTGCAAAATTTTATGTGGTCAGTCCTTTTTTTTATATATATATACTTTGATTTAAAGAGCTTTGTTGTATAAATCCATTTAGGTGTAGCATAAAAATACATTTCAAAATGAAAAATGACTTTGAAACACAATGTCAGAATCACCTGAAAAAATGAATTGTGACATCTTGAAAAGAAGGTACTTCTACTTTTTTATTCTAAATATAGGACTGTTGTAGCTAATAGTTTCAGATAGAAAAAAACCTTGACTCTGAATGACATCAAGGTATCCTCTGCTCCCGACAGAGGACTAAAATATTTTTTCCTCACTGCCTTTAGGTGCATGAATTTACATACAACATATGCTGTACTATGCTGCGTTTATAAGGCTGATAAAAATGATGTATGAGGGTCACATTACATTTTGAAAAGGCCGTGTGTGGAAAAATAAGCACACAGAAGGAGAAGGAGACAAAAAGGAAGTCATTATCTGTGAATACAGTCCTAGATTTGGCAAACAAAGCTCAGCCCAGAAAAAAACATGTATTGCTGCATATACAGAAGCACGTGGCTTAATGGGGCTCATGTGGGCATTAGGCTGGCTTGGCAAGGAATGCTGCCAGAAGATTGAAACTAGAGCAAAACAGGAGGCAGATATAAATCAACTTCAAAAGTGGAGTTGAAAGAAATACTAAAGAAAGACATGTCTGTTATAGATAGAATTAAAAACAAGCACAGAGGAAGTACTCCCTTGTATCGTTGGTACATGTCACTCTACATTCACAAGTGTTTCAGAGGGCTCGGAAACCCCCAGAATCACAGGTAAAAATCAAATGTTACGTCCCAAGTGAGGAACAAAAAAGTAATGAAATAACCTAGTTTACTACCAGATATTCATTCAACTATTAACACAGCTTTCCTTCATGATTGCTGCTGAGCTGGGATGTGCCACCTGGAGTACCTAAACTCACACCCAATGGGGATGTCCATCGCTTCCCACCCCTCTGAGAGCCTGAGCAAGCCACAGGAGCTTCCTAAGTGACAGCCTGGAGTGGGTGGCTCTTTTTTAAACCCCTCCTGGCAGAACACTCGGGTTGACTGCTTGCATCTGTGCTTGCGTGGGTGTGAGACAGGACACGTGGGGTTCCTGATGCTGTAAGGCAGTGATACTCTCCAGTGCTCCCCTGACAATTTTTGGGCTGCAAACAATAGTGCTTTATGTGTGCAAGTGCTGACACAGGGAGAGACAGCCAGGACAGCAGCTGCAGCTCCTGCTGTCCAGCCCAGTTTCTCCCTCTCTCTTCCGCAGCCCAGTGCAGGCAAATGAAGCCTCCCAGCCCAGATCCAGAGATGGGTAGGCTTTGCTCCTGGCCCTCACTTATGAGAGACAGGGCTGTGTGTTTGTTCCCATATGTTGGCATTCACTACATCCCATTTTCTCCCTGCCATTTGTGCTGTTCTAATCGCAGCAGAGCGAGGTGATTTGAGAGCACATGAAACTCCAAGAGCCCTGCAGTGTTTTCATCCTGTGCCCTATGCCTTTGCTTGGCTGGCTATAACTGGGAGTGACAGCTGCATTTAAATGTAAATCAATAGGGCTTTTCTTTAAGATAGTCACAGCTGGCATGTTTTTGTCCTCTAGGCCTTTTCAGTATTAAAAAAAACGTGGCTCTACCTGAGAGCTAATGAGTGTCTACAATGCCTCTTTCCAGGAGAAAGAGATGTGCTGAAGGGACACATCCCAGAAAAACTCTCTGAAGGTCTTGTTTTCTTCCCAGACACATGACTGCAGTGGAACTTCATGCTAAACAAGAAGATCTAACTTCTCTCTTTCTTTTATATCATTTGTGTGTTTTGGCTCCTCTGAAAACTCTGGAAATGGTAATCAAAGGTGTTGCAAAATCTGTCTGTGCTTCCCTACCTCAAATGGAAGTGTGCAAGAAGGAACATGACCGCCGGTCCTCACGGCTGCAGCACTGCCTGGCAGGTGGAGACTTGTGGCCTCATCTCTATCTCCCAGGCTCTTGTGTGGCTCAGGCATTTTTCATTCTCTTTTGACAAGTGTAACAGGAGCTGGGAAAAGTGGCTTGCATGGAAAGATGCTGATGACTGATTTTTCAGGAGTGTTACCTAGCCTGCCTTTCACAGCCTTGAGCATCTCCGAGCTGAATCCTCTAGCCATGCTTCCTGGCAGCCCCTTCAAGGATTCTCTGGCTGGACACTGCACTGGGGCATGGTAGAACCTGCCTCTCTGGTTTGAAACAAGGGAGGACAGGGCAAGGTACAGGACATAGATAGCAAAGAATAAACAGGGAAGTGTGATATCTGCCTTAGTCTGAAAAAAATCCCAAAGAGCAGCCCTCATAAACCTGGTGGTAAATCCGCATTTACTCAGGTGCCACTTAACCATCACCATTTCACTCCTTCTTACACAGAATCTTTTTTTTCTTTTCTTTCTCTCTATACATATTCAGATTATCAGCAGCTCCCAGATGCAATTCTCTGAAGTCAATATTGGCTGCTGGGGACAGGTCTCGGGACAGAGGGAATTGAGCACCACTGATTCAATTAGCCTCCTGTGACTCATGGCTCAGAGAAGTGCCAGGAATTGATGGGCTTGGGAAAGTACTTATTTTTTTTCTGATCAGGAAGGAGCAAATCCCAGGAAGCCCAACAGAGCATATGAACATCAAAGAATCCAAGAAAGCCAAATCCCAGTACTGTGGACCCAAGCCCAAGCTGCCTAGCAGGACTCAGTGGAACCAAGAAAACCTCATGATATTTTCAACATCTGCATAATCTAGTAAGACAATAAATTATTTGTCACCTAGTTGCAAAGAAATGACTTGAAAGTTGAGATCTGGGAAGTTGTTGGCAAGCTTACAGCTTTCCACTTTCCTTTTTCTTTTCTTTGAAGTATGTGGCTCCAAACATTGAAGAAACATATAAAAATCAAAAGCATGAGAATAAATATAGTTTTTATTTTTACCTGACTACTCTATTTTGCAAATCATAGACAAAGCATTGATTATCTGTCTGTCAGTGTAATGCCTTTTTGAATTGCAATAGATTATTTCCAGGCTAAGAATATTTTTTCTTTGCCTATCAACAAACACCTCCCTTGTTGCAACAGAAGCTACGGATCTTGTATTCATACTGCAGAAGACAAGATAATGAAGAAGTCATTATCAGAAATTGTCATTTCTGTAGCTACAGCTATTTTGTAATAATTAAGTTCAGCAATTTCTGTATTTCCCTCAGAAAAGGAAAATCAGCTGTCGTAGGCCTGGTAATAAGTGTTTGCTTCCAGACTAGGAATGGAAAAAAATCAGAGTAAGCCTGATTTATAAAGATGAGTAGCATAGAAAAATAAATATTGCTAGGGTGAATTACAGAGCAAGAGGTTTTGATGTGGTGGCAATGAATTTCTTTCTTCCTAAGTGTTTTAACTGAGGTCAAATGTAGGACAAGAGGTTTAAAGTGAGCACCAAAAAAAGTGAGCTACCAAGTGTCTACCCCACCATTTAGCTTTGTTGTGTGCATTGGTTGGTTTAGAAGGGGATAGGTACAGAGAAGTCAGAATCTGTGAAACTCACATCAGCCAAAAGATTGGTTCACCACTGTTAAACACTATCATAATTTCATTTTTATTACTTTAACTCAAAAGACAGATAAAATAAGATTTGTGAGATTGGTTTGCTTTATCTAACACCCATCCCCTCAAAAAACCCCTCCAAAAACAAATAAACCAAAACCCCAGATCGTAAAGACAGCTTGTTTTGAGATCATGAAAAGGTAAATCTGAGATTACCTGTGATAATGGATGAATCGAGGAAAAATGTAAGTACAATAAACCCAGCAGATTGGAACAGGAATGGTGTCTCACTGACAAGGACGGCAGCAGCTATGAAAGGAAAAAAAGTGTTCATTTTCCTTTGGTTTGAATTGATTTTTTTCTGGTTAAGAAGTAGAACATACTCCTTTTGCTTTCTGTATCTTCACAAAGATTCAAGAATTAAGACTGCGAAAAGAAGACCTGATAATCTTGCAATAATTTGTGTTTCAAATAACTGTGAAATTGAAGAGCACAAAAACCAATGACAGTCATCCAGAATGGAGACGGGAGCAATTCTGTTCAGCTTAGTGCTCTTCAGTAATGCTGGTGTTAAAATGACACCCAGGGTAAGCCACGGGGATGCCTCCCCCTCATCTTCCCCTCTGTGTCAGATCTAGATGATTCTAGAGATCCACCTGCGTTCCTACTTTTATTACTGGCTATTACCCCAATAAACACATTCCATGTCATAGTCTGTTGCTGACAGGTCTCACTCATGAGTATTTTCATTGACATCATCACAAGCATAGGCCAAATACCTTTAGAGTCCAAAACTGGCTTTGAAGCTGATTTTTGTTGTAGTAGTTATGATTAGGGCCAACAGGTAGTTCAGTTATTCTTTTGTACTTCACAAAGATTAGCAGTACCTCTTGGTGTCTGCAGCTGGTTTTTTAACTGTTGTGAAGATCAGCACGTTTATGAATAGAAATCTTTCATAAAACATGTTGGTCTTGCCCTCATTCAGAAGCTACAATGGACCACAGCTGCCTCTGTGCTGGTACTCATGTCATTTCTCAGTGCTGCTTGATTTGTTGCACACTCAGTCACACGCTCAAGTCCTTGGATGACCCCAAATGCAGCAGCTCATCTTTGACAAGTTTGGATATATCAAATGTGACACAAGTAAATGATACACCTACATCTTCACGGATGGAAAACCACTACAGTGATAATCATGCTGAAGGGCAGATCAGAGATCAGTGCAGTTTTATTTTTGCACTGCAGGGTCCTCCCTCAGCCACCAGACCCACACCAGAGAGGGGTCACACTGCATGGGCTTTAATGGGTTTTCAGCAACCAAGAAGGTCATTCTCCCTCCAACAGACCTTGGAGCTGGCCTCTCACATCCTCCTGGTGCCACAGCAGGTTCTGACTACCAACATGCAACTGCTTAACCCTACTATTTATTATGTGAAACAAACAAAAGCCAAGAATGTGAACTGAGGGAGAGTGACATAAGGAGAAGACATGAGTGGAAGGAAATACACTTCAAAAGGCTCTTAGATGGTGCTAGATTCATTAACTTGTACCTTAAGTTTTTCTGCCAAAATAACATTTGGCAAAAGAGGATTGCTCTTTAAGTTACTGTATGGCAATATCAGTTTCAGAAAGACTTTTGAAGAGCAGATGACTAGTTTTTCAGTTGTGCTGCCATGGTTTTCTTGTTTACTTTCTGCCATCAGGCTGCATTTGATCTGTTTGGTCTGGGTCATTCAGCTTATGACATCATAATTAATACTGTTTGCCAGCAAAACACGTTATCAGGAGGAAGTGTGATCAAAAGGTAGGTACAAAATTAGGAGCCTGGAGAACAGCATCATCTTCCTTGCAGAGACAAAAACAGAGCCTGATCACATCACCACTGTTCCCTCATCTGATTTTTCTGCTTAACTTTTCACGGAGGACATCTTCTTAGAGACAGTAAGTTACACCAAAAACAGGTCCCAGCTTCAGCTGGAGGTTTCTTAATATCACTTATGTTAATGCAATCCCAACAGCATCCTTGTCCCAGTTCTAAAGTCCGACAGCAGAGTCTCACCTCAGATGCCACACAAAGGCAGGACTAAAAGTTCTGGAGTACATGGAATAATAAATTAAATTATAGGACTGCTTGGCCTAGAAGCTCTTAATTAAGAGAAGGCTGTGCAGACTATTTAGCAAATTCAGGTTTGTGGGAAATAAATCAGATGGAACAAGATGATTAAGGCTGAAGGAGCTCAGCAATCTGGAACAGTAGAGGAAATAATAAGACCCATAATAGACTGAAGATATGTGCTATTGAAGGTAAAAGTAAATAACAAAAAGGTTCTTCCAATGATTTTTAAAGAATGTTTTCAAGATTTCAATTAAACAAGCAAAAAAAAATAAAGGGACAGAAACAACAAAAAAAGGCATTGTAGCCTTAAAAAACCACAAAAAAACCCATAGAATTGCTGGAATTCCAGTTAAAGTGCAGTGATATAGCCTTAAATTCTCTAGAAACCACTAAAATTTTTTCAGCATAATTTAGAAAAGAAAATTTTCCTTCACAACTGGAACAAAGATTAATTTCCTGGAGGAAGGAGACTTTACAACAAACAAGGAGAATTAGAGTAGCTTCCAGGAAGAGAAGTCATGCCTTTCTGCTTGTGATAGCAAAGTGGAACAGAATACTGAGTAGCAGCCAACACTTTTCATGAGGTTAAAACATTTTTGGAATGTCATGGTGTCTCAGGAGACATTTTGAAGAAACATATTATTTGTATTATTATTTAATTTTTCAAAGTATTATTATTTACTCTGTAAAAAGAAAAATAGTCACATGGTAGATATATATACCAAAAAAGAAAGAGATAGGAAGAAAGGTCAGGTTTTACTGATGCCAAGTACTGCCTGCAAAAATAGAAGAACCTTAAAATTTTGATTATCCTTGATCTTATAATTTCCAAATCATTTTGATATGGATGTGGAATGGTGAAGGACTTCTGAAGCCACATTTAAAAAGAAAGTCTAATAAACCTCAAGTTACCTGTAAGATGTTGGGGGTGGCAAAACTTAATCTGCCCAGCCAAGTGGTTGAAAGTCTTCTTTGTCCAGGCTGCCATCATTTTATTCTGGCTTTGTGGAAAACACTAAGTTACATTTAATGCCTAGAATTTTATTTTTTTTTTTTTGTTTAAAAATAATAGAGAATCAGATAGTTTACTCAATTTTTCTTTCCTATCTTCTTTTGGACATATTTAACACCTGACTAGTGTACTGTATATAATAGGAATTGGTAGATTTTCAACTAACATCTTCCAACCAAAGAAGTCTTTCACAGCAGGGAGTTTTGGAACTGGCAAGGGCCAGCAGGTAAGATGCAGGGACTGCCAGCAGGAGGGTTTCCTGCCAGACAGAACAGGGAGAAGAAGGGGAATGAAGAGAATGGTGTTCCCTAGCAATGATCCTTGTATTTCCAACGGGGGATAAACCAGGCCATCATCTTCAAACCTTTGTAGGGTCAATGACAGGGGCCAGCAGTGTGGCCAAGATCTCCTTCACCCATATCCCACCAGGCATCTGTTTTCCTCAGCATTTACAACCATAGAATCATTAAGGTTGGAAAAGACCAACAAGATTAGGAGGTCCAACAATTGTTTGCCCACTAATTCTGCAGCAGCAGAGCACAGGCAAAGAATCCAACATCTTGGATCTCTGCCTGTGCGCCACAGTGAATATCCACGGACAGCATGAGTTAGTTTTATATCATTTGAGCATAATACAGTGAGATATTATTCCCCTTGTAGATAACATCTGGGGCTACAATAAAATCTGTTGTCATAGATTCACATGCTCATGAGGTGACTTGTTTGCTTCCCTCCTGGATACTGCTGCCTCATCCACGGTCACTGCAGCTCACTCTGCCTACTTAATTATGTCATTTCTACTCTCTCTTCAGAAAGGAGTTGCTTTGTTGTGACTCTTTGGTTTCACAGGGAAACATTGCTTCAATAATGAATGAGTCCCAAGATAACAATCACCGAGACTTTTATTTTCTGTCAATTAAGGCAGATATGCAAATCTTAACTCATAAGACCATTTAGCTTTTTTTTCAATGCAACAATGGCTTTTGTAGAAGAATTCCTCAGATGTGAAAAGCTGGCAAATATGAGCCTGGTAACAATTACTTTGTTATGACTTTCAGTAATGGAAAGCTGCAGCAGAGGGCTTTTCTAACCTGTACGTCTATTTATTTGGAGCTTAACTCTAAACAGAAGAGAAAAGAAGCTGCAAATCAGAAACAAGCCCACATAATACTAGCCCATACATACAGTACTTAACGGAAGGAAGACAAATTTTTCAATTTGAAAAGCATTCCTTAAAAGTGGTGCATTAGCAGATAGAAGTTCTGCTTCCAGAATTCAGATTAGGTAATGAGCACCAAAGTGTCTCCACTGACAGCCTTCCTGAAAAGTTTTATGCAGTTTGAATATTGTGAAAGTTGTTCCAAGTTTCTCCAGAGACTTAATGGCATATAAAAAACAAAGCCAGCACGTAAAGTAAACCAGTAGAGGTCGGGTGAAGTTTGTGCAGTATTTTCTTCACAAAGTATTTCTGCAAACAAAGGGAGTAAAATAAATAAGCAACTTCCAGGCAGTTGAGATTGCTTTGTAGAGCCTAAAAAAGCTGGCTTGAGGGAAGCACCTTCTGCTACAGACAAAAGACTTAATTCACCAAAGCTGTGGGAAGAGCTCTCTTCTCCAAAGAAAAGATCTAATAACCCCTATAAAGAGAGCCATATTGTGATGCTGTAACCTGATTAGAGGGAAAGAGGGTCTTTGTGTCTTTTAGCCCTTGCATTAATAGGAAAACAAGGTGTTCTGCAATAAATAGGAGACCTTTTTCTAAAGCTTTATGGTCTTCTGTGCTATGTCACTAAGTACCCTATATACCACTCACCTCAAAAATCCACAATTAAAGTGAAGTGATTCTTCTCTTTTCAAAAGTCAGGCTGGCTGGGAAAGCAGGGTTAGAAATGAGAAAGCCAAGAAGCTGCTCTTTTGAAGCAAGCAAATGCGATACTCTTATTTCTAAAGTAATTGCTATATTTTGGGTGCAGAAGGAGATGGGAACGTACCTTGCAGCAGGATGAGTGCATTCAGGTCAGCCCACAAAAAACCCTTTAGTGAGCACAGAGGGGTAGGGATGATTGCTCTGAGTGACTGAGACTGGCCCCTTACCTTATGCAAGAGATTACTAGAAAAAAACATACAGAAGAAAACCGAATAGAATAACGGAGGAAATAAAGGTGGTAAGCTGAGAATGAGCAAGCTTATCAATGCAAAAATAGTCACAGAGCACAATGGATTGGAAGGCACCTTGAAGATCATCTAGTTCTACCCCCCTGCCATGGGCTGGGACACCTGCCGCTGGACCTGGTTGCTCGGGGTCTCATCCAACCTGCCTTTGGACACTTCCAGGGATGGGGTATCCACAACTTCTCTGGGAAACCTGTTCCAGCACCTCACCACTATTATAGTAAAATTTTTCGTGACATCTAATTTAAACCTACTCTCTTTCAGAGAATGCAAGGACCCCCCAGTGGATGGGGAATTTACATTTGCCATGTTTTAAAGGAGAGACATGCTCACTTAGTGATTGATAGAATTTGCCCCAAGACACTGAGAAGTTTAACATGATTTTAAAAACAATATTTATTTTTATCGAAAGATCAAAACTTTTTTTTTTTTAACGTACCCCCTAGCTAAGAAAATAACAGGCATGGAAGGGAACTGTTGCATTTCACAGTGTAAACTTAGGAAGAAAATTGTCCTTTGGGAGAGCAGTTCAACTGAGTAGCTGAGTGATGCAGGATTCTTGACTCCCTCCTTTAATGCAGTTCATACCAACCACTTTTAAAGAAAATTAGAGCTGATGGACCATCATGTTTAGTCTCTGTGACTCCTGGGAGCCAATTTGTGTTATACTATGCAAGTTTCTGCAGAATTACAGACAGTAGTAATGCTGTACCTGGTAGCTGCCTGTTGTTCAAATGAAGGGGGATGAGATCTATTAGAGATCTGGTTGGATTTCATGCAGAGGTGGTATATTTGCCTGACAGAAAAGAATTCCCTATATTCTGCCTATATTTTCCCGTGACTATCAAAGGATATGGGAAACAAAATTCCATCCAGTGCATCATCCTCAGCTTTGACTTGCAACCAAGCTTTTTCCCCCCTGGAATTACACAAGGTGAGTGGTCTGGATCAACATGCGACCAACCAGCAATCTTTGCAATTTACCTTCTGAGGGTAACAACTATTGCAAAAGCTAGTTTAAAGCGTTTCCCTGGCTTTGCTGACACTTACAGTACAGAAGTATAGATCATATAATCATTATAGAATCATAGAATGGTTTGGGTTAGGAGGGACCTTAGAGATCATTTCATTCCAATCCCCTGCCACAGGCAAGGAAGCTGCCACTAGACCTGGTTGCTCAGAGCTCCATCCGACCTGGCCTTGAATCCTTCCAGGGACAGAGCATTCACAGCTTCTCTGGGCAACCTGTTCCAAGTACATATAAACTAAACCTCTAAATCTGAATATAAACAGAAATATTAAAGTTATGTATTATTTACTTGCACTGAATGAGATTTGTCAAGTATTCAGGCATGTTCATAGCTATGATATAAGTAAAAATAAGCACTCAAACTCATGCCATCCTCATTTAGTTCCTCCAAAGCATGTTGAAGGAGGAGATATCACGCAGTAAGGGAATTTGGGGTAATACCAGAAGGGAATAGCTTGGAGAAAATTAGGTTATCCAAACAGTACCTCTAGTAAAATGGATGTTGATGGTTTTGTGTTTTCCACAGATAATGAACAAAGAAATTTTGACACGAAGTTAATTACAAAAAATAAAACTTCACTCTAATGGCTAATTGCTACCCATGTAGGCTGAAAAATGGCAAAGCCTCTCAGTTTAACTATTAACAAGCTGCATTCAAGATCCTGAATTATGACAGCAGTCTAGAGAATGAAGCACATGCAAATACCTCACCACTTTGAGAAACCCTCTCTGCACCTAGGTTTAGCTGGTTAATTTTGCCCTTGTGCCTAATCTACCCACACATCCCCACATTATCAGGCAGCTCATTAATCACGTCTCCTGTTTTGTTTTCTTCTCGTTTGATATCACAGCAAGGCATTTTTCTCAGCAAAATATTCTGAGTAAACAAGAATATTTCCTGGGCTGGAAATCTCTGCCCTTGGAATGAGCTTCTGACAGGCACGTCAGACATAAAGCAAACCCCAAAAGGGGGGGTTGGGAATGGATGAGCATGACACCTCCTTTTGTGGAAGTGCCCTTGCTTGGGAACGGGGAGGGAGTCGTAAAGTGCTCATTATAAACACCCATAAATATTTATTCCAGAGCTAAGGTAAGGAGCTATTCCCTTCCTGAAATACACTGTTGGGCTTGTGAGTGTCGTACCAATAAAGCAATAACTCTCAAGGAAAAATAGTGTTTGCCTTTTTAGGCTCTGCACCTCTTCTCAGCAATCAAAGGGATAAGAAGATCAGCTGCTCTTGCTGTTGTGTTGCCTTAAGACATATCCCTGATAATACTATAAATATATGAACTACAGCAAAAAGCACAAATTTCTGCCAGTAACATCAGGATCATCTTTCTCTGTGAATATTGTTTCTTATCTGCTCTCTCTCATCTGATCCTCATGCTACCCACACAAGCAGCAAATACACGTTTTTGTGCACAGTGAGACTGAGAGGATGAAGCACAAGACCTAAAACCACCCGTATTAATTCGTTCTGCTTCAGTCACACAAATGCCTCAGCCACATGCATTCTCCAAAAACTAAAAATCACACCTCAGCTAGTTCACTAAAGGGCACTGCCATGTCCTTAACTAGTTGAAACTGGTGTATCAGCCACTTGATACCTCTGGAAACTGTCAGAAGGCAGAAAGGGCAGCTCCTATCAGGCATCTCTGACACAGAGCAGCAATCCAAATCTAGCGTGTCAAGGCTGAATTTTGGATTAAATTGTGAGAAACGTTTTTCCCACTGCTCAGTCAAGGCAGGCCTTAGAACCAGCCCTTAAAGCTGGGGTTAATAATGGGCATAATAATAATGGGCATAACAGTTCTTCTCAATGGTAGAAACCAGTAATTTTCCCTCCAGTTTTAGAATTCCCTGTGTCCAGTATAGCTTTTAGACTGAGGAAGATTTTTTTTTTGCTCTGAGCAGCATTAACTGCTTTAAATCCCACTTTTAATCTGGATTGGAAAAACTTGATTTTGCTTAATAGAGAGGAAATGCTGCAGAATGAAAGGAGAGAGAAAAAAAAGAGGCTGTACTAATAATTTCTGGGTAATTAAACTGGCATGGTCAAGAACTGGAGCACAAGGCAGATGAGGGCTAATTCTAACGCTAAACCATTACTAAAGCCTATTCTCCACAGCGGCAGGAAGTCAATGATGTAAGTGGAATTTTCTACAGCCTAAGAAACAGGATAATGGAGGTTGACATGCAAATATCTGGAATTGCCTCAACTTCAAACCAGAACTTTCTTAGGTTTAGCCACAAGTTTATAAGTAGGATTCTTATTCTTTTTAATAATTTTTTCCCCTGCTGTTATAAGTGGAGCTATTATGTTATCTTGGAAGCAATAAGACCTTTTATATCACATTTTTGTTTGTAGTAACCATTAATATTGCTATTTGATCTGGTTGGAACTCAACATATTCATTTTGCAAAATGTGAACTGAAAGACTGAAGCAGCAAGGCAAAAAGAAGGTGCTATAGCATTTTCAGTTATTAAGTACAACACATACTATGTCTCTCCTAGAGTCTAACAGTGGCCTGTCCATTTGCTATTGGAGTAGTCTGACAGACTGAAATTTTTACCTTGTAGTTCTCTCTTGCATTGTAAGAGAAATAAGGACAGTAAGGAGATGGGTTAGTACACTGGGCAAAGAATGGACTTAGTTGTTCCAAGAAATGCACTAGAAAGAGCCTTCGCAGCTGAAAGGTCCAGTTTACCAAGGAAATTAGAATGAAGATTTTGCCTCTGCTCCTGGGGCAACATACTAAAATGATGTTATCACCCTGGATTTCTGGCAAAGCTGCAGCTGATGCCATACACACATCTCAAAATATCAGAGTTTTGTGTGGTGACTGAAGGCATTAAACCCTACGATATTCACAATGTGTATCGCAGCTTAGACACTTCTTGTACACACTTTAATACTATCAGACATCTTTCCATGGGAATGGCTTTGACATATGGAAGCAAATTCATTTTGGAAGAAGTAGTAAAACATTCAGAAAGAAAATGTGTTAAAAGCAGAAGGAGGGTGGGCTTTTCTTAAAAACCACAATTTAAAACCTCTTCTCTAGACACATTAAAAAAAAGTCATAAGCTTAATTGCCACAGCTCTATTTTACACAGACTGCATTTTTTATATAACAGTTGTGATTGCTGCCTGCTGATGGATTAATCTTTGCTCAAGCACTGCCTCTTTTTTTTTTTCTTTTTTAAGCCTTGCAGCTGCCTCTACAAGTACTTGTCATCCTGACCTGCCTTGCTCTGTGCCTGTAGCCCATCAGCCAGCAAAACCCTGATGCTGGGTGAAGTCTCTGCAATATGAAGCAAACAAACCCACAGCAGTTTTATACCTTAAGGTTTTCATCAGTAGAACTTTCTGGACTTTGCAACCCAGAGGAAATAATGGCTTCCAAGGACTGGAAGAGAGTTGGTCATTTGTAATTAGAGGAAGAGAAAACAACTCCAAAAACATCCTCTGACCTTCAAGTGCCAAGAAGAAAGATGAGTTTTGTGTGAGATGCTGGCTATTCTATAGCCATATGGGATGTGATGCAGCTGATCTCCATCACAGAGAGGTGCTGATGGAGGAGGGGGAATACACAGGACAGCGAGAAGTCCAACGGGAGATAGTCTATTGGTTCAGCATGCATTCACAGAAGGGGAACACTGCAAACATGACCCTCTTGGACTTTATGCATCTGTAGGAAATAAGTGTGAAATCAGTTTTTACCTGATGTTGACATTTAGTATTTTTCAGTACTACAGCTGTTTGTTCAGAAGGGGAAAAATATATTTGGCTTGCAACTACCTTTATTTCTCTTGCTGCCAGTATCCTCTACCACAGCCAACTAGGACCTCTTGCTGTTTCCCACATCTGTATCTCACAGATTCCACCAACAGGGAGAAATTAGACTCCTCAGGCAAGTGACTTTTTTCCCCCCAACTAATTTTTTATCTGTCCCTGGATACACACAATGTGCTAGGATGCATTCCCAGACAAAGCCATCAGATGTACCTTGGAAGACCATTTAAGTGCATCAAGTCAAAAACACTTGCACAAAGAAGTATCTATCTGTGCTTAGGAGCATGGTCTGAATATGCCTCTATGAATACCTTGAAAAAATTGTACAAGAACTAAGGTTTGAAGTTTGAACTTGCTATAGAAAACATAGGGTTAACAATAACACTTGGTTATCTGCCAAGTTGCACTCTGCAAGTTACTTTTCTGGATGTTGTTCCCTGTTCCATTAAAGATCACTAAGAAGCAGTGGCCATGGCCCACACTTAGTATGTGCCACTTATCATAAGGAAATAATGCTGCACTGACACATTTCAAAGACTTAGCAACTGTAAAATACATTATTGCACAAACATAATGATATCCAGTATAGTTGTTCTCCCCTATCAGAGAATGGCAGAAAATAAAGACATAAGCAACAGATCACCATTTTGCATCTCCCCTGAAACATAACACCTATGGGAATGTGCTTCTCTTTAGCATGATGCTGGAGCATTGGCTGAAGATTTAGTACAGAAAGGGAAATGTCACCTCTTAAATCACCAAAGTCACTTATTTTAACACTGAAGTTTTCTTTGGAAGTTTCCCAAAGGCAGAGCAGCCCTGAAAGCCTCATGACTTTAAGATGTGGCAAGATCACAGCCTGAGACACTATAGCTGCAACACCAATTACTCTCCTTAGCCATCACCTCTCCTTAGGTGACATGCACGCTATAGCATGCGGGAGTGCAGAGGGCCATTTTCTGTATGTCTTTCCTGTTAGTTCAGCCAGATTTAAAACAAAAGCTGATCTTTGACAACAGATTCCTTTTCCAAACTGAATACCACAAAATAATTTCTGATAGTAATGTGTTTCCTATGATGCTTTTCTCATAGACCTAATGTAGGAAACAGAGCAAGTGAAGCAAGTGCAGCTTTGAGGAATGAAACTTTACAAGGATGGTCAAACAGAGATCTTAACGGGGTTAATGCTCAGTGCTTGACCAGCCTTTAGGGGACTTTTAAATTAAAGTGAATAAAGAAAACAAAGTTCCAAGTGTGAGACAGGAAACCAAAAAGGGCTGTGTAAGTGGAGAAGTTCGTGCTCAGAACAGAACAGGCAAGGATGAATTTTTTCCGTGGGATAAAGTACAAACGTGCCAGCAATGTCATCGTAATGCAAAACAAAGCCCTGGAAGTTTATTGCACTGAAAACAAACAAACCAGCAAACACAATATGTTTTATTTTGTAATCTCTGGTATCCTCCTCCTCCTCCAGGGATCAAATCCACGTCTGGTATAAGATATAATTTGATTATCTCAACTGAAATTTTACATCTGTCCCTTTATGCTCAGAAATGTTTTCAAGGTACATGCTACCTAATATCTGATGTAATCCTCACTGGCACCCACACCTGGATCACTAGAGGCTGTACAAATTCAGAGCAACACAGCAGAGAACACAATCATTTTCTGTATCTTCTAATGTTTGGCCTTTTTAAGAGACTTTCATAGCACAACTCCAGTATTTGGGGTCTGGCAGGAAAACAGCTCTGGGCAGGTGTAAAGGAAGCTTGGACTGAGTCAGGAGAAATATGGCCAAGAAAGGAAATGAGTTCAGTCTGGAAAAGAAATTAGGACAAGGACATAGGGATTAGTAGGCCCAGAAGTGGGGCTGAAGCAGAAAACAAATGGAAGGGAAAGCCCAGAAAGGATGCAGCAGAGATGGTGAGGGGCTGAAGAGGAAACACACATGTACAGGGAGTAATTAAGTGACTGTGGTAATGAAAAGGGAACAGAGAAAATCCAAAACAACATGGGAAAGATGTAAAACTTTTTTTTTTTCTCCAGTCAGGAAGAAGCTGAAAGCTCTTCAAGTAAAGAAAAGGAATAAACTGCATCTAAGGCAGACTATCTGAAACTTTCTGTGCACATGAAATTTTTACAAAAGTGTCCTCCTTTGCAGCCTCTGGTCTGAGACATGTCATCTTTAATGACACAAATGTGAGAATCGTACAGGATTTAGTCCTATAATCTATTGTTAACAAGTACCTTTCAAGCACTAGATAGATATTGCTCTCCTGGGTGAAGAGCTGAACTATCACTCCCCAAGCACCTAAGGAAAGGCTTGTTTTTAATTTGAAAATAAGCTCTTCACTAGAGTATGCTTTGTGCTTCTGAGGGGTATATCTGATGCTGAAATATTTTCCTTCCAGAAACATTATAGTATTATAAAAAATAATCACCTTACAAGTTTTTGTTCATAAACATGAGGAGCCAATGGGGAAAAATGACAATTTGAAAAGAAAATACCAGAATTTAAATCCAATTCAGGGTTTTATAAAACAACCCTTAGTTTTTCGGGAGCACAAAGATTGTCTCAAGTTTCCATTTCCAGTTCAAAATAAAGATAATAGTCATCCTCCTGGTTCTGATCAACTGTACCTTGTCTTTGATAAGAGTCAGAGGTGTAGGAAAACCTAAAACAGGCAATTACATAATGCCTGCAAGGCAGCCTCTGGTTTAGAGGGAGCTCCTGAAGCAAAATATTCATCTTATTGAAACTCTTATTTATATATATATTTAATTCTTGTTATTGTTGCACTGTTAACAATCTGCCTAGGGAAGAAGTGGGATAAAAACCTAATCTGAGGATAAAATGGAGAAAGCAATTTTTGAAGCTCTACCTTACAGCAGGGAGTCATCTCCAATTTATTATTCTTAAATGCCTTGTCCACAACAGGATGAAACAGGAAAAGATAATCTGAATGGAAATGAAGTAATGCCATGTATTGCATTGATCTAAGTGATGCTACATAAAAAAATAATAGTAGACTATTATCAATGCTGTCACACCACAAGACAAAAGTTTACCATGTCAGGAACCCTTGTAGAGAAATCACTCCTTCCTCAAATATAAATCCTCTGCCTCAAAACGAGAACAGTTAGAAAAACTCCAGCATAATAACACTAAGAGGATTGGCAGATTATTTAATAAGGAAAAAAATACTCTATTTTTCCCCTGCTCAGCACAACAAAACTGTTTCTATTGAAATAAACAGTAAATAAACCCACTAGATGGCTGACCTCCAACAAGGAAAATTTCAGCTCAGTATTTAAGTTCAATACTTGCAGAAGAAATGAAAACCATGAGCACAGAGGCACTTGGCAAGTGCAAGAAAAGACGGTTCAATCACCCACTCTCTTTTTCTGCCCTGCCTAGAGCTGCCTCTCAAGACACAGTTACTAATTACATCAGTCCATAGCCTCACAGGTGAGAGGAGGCATAACTGCACTGAAGGCAAAGGGTCGACACGCATTTTTGCATATAACAGGCAGGTGTTCTTTAAGTTTTGGTGATATTGGTGTGCAAGTATTTTTTTGGGGAGAGTTCTGCAGCAAGAGCTATAGCTGATTTCTAATACAGGTAGTTTTATCAGAGTATCTTCCTGATGATTACCAGCCCCCAAAGGTGCTGTTTTATCCAGGTATTTTCACCAAACAAGGTTGCCATTATTCCTAGAGAGCACTCATAGGAAGTCTGCAGATTATTATCTTGTACACAGAAGTATTTTGACATTTTATCAGATTAACTGGATATGTCTACTTGAGCTTTTTTTTCTTTTTTGAATTAGGGCTCTGAGACATAACCATAAATAGGGTAACATGAGCACCCAGTGGCTCATTCCAGGGTGCAGGGGCTGCAACTTTAAAACAACCTTCCTCTATTAGGTCCAACAATGAACTCTGATAAATAAACCCATTACATAGACACATAGATAATAGTTTTGTCATTACCAGCACCATTCTCCCCAAAGTAAAAGCAGTACCAGCTCCAGAGTACCGGAGTAATGGTGATGTTCAACCTCCCTTGTCCTGTTGAGATGACTGACCTGAGCCAGGAGCACTGCACATCACCTTTAGGAACAGCAGAAACATACAGTATTGTGTATTTTTGCACTTTTGATGAGAGCAGAGGGTCTCCTCACAAAGCTGATGCAAGCAGCAAGCTGGAGAGAGAGGTACAGGCAAATAGCATCATCTGGAAAGAGCACCTGGGTAACCTGACAGCACCGATGTCTGAGGCAGTGGCAGCAGCACAGACTCAAGGGTAATCTGTGGGGTGCCTCAGAGAAGCCAGAAGCTTTTCAAGGGGAAAACTTCAAGAGAACACTGCAGTCATTTAAAAATAACTTGATGCCAGCTATCTCAGAAAACAGGCTTTGCACCAGGCAGATTAAATCCTAGTTGAGTTTTCTGCTGTATATGCTTAAGAAGGGAATTTGATACAGCTTTATTGTACATAAATATACACAAGGCATAAATAGGAGGCTTGATTTGTGATAGTGCTAAGCACAAATATAAAACAGCCTTTGGAAAAACAGCATTTTGGACACAACTGTATCCACAGATATTGCTGAAACCCTGCACTTAAAAGCTGCCACAGAAGAGCAGACTGCAGGGGTTCACCCAGAGGCAGACAGATGCTTTGGGGCAGAGGCATCAGACAGACCAAAATCTGCATGTTAGCTGCCACGTACAGACCTACCTGAGAACAAACGATTTTGGTAAAGCTGGAGGAGTTACACACACACAGGCACACAAAAAAAACTATGTCAGAGCTAAGCTACCTGACTAACCCTAACCTTTTGTGGCAGCAAGGTAGGCTTTCTTGGCAGGTTTTCCTTTGAGGGAAAAGGCCCTTTGTGTTAATGCAGAACAATTAGCTGGGAAAGGCTGGTTCAGAGCCACAGAAGGCGACAGCTGTTGTGGCAGCCCAGGGGCTGATGGCGCAGACACAAAGTGGCCTGGCTGCATCCCTGCAGCTCGCCCCAGGGCTTTCAGGGAGGGTTTTGTCTCTTCAGTGCCTTGTACAGAGCACTGACATAAAGCCAATTATTAGATGGGTTCTTTGTCAATTTTTCTGTATGCTTTCAGGGAAAGAAAGGAAAGAAAAAAAATCCAGTTATTGAAACTGTACCATTTTCTGCAGCTGAAGAGCTTTACTTAGCTGAGGCCAAATAGTTTTGTTTTCACTTCCCTTGTTAGAGAAACCAATTGGAAATCATTAGTGGAAATATTAGCAGGAAAAGCTAATGGGTTTAGTCATTCATATGCATCAGTCACCGGATATTTCATGAACTGTTACCTGGAGCACTGTTAATGTAATTTCCAATACTTGATTTGATGTTGTCATCCCCTTTAGATTTGCACAAGATAGTGAACAGCAACAGCTCCAACTGCACTGTCTGGTGAGGGCTGAGCCTCCAATTTTCCCCTCCTGCCCTGCTTTACAACCTGCCTCTCTCCTCTCTGACTAAACACTGTGAAAAGAAGAATAAGGATAAAGCCCAAACCAGAGCTTTCTCCGGGAGTATTTGGAGACCCAGCTGCTGCTGCAGCATCCCCACCTCCAGTGTCTGGGGACTTTGTCACAACTAGCCATGCTAACTTAAACCATGCTGGGATACAAAGGATCCCTGGACAGGACTGCAAAGTCTATGCTGGAATAAATGCCAAGGATGGAATCACAGAGTGATTTGCTCCCCTTTCCGTCTACATGACTGCTGCTGAGAAACAGCCCTCTCACTATGCATACCGATGTTCAGAGAAAGGCTACATCACTTTATACTGTTATGATAGGCTTTCCTTCCACGTTTTCGTAATCCCATGATTAATCTAATCAGATGGGTTTTGATAAAAGTAAGAACTTCAAATGTGGGCACTCAACACCCTGCCACTGTTTCCCAGGGCTGGGGATGAACAGATCTGGAGGCAGTTTACTTGCTACTGGTTTCACTTCAATCCTCTGGGAATTACACCTGCATCTTATGTTTAATGAGACATTCATGAGAATAAAGAACTTTGCCAGAATTAAAAATACACAGTTTTCCTAGATATAATTTTCAAGGAATTTAAAAGCAAATCCCAAGCAACTAACTCGTGACAATTTTAATTCCCGTACCCAACACATGACCCCACAGGTGTTAAAGACCCTGATTCCTTCTGAAACCATCAAGGGATAATCTCTCTGAAAGGAGAGTGACTGGTCTGCTTTCATGCATATTATTTAATTCACCACAAGATTTAACATACAATTTATTGCTATGAAATACAAAATCTATGATGCAGGTTTCTTACTGTTGTGCTTTAGAATCCCACTCGCATGTGAAGAAAATATAGTGTATCTTTGTCTACCTCACTAGAGATTTCCATATACTCTCCAGTCTGAACTGACTGCACAATTAAAATTAATTTAGAAGAGCCAAAAAAATTTTTTCGGCAAAACAAATGTATATGAAACATGCTTTTCAAAGAACACTTTTTCTCTTTTATCCTGTGTACTCTGTGCATAATCTGTATTCAAGATGTAGGATATTTTTCTGTGCCTCGGGATGCATTTGAAGTATTTTTAAAGTAATTATGCATTATTATGGGATAGGAAATGGCAGCTTCCTCTCTTGGAGCTGTCTGGAATTCTGGATTGAAACATTACAGTATCTTTAAGTCACTACTGGTCTGATCTGAAAGATCATCTGTTTCCCTCAATAGTACAGCCTCAAATGCTACTCCAACAATGTGCTTTTTATTTTTGAAATTCATCACCACCAGTATTTTTGTCTTCAAGTCATCTTCATTGATTTCAGAGGGCAGGTCATTGCCTGCAGCAACTTATCACCAGTATAGTAAAGGCAAAATTCATTCTCTGACATACAAGCTATTGAAGGACTTCACTGCTGCCTGATGGCAAAAACACTGGAGTGGAGCATTACACAACAGACTAAGTTGAGTGAACACCATCTGCTCTCACAATGAGCCCCCCACTCACTGTGTGTCCTAGAGCTGGGCAGAACTGGAGATGTTATAGCCCCAAACAGGTGAAAGCCAGCTCCCCCTTTAGCTATCCAGTTCAGAAGGCAGGTGAGGAAACAAGGAAATACATTCGTAGCATTATTTTAGGACTGCAGTCTGCATGGTCTCTGTGTGACAGAGCAGACAGGAAGGTTCTGTCTAAGTATTTGAAATCGAGACTGTTATCCCAATTACATACATTTTTAAAAATCCAATGGTTTCTCATAGGCAATTTCATGGGGAGGAGAATAAAAGGAAAAAAACTCCAAGCTAATAAAATATATTAATTTTGACTATTTCACTAAGCATTACTAATTAATCCACTCAACAGTCCCATGGGGTAGATCACTGCAATATCCTATGGGTAATTTGTCAGTACATCTCTTCTTTTCTCCAATTGTCTGCCCAATTTACAGAAACAATTTGACTTGAGCTTGGACATTTATTGATTATTATTCTAGAGATGGGGGTGAATCATGACAAAAGGGACCAAAGAGTTCAGCTTCAGGAATATCTCTATTCCTTCACATTCGCAGTCCTAAAACCCTTTCCTTATTTTACTGAGGAGATAAATGGACTTGAATTTCTGTATTTGAAAGATGCTTTTAGAAGTACAGGAAACCTGATGTCTTGCAGCATTAGAAGTTTTTCAAATGCAAGAACAAAATCAGGATACCTAAAGACAGACTGGGCTATTAATCAGCATCTTCTGGTATTATTCTTTTCAGCAGTTGCATAAGTAATGAATGAGCAATAGCTCCATATGGAAACTCTGAAAAGGGTGAGGGGGAAACTATTGCACCAAAACCATGCTCTGGAGGAGGATCAATGCTGGAGCTGGAAAGCAGTTTACATTTAAGTCTGACCTTCCAACCTTTTGCTGTGCTGGCTACATCAAAGAAAGATGCAGTATCTATGATGATTTACACAAATAATCAAATCCCTAAATTTGCTGGGGTTTTCTCCCTTTCATGTGTTGCCTTTGATGTTGCAGCCTCCCTGTTGCAGGTGCAATAACAGCCTTGGCCAAGGGAATGATGTGAGATCATGGTATTATGGCTGAATGTCCCAGCTCTGATGGGGCTCTGCAGGAACACATGACATGAAGAGTCATATGAAAACCTGCCTGGGATATTGGAAATACTTCTAAACCTACCCAGGATACCAGGTATTTACAATTGCCTGCTCCTTGCTGTTGTCTGGAGGTTCACATGACAGCTGGAAAACAGAAGGTTGTGGCTGGAATACAGCTCATAAGACTGTCCCATGCCAATTCTCTTCCCCTTCCATCTAGTTTTGCTTTTACCAAGCTGCTAATGACATTATTACTTGATTTAAAATAACGCTGAATATTAAACATAGCAAAAACAGACTGCTAATTTTGCAATGCAGTTACTGCCAAGTAAAGCTATTTTAGCTCAGAGAAATACTGAAAGGCAAGATGTGAACAACAGGAAACAATACAGCATGTAGGACCTGGTTCAGATAACCCAGTGAAAGCCTAAAGAGCTAAGTTATTAAGACATTTATATATATTTTATGTTAAATTTCTATGTGCCAGCAGTCCTTTGGGAGTTCATCTTTGTTCTGGGGTTTTCATAGACTAGTTAGAACATGCATTATTTATTAAACACGCAAATAATGAATAATAATCTCAATGAACTAAGTATAATTGTTCCAGACAAACAATTAATTTGTCTAAAAATTGGTCTAACATCTTCATATTTCACTCTGAAGAAAGACATTATGATTTCCTGTTCTTTATGTAAAATGGAAACCAGCACTTAGAACACCCAGCTCAGTGTTTGGGTGAGGTTCTTTTAAAGTTATCAAGAATAATAAATAGCCTGTGACCTATATTTGAGAAATGATAAGAATGCAAATTTGGGACTATTGTATCATTGATGGGCTTTACTTTACACCCCTACACCTAGGAATTTCTATTTGTCCAATCAAAATAGGATCGTTTGAGTGTAAGGAAATTGTCACTTAGCAAATATTACTGAATGCATAAACAACACTATATACAATTAATAAAAATAACCTACCACAAGCATCCCCCCTGACATCAGCACACTGTTCTACAGGAAGTAGGAAGCAATAACTTTTACATTCCTTTTAACAATTTACATCTGCCTATGTAATTTGTTTTCATTATAAAAAAAAGGTAATTACCTGGGATTTTAAATACAACTGTATTTTAGACTCTTTCCATAAGGCACACGAGTGGGTTTGGCTGTTTTGTTTTACAGATGCATTCCAAAAGCACTCCTCATGAGCATCCTTAGCATGAGGAGCTCCACAGTTCTCTGGCCACAGAGGATCATAGTGCTCAGCTAATGCAGACAACAGGAACATCCCCAGAGTTGCTAATTAACAGTACTGTGCTGCCAAAACCAAAAGAACAGAAAGGCATCACCATTAATAGATTTTATAGACCTTCAGTATTTATGGCAGTTTTCTTGCTATAGTGGGATTCTGCTCGTGACTGATTTTACTCAGTGTACTCAAACCATACT
Source organism: Pseudotriccus pelzelni (assembly GCA_035584735.1). Taxonomy (NCBI): domain Eukaryota; kingdom Metazoa; phylum Chordata; class Aves; order Passeriformes; family Tyrannidae; genus Pseudotriccus; species Pseudotriccus pelzelni. The sequence continues at coordinate 5,706,511 of JAWMRA010000130.1, read as the reverse complement.
GGAAGTTGGCTAATGTTTCATTAATTTCAGTTCAAAAGCAAATCTGCAAAAGATGCAGTCTCCATAGCTGGGAGACTCAGTCACCTAGGACTGCTGGTCACACTTTTGGGCTTACATTTCTTGATTCATCAGTACTGCCCTGTAACATTATTGTATAACATATAGGGATGTCTGATGCAGCATCAATTCTGCACCAGCTCCCAACAACAGTCAGTTATTTCCTGTTTCCTTTAAATTAACCCACTTTGTTTACAATTTTACATAGAGCTCATATGTAAATTATGTTGTCTGAAGCCAATTTTTCTTGTTTTTTCCTTGCAAAAGCTTTTTTCTCTCTATCAAAATCATCAAAACCCAACTGTTCTCACTTCTTCCTCCATGTATCAATTATTGCCCTTGTTAAAGTCTAGGAGAGCATGAAATGGCAAATCTAGTCCTAAATGTACTCAGATTTTCAGGAGTTAGAGGTGAAAACAGACAACCAGTTTATGCCACAGTCCAGAAAAAAACATCATCTCACCCAAATGCATATGATACAACATAAGAACTTTCCTCCCCAAGCCTCAGTCAGTAAAGTAAAAAAGTTTTCCTATGGTTGTTCTTAAAAAAAAGTGTTGCTGTGTATTGCTTTTAATAAACAATTACATCAGACCAAATCAATATTTTTCAGCAGCTGAAAAATACCTGTTGACTTACTAGTTCAACTGTCTTTTCCCAGTGTGTTTCCTATGTTATTGTCTCAAGGTCAAAAAACATCAGCAGTAGTAGAGATAAACCCAAGTCTCCAGCAGAGTTCTAAATCAAGTTCAGCTGCTACCCTCTAAAATATTTGCTACTGGCATTAAAACAATCCAGCAAAAACTCCTTCTGCAAGCTCACCCAGCTCTGTGTCATTTCTATTCCTTTTATTTTGACTGAACTTGGAGAAGGCACACACAAGACCAAACATATTAGGTTCAACTTTTGTAAAGTCTTTGAAGCAATTATGGAGCCATAGAAGTGTAACACTCAATAATAAGTTAGACAAGGCCAAGCGGAATGCTCTAGTAACAGCAAATGTTGAAGGGACTGGAAAATAGGCAGAGCTTTGGTACATTTTATTTTACTACACAATACAAAACTCATCATCAATATTCCCTGTGTAGCACTACAGTTCACACTGCAGTGCAGATGGTTCCCATATTTTAAATTGTAATTTAATTACACTTTTCATGATCATACTGTATTTGAACTCGACAGAATTACTATCATGTTTATGCAAATACTTTATTGCAGAAATATGGCTTTAATAGCCTAGTCAGTTCTTTTGATTATCTTTTATTTTTATACATATTTTGAATCATTATAAAAATACCAATTCTGTACAGAACTTAGGCGTTGGAAATTTATATCTATATTCACATTTACAATAAGGGCTTTGTTACATTTCTTTAATTCTATACCCTGGTTTACTAAAACCACTTCATGACTTAACATCATAGGATCAAGAGATGTTGGAATAAGCAGAAAGACAATGAAGAAGCAATAAATCTTTCCTGTATCAGTGCATTTTAACTGCAACCTTAAAAATTATTACACAGCCTAAGAATCATCATGGTGGGTTAAGTAAATGTTGAATGGGCCCACAGAACACAGCCTTCAGACCTGTACCAGCACACCATCACCTCTTCTCACAAGTCTCTGTAAAAAGTTTCGAGTTACATAAATTATTGCTTTCACTCTTCTTCTACCACTACTATGCCTTTTATCTTCTTTCTTTTTCCTCACATGTGGTCACAGGAGATATTTCTCAAGGTATAAAACACCCCTCAGTTTTGCTAAATACTCATTGCTGCATTGCAACAAGCAATATAAAATTCATCCTCTTGTAGTATTAGAACTTGCTCCCACAAGAAAAAGTAGTTTACAACAGATAATTTCACATACGTTCTGTTCCCTCTTACTAAAGGAAAATAAACTCACCTTCTCCCTTATAACCAGTCCCAAGGGCACCACTAGATATTGGATCTGCTCTGTCAAAAGCTCCCTTCTACGCACAAACACTACCTTATTAACCCTTTGCCAGAGGTGCACTATTTATGCATCACTGCTCAAAATCCTTGATTGCAGGACTTATGTCTTTCACCTGAGATGGTGGGTGGAGCCCAGGGGAGTTAAAATCCTTAAAAAGACAGGGTAGAAAAGGTTGGGGCTTTTTTTGCTGTTTTTTTGGGGGGAGAGAAGGTTTTTGGGGGAAGGGAGGTGGGTGTTTTTGGTTGTTTGTAGCACTCAAAAGAGTGCTGCTTCTCTTGTCAAAGCAGCTTTAATAAAGAGAAAAACACCCTAGTAGGAAGAGCAGCTCCTTCCCTTGCTCTGTTCCCAGGAATAGAAAGGAAGCAAATAGGAAGAAGATTTTGTATGTTAGTGTCTATATCTTAGCCTTTAGAGGAGATAATCTTTTCTTCATAAGATTTTTCACTCACATGGCAAGAAATCATCACTAAATCAAAGACTGAGACCTGTGGTCTGGAAGCTTCATTTCCAGTGTGCTAGGAGAATGTTCTATCAAAAGCTACTTGTGCTGATTCTATTGCAATAGATATCTGAAAGCAGCATTTATTTTCTAGGTGCCAGTAAGCTCATTGACCTGAACTAAAACCTTTCATGGATTTTTATTCAGGCTTCCGTATTAGCTTTAAACTGTTAGTTCAGATTTACTTTAAAAGAATGTTGCTTATCAAAGCACATCAGGTTTTGAAGTTTTCCTGAGTAAAGCAGTCTCTTGAAAACAATATTGACCATAATTGGCATGTTACTGGAAGGTCAAAATATAAAATACTGGGTTTAATGGGTTTGTTTTGGTTTGCCTTTCCTATGCCCTTATTAACGGTGTTGTTTTAACACCACCTTCAGACATGTGAGTCTTCCTAGATGTTCTCATCTCTGGAAGGGTTTCATTGCTTTGCAGTCTGCCTCCACAGGCTTGTTTTGTTAATTTTTGCTCCTTATTTATGTTTCCCGCTGTTTACACTTTCCTAGGCTGGTGATGACTCAGTTCTCAAGGAGTTAAAGTCCTGTTTCCTTTTTCCTGTAGCAGTGCACACACCAAAGCGTTCCAGGACTATTGCAAACGAGTGGCCATGGAGTTGGTATTTATTTTGTGACAGTTACATAGGAAATAGGAAACCGAAGGTTAAAAGTTAATTAAGGAGTCATAAAGGAGCTGGTTATACTTCTGGCTGAAATTGTTGTTTGAGATGAACAGCAAAACTCTGAACAGAATTTCAGATCACCACAGAGAAAAATAAATATACTAACAGAGTAACAGTATTTGCCATTGACAAGAAAACAATGACATACTTATTATATAAAAAGGGCTTTATGCATTAAAAATGTGCAAATACTTCTACCTTAATACTCTCTTAAGAATATAATATGCCATTATACAGCTAGAGCACTGAACATGTCCTGAAGATAAATGTGCTTTTCTTGGATGCTGAGTCACTTGGACTTCGTTTCTGTGCTCACAGCACCCCTGAGGCGTATCATACCTACCTCTACAAGCACACACTCTTTTGTTTACCCTAATTTCTCTTATTTGCCCATTACTGACTGTTTTAATGCAGTGACTACAAAATGTCAATACTGTTTTCTGCTGCAAACTTCCACCTGCCCTACTTGGAAGTCATGGAGAAGTCTGTTAACCATTAAAGACTTCTCTTGATTTAAATAGTTCAGGACTTTCAGTTTGCAGGGACCTTTAAGACACCCTGATTATGAATGGCATTAAATAAAAATATCTGAAATGGCTTATTTCTATAAATAGGCCCTTGAAGACCATGATAATTTAAAATGATTCTTTATGTCAATAAGTGGATTGCAGCCCTTTGCCCTACTCATAAGACATGTAGACGTAGCACTTAGCGATATGTTTTAGTGATGGTCTTAGCAGTTTTGGGTTAATGGTTTGACTCAAAGATCTTTAAGGTCATTTCCAACCTAAATGATTCTATGATTTTAACTATAGAGACTGTTGGGAGTTTTGAGAGTGGGAGGGTTTGGGGAACAACTGTCCATGTGGGGAACTTTTACTGGCAAGGTAAAAAATCCCTCCAAAAGTCTGGAGTTGTTTCTGGAACCTTCATCTTCAGTTCTCAGAGTCCAGTATGCAGCCCTAACTCAATACACACATCAATACTAACCATTTCTGCACACTTCTTATTTGCTTTGCACACTTCAGTTCCACATTTTTCTTTGTTACTTGAGACAAATTCTTAGCTTTTCTCATATGGTTCACTTTTGCACCTCATGATTACTCAGTAGTAGGTTTTGAGGCTGGTTTATCTGAAAGGTGGCAGCTTTCAGACTACAAATCTGATGTGGTAGGTCAGAAGTAATTACCAGGCAAGCAGTACCCTTGTTGAGATGAAATTGAGCTCATAATCTTTTTTTTTTTTTTTTTTGTCATATCAAATACATCTGTGGCCTCTACTGTTTTTATTTTTTTCCCCTCTTATGTTACATATTTACTTTGCTGCAGTATTTGTCCTTTGGGGATGGCAGCAGAGAGATTTCTGTGGGTGGCACAGGAGCAAACCGGAGGATGTAAACAAAACGCAAAGCAAATAAACAGTTTAAATACACAGAGCACCAAGGGTTGCCTAAAGATAGACAACTGATGGCAGGCATTTGTGAGGCTTTTCAAATGCTCCAAACCTATGAACTCTCTCTCCCCAGCAAACCCGCTCAGCAAAGCTACTTAGTGCACAGTAATTGGCTTTGTTAACTCCTTGTATTTATTCACTTCACTGTTTTTACAGTGATGTGTGGATTTGGGTCCAACCCTGCACACGTCTGTGTCTGACTTCATTCAGGCAAGTACAGTAAGTGCAGCTGCTCGTGTTCTCCTTGTGTTTTGGGTTTTTTTTCCTTTGCTTCCATCTATTGAATCCCACATCAACCTGCTACCTTTGATCTCTGCATCTTATTATGATTGGCAAGAACACTCATGGATACAAAATAAATAACATCTACGATGAAAAGGAATGATTTTTTTGCATGGCAACTTTCATGGGTTTAGTATGTTTTCTTTCCTTACATGGTAAATATATTAAACACCCCAATTTACTGCTGCTTTTCTGTGTTTTCCAAAGATGCACTGTCTTTTTTTTCAAGGAGCCGTGTAGTGTTAATTCATCTTCTCCTCTGCTTGGGCTAATTAACTTTTCATTGCTGTGTCATTGCTTTGAACTAATTAATCGAATTCAAACTGAATTAAAAAAATAAACACAGATTATGACAAACTGCAAATAAATTTATTCTCAGGGAGCCATAATCATGGCCACAGTTTGACAGAGGAGTATAATCATTGATTTTGATAGGACTGATACAAAGACTTCTGCTTTGTAACAGAATATGGCTACTCTAGATTTTATTTGGGTTTTCTGGAGCTGGGAGGAGGGCAGAATGCCATTTTCTCAGTTTACAGTGCAGGATGCTTTTTTGGCAGTGGGTTTTATATTGTACAACCTCAATCAAGATCATCCAAGCCAAGACTAAAGAAACCCAGATGAGTTTAAAAGAGTTTCCGTGTATATAATACGCTTGTGTACCAATTTCACTGCACTTTCCTCTTTTCATCCTTTTTGAATTATGGTTTAGGGAACAAACAAAAAATTAATAAATGAGAAATAAAACATAGGAATAAAAATAAAAATTATTATACAATTGTATTAATTGAATTTCCAATAAATAATTTGCCAATTCTAATACACAGTTCTGGTTTCTTCTTACTCATGAACCCTATTCAGCTATTCTAATATTGTCTCTAATTTCTTCCATTAAAAAAAGTTATCTGGAAACAAAAGAGTGATCACTTGGCACTCAGTCATGTAAGCAACAAAGAAAATTTGTTTGATGAGTAGCATGTTATAAAATAAAACTTGTGACAGATTTTGTTAATCAGTTAGTCATTGGTGAAGCTACATTTTAATTAAGGTGAAATGATCAGAAAGCACATTAGTGCACAAGCTAAACTAATCTTCATCAAACACACAGGCTGTGTCCAATTCTTCTGGGATATAACAGGTGTTTTAATTTTGCAATGAAAATATAACGTTAAGGTTACCTTTACTGATGCAGATTTGAGTATGGCAGCGTAGGGGTGTCTGAAAATTGCTCATCTCTTCAAAGAGTGCCAGTTGCTGTCCTCAGCGCATCGGTATTTCATTCCTATTATCTCTGGATCTCAAGTCAAGACCTCAGAGTCTCTGTAGCGCAGCTCAGCATGATGAATTCTCCATCAATGAACAGTTTTTAAGTGTTGTTTCATCCTCTGCTGCATAGGTAAGGTCAATCCTGATTGCCAAACCAGCCAGCAGTCTGGGAGAGGGAAATACTGAGTTTCTTTGGCTGCAGTCATGCAGGCTGGAGGATAAACAGAGACTACAACAGTGATTCATCTGGTGTAGTGGAAAGAGTCCCTGCCCATGGCAGGGGGCTTGGAACAAGATGATCTCTAAGATCCCTTCCAATCCAAACCATTCTGTGATTCTGAAGTTCTATGATTTTTGCCCCAGAGAAGGAAAACAGACAAGAGGCTACCACGTAGCACCTCTTTTCCTGCCTTGGATGCTATGTCCCACATTTTGGGGAGAACTAAGCATTTTCATATGATATCATAGGGCAAGTCAACACTCACCTGTGAAATGATCAACATCATTGTTTGTTACTGCTGATAACTCCCGCTTGCTCTCATAGATTCCTCTTTGCAATTTTCAATTAATTTAATCTTTAATACAAGACAACATGTCTGCAAAGATGCACAATTGTCTTGTTCACAGACCTTACCAGGGAATTTTTTGTGATTATTTCCACACAAAAAAGTTGCTCCCCTCTGTGCCCAGTGCTGAGTTTGTGCTGGATTTCCACATCATTGTATTCTTGGTACTCTATTTCTCTGCTGTGTATTATAGAATTCTCTTAATTTCATGCATGGATGGCTGTAGAAAGAAGAGATAAAGTTTCAAGTCTCTTTGTTTAACCCACATGAAATAATTAAAACACATTTTTCATCTTAGCATCCCCTTAGGGCTTAACATATTGTGAGAAACATGTCCTAATGTGAAATGAGCTTCAAGACAAATGGTCCTGGCTTTAGTTAGAAAGTCACCTCTGGAAAGAATGTACAGCTTTTCTTATTCACACCACTCATTTCTTTTTAAATTCTGACACGTTAAGATAAAATTGTCACAACAGAACCTACTCTTTAAATACAAAGCTCTACACTTTTATGCAGGTATGAAAAACCACTTCAGGGCTGGTTTGCTTTAGGTTTTGGCAGCTGTTGAAGACTCCCTTCTCCATCTTGCTGGCAGAGCTGCAGTCCTTCAGGGCAATGACAAATTTTTCTCCATGGCTTCATCCCGCTCTCTTGGCACACTCCTGCTGGTGAACACAGAGCTCTTTTGGTCTCATCTGGCTCTCCCACAAACCACAGCCAGCAGTGGCCGGGCTGGGCTTGCCCCACCTGAGTGAGCTTGCCCAAGGAGCCACTGGAATAATTTGTCATTCCCATGCTGCCTGGCATCATTGTGTTAACACTTATAAAGAAAGAGGTTATCAAGAAATGAAACACAACTAATAATTAAAAGTCTGTCTATCACCGTAAGAAAAGACTAAAGGACTCACGCTAACTTTCTAGCACAAGCCTGTACATTGTATCTATATATATACATTTTCCCTGGCTTATTATTTATTCTGTCAAGCATTATTCAATGTAAGCAAAAATATTGCTGCTGAGCCCTGAGAAATAAATAATCTTGTTCTCCCAAGTTTGGAAAATCAAGGTGTTTCCACCCAAAATGTTACAGATACTTAATGAAGCAGCACGTTATTTTTCATGCAGGACCATGAAGTCCCACAGAAAGCTGGGTTTATTTGTGCTATGTGTTCTCACATCTCCCTGAAATATTGGTTCACAACAAGTTGTCATTTGCTTGCTCTTATGGTATTGAGTAGGCCTGCCCTTCCCAAACAACTGAGGAAAGGCCTGTAGTGTGTCTTTCAATAAGGTAAACGAGATTCAACTAAAGAAAATAGATCTCTTTCTCCGGCTGAGATCTCCCATATGTGTGTTTATGAATTCCCTCAGCCCAATTCTTTCATCAGATACATACATATTAGCCCCAGTCATGGAATGCTTATGTTCATGGAAATGCATTGAGCTCCCCAGTTCCCACAAAGCCTTATAAGACTTTTGTACAGTTATGAGTACAGAAAATTACTCTAATGAGAAACCTACTTAAACTTAATTGTCTCATTTAATTGGACTGTTTAAATTGCTAATCATTTTGTAAGTATTACTTTCTAAGTTGTTTTTAGTGGGTAGTTTGCCCTTTTAGTTGTTGCTGGAGGAATTCAGTAATAATTAACTGACCTAGTGTGTAATTATACCACTGAAAATAAGCTGTGAGACATTTAATAAAAAGAGACTATTAACAGGATTTGAATTTATGACCTTCAAAATATGAAGCAAACACTTTATCCATGAGGTCACACAAGCTTTCACTAGTGTCTGAGGATTTATGGCCACTAGATCAGCCACAGAAAGACTTTGCTCTCCTTCTTTGGATGTACTGAAAATGCTCTGAGAAACTGATTAAAATAATATTTGAAGAAATATAGCAGTGGAAAAATGTTTGAGAAATCTTACTTATCTTAAACATCTATGCCATGGGCTATGGAGGTCAGACTGGATGTCATAAGGCAGCAGATGTGATGGCAAGCACAAATTTTGGGAGTCTGAGGATTTCTCCATGGGGTTCCCTATGAAGCACCAACCCGTAACGCCCTTTCCTCGCTGCAATAAATGTTGTTGATGGCATCTTAATCTTCAAACTCTGATGATGTCTGAGTGCTCTTTGTTCCCAATTTACAGGACACAGTTTGAGATAAGAAAATTGCTAAACCCCTTGGCTCTCAGACAGCTTGGCAATTCGTACCATGTTTTCTTTAGCTTTTAGGACTAAATATATTTTACTGAGTTTCTCACACAGAGTTACAACAGCTTTGCTGTATTTTCTGTGAGATATTTTGCTACGTGAAACTCTGCATTACAGATAGACGCATGACATTTATAAAAACTGCTGTTCCAGCAGCATCAATATAAGGAAAGTGAGGCTGTTGAGGTTTCTGGTTACCAGGAATCAGGCAGTTTCCTTGGGAGTTATCAGCTGTGCTGTGTTTTAGAGAGTGAGCAGAGCACGTCCTTTGCAAACCTCATAGGATTTGAGAAAGAATTGCCATTTTTGTTTGTGAAATCAAATGGATCTTCCTCCAAAGCCATAGGTGATGGCTGCTGTCTCTTTAGGTCTTCAAATATTTTGATATCTTATGTATTTGAACAGTGAGACAATGTACTTACAGACATGTGGTGCAAGAAAATAATCTTGCAGCAGATGCCAAGAAGTTGATAACTGTGAAAACACTCTAAAGCCAAGTGCTTGTTGGAAAGATCCCTGTTCTTGCTTGGCCAGAGAGCTTTTACAACATCAGGTAGTGAGGATGTCACAGGGTCTGATATTTAGGCAAAAAATTCAGAAAACAAAGGTGAAGGGGAATAAAACAAAGGTGAAGGGAACACTGCAGTTGGAAATAAAAAGTTTCAGTGCTTCTCAGGTTTGTTGCCATCCTTCACCCCACGTAAATAAGCACAATAAAACTGAGTGTGCCTAAATAAAAGGTGAGAAATTTGGACTGCAGGAATACTTGAATTATTTCATCCCTATAGTCCAAACAGTGTAATTGAGACAAATAAAGTGGAGAGGCATTTCACCTAAACTCTTTTGAGTCATTAGTGATGTGCATGGCATGGTGGCGTGGCTGTGAACTGCCAAAGTTTGGGTTACCCGTCCCTCACAGGCACATGGCTCTGGGTGCTGTGATCTTCATTACTTTTCAGAAACCATTTTGCTTGGTGGGCTGGGATGGAGAACAAGTATTCGCTAACTAGCTTTAATTAAAAAGAATAGAGAGCATGTAATCAGATTTCTACAGTGTATCTGAGTAATAACAGTTCTTGGTTGCTTGCTGACTTTTAGGGCAGAAAAGCCTACACGCAAACAGATTTTCAAGCCCTGACTTCTAAAACAAGCAAACCCACTTTTCAGCTGTAAGACGGAGGAATGGTCTGTGTTATCAAATACAGGTCCAGTTCAGGCAAGGTTGATGACCTCAGTCAAATATTTATTAAAGGGGAAAGAAGTATTTGTAGTGACTTGTTTGTTCTAGCTCTTGCTCACACTGATAGGATTTCCTCCTCTGTGTTATCACACTGAAACCTTCTTTGTGACTAACTTTGTCTTTTGGAAATGTTTCCCGTCCACATCTGACTTTTCCTGCTTTTCATCAGTAGAAAAACAACCAGCTCATTTCACTGGTGGGTTATGTGGCTTTCCCAGACCTCAGAATGAGGCAGGGTGCTGGTGCTGGTGGTGGTGATGGTGGTGGAACAGCTCGGAGCACAAGAGGAATGACTTCTCCAGGCAAGGTGCACCTCAGCGGCAGCTTGTGATCAATCTGTAATCCCAGAGGATGGCTGGAAATTCAATAACGTTTCAACCATCATGCATGCTAAGTATGAAACAGCTAAACCCTTTCATCACTCTTGTTTGTCTCCTGAGTTATACTGTGGAACTAATTGCAAAATTACATCTAATAAAAAAAGAAAGAGGGCATGTGTTACAGCTTTATTACAGATATATTATTGCCTGTGTAATATGAAAAGGATGCAACAAAAGTTACATTCAGGTTTGGCAATGTTTTCTCCATGTGAGATTTGAAGTAATTTTTAATATATCTGCCACCAGTAAGATAACTCTTAATGCTTTTATTGTATGTTCCCCCTGGATCTGAAAGTACTGCACAAATGAGGGCAAGTACAATTATTTCTGCAATTATAAGAAGAGATTAAGAAGCAGGCAATCTGCAAAACATGCCCAGTATGATGATAGGAATTAGTGACAGGCTTGGTAGAGACATTTACCTTTACTGGCTTTTCAGTGCTACAGAAGATCAGATACTTATGACAATAATGATGATAAATTGAATTGAAAGAGTTTTTAAATGATTTTATCTATATAAATTAAGCATCACTTTCATTAAAAGAAAGGGGGTTTGGCTTTTGCAGAACAGAATTTCTCACACACTGATGTAGTCTGAGGAGAATTCATCATTTTCTAAAATGACGTATAAATAACTTTAAAAGTTTGCCATGAGTATCATGCTTTCATTAGCCTAGCCTCCTGTTCTTTTAAGCACAACACTCTTAACACAGCACTGTCCTGATCTGAGCTTTCTGTCTCTTCTGGCCAGTGTTCATCACTGGCTGTTCATCAGTAATGGCTGTTCCCTTCATACAGTTTACATACAGCATGTTTTATCCCAATTTCTTATTATAATTGTAATGCCTATTTTAATGAATGAAAGGTTATACATTATAAGTTAATAAAGGTAATCTTGCCTTTACTTGTTCAAAAAAATTAAAATACATTTATAACTGATCTTCATTTCAAATAGAATGATCATTTTCTTCTTCACGATTTCTTCCTCCTAATCAGAGTTCAGAGCATAATTAACATCATCATAATTTTCTTGGTAAACATTGTTTTGCTCTCTGCTTACTGCTACCAATCCTATTCTTTCTTTATTTATTTATTTTACTTTGTTTATTCATTTATTTTTTTTTAATGTCATAAAGAGCAGTTTGACAAAAGCATGCCACGCATGACATGTGTTCTGTCAGGGAATTATTTAAACTAGGTTACTAGTGGCCTGGAAAACTCTAGGATTAGGCAAGGGAGATCTCACAGTGGGAGCATTATACATGAGATAAAGCAGTAGCTTGGTCCCCACAATTGCTTCTTGCTGGAAGTAACAGCAGTGGCAACAAGCTAGGAATAAGCCGTGGAAATTTAGGGGTTTTGCAATAGTGTATGATAATGAAATATTGTTTTATACTCCAATTTCCTTTCTAATATTAATCTGCAGTGACTCCACTGGCTTCCAGGGAGATTTCACCACTGGCATTTTCAAACCTGAGAGTGAAGGTAGACTTTGGACTACAAACGGCTGCTCATCCATCAAGGACGTTCTCAGCTGTTCTCTCAAGTGACAGCACAGAAACAAACAGTATATAATCAAGGCCTTTGCAAATAACATTACTTTGAACAAGGTTTGCTATTCAATAATGAAACTTGAGTTTACAAGGAGCCTGGCCAAACAGTCTGCTGTCAGTGAGCAGTCAAGGTGTTAGAGGCAATGCAAAGGAGTGCTCCAGGAGCCAGGAGCTACAGAATGGAGAGCCAAGGTTATTAAATTTCAGGGACCCTCTGTTTGTACGCTCTGTACAGACTACACCTTGTGACAAAACCTGAACTTTTCACATCCTGTGCTATTTTAAAATACATATCAAAACCTGTTAAATAACCCCAGTAGGCAACAGGAAGATATCATGCTTTGAAATCAGTTTTCCCACGCTCCTTCATTCAAGCTTTCACACAATTGCCTGTCCTCACCTGACCAATTAGAGGCAAAGTTTCTGCATGCCAAAGTATCCTCAAACAAGAAATACGTGCCAGGTGACCTCTTAGACCATAGACCCCCTCCCTGTGCTGCCTCCAGAGTCCTGACGCCAGTCCAGCTCCACCAGACATCCAGTACTCATCACTCCTGGTCTGGCTTCATTTCTCCTACATCGTTCCACAATCAACATAACAAAAACGAGCTTTCAGGGAAAAAAAAAAGACAGGTTTTTTTCCTCATGGGCAGCTTACAGGTCAACAAAATTTTGTTTAATACTGTTAAAAAAAAATGTGGAATATTCGTGTCTAGTCAAAAATTTAAACTTGAGGCTATGATTTGTTATTTTAGTAATCTGTGAGGGGTGTAAACCCTTTACAAATGAGAATGTAGTGGACAAAAGTAACTTAAATTTTGTAATTTGAAGGTGCAGCTCTCAGCTTCAAGACAGATAATATGAAGAAGGTTATTGAGTGCATCACACAGATTCACCAACATTCATGCATGTTAAAGTGTTACTTCTACTGTGCTGGTTTATTGTGTTTTGAACAGATGCCTCTTCCAGTAAATAAATGGGGAACTGTAGTATTGTTCCCAGCTGCATGCCCAGTGATGGAGACCTGCAGGGCCTCAAGACCGTGGGAGTCTAGGCCAGGGCTACTATGGCTTCTTGGTAACATTGTTCCACTTAATCCCACTGATTCCAGCTTTAATCCTGAGGTATCATTGCCATTTCAGCACTGTTTACAGCTAAGAGGGATATGAGGGTTCTGGAGCTGATTTAATCTAAACACAGAGAGCTCAAGGCTGTCCAGACCTATAAAAGGAAATAAATAAACTCCTTTGAAGATGGGAATTGTAACAAGAACACTTTTGTTTGGTCTTTATTTAGCTTCAAGGAAATTAAATTCATGTTGTAGGAGCTAGTTTGTTTGTTCTTAATTAACTAGAAAAACTTTGCGTGTACAGTGCAGAAAAGAAAACCTTGGCACTACTCAGACTCTGTGCCTTATGTAATTTGTTTTGATTTATTTCTAAGTAGCATTTATCAGGTTGTGTTCATGAAAAGAAGTATCAGAACACCTTCAAAAAATAATGAATACAAAATGCATCTGAAAATATAAATTATCATATGGTTATGTAAACATCCATGCAACTATATAAAGGACATAAGAAATGTGAAACATAAGTAGGTGAAAAGTCTAATATAAGACAGAGAAAAAGCTTAGGGATAGGTCTTTGAATTGAAGTTGGTGTATCCATGAGTGGATGATAGGTCAGAAATGGAAATACAGTTCTTTTGTTTCAGTATTTAAGGAAAAAAGGATAATAGCCACCTTTCCCATGATCAACTAAACTAAACACAATTTGAGGAATCCCCAGGAAGCAGGGATGAGTCAGTTCCTCGTTTTACTCATCATGGTTCTAAAGCAATCCTATCAGATGAGCATCTCCCTCACTGGGCAGACACAGTCAAAATAATGCCAAAAGTCCTTGTATTTTTATTTCAGGGTCTATTGACTTAGGAAGAAGCTGAGGAAAACACCAAGTGTTGCTTTTGTAGCTGGAACAGTGTCCATAATTTTCTTTTACAGGAAGCATGTCCTGCAAGGCAGGTGATCAAAGCAGCTGGCCATTGCTACCAGCAATAACTGGAAGTTTCTGTGGCAGCAAAGGAATGACTGCACAGGAGATGTGAGGAATGCCACAGAGTCACAGGTCAAGCTTTAATGGTTGGTGGAGCCCAGAGTGAGATTCCTGTGATTCCTCCTTGGTGATGACTTTGTCTGATAAAGAGAGATGGAGTGGGGCATGCTCAGAGACAGGCTAAACAACCTGTTTAGTGGTAAAGCTTGAGCATTAAATAAGCCACACAGAGGATATGTGAAAAGCCTTGCACTATAGATACAAATACATATATATACAGTAATAAAAATTAACACATAGCCCCAAACTATGGCTTGTTTGGGGTTTTTGTTTTGCAATTTTTGGTAATTGTATTATTACTACAAAATTTCATTATATAAACCCCATTGGTGTTAAAATATACATTACATTGCAGCCTCCCTTGAATAATAATAAATGGTTGATCATTATTTATTTAAATCATCTTTCCAGGCCACTTTCTTTTGAAGTAATGAGCCTGAATTTCAAAACAGAGCATTAAACATTAAAATAGAGTCAGGTGGTCAGATCAAAATACAAAGCTTAGGAACAGGTGCATCTCAAAATCCTAGTCCAAGGTGTTTTATACATAAATTTTGTTACAAAGAAAAAGATAATTACCTACTTATGTGGGGTTAAGAAATGGTTTTTGGCCTGTTTAATGTTTTACCAAATTAATCAAATTCTTACTTGTCTAGTCAAAATTCTAAGCCAGTACAACACAGGTGGCCTGTGTGTAATAGTGGCAAAACTTTATGATCTGGAGTCCAAATGCCAAGAGACATCCCTAGGAGATATGATTTACAGCTTTTCATCCTTTAAACCCTTTTTTTTCTTTTAGTTTAAGAAAATCTTATTTTACTTGTGATTTAAAAAAAAAAAAAAAAGGTTTTTTTAGGATTTAATTTACAAATCATGGCTAAGAAAAGATTCTGAAAACTTTGGAGTTATTGTGACCCCAAATCCCTGCACCACGGATAGATAAAGGAGTAAATAAAATAAAAGGTGACATTGGATCTCGAGTTCCCAGCTTATCAGACAGCTGGGTACAGACAGATCTTATCGAAACATTAGTCTCTGAAGAAAATAACTCTGCTTTCTAGTGTGGATCAGTCAGAGAGACTGAATTAAAAAGGACCTTCTCCATTTCACTACTTAAAATGATACCTTAATTTGTAGTGGTTTTGAAGGTTAAAAACAAAGCCAAAAATAACTTCATTTAAGACCTTATCAAAAGGGTGCCATTCCTGATGAGCACATTTTCTTGAGAAAATGGTCTAAAATAAGTGAAAAAGTAATGATGCTGTGGGGCCTTGGGGTGGTTGTTTTGTAGTAAAAGTTCTCCACAGTAACTCATAAAAATATTTCTGATAACTAAACTTAATTTTTGCCAAGAAATCTAGTATTCTGCTTGATTATTCTCCTCTATGGAAAAGTTGGATGGTGCTTTAGGAACCCTGTCTAGTGGAAGGTGTCTCTGCCCACGGCAGGAGTGTTGGAACTAGATGTTCTTTAAGGTCCCTTCAAAACAAAAGCATTCAGATATCTTGGAAAAAATCTTCAGTACAGTGATAAATAAAATCCCAAGGAATATTTTGGATACTGAGGGAATCCCCAAGTGAGATGTTATACCTTCTGTTGTGGGGACCCTTAAGTAGGTCCATGATCGACTGTCTGAAGTGCAAACAGTCATTGCGGATGGCTCTTGTATTGATGGAACATTCTGGGCAGCAGCGAGGGCACACATATGATGAAGGGTGTCCTTTAGAAATCTGGAAGAGAAGGAGGCCAGTTTTATCTGCTATCAAGTTTTTATATCACTATAAAACTCAAGAAAATTTATTCTTCCCACCTCTTTATGTGTGTAGAAGCACAGAGAGCCTTGGGTGGGAAGTTGTATTTTAGTATCAAATTCGTGCTGGAGTACATGGCTGTATATGGTGTAGTGACTTAGTGACTACTTTCATTCAACAACTGCAATGTTCATGCTTTCCAGAAATAAAAATTCTAATGGCAAGATGCAGCCACTTTGCCCTGTTTTCCCCAGTTGCCTCTGGGAAGAATAGTGCTACATAACAGATGGCAATACTTCAATAAATTTTGGGTTATTTCAATAAAACCGTTTAAAATTCATGGCGTGTTGAGGTAGGTACTGTCAGCAACTCAGAAGTGACAAACTGCATGCATGACTTTAACCCATTTGACAGTATTCAATGGGACCAAAAGCAGCTGAGGAGGAGAGAAAAGTGGGTTTTGTTGTTCTTTATTGAAATACCTACTTGGTAAAGTCTTACTCATTAGAAATTGTTGGTTTTCAATGATTTTTAAGTAGATGCTTCAGTGACAGCCAAAAACCCCATAGACAAATGCAGTCAAGCAGCAAGGGAATTGCACTTTGAAGACATTTTCTGACACACACTCTTTGGTTATGAACACTGCCAATGCCGGTGGAAATAAAAGCAGGGGGAAAAAAACGTGATTCAGAGCCTGATGGTTACATGTCTCCCTGCTTATGTGGCCCTTAGATGCCCCTTTTATCTTTTACCAATGGGAGCACTGAGGTGCAAAGTACTGGACCAGCACAGAAAAAGGTTTAAATAAAATAAAAAACCCATACAGCAAGTAAATGGACCTAGTGGGTAATTTTTACAGCACTCTGAAAGGTTTTAGCAATGCAGGATTAATTTTATGGTCAGTTGCGTAGAAAGCTGGTGAAACAGAAACGTTGCACATCAGTCAAATACTGCATCAATCACAGTTCAGTTCCAGTGGAGACATCCCCCCCACCCCACACAAGCTGAAAACTAAGGACAACAACAAACAGAAGGAAATTGGGATTCAGTCCCAGAAAGAAAACATCTAAATTTGAGAAGGTGAAAAAAAAATAATTGTACAGCAGGTTTTGACACAACCAACTTAGGACGTAAACTTGGCAGCAGGCATACACAGATCGTGCCATGTGAAGAATGGGAATGACTCAGATGAAATCAAGCTGACTGCAAGGACAACAAATAGGAGCAAGAGCTTTGTCCTCACAGTCTGGTCATGCGCAATTTTCAGGAGAAGTATAGCTTTTGCTAGTACTACCGTGCACATATGAAAGGCAAGTTTTAATACTTCAATCAATGACTTGGTAAAATTATAGAATCAGAGAATCACAGAACGATTTGGAATGAAGTGACCTTACAGATCATATAGTTCAACCCCACTGCCATGAACAGGGACACCTACTTGACCAGGTTGCTCAGAGCTCCATCCAGCCTGGCTTTGAAGGTTTCTGAAGTGCAGCATCCACTACCTGTGTCAGTGTCTCACCGCCCTCATTGCAAAAATTGCTTCCTTGTATCTAGTATAAATCTGCCCTATTATTCCCTTTTATTCTCTATTCTGCCTTGAATTCCAGAGCTCAAATGAATGTGTCTTGTAATTTGTTATTTTTGCAAGTGGAAGCAGAAAGCCCTCCATCCTTCCTGCCTTGCACACAGGCCCCACTGCACAGGGCTCTACCAGAGCTGGCTCAGCAGCTGCTCAGGCAGGAAACGGGTGGAAAAATCTGACCCCTGAAGTGGCATGTGAAATGATAACCTTAAATGCTAAAAACCCTGCTCCCACCTCCTCTGCTGCTGCAATCTCAGCCCAACAGTTACCAAACTGTTCAGCAGAAAGCAAACCAAGCCTCTGGCAGGTCAACCTGAAGACTTATGAGAGCCTTGTGGGTTTTATCCATGGGAGCTCAGATACATGTCAGGAGATACGGGACCAAAGCCAGGGATTTAAGTGGCATGTAGCAATGGAACACAAAAAAAACCCCAACCATTTGCAGCTCCTATCAACAACTTTCATCTTCGGCAACTGTTTGAGGAAATAGTTGGCTTCAGAACAAATTAGTGTGGGTTTAGATGGCTCTCTTTCAATTAATCTTAGGAGGAAATGGGAGGATGAGAGAAGGGGTCTCTTTCATTATCATTTAGACCAAAAAAAAAAAAAAAAAAGAAAAGAAGCTGGGAACTTTTTCTATTCCAAGGTTAACAAAGATGCAAAAAAAAGTAAAAGTTGAGCCCATGGAGATTTGATATGCTATCTACTGTGAAGTGGGTTTTACCTAGGATTTTGTGTTAAGAGGCTGCTGGCAGATGAGGAAAGAAGTTGGACCCAGCTACAAAAATTTCTGGTGAAAAGAGGGGATGGGAATTACACTCAGTTAAAAATTAAGTTAATATAAAAAAATTAAATTTAAGCCAATGTACAGAAAGATCTGAAAAGTGAGCTGCTAGAGGAAAAAAAGATTAGAATTAAATCATGGACATGGTATTTATTTGGGCAGAGCAAAAGCCACATACCTCAGAAATGCAAATGATATTGCTTTAATTAAACAACTGAAATTAGGCACTGGAGGGGGAGCAAAGCTGTTTCTTTAAGATATGTTCTGGATCAATAGATCAACTGATGCAAGCATTGTGCTTTTATTTTCAGAGGAGATTGGGCATCAGACTGCAAAACAAATGAAAAGCAAACTGTGCTACTACTCATTACCCTTGCTGGAGAATTTACAGCCGACATGGTAGCATTTTACAGCAGTGAGAAAATGTTATTATCCATGGAATTTGTCACAGTGGGAAACCCTTTTAAGTGGTCTGTCTTTCCTCTTGTTTTTTAATTATAGAGTAGCATATGAACTTTGCCTTCCTATTAACTGAGTATCATCTCTTACTATAAAGACAAGAGACATAATTTACAATTCGATGTCCTGTTTGAAGGCGAGTCATCTCCATGGCTGGAAAAGAATGCATCCAGAGCATTTCCAAAGTGCAGTTTGATATTAAATAAATCCCCACAGCTGTGCTGGGACAGCCGGCGCCGAGTGGCTGGCTGCTGTAGGAAGGGGCAAATGACAACATCTGCCTTCAGACAGATTTAAAACAAAACCAGGGAAGAAACGTTGCTGAAATGGGCTGTTTAAAGCAGAGTTAACACTGAACCAAACTTCTCCACCCAAGTGAGCTGGGAGGACAGGCAGGCATGGACCTCAGCTCTTGGCCAGATGGACCTTGGTTCTCAACCACAGCACTCTTCTAGGCCTGCTGCTCTTTGAAGGCAGCTGCAGTCATGCTGGATCATCTTGTCAACTAGCTTTGCTGTCTTCTAAGGTGTCTCCTCTCTACTGAAGGCCCAAGAGCATTGATGGAGCCATGTAAGAGAGTTTGCAGGCTGCCACATCTTCCAGTTGGCAAGCAGAAGGCTTTACCCTCCAATCACTCCAGTTTTAAAAACCATCATGTTTCTTTTTACAGCAGGAAAAAATATTCACATGATAAGCCTTTCATCTGCCTAGGAAGCTTTTTTTTTTTTTGGTCTTTCAACACATTTCTTGCTTTAAAATTTTGAGGAATTTTATTCTTCAGTGTAAATCCATTCAAATCTGAGGAGGAGGTGTGATATTAATTAGGTTCCATAGCAAAAGAAAGATACTGCTGGGAGAGATGGCTCACAGAATAACTTTGGAAGCCAGTGAGCAAGCACTATCTCACCAGCTGTCTCAGCATAGCTCTGCACAGTGTGATAGAATCACTGAATGGTTTGGGTTCGAAGGAAACTTAAAGCTCATCTAGTTTCACCCTTCCTGCCAAGGGCAGGGACACCTTCCACTATCCCACAGGTACTGAATGGCATGGGAGCCTATCTTACCTCTCAGCCTCTGGTGTTGAAAACCTGGTTGTGACTCCTATCTGCTTTTCATCAGAGGCTTTATTTATAACTCTAAAGAGGGTAGTGTGAACCAGGGGGCACCACAGCTGCTGGGAGGTTGTTAGTGAGATGGGACCAGAGTCTTCTGCTGGGAGTGGGATCAGGTTTTTCTGACCCCCAGGACACGACACTACTTGTACAGCTCCTTAATAAAGGGTGAGCCTCTGCATGCTATGCAGCGCTGTTCAGCATGGGAAGTAGTGTATCACAGGTGAGGCATTGGGCTGTTCTATTTCCCTTTAATTCCAAATCAAGAGAAATTTAAAAAAAAATCAACTTCCAGGCAGGCATGGCTGTTACTTGAAGCCTCATCACCCTTCTGCTTCTACTTGTACTGCCAGAAGTAGTAGTAAAAGCAGCTGCTCTCTCTTCTATTTCAGTCATCAAATAGGAGAACCTGAGAAGATAGTGTGTTGGACAAGGAGAAAGGAGGGGAAGGGAGACTAATGAACTGAGGGAGTAAAGGGAAAAAAAAAAAAAAGCAGAAAAAAGCCAAACTGAGAAGGAAAAAAATTATGTGTAAAAATCTGACTGTCCTGAAAATCAAGCAGAATGAATTTTTTGTCAGTATGTACTTGTCAGACCAGTTCAACCTTCTGGAGGTAAACGAATCTGCTCCAAGATTTCATACATGTAGAGCACACAAAGTACAGCTTTCTCATATATAAATCTGTATCAAATCACAGATTATAATGCAGCAGAAACACCAGATAATCATGTACATAAAACAAGTGACTGTTTCTTGAGTATTTGAAACTAGAAAAATGATTGAGTTAAAGGAGAGTTAGACTGGGAATAAAGATGTTGTGTTGTCATATTTTATCTCTGAGGCTTTAAGATAGCTCTTTGCAGCAACAACCAACTGTGTGGTTTTGCATAGCATTTCTGCTCCATGAATTTCATATAATTATAGAATGGTTTGAGTTGGAAGGGACCTTAAAGACCAGCTGGTTCCAACACCCCCCGCCATGGACAGAAACACCTTCCAGTAGACCAGGTTGGTCACATCTCCCAAAGAGGGTTTTTCTCCCTTTTTATTTCCCTGGAGCCCTCAAGAGGACCTGAAGTGCCTGTGCCCTGCTGTGCGAAAGGCACTGCAAATTTAGACAGAGGGGTTTGTCTCAACATAAAAGAAAGATAAAAGGTGGAGACTGAGTAAAGGAGGTCTGGAAATGGATCTCCAAAAATGACTAGTGGCAGCCTGTACTCCAAGCTGCTGCCCCTTGGTTCAGCTCTGCCTTACACTGACGGGGGCAGATATTGGGTTCAGTGAGCACAAAGCCCAGGATGGGAAGAGCTGAAGATTGTAACATCTGAAGATGGTGTCTCTCCTAAGTGAATTTTGAGGCACTTCCCACCTTGCAGGGATACAAACAGATAGTTTCCAAATTAATGCAAAACTGCAATTTCTGTCTTTCTTGACACTCTATTGCTGCTCCCAGTAACTGCTTTGCTGCCTGGCAGGGAAACTGTGCTGACTAAAAAGCTTCTGTATGACCACAAAACCACTTCAAAGTTCAAGAAAGAAGAAAGACTGTGCATCTAGCTCACAGAGTTGCTGTAATGAAGGGTTTGCATCTTGTCTATCCAGTCTGAGGTTTGTGACTTAGGCAGGTCTAGCTGTACTAAAATGCTGCAGTAGCTGAGACAGGAATCAACACCAGCAGCCAACTCACACAGGCCTGCCACAGACTCAGCCCACTTCTCTGCTGGGAGAATAATATTCCTGTGGATTGAGATGCATGGGAGTTTCTTTGGGCTAAAAAGGTCAGATTCGTGCAGTAGAGAGCAAGGCTGAGCTGAAGAGCAAGTAGAGGTGACAGCAAGCCTGTACTTGAGTGGTGTCACGGAGAGGCACCACACAGCCCCACAGGGATCTCAGACTCCCTTCAGGAGAGCTGGACATGGAGAAGAGAGTCTGCCCCAATGCAGCAATAACAAGGGTTATTGTTCCAGGGTCGTAAGCAGTTGTGCTGTTGCTCAGATCACCCTAGCTCCTCCTCCTTTCCCACTGTTTGTCACAGGGCAAGTGGAGTAGAATTTCCCTGCAAGAAAGAAACGGTGCCAGGAGATCCGAACAGGAGCTTCTTCCTGTATTTGCAGCCTAATTGTCGTGCATGTCAAAGGACAATAAATCTATGGAGGTTCCCAAATTCTCATGAAATTTATATCAGCAGTGGGCTGGTTTGGACAGCCACAAGTAAACATCTCAAAGCTATGCAGTAGCTGCATATCCTGGCTATTCTCTAGGAAACAAAACACAAACTTTCCCAGGCAGGTCTAAATGTCTATAGCAGCCTTTGGTGATAGACCTCAAGATACCTTTGTGAGGCTAAGCATTATTGCCTCTGTTTACATGGAGAGAACAAGGCACATAGGGACACAATGCCTCCCTTAGGTCTCAAAGTGAAATGTTGGCAGAAATGAGAATATAAGTCAGAAATTAGAGTATAAGGTAGTTTTTGTCATTCCAGAGCTCTGCCTTCTGATTCTTGTCTCTGCAGATTAAGACCTGAGGTCAGGTATAACTTTATTATGCCAACAATTTTTTTTCCTTAGAGGAAACTCATATCAAAATTATGGATTGGGGTCAGGAGCTTTAGTGCAGATGTAGTTTCTACTAGTGTGCAAAAGGCATCATTGTGAAACACTTAACACTCAATGTACATGTTCTGTACCTGATACCAGTGTACTTGAGTGAGGGACTGAATGATCAAGCAGCCGAACAGAAAGCAGCACCTTAGCCACAGCCACAGAGCACAGTTACTTCCCTTCTGTCCCTACAGACTGTGCCTGAAGCGGGAATAGAATCATCACAGAAAATCTTGCCTTCCTCAGGGGAAGTGGTGTATGGGCTGATATAGCTGATTTTGGCTTGCTCTGTTTTGGCATATAGGAGTTCCTGAAACAATGTCATTATTTTTTGGGAAAAGTGCAATTATTCCAAATAAATAAATAAATAATTTTATGATATTTCTGTACCTCACTTCAAGCCCTACTTACCATCTACCCACTTCAAACAGCCCTTGGCAGAACTAGGTCGTCCAGAACAATCTCAGCTTTAACTTTCACCAAAATTTCCTTCTGCGACGCACAACCTTTTCCTTGTCCTAGTTGTTTGTAGTTTGGACAGCAGTTTGTCCCCTACCACCACCTTACAGTTGAGCTTTAATGTGCTTATTCCTGCAATTTTTTTCCATTTACCTTGAAAATCTTTGCTGTTCCACTTTCCTATCTCCTTGGCCTCAAAGTAGTACTTGACAGCAACTGAAAGCAAATGAACTAATTTGTCACAATCTGCATAATTCTGCTGCTTGTCCACTCTGCATGGACAATTTGTATGGAGCATGTTCCAGGTTGGATGTCTCAAGAAGTAAAGTGAGTTAACGGAGGTCACCTGGAATATAAAACACACCACGTTCATATAGATGCAGAATAGATGTTTCAGTAGCTCTAGGAAAAAATGCTTTGCTCTTTTCAGGGTAATGTGCAATTCTGGCTGGCATTTTCCTCCAGGTTTTTACTAAGATAAGTGTTTGCAGTTCCATTTATGTGATATTTTCCAGGTCAGTTTTTTCTTCTGCCTCTTTGCACCAGATTTTTTGATCTGTTTACTTGAGCCTAAAAAAAGCTCAGCTCGTATAGTATTCTGAAAAAGTCACCTAAACCAAACTGCTACTAAAAGAACATGCCTTTTGTGGCTGTCTTGCTTAAGGTTATACGGTTGTAGTGAGCAAATGCTCTGAGATGAGTGGAAAATAGCTTCTTTTCAATATGTGAGGTGCTTTTTTCAAAGGAGAGTGTGGTCCTTCAGGTACTACGTACTTCTCAGTGTTGGAGCTCTGCTAATATGGCCTCTGATTAAAAAGTTTCTTGTGTTCAGATACAGATACAGATAATATCGTGGAGAAATGTGATTTCTTTTTCATTATACCATGTTTTAACTTGAAGAAGAGAAAAGAAAAATTGATTTAGAGTCTAATTCCCAGCGTGGCTGATTAGAAGAGAAAGGATCCAGCAGTAAGGGTACAGCCATGCCTTTGAAAGCTCGGGAGTACAAAACCAATGAAGCATGGTGACAAGGGCTACCCAGAAAGTCAATCACTTTCAGATCAATGCAAAATGGAAGCAAATATCACTTATGCAGAGCAGAGAAAGTGCTGTGGGTTCTGCTAGAAAATTATAAGGGTTTCAGTTTCCCAGGAAATCTCAGTTCCATTAAAATCAATTCACAGCTTAGTTTATGTACTAGATGCGTGCACGCTTCCCTTCCCTGCCAATGCAATCAGTATCTCCTGGGACTTTGTCTTCTATATGCTGTTTCCTCAGTTGTAAAATCAAGTCTGTTCCAAACTGGAGAGTTACAATACAATGGATGGTAATTACACAGCCCTGGAGAATAATCAGTGAGAGGGCTTTCTTCTTTGGGGCATTTGGTTATTGTTTGGTAGAAATCCTGTTCAGCATTCCACAGTATTTATTCAGACCTGACTTCCTTTATTCTTACCAACTACGTTTAAAGCAGAGCACTAGAAGCTTCACCTTTATCCTAAAATTAAAAGTTTCTATTTTATTATAGCTTAAGTCTCTTCTTAAAACACAGACCAAGTTGGGTTAGTTTTTGTTGCATTTGTTTTTTGGTTGTTGGTGGTTTTTTGTGTATATGTTTTTGTTTGTTTGGGTTTTCTGGATTTGTTTGTTTTTGGTTTTGTTTTGGTTTGTTTGTTTGCTTGTTTGACATCATGAGAAAAAGAGGCTTTGGAAAGGAACAGAAACTGCTGTCAGTTGTCTTCTGTGACAGTTCTCCTTACGGCCCAGCAATTCTGTATTTACCTTATTACGAAGTCATTAGTGGGCTGTAAATCTCACTGATGAGCCAGCAACCTTTCTGTGGGCAACTCACTTACCTTGAAAGTCCCACAAATTCTCAAAAAATAAGGCAGCCCTAAGGATGGTTGGGAAAGTACCAACTAATTGCGACTTCCAGTTATAATAAGCTGGATGTATGAATTGAGAGTTGGCTTATTAGATTTGCATCCTGCGATAAGCTGAGAAGGGCTGGAGATGTTTTAGGTGAAGGGAACCAAAGGAAAATTAGAGAGGAATGGGAGCCAGAAGACACCCCAAAATGTGCATGGCAGAAGGGATGTTACAAGATAAAGCGACAGAAAACTGAGAGTGGGATAAGATGACAATTTTTAACACACAGAAAGCAAAGAGGAAATGGCCTTTTGTGGATGAGACAGGAACTAATGGTCTCAGCAATGTTACAGCAAGGAGGACTTCTTTAAGCCAGTTGAAAAGTACCTAATAGCAACAGATAATGACGCACTGAACCAGATATTTGGGGAGAGGATGCCAAGCCTCTGTGAAGAAGCCGGAATACCACCTGTCAGGACTGACCCAGGTATGGCTCTTTTCTGTCTTGGGTTAGGGAAAAGGATGGCCTTTTGAGTCACCTTCCACCCCTGTGAGCCTGTGCACTGAAACAGGCTAGCTCAGCTCCAGGTCACACCTCCAAGCCCTTCCAGGCTCCATCACAGTGGATTGTGATTCTGTTTTTGGGGTTTTTCTCCTTTTCAAACAATGAAGCTCTTTGCCTCTGATGAAAACCCGTGGCCAATATTTCTGCAATACCAAAAGTATTGTGATGAAATAAACAGTAACTTTATTTCCAAGATGCTCATGCTATTCACGTCTCACAATATAATTCAAAGAAAGTAGAAAATATTGAGATCCCTGCTTGTTTTTTTATTGTTGTTTTGTTTGTTTGTTGTTTGGGGTTTTTTTAATTAAATTGGAGCATTTCTCCCTTAACAGCATCTTACATAGATTGTTTTTAGGACTTTTCTGACACTGTTTGTTCAGTTTGGGCTTATTTTCTTATCACAGTGATGTATTAAAGTCTAAACGAATACTATTTCCTTCATGTCTTTCTAGCAGCTTGTCACAAAGCATCGTTGTGCAACAGTGTCATCCACAATTTTAATGATGACATCTCATTTCAGGAGGGCGTGAGCTGAATCCCAATGAATAAATTCATGAAGTTTAACCTCTCCATGACCCCATTGCTGCTGGGTTTTTTTCCACATCCCGCCCCAGCTCATTAACTGTCCCGACAAAAGCAGCTGAGATGAGATGTGAGTCTCACAGTTGCACTTTAAACAAAAAGAAACAGTGGGAGGAAGGAGAAAGGTGGAGAGAAGTGCCATGTTAGGTCTGGAAATAATCTGCTGTGTATTTGTAAGCAAGCTAATTTTCCCTCAGTATGACATGGTTCCCAGCCAGAACTAGAAACTATCCTGACATTATAATTACATTCAACCCTAACTAATTTCTTTCTAATGTACTGTGAGTGGCACCCAGCTTATTGAGATGCAGACTCTGTTCCAAGGACATCCTGTGGCTATCGAAAAAACCTCTGTCTCACACTCAATTTCAGCAGTGTTTTCACTGTCAACTGTCACCATTAACACAATGTTTAGGTTCCCTTTAGAATAAATCAGCCCATTTTGCCTCTTATTACTCTGACAACAGTCTCAAACTATTTTAATGCAGAGCTGGTTTGGTGCCCAAGTTACCATTGACATTTGTCTTTGAGCATCTACTTTGTTCATTTACCCCTTGGTAAGGCTTCTTAGAACCCAAAAATCATGTTTCTGAAAGTATTTATCTCAAAACAGAAGCTTATGAATCAGGAGAGTATATATTTTAACCTGCATTGTGTAAATGCCCAGTGAGACTCATTGCCATGTCCCAACCTCATATGGCGTTAAATCTGTTTGGCGAAGATTATTTTTTATTGTTTTTATGGCTTTCTTTCCGTGTTGTTATCTATATATTTGGCATTAAAAACTAGCAGGTAGGAATTTCAGCATGTGCAAAACTGGAATTTCTCTTTTAATTTATTTTTCTCTTCTAAAATAATGGCAGGGTCAGTTTTAGGGGCAATTAGTTAAATTACGTGCTTAAAATCTGTGTTATCCATAGTCTACCTATAGTGTTTCAGTAAACATAGCTTCTGTGTACCTTAAGTAGAAAACTTCTAATAATCTATCCCCATTTCAGTCATCTGAAATACCTATGAACTACTTTTACGGAATCCAATTGATTTGAATTGTAATTCCATTTTCAACTTCATGTTTACAATGAAAAAGAATGTAGTTGATTCGCGTAGTATCACAATTATTGGTAGTGTCTTTAGCTTTACTTAAATACTTCAATCTGGGGAGAAATAACAGCAATTTCCCCCTGTTGTTCAATACCAGGAAAAAAAAACTTAGAGAAGCACAAGGAAAAAAAAAAGAGTTTGTTGTTGTTAGCTGAATTTATACTGAATTGTTACTGGATGAAATCTGTTTAGAGAAAACATATCCTGTTTACTGCAGGATTTTATGGGAAGCTCTTAAATTTGCATGCTGATTGCATGAAATGTAGGAAGTCCCTCCCAACGCTACAATAGGAAAAGAGGATTGTTGAAATATGAAATCTTCTCAAGCTTTGTGTGATTAGTCTCAGATAGGAACAAGGAACACAGCTGTTTACAGCAGGAGAGTAATCCCCATGACTAGGAATAAAACTATCCAACTTGTGTAAAAGTTTCTTTATATATAGGCAAAGATTCCAAATCTATATTTCATATCTACAGAGTCACATAAAGATTATTCTTGTCTTAGATTTCTAGGCTATTTGTCTTCAAGCTGGCCCAGCCTGAATGTGATAATAAACACGATGGAGTGGTAGAGCACATTTATCTCCTGTTCATCCTGCAGTGAGCATTTGACCTGACACTCTGCCTTGGGCATCCTTCGTCAGGCAGTGCAGCAGGGGAGGCAGATTTTCTATCAGCCCTCTGAAACCTGGGAGCTGGTTCCCTTGAGGAGCCATGTGCACAGAAGTTTTCCAAGACCACGACAGAAACATTATCTGGAAAAGAAAACAGCATCTTTGAAGGAATATTTTTTACTGTTAGGCCCCACGTCTAGATTTTAATCGTAGAGCCATAGAATAGCTTAAGTTGGAAAAGACCTCTAAGACCACCAAGTCCCACTGCTAACCCAGCACTGCCAAGCCCATTACTAAACTGTGTCACCAAGTGCCACATCTACATGTCTTTTGAGTATCTCTGGGGTAACTCCACCACTGCCCTGGACAGACTGTTCCAGTGCTGGATAACCCCTTCAGTGAGGAAATTTTTCCTAATATCCAATGATTCACGCAAAGCAAATAGTTCATTAAAAGGTAAGCTGGAATCTGGCCTGATACAGGGCAGTGTCCATGTGGGCTGAGAGCTAGTTTGGTTACAGTGGCTTGGCACCTTCTTACACAAAAAGTCTCTATTTGCTCCAAGTGGGCACTAATGGCAAAAGATTCTCTGAAGGTGATGGTGTGAGGAGCAAATGTTTTTTTGTTATTCATTGACACAAAATGATCTAAGCATGAGCCAGAGAGAACTGTTAAATGGGACAATAAAGGTAATCAAACAGGAAAACTGAGGGGAAAAGGCACAGAGAAGGGGAAAATGATGTATGGGTGTGGAGGTGGCCAACACGCAGGAAGGATATGGGAACAACAGTTAGCTCAGATGCTTAACTCCTAAATACACTGTCCCTTCCTGATAAGTAGGACATCAATGGGAGTAATGGGTAAGCTAAATGGCAGAATATCACCCTCATCTAAGGAAAGGTAGTTAGAGGGGGAGAAAAGGTCAGAAATAATGAATGTGAGACATTAAAGAGTCTTTAAAATGTCTTTACAAAGAAAAATGTAGCTCTTCTTACCCTGTCTCCCCAATAATGGTGTACACTTATACTGCCATTTACCAACATCATGAGGATGATATTTTCTTCTGTACTGGTCCTGAAACTTCTGTCCACACATCATTGTCATTTAACTGGTGAAGAGCCTTTAATTCAGCTGCTAAGAATGAACACTGTTATATTCACCCCTTGTACCAGTGGCATAGATGATGTCCCTCAGGTACCAAGAAGCTTTACAGATCATCCTCTAGAGGTGTCTCTCCATGAACTGTAGGTCAGTGTCAGGTGTGGGTGTCCTTCTGTGACTGATATAACTGGTAAAAAGGACAGGTGTTCCAAACACCCACAGAGACAGAATACTGATAGAAAGGCAGCAGATATCATAAGTGAGCTTTTTTAAGATTTGGGGGTGTTAAACACTTTAAAGAGCGAGACCAGAGAAAGTGATAACTCAGAAGAGGTCATGAAGACCTCCATCAGTCAAAGGATTAAGTGGTGACTTAACAAAGTGGTGCTTTGACAAAGAACTGAACTCAAATATCAAGTCTATATTTAGGCACTATGGAATGTTTTGCTGATCCCCTTTTTGCCGTTAAATTGACCTTATTGCCCACAGACACTGAGAAGTCAACTCATCACCAGTTACTGTTGTGCTCTGTTCTCCCTCTTGGTTAGCAGCCACAGTGTTTATGGTAGACAACATCGAGCCGAATGAAAGGAGCCACAATTCCCGAGCCTCTCCTTCATGCCGTCAGCAGTGCTCAGTAGGCACAGATTCAAAGGAATGCGAGAACAAAACTCATTCCCTAAGGATGTAGGTCAGTTTGAAGGGCTGCTATATAACTACAGGCACAATTTTCCTGGATAAATTATGGCTCACAGTGTCACACATAGACTCTAACTGAGTAAAATGTACTGATCCTCTTACTCAATGGGGCTTTGTTTTCAATTAAAACACAGTTCCCCTTGGCCTTGAATTTTTCGGGGATGATTTCTGGACGAGAAGGAGAAATGCTGGAGACTGAGAAGGCAAAGGGCAAAGGAAGCCTGAGGACCCTCATTAACACTGATCTGTGCAATGCATACTCTCAACTCTCAGTACAGATGTGGCCCTGTCACTGTCCATCCCTGTTAAGATAATACCCAACAATCTTAATTACAGCTTTTGCTACACATGGCTGTCAAAGCACTTCACAAACTGCTTGGTAAGTCTGAGAATATTTAGCTGTTTTATTTTAGCATTAGAAAGGACCATGATCACCCTAGAAGGTGCCCGGCTACATAACATGGGCTGTCTGCTTTCACCTCATAATTTCTGTGACAAAGCAAGTTTATCTATAAAAGTAAACCTTAAGAATGGAGAAACCCTCACAGATATTTATACAATCTTCAAAAATTCTTTTTCTTGTTCCTTTCGCGGTAAGGTAGAGACAACATGTACTTTAAGTCTTTCCTTGCCCCCCTTCCTGTCTTTTTTTCTTTTAAAACTGAGCTTTGGATTTCTGTTGTCTTAGTTACTTTTTTCTACTAGTAGTCAACTGTATAATGTAATATGGACAATTCTAAATATTATGAAAACTAGGAAATTAATTTGCAACTTCTTCCAGCTTATAGCATATCCCATGCTGGGAAGAGAGCTTATTCTTAAAGAAGAAATAATGCTCAAATTCTTAAGGAAAAAAATTACATTCTCAACCATGTTATTTTCTCTGAACGGACAGAGTTTGTCACCAACTCTTCCTACAGTTCTGAGAACAATAAAGGCTGCAGTTTTCCTGAAGGCTGCTATACAGAAATGCTGCTGGTCAGATCCTGTGCTTAAATAAATGTCAAGGTAGAAGGATCAAGGTTAATAAATGCTACCAAATGAGGTTGTCAGAGGATTTCACCTTACTTCTGGTTCTTTTCAAAGCGGTTGCAGGTGACTTTCTCAGTAATTTTCTTGTTCCCAGAGGGCTTTGAAAGGGTTTAATTTTGTTTGTTTGTTCCTTTTGCTTAATTTCCTTAAACAAGATGTTCCTGGTTTAGCTGTCTTCTCCAGGCTTGACCTCTGGATCACATACTATTCAGGAATGAATTTGCTGGCTGGCTGCTCATACAGTGAGCAGGAGGGGATTTACAACATCAGCCTAGTTTAATTGCTGTCATCTTGCTTTTCCTGGCTGTACAAGCTGATGAGATTTGGTGAATAATGTCTCTTGTCTGACTTCCCCTAACAATGGCCATAAAAGGAAAAGATACTCAACTTGTCATTGGCACTGAATGACACATATATCCTATACCAATATGGAATGAAATGGTATTTCTACCAGTTGCAAGCAATTTTTGTTATCTTTCTCATTCTGGGGATTTTTGAATGTTCCATAACCAATAAACAACAGGAGAAGTTTGCAAAGGTATCAAATTAAATAAAAAGTGCAATATGTGGGCTGATTCAAGAAGTTATTGTTTGAATTAAGGATTTTATTTCTTTATAAGTGCAAAAAACAAATCCAGAAACAGTACTACTGTTTGTGCCACTGTTTCTGCAAGTGGGATTTGTACCAAAACATCCACAAAAGTTGCAATGGGAATGACAGTGCCTGAAATCAGACATGGAAACGTATTGCTTCAAGCACGGCAATGGTTTATGGTAGCAGCTTTGCTCCTGGCTGAAATAACATTATATTAGATATTTATCTAATATAACAGTAGAATGGGAAATAGTTTTTGCATGTAGACTCATTCACCAGTATGTAGATCATATAAAAAGTAATTGTACGGAACTCACCACACTTTGTGACACATTAAGTTCTTTAGAACACAAAAAATGATGAGGAAAATTTACATTTCTTTCCTCTGAAGACTCACTGTCTGTGTCTTCCTACTTTTCTGACAAATCTTCCTCGTATCCGGTGAAAGGGACACTAAAAGCTCAGATTGAGGCTGGAAAGGTAAACAAATAAAGTTTGGCATGCAACAGGAAAATAACTTCTCCTCTGGGTAAATATTTCATTATTTATGCCCCATCAGGAGCAAGCAGAAGGCAGCCTGAGAGCCCTGACCCAGTGGTAGCTGAGGGCAACCCTTGTATTCCATCAGCCACACCAGAAAGATAGAGGGGACCTTTTCTAAGGACATACAGGGATCGGATAAGAGGGAATGGCTTCAAACTGAGTAGGTTTAGATTAGATATCAGGAATAAAATCTAGACTCTGAGAGTAGTGAGACAATGCCATAAGTTGTCCAGAGAAGTGGGTGTTCCATCCCTGGCAGTGTTCAAGGTCAGGTTGGATGGGGCTCCAAGAGCAACCAAGGCTAGCAGAAGGTGTCCCTGCCCATGTCGGGGAGGGTTGGAATGAGATGATCTTTAAGGTCCCTTCCAACCCAAAACATTCCATCATATGGTCTTTTCCTCCCACAGAAAAGTCTTTGGAAACACCAGTATGAGAGAAGGATGCTTATGGCACTAAACTATGATCAAAGCCAAGCTAGAAGTGACAATATGAGTAAGGGAACTCACCTTGTCATGGATGCAGGCAGTGCTGGCTCCCCCTGTAAGGAACTGGGTGCACACCTTGGAAAAGCTTTGCTGGCTTGCTCTGCTCTGGGTCTTTGGGCTTCCTTTCTGAATTCCCATCCTCTGCCTCACTGCTCACATCCTGCCTCTCTGAGTACTGGCAATTTCCAGGCCACCTCATACTTTAGGGATCTGCTTGTGTTTGTTTGGGAACAGCTGTGATTTGGCCCACACCTTTGGAAGAAGTAGGTTGTTGGGTGGAAGCGTGGTTGTTCAGAGTATTTTTCTGTTTGGAATGGGCAAATTAGAGCTTGGAGAGAAGGGGATGAATTATTCAATGAGAGAGTTTTGCTTCAGGAAGAAGTGAATTTCAAACCTTCTTCAGAGTGTTGTGCACTGTATGCAATGCTGGCAGTGATGCTCAATGAATCATTTAAGAGAAATAGCAGCCAGATCTCCCTAAACTTCTACAACTGCTAAAAACTGAGCACAAAGTTGTCTCAGTTGTGACAAAACAGATTAATTCTCTTTGGCCACTGCAACACACAGCATTTCATTGACTTGTAAAATACACTTACGTGTACTTTTTCTGTGATGTTTCCTTTTTGGTGAGGCAATCGGGAAATGATTTAACCTTGAATTTTATTTTAGCACATAAACATTTAATGACAGAGAAATATTATCTCTGTAATTTATGCTTTTGGGAAATGATACACAATTCTATGCATATTAAATGGAAGTTTATATATAGCATTTAGAGAAAGATATACACAGTATATTGAGCCAAAATCATGCCAAGAATATTCCAGTAAACATATGTCACATATTTATGCATTTGTAGGATGTTTTATACTGACAGGTCAGCAGCTGCTTTACTTTGTTTCAGGGATCTCTGCCCAAGTGCTTTGTGTCACTCCTAAATTTAGTGGTACTAAAAATTTTTCCCAGTGATATTAAATTCTCTGATTCAGATTGATTTTGTTAAAAAGGAAGAAAACAAAGTCAAGGAAGTTCTCTACAGTTACATTACATTAATTCCTTTCTTTGGGAAAGAAAAGTCAATGAAATCATAATTAGAAATGTATGTAAAAATTTGTAAATAAATACTTATTAGACTCAGTTTGCTGGCAAATAATTGTGAATTTAAAATAATTTTTCATAAACAAAACTTGGAAGGTTGAAATCATTTCAACAGAAATAAAAAAAAAAAGGACATTGCATGGTCCTATCCAGATGAGGGTATATACTAGCCCTGAAATCATTTAATTTCATGTTGTGGGGGATTTTTTTCACCTGCTGTGACACCCTTTCTGTACATACACTCCAAAAAGATCTTTGTAGCATAGCTAGAATTACATAGCCATGCTATCAAAACCCTCTGATTGTATAGAGATTAGATTAAAAGGTGGAAACCAGATCAACTTTAAAAAGTTATATGGAGAGAAAGAAAGAGAGAGAGAGAGAGAAAGAGAGACTAACTCCATCTAGGTTGGGCTCTTCATCTGGTGTAATTGTGAAACACAAAGCACAGCTTTGCATATGCTTAATGGATATAGACTTAATGGCAGAAATTTATACAGTGGCTTTGGCTTAAGTGGGGTCAGTACTGATAGCTATGATGTAGCTCTTTAATTACAAATGAGGATTCATCACTGGTGGAAGCATTTCTTGTGGATCTTTGCAGTGGGTGGCCCAGACATAGCCAGAAGTTTTGGCTGTGTGAGGCACTGGATAACAAAGAGGAGTGTCAGCCCCTGGTAGGGTCTGGGCTGCTCCACAGGGTAGGTGTAGATGGTAGATTTTGGATGCAGACAGTAGATTTTGGGTGTAGGCAGAGTGATGCTGTGTTGGTGTTCACAATGACAATGCAATAAAGACCCACCTCCAGGGGGATCTCTTCTTCTGTGGGAGGTGTCCCCTTGTTTTTCCTTCAGACAGATCATTCATCTCAAAATATTCAGTGACATCAACCCACCCTTTCTAAAACTTGGGTAGATGTGTGGCTCACACTTTGTATTTGCACAAGTTTGGCCGTCTCCTTTTCAGTGTTTCATATTCATCCCTCACTGTATTATTCTGTTTGTAATGATTCTTTCACAAGTTTTCGCCTAGTTCTTATGAACAGTTTTGATATTGTGAAATGGGAAGAATATTCTTTATTATAACATGACAATATTATCTCTTTATCCCATCCTTTCCAGTTCTCTCTTGTACAAAATGCAGAGCTCTAAACCCTGCCTGTGGCAGAGGGTTTGAAATCAGGTGATCTTTAAGGTCCCTTCCAACCCAAACCATTCTGTGATTCTATGATTCTCTTCCAGCATGAAGTTTTTTGATACCACTGTTTGTCCTAATCACCTTGTCATCTTGTTAGATCACCTTCCCTACTTGCCTGTAGGAGATCTCAGATTCTCTGCTATGGCTTCTACACTGACACTACGAGTATATCTGGTGAGTTGTGAAGAACCTGATGCTGAGTTCTTTTTTTCCTGGTAGACCTTCTCACCTCGGAAAGCCTGGAAAGGGTGGTCAGTGGAAGAGAGGGAGAAAGGGATCAGAGGTTTCCATTCAGTAAAGGCCTTTTTTGATTATCAATAAGCATTGGAGAAATGACACAAACTGGGAATAGGAAGGATAACTCAAAACTCTTTAGAAATGCCTATTGACAGAGGTTAGAGGCTTTCCTTTCTGTAACTCTTTTGTTTAGTGTGATTTCAAAGAGATTTACTCAAGTAGAAATGCTCTGGATCTCTGTGTAACTCACCACCTCTCGACTTGTATGTTCTCACTGGAATGGAGACCATAGGCTGTTGTCCTAAAAGACAGGAAGGAATAAATCCGGACGATGATGCCAATGTTTGCACATATGAAGACAAATCGGTTTAATGCTATTTCATTTCCTTCTGACTTGCATTTTATTCCAATCTTGTTTAGTATGAAGAGAATATGAAACTGTTCCAGAATCATCCAAAATGGAAATCGTGACAGATGGCAATAAAAAAAAAATATCCATAATGGGTCCCATTTTGTTTTATACTCTTAGGGCAAGGTTATTGCTACAGTTATGGTCTTAAACTCTGTTTTATTTTTATAGCTATGATAGTAGTTAATGTTGCCTTTGCCTACCCAGCTGCCTCTATTGAATAAAATGTCTCTAACAGCTTTGTGTAGTCAACTGGTGGAGCAAACAGTGTGGTAACTGCTCCAAACGGCTGGTTTAAAATCCAAAGGGGAAATAAACAGGAGCTCTTACAATACCAGGGAAAAAACACCTGCAGAAAAAATGACAAAGAGAAGGAAACCTGGCTTGAAAAAGCAGATTGCATCAGTGGGTTCACACCTCCGCAGTGGGGTCTGGGGGGGCAACAACAACAGAGCATCTCTGTCAAAAAATCTGTGGACAAAATAAGTTTTAAGGGTTTATCAGAACGTGATTTTTTTCCTCAACGGAAGGTGTATCTTTTCAGAAAGTTCCTCTTTGATTAAAACTATTATTTTTGATTGAAAAGCAACTTTGGTACATTTATCAGTAACATCAAAGGTGCTCATACATTCAGACTGACCAGTTTCTCACAGGTTTAATTATTTGACTTGTTTTCCAGTTATGTGGTGGGGTTTTTTGTTAATTGATAAAATAATTTTTAAATGTAGATATAATGCATGGGTCAGAATAAATTATACTTTTTAGGTATTTTTAATTTAAGTGAAATTATACAATGTCCTATTTGCAAATATCTTTTGTTCAGTCATTGACTTCACACAAGCCAGATCCAGACAATTTATCTGCTCCATTCTGTTACTGTAGGACAAAATATCCAAGTACTCCATGAAACAGAAGGATGCTGTTGCTTAGAGCAGTCTGAAATTTCATATGTGAAATATGTCAGTTCAGGATGGGTGAAACTGTAGTGACAGGACAAGGGGAAATGGCTTTAAACTGAAAGAGAGAATGTTTAGATTGCATATTAGGCAAAATTCCTTCTCTGTGGGGGTGGTGAAGCACTGGCACAGGTTGCCCAGAGAAGCTGAGAATGCCCCATCCCTGGAAGTGTTCAAGGCCAGGCTGGATTGAATGGGGTTTTGAGCAAACCGGTTTAGTGGAAGGTCTCCTTGACAATGCAGGGGGGTTGGAACGAGATGATCTTTAAGGTCCCTTCCAACTAAACTATTCTGTGATTCCAAAACAGTGAGAATCACTTGGTACATGAAGCTAAAATACAGTTTTGCTCTATAGAAATCCCCAATCAACCAGTTTGATGGGGCCAGGTTCCCCAAGAGGGCATTTTTTTGTAGGTTACTATTTTTTGTACAGACACCACACGTAACAAAACATATGCCAACAGCACACACATGTATGGGAAGTGCCCTCTAACTTCAACTAAAGTATATAAATGAGAAGGCACATAACACAGGAGTTTATCATATAAATTAAAGAGGAGCTATTTCTGGGTTCAGGTGCACTCGTGGCAGCAGACCCTGATATTTCCCAGTGTCCCAGCAGCAGCAGCAGCTCATTGCCCTAAAGATGCTGGCACTGCTCCTGCACTCTGGGAGCCCACACAAATCCTTGCCATGCAAGAGGCAAGTTTAATCCCTGACACGGGGATGGTGTCAACAGCCCCAGACAAGCCATTCTGCAGCCTTCCTGTGCTATTCATTTTGCCAGTTGAAGTTCACCCCTAATTTTAAAGAACTGATGTAAAGCAGAGCTGCTGAATGAAGAGGTGTGTTACAGCATAGTGTCAATTAACCCCCTCAGATGATTTTCTTTCAGTATTGCTCAGCTCAGATTTTAATTTCTTTTCAGCAGCTCCAAATCACCAAACTGTGAGCAGGATTGCCTTTCCGAGATAAATAGCAACCCCATAAACTAACAATATGTTTTTAAGAACACACTAATGTTCAAACATTCAGTAGTTATAGTGGCAATTGCTTTGCTTTCCTGTAGCTAAGGGAAATTAAATCAAATTTCAGTGTGTCACCTCTAAAAACTTTTAGCTATTTCCATATGCAGTTTAATAAAGTGCTTAGCACCTGTCTGATGTAAGCCATGTGTGATTATATTGGGAATAAAACATTAAAAGTCATGAAATACCTTAAGTTTAAGTGCAGTTCTCCACTTACAGAAGGTGGGAAAGCAGAACTATCATTCTATCCATATCATCTTTTATACTCCCTCAGGATAAATGAACATATGGTGAATTAAGATGTGACTCTTCTCACCTACCTCTAGCACTAGAAAACACTAAAAAAAATAAACATTTAATCCAAGTCAGCTGCCTTGGTCCTCTGTCACCAGTGTCCCAGCTTTCTCTGTGATCACAGGGAAAGGTAAGCACCTTTGATGTATCATTTATGGGTGTATTTTATACACATCACTGGCATTTAGAGGTGCCTGACTGACTACAGAGAAGACTCACAGAGGTGGTTGCAGCTGCACACCCAAATTCTGGGTGGCTGAAGATGCTTTTCAGACATATGTGGGTACAGAACCCTGAACTACACATCGTTTCAAAACTGCTCCCAGAAAGTAGGTTGCCCATAATTATGATTGGTTCTGTGGCTCTCATGGGTTTAAAGGACTCTAAAATATTATCAATATTAAAAAAAATCTCAACTGCAGGAGAGAGAAAAGAGAATCAACTTTTAGCTGTATTTTACCAAGTTGCACTTGTTTAAGAACTGCTCCGAATATTACCATGAGAAATATTACTGAAAACCAGCAATGTATTTAAGAACAGAGAAAATTTTTAATTCTTTTTGTTACTACATGCTTTCTTCAGTACGTTGTTCCAAGGCTCTCTTGTCTTTGCTGAACTTCTCTCATGTTCAGGAATACGACAAAATACCTTCTAACTTGTTTAATGTTTACCAAGATGCTGCATTTTTCTTTCAATATATTTACCCACTTTTCAGCATCTTTGTGTATCTTCTTTTGTCTCTGATTTAATTCTTCCCTTTCTTTCCTCTTCTTTACTTCTTTACTCCCATTTCTCTCCTGCTGAGAAATGTAAGAGTGTAGAAAACACAGTTAATTCATGTAACTACTTATTTTTGTCTCTCAGTAGCACTTCAGCTGTCATATTTTGTCCTCAAAATCTGCACTTATTATCCTACACGTAGTAGATATTACACAGCTTTAATCAACCATATTTCAATATTATATTTACTATGAGTAATAAAGGAAACTTACTTTCAGATCTGTTATTAATCATTATATCCTCAATGTGAAGTCTTACACAAGCATGATGCAACTTGGGTACAATTGTTGGAGAATTTATGGTCTAAGTAATTTATAGTCTTTAAGTATAATCTTTTAGATGATTAGTTATTCAAAACACATCCAAATTTATTCCAAGTATGTCTGAATAGTATAATGTCTGGAATTTAAAACATGACTAAGGAATGCCTTGAATTGGCAAGCGATTTTTGTTAAGTACAATTTAAGTAAGTCTCTTATTTAGATTTGTTATTTTAGATATTTTTTCCTGATAAATACAGGTAGCTGAAATTATTTAAAATACTATATAAATCCCTGTCTCTATTTTCTGAAGTAATTCACCTTGTCTTCTGTGTCCCTCTCTTCAAACAATCAGGTACTATGGGCAGATGCGTCTTCCCAAGTAAGACAGAACAAAGACCTTATCCTGCATGAAGGCTGTGAGAAGATAGCAGGATTCACACTCTTATTTGGCCATAAGTGAAGGTATTCAGAGCTGAAGAGGATCATCCTGTATTTTGAGATTTACACACACACAGCACACTTGGTCACAAAACCAGAGCATTCCTCTGCATGGCCCAACATGAAGATTGTATTTTAAATTACTATATTGAAATGTTAAAAATGTGAGAGTTTGATCTTTGTTCGTCTAATTTATTATAATAAATTCACTCTTTTGAAAAAAAAAAAACAAACAAACCAAAAAAAAACAACTGCACCCAAAAAACAACCCAAGTGACTTTAGTTTCCCAGCAGTCATGAATTACAAAGACAAACTTGAAAGCAAGCCCTAACTTTGGGAATATGATAGTACATAACCTCCCTGTGGCTTCCTTTCCTGCTCTTGCTAATCACTGATATTTGAAGGTGAAAGATGCACATCATATAAAATCACAGTGAGTTCCATATCTTTAAGCTCAGTGTGATCTTTTTTTGCATGCTGTGACTCTTTCCAGCTTTTGATAAAGCTGTGCTTTGCATTTTGTTTGGCTACCAGTGGGTCATTTGTGTGTTATTTATAACATGATCTGCTGCATTATGGAATACACTTTGCATACGATAGACAGTCTTAACAAAATCAATAAATCTTTAGCCCTTTACAAGGTTACGTTGCCTTAGTCTGCATTTGTCCCTTGAAAAAGATCTTGGGCCATGGCCAGGGCTTCTAGATCCCACTGTGTTGCAAGTAGTAAGTGATAATTATTTTGAAGAGAGCACAGGTCTGACCAAGCCCAGGCTGTTCAGTTATCCTGGTGCTGCCACTTCTCTTCCCCTCACTGAGCAAACCACAAGAACCAGGAGAAACTGAAAGGGGAAACATTAAAAACCACAGGCTTAATACAAAGGCCTTAGCAATGCTCTTGTGGCTTTTGTCTTCCTTTGAACCCTCCCCCCTTCGCTCCGCTGTACAAAGCAAACAGCAGTGACATTCGGCTGCCATTCAATGAGCAGACTGCAGCTGCAGATATTTAGGAGACAATTTGTATTCCTAGGCATCAGCTAAAAAGAAGGGTTGCTCAGCGTCATTCAAACAAAAAACCCCAAATCATGTAGCAGATTGCAGGTCTCCTCTATCCCTAGCCTATGTCTTTATGCCTTCTCTAGAGTTATTTCTCTCATGGGTGTGCTTCCTGAAGTAAAAAAAAAGAAATATTATTTTTTCCATCTTTTGATTTTTTTTCCAGGCACTTACTTGTTTTTATTTTTAGTGTCATGGGTACCACATTAATAGATCACTTCTTCCCATTATCTTGATTGTTTTGATCCACTACAGTGGAAATAACATTGCCATCAAGGCATGGCAACGGCAGAAAGCTCAGTGGACAACTCTGTCTTTAGTCAGTTTAGTGATCAGCAGTGAGATACTGAAGGCCATAGTAGAGATCTAGTAATTTTCAGAGGTTGCGCTTGATTTGTGCTTTCTGTGAATGTTTACTGTCGTATTTCATTTAGAGTATTGTTGGACAAAAGATGGTGCTGCTGAAGAAAATGTGATCAGTCCTCCAGAACTAGAAAATATCATTCTAGCAAGGCTGGAAAGTGCAATTCCTTATTGGCTCAGGAGCTGGGTTAAGCTTTATATGCTTATCCAAACACACCCTTTAAACTCTCTGGGTTCAGCCATTGCATTAGGTGAGATAACCAGCTCGATTACCCCTGAAGAGCCAGCTAAGGTGTTGGCTGCCTGGTGCACAACACAAGGCTCTCCCGGAAATTCAAGGCCATGGATTGATTTTATACACAGCAGATCTTCAAAGGGAATCATGCAAGGGGAATTTTGCCTGTGCAGGTTGCAAAAGGGCGCAGATACAAGAGCCACACTTGCTCACAGATCCTTTTGGGATGGCTTCTGAGCTCCAGCTCCAGTGTAACCACCTTACCAACATCCATGCAGGGCAGGAATGTTGCACTGTGATTCAGTACCTTGTCCCGTAAAAAACTTGGTGACCTTCATGTGCGGGGAAAGGAGTGAGTACATTCTGATTTTGTCATCCAAAGTAGTATCTTTTACTGGCACTGTCACTCAAACTATTCTGAAAGTCTGGGAACTTTTAGAATGAGAAAATGTCATGGAAGGACTAGACTTTTTGCCTTCTCTTACTGCATGCACACTTAATGTGTTGTGCCAGCATAAGTCCTGGTGTGCAAAATAAGACATACCTACTCAAAAATCTTTCTTTGAATGGTTGATATCTGTCTAGTAAAAGGGAAGATGAACAAAAGATGTGAAATTTCTATTGCTGAAGAAAAATTTTGCATCCAGCAAGGAAATTTTATAAATTACCAGCCAAAGCGGCCCTGGAAGAACACAGTTGGAACAAGTGGCTCTCTGCCTGCTGGCAAGTCAGTGCTCCAAACATTCCAAAATCTGACTATAGTCAAGGGACTCCTGATCTGCTAGCAGGATGAGCATGGGAAAGGGAAGAAACTTTATTCACTGAATGCATTATTTGTCATGAGTTATTTTCTCGTCTCTGTTTCTGACAAAGGAATCAATTGTCCTGTGAAACAATCTTCCACCAGAGCATCACTGCTGGACACACTCAGAGTAAGTCTAGAAAGAGAATACACTTGCTTGCCACTAGTAATGAACCAGTTTGTTAATTAGCTGGCTTGACTTTCTTGAGTTCTGAGCACTAGATGCTGTTTTCAGTGTTCCTGTGACAGGGATGGGTAAAAAAGCTGATTTTGCATAGAAGAGTGTGCATACACAGGAGGACAAGTGAAAATGAGTTTGATGTACTATCTGTTTCTGTTTGTTTTTGTCACCTAATAAAAAAAATGTCCCATTTCTCTGTGCTTCTACATCTGTTTGGGAACAAATGATTTCTCATTTATGGTTTTCCTGAAGAAACCATTCACTGAGGGCAAGAATACTTTATGAACCTTAAAAAATCAGCTCTTACATGAGCAACTGCTGCTTCTGAATGGACACTGCCCATTGCAGCCTCACTGTGGGCACTGATGTAATTTGACCTTTCTGACTTTCTGCTCAAGCTCCCCTGTAATAACTTTGTTGTGATGATTCAGTCCTAGAGAGCCATATGTACTTTTTCCCAACTTAAACATACTTTGAAAAAATGTTGATCATTTCCTTCAGGCTGCTTTATTGCAAAAATGTATTAATGTGGGTCAGCACCCTGCTGGCTGCTGTTTTGATACGTAAATTCTCCTGATGAATTATTGTGCTTTAATAGAAAGGGCAGAGAACACACCTGTGTCAGTGATTTCAGGGAAGGTTTTCAAGTGAAAACCAGGATGTTTTCCAGATATTCAACCAGGGTATTTTCATCCATCTGTACCCAGGGTATTCTCATTCCCTATCAACTTCTGGGATTCCCCCAGAACAATGTACTCAGTTTGATGCAGTGACCAAAGAGGACTAAAATGTCTTTCAAACTGTAAAAGTCCTCACCTTGCAAAGGTGATGGTGCCCAGGTGAAAACAATGCAAGGTCCTCTAGCAGACATCACATCAAGGAAGGATGCCAAGCAGGGCCAATTCCCATCATAATTTAATCAAAGTAGGTTACTCCCCAGAGCAGGTACTTTATTTAGTGAAGAGCTGTTGCTTTGATTTACATGGCAACTGGAAGCTGCTGTTAATTTCCAACAGCTTTCTCGTGTGCCTCAAAGTTTCAAAGTGGTGACATATTTGCATATATATTAGGGAGGATAGAGCAATGGCTCTTTTATGAGTACACCCTAGGATTTTATTGCATATTGCAGGTGATCATTTTGAAAGGGAAAAATGTGTTTGCTGCCACATTTCTTATGATATCTCCCAGAATACATTACAGATCTTAATTGACAGCATTATTTCAAAATGCCCACAGACTTGGGCTGTTTTATAGGTCTATAAAACCAAATCATTATTCTCTGCTGCTGAATTTAAGAAAATTTTATTGT
The DNA here is from genome assembly GCA_035584735.1 of Pseudotriccus pelzelni. Lineage (NCBI taxonomy): Eukaryota > Metazoa > Chordata > Aves > Passeriformes > Tyrannidae > Pseudotriccus > Pseudotriccus pelzelni. Next base: position 5,663,656 of record JAWMRA010000130.1, on the reverse strand, counting down.
TGTCTGATAAACTGGCTTACAGCTACATCTTGGAAAGGAAAACAAAGGACTGGCAGCATTCAGAGGACATAAAATTTATTAGAAAATGAAGATATTACTTGGATTATGCCTTCCAGCTCATTATCTTTTTCTCTTTTTGTTACCAAGTTTGATGAATAACTGTTGCAAGTACGGAATTTTAGAAACATCATTAGTATAAAGAAAAGAACAGAACTAGTGCTATTTGGTTTTTGGTAGTAGCATTGGACAATAAGAATAAAGAAATTAATTTCATTTATTATGTAAGACCTTAGTATCTAAGACTACTTGCACAGTCAAACTCAGCATATGCATGTTGCTGAAAATGATAAATATTTTGTCACTGCTTTTCAGTACTGTGTTTGACAATTTGTGTCCCCAGGCTCCTATCAAAGTGCCAGGACAGAGACATTATTCCTAATTCCCATATGTATTATAACTAAAGGGAAATATCTTTGACTTAATATCTGCTACCCTCTGCAACCATGTACCCATTATGGATGCGCTGGAGAGGAAAACACATTCACTTTTGCATTTTAAAGTAGGGTGTAGATTTATGGATAACAAATACAGTTGTGGCATTTAAGTCTCACTTACACTGAAGTACAACCACCACTGTGGGAAGATGAAAAATTACTTTAAAGAAAGATTATTTTAATCCCAAAGTAAGTACTACCGAACTAATGAACTCTTCTGGTGGAAGTAGCACAGATTTCTTGCTTCATGGAAGGTGAATTATGCAACTAAAACTGAAGGAGCTGGCTGTTCTGGAGAGTGAACTTCTGAGTATGTATTGCTCCATAAAATTACCAAGCCTCAGTCTAATTAATTCTACAAGCTGGATGGATTTTTCAGTGAACCAGCCACAGCAGATACCACAGAGACTTGAAGCAGGTTCCACTAATCGCCAAGTAGTTCACAGCTCTTTCTGGTTTGTTCCACATTACCCCCGTTAAGGGAGTTTATAAACCCCCTCAAGCCCAGCTTCACTCTGCTCCTTGGGTGGGTGATCCAGTGTGGTGACACCTTCAGGGACACAGGGAGGTGTGGGATGTGCTTCCTCACTGCTCCCAGGCTGGAGGCACAACCCAGCACCCCTGGGGCATCCGTGCCACATGGAGCAGTTGAATTTATATTGCAAACTTTAGGAGCTATTTTTAACTGCTAAGATTGTTCATGAACTGTACACGTAACTCTAAAATATGAGATTTCATGTGGTTCAGTACTAAATTTCACTCTAAAGGTCATATGCTGTGGTGAATTCTTAAGTGTTTTGGTAACTTCTTATCTGTTTCTCTCAAAAAAAAATTCCTCTAAGAAGCCAAAATAGAGAATGCTGGAGATGGCAACTACAACTCTCCCTTCTACCTTAAGCTGGCTCCTAAAAGCTTTTTTTCTGTTTTTCCCAATACAGGCATAGTTTTCTGCTTCTCAGTACACCATGGTAATCGAATCATGCTTGTGCCCTGTTAACAACAAACACATTTAAACATGACAGATCGCTGTAGCTTAGCAAAGCTCTGTCTATGCTCCAAATCCATACGTGCCAATTTTGCATAGCAAAGAGTGTGCACTTTTTCCAGCTGTTGAGAGCACTTAAACCCATTGGTCTGAGGAAATGCTTTGGTTGTTGTTTGATTTATACTTGCAATTTTGCAAGTACATTGAATTTTCAAATTTAGCATACATGCCCAGAAATACTTTCAAAACTACACATTAGTATTTTTAAGGTAACGGTCCAAACCTCTCTCAGTCCTTTACATTAATACTGAAGAAGGAATATAAATCATTAACAAATGTTTCATGAAAATCAACCTTAATAAAGTCAGATTCTGTTCTGGAACTAGAATGCCAGTAACAAAGCCAATAATAGAGCAGTCCCTGTTTCCACCACATCAACAAACACATACGTGTTTGCTCTGTACTTGCAGCCCGCATTTTCTGTTCCTACAGTGACAGACTGAAGAAAAATATTCAAAAGCCCTCTCCAGCTGGACACAACCATGGAGTAGCTGATGTTGTTACAAGCAGGAAAAGGTTACAGCTGACTCATAAATAAGGCACTGCCTGGTGGAAGATGTAAATTCTTGTTGAGTCTTAGCTACTGCAGAGACAAGCAGTCAGGGCTCAGCTCGGCAGTTTACATTGAAAGGTCCAAGGCTTGAGCAGCTCTCCTCAGAAATCCCAAAACAGAGAACCTTTTAATGCCTCTGTGGAGCCCTCCTGGACTTTCATGGGGAGCAGAAGCCACTGTACATCTCCCAGACTTCGTTCCTTGGTAGTCACAAGGAGTGTGACAGCACATCATACCCTGGAAGTAGCAGAGCTTGTCTCCTCCTGGCCAGCTGTGCTGCTGCTCCTCATGTGCCTGAGTCATCCCATCTTTTTTTGGGGGAATTTCAGATTATGTAAGATACTGATGTTACATGTGTATCACGTTGTGTAAGGTTGTGTGTACTGCAACATGAGCGTTGGAGCTGGAAAACAACGCCAAAAGCAATGAAACACCACATTTCTGAGAGCTTTACAAAACAAAATGCTTAACACTCTTGTCTCATGTTTCAATTATTTTCCCACAAAAAAACCCTCCGTTCTTTCCTCCCTGGAGAGAGGAAATTATTTCTGAGAAAATGTTTTTTTTTTCTTAGCAATTGTCATCAAATGTTTGCCTGGACTAAATATTTTTACAAATCTGTATTCGTTTCCAAAAAAGGAGCTCCTGTGTAACAGTAAATAAAAACAGAGCAACTTTACCAGGATGAAGCTATTAGCTCCTTTGAAATCTCAGAGATCTCGCATCACATTGCAAAATCAAGGTTTCAGACTTTGAGTAGCTCTGCCAGGAGCTCAATTTTTAAGCTTTTTTCTGCCTTGGATAAGTAAGATAAGTGTCTGAGAGGACTAAATGCATGGCTGGTGAAACGAGCATCATATCGGAGCAGCTGGGAAGCACTGCTGCCCCTGGCTCTGCTCCCTGTCAGCAGCACCTTGTGGCTGGTTTGTCTTCAAGCTGGGACATGTTTAAGAAATCCCCATCCCAAATTTCTGGGCTTTCCTGACTAACCCTAACCCTAACCCTAACCCTAACCCTTTCCCTCAGATGGAGTGAGCTTGTCTTTTCCAACGACCCTATCAACTACATTGTTAATAACTATTGGATGTGAGGGTTATATTGCCATTTTTGTCTTCTCAGACAAGCCCTATGTATATATTCTGGGCAAAGATTAATTTTCAGAAATTTCCTGAACTTAAAAAAAAAAAAAAAAAGGAGTAATTGCAGAAGTCTGAAGATTAGACATATTTTTACTTGTGCTGATGAATCGATTCATATCAATAACATGCTGAGTTATTTAAACAGTGTTCCAGACTGTTTGTCTTTCTTGAAAATCAGTTTGTGCCTGTTTGTTTGCTGTGGGTTTTTTTAATTCCACATACCAAAAAAGAGTTGTATAAATCTTCTTCCCTGTCCATCTGAGTCCTGATTAACCACACTGACCAACTCCCTTCAGGACACCGAAATACCCATTTGTGACTGATGGCAATTCTCTGTCATCAGGGCTACAAAGATGGTCTTTGCATTTCTTCTGCAAGAAACAGTTCAGCTTTTCCCGCTGTAATTTAATTCCCAGTGGGTGGGATATTCAGAGAGAAGAAGTGCAGCCATCGGTCAGTCAGCCTGCTCAAATCTTTCCAAGGTCATTACAGATGTGGCTGGGGCAGTAGCTGTAGAGGTTGCACCATGTTCTTCTCTTACAGGTTTCAGATACAGCTCCCTAAGCTGGTGTGAGCTTTGTTACCAAACTTCTCCTTTAGACAGGCATTATTATTATTATTATTATTATTATTAATACTAATATTAATTTCGTGAGTGCAAATTTCTGAATGTCTCTTCAAAGCCAAATGAAAACTAGATTGAGTTTAATAGTTGGAATTGTGCCAGTCAAAATAAGCTAACAAATTAAATATTTTGATTGTTTGAAAGTTGAAAAGGAGTCTAATATTAACACTGAACTGTTTAAACCCAGTTCTTGTGTTACCAGGAAAGCCCACACAAAATACCTGACTTTCTAAAGAAAGCTAACTTATTTTTATTCACAGCACATCTATCAAATTTAATGCTATTCCACAATTTTTAGTAGAATTGTTAATTGAAATTATATTGAAACTCTTCACAGGTTTTCTGCTGTTGTACAAAATGTCATATATTAATATATTATGTGGATATTTCAGTCTAATATCATATTCCATAAGTTTTATGGTCGCTATTGTTGCTGGTACAAAAGCTCTGAAATGTTCCATAAGTCATTCTCTATAAGAAGCTGCTGGATACAATGCAGCAAGAAAATAATAGCTTGGTTTTGGCAGGTCTTAAATTTAACAAATAAGTCCTTAAACTAGTCAGGGACTCAGGGAATACTGTATTTCTCTTTCTGTTTTCAAAGGAGAACTTGGGTCAGTCAGAAGTCCTTTTTAATCCTTCCAAGGCAGAATAATTAATAGTTCAAGGGCATAAAAATGTTCAGTTGTTTGCAGTCACTCACTATTAGAGCAGCTTTAGTTTCTGTCAGCATTTCTGTTAGCTATTCTTTAAGCTGGAGGCTTGTAATTTTGAATAACACTCGTCCTGGCCTGAAACTCAGCAATATATGTGTATTAATCAGGGGACTTCAGATATTTGCCTGCTTCTTTGCCACATAGCAAGAGTTATGACCCCTTAGCTCCACTGAAAAAAAGAGCTGGCTATCTTAAGAGAAAAATGCATGTATCTCTCCAGAGAAAGCAGAAACACAGAGGGTTTTGCAAAGAGAGAACAATGGGAGACCTCATGAAAATCTAAAGCGTCAGATTTATTTCTTGAGGCCAAAACATTCTGCAGCCTTTTTTGTTCTTTCCCTTCCATAAGGCAGATATAGGAAAAACTGTTCTCAGGTCAGAAACCCAATGTGTTGTGAATTTGGGGTTTATTTTTTCCCTAAATTTAAGTTCAGTGGTTTGGGGAGCTTCAGGCAGTTCTGGCTTGGAGACAGTGGGGTTATTGCAGAGGAACTTGGCTGACGAGAGTGGGGTGCACCACTGAAAGGCATTGAAAGAGGGCAGGTATAGATTAGTTACTAAGAAGAAATTCTTAATAACTTAATTATTACTGTGAGGATGGTGAGGCCTTGGCACAAGTTGCCCAGGGACGCTGTGGATATCCCATCCCTGGAAGTGCTCAAGGCCAGGCTGGATTTGGAGCAACCTGGTCTAGTGGGAGGATCTCTGCCCATGGCAGAGAGTGAAACAAGATGGTCTGTAAGGTCCCTTCCAACTCAGACCATTCTATGGTTCCATAGTATTCAGTCTTTCTCCGTTACAGTACAGCTCCCAAGATTAAAGATATTTCAGAACACACGACAAAAAGCCCACAAATTATTATTACAATCACTTCGTAGTTTTTCCCTGTAAAACTATCCTACCAGATGTGTTAAATGCCATTTATCATTTCACTTTCATACTGCAGACATACAGTTAGATCAAAGCAACTTTCTAAACACAGGGTGACAACAGTTAGTCTTTAATTAATAAAACAGTGAAATTAACACTTCAATATTAAACTATTTTTAACTTTGATGCAGCTCATCTACAGGACATATGTTTTATTGCTGGTAAAAAATATTCTGGATCCTCGTAGACCATAAATGAGCGTGGCTACAGATTCCAGTTGTTTTTAATAGATCTCAAGTCTGTCACACCCAAAGTTGTTTCCTTTTGGATATATGAATCTGCCATCTCTGTTTTGTCTTGTTGAAACCAGCTTTATCACACATGTGAGAAATGAACTCTCCTAAACCAGAACATTATAAAGGTGAGAAATTATTAGACGCAATTCCCACGATGAACCAGAAGTAGTTTGAGAGAAGGTCCAGATGGAGGGGGTTTTTGCAAGAGGAGGGATGAATTACTGTTAAGGCAGACCACAAGACACACAGGACAACTGAAGAATAGGGAAAGGACAGAAACCTGCAGAAAGAGGCACATTTACAGACTACAAAGGGAAAAGAAAAAAATGCTTACCTTAATAAAACTGCAACAAATTAATCTTGTTTGCAAAAAAACTTCAGATAATTAAAATTCCCTTTAGATAATTAACATTCCACTTTTCTAGTACGTGAAGAAAAGCAAAGCTGTCCCTGTTTTTGCCTGGTACCCTGTTAGCCCTACCTTTTCCTATGTTTGCTCCTTGTAGCATGTCAAATGCCTGTCACTAAAAACATTGTCATTTCAATGGGAAATGCAACGTACCATAACTAAGGTTATAAACTGCTGAGCAAAAAGAAAGGGCATAAAATGGATAAGAGGGGGGAAAGAGAGAGAACCTGCTGTTAAATAATCCTTCAAACACTGTTCTAAACAACTTGACCAGATTAATAAGCTTTTCTCATAGTAATCCCTTACAAAATAGGATGTGTAGGAACTGGGAACATCCGTTTGTCCTGTCTTAAGCAAAGGACAGAGGCAGCTGATTAGGAAGAAGTGATTTTGGATTCGCTAACTTACAAATATTTGGACCTATGCTCAACCAACCACTAGGAAAGACTTAATTTCCTACTTTGAAAATGTAGGCTCTGTCACAAAAAAAAAGCATAGGGAAAAAGATTTAGATACACAGATTTTGATGCTGCCATTCTTCTGTGTGTTTCTAAGAGTTTACCTGAACCTGAATAGATTCAGCAAAGTTTTATACTAAGTTTCGTTCTCTCTCTTTTTCTTTTTTTTTCTTTAAGAATATACATTTGAAGCCACAGATGCATTTTTAGGATATAAACTCAGTCTGGGTTTCACACCTAAAATATGTTTTCCAAGACACCAGGTGAAAGCATTTCTGCTTGCAGCCACCCACTGATTAACAAGAAGGGTATTTTGCACCCTGTAAGAATGTGGGACACAGGCACGGCAATGTAATTGGAAGCATGGAGGAGTCATTTTCTCTCTGAATTGTGGAGCAATTGTCATTTCTGTCATGGACAAAGCTTTCTGTTGCCGGGAAATCGAAATTGTTCTAGTTGCTCAAGGACAAACAGCTTATGTTGGCTTTATTTTTACCCCCACTCAGAGCACTGCACATATTGCTGCCCCTCGAAAGCAGGGTTCCCTCTGAGCCCTCGCACGGAGAATTAAGCCTTGGGAAGGTCTCAGCTTACAGACGGCTCCTGTGATCGATGGGAACAGAAAACCTGCTTTAAAGTAACAGCACAGGAAGCTACTGTGGTGTTCTCCAAGTAACCTACAGCGCTGTAAAGCAAGCCATAAATCTGCTAACAGGTCCTGCACAGATCTAGCTTTCTTAGCAAGAGTGTGAATAACCATATAACATGAGGGGCAAGCACACACATCTCTGCTTTCACCACCTGAAACCCTGATAGCTGTTTCATTCATAAAGCCTCAGTTGTGGGGGCTTTGCCCTCCTGGGGATTTGAAGCAGCAACAAGTGCTGAGGACTTGATATGGAAATACTTGTCTGCTCAGCACCTTATACCTTTCAAAATTATAGCAGGTAGGACTGACAGCACTTGAAAAGTTTCAAACCTGTTATCTGATAGCTGAAGAATATGGCCTGTAGTTGTCTAAGGATTTGGGGGAGACTTGCCCATGGTTGTACCCATTACCAGACTAGGAATGAGACACACAACTTCTCTTCCTCACCCCCCTCCCCCCACCAAAATGAAAGGTACAGGTTGAGAAGGCTGACAAGCTGTAGGCTGGTGCCTTTGGCCCGTTTTCACAGAAAGCCTGGGCTTGTCTTGTATTGCTGTTAACAGCAGCTTTAACTGGAAATGTGTTTGGATGATTCTGAGCAACAGACACGGTGGGGCTCAGCAGCTTCCAGGTCACAGAAACAGCTATTTTTAAGTATGTTTAGTATTACTGTTAGGCGTGTGATTATCTTCTGAAGTTTACAGATTTTCAGTTCTTTACACCTAATTCTTTGCAACTTGTCTGTTGATGCTGCGTGAAACAAGCTCTTTAAATGTGTCTGCAGTGCCAGGCACTTCTGAGACATGTGCAAGGCGACCTCTGACCCTTAGCACACACTTTCCATCTTCTCTGCTGAACAAATAGAATATTTTGTTCAGATAAGGAGGTGCTGCCTCCTGAAATAAGAATCCAGACTCTTATTTTGAATTCCTGGAGAAACTCAGGTCTAATAAATGCTGACTGAATAATGTAAAGAATCATAGAATAGTTTGAGTTTGAGGGCACCTTAAAGATCATCCAGTTCCAATCCCCCAACCATGGGCAGGGACACCTTCCACTTGACCACTTTTCTCAAAATCCCATCCAGCCTGGCCTTGAATCCTTCCAATGGCAGTTTAACTTGTGTAGTGCGACAAACTAGGTCTGGATCCCATTTATTTCTCTTTATTTTCCATGTTTTCCTTTTGTAATGTTTTGTCATCCTTTAATAGAGCTTGCAGCTTCTATCTCTGCTTGAATTTTGATACAAACAGCATGAGGGTTGCCACTTTAAAATATTTTGTCTGGTGTTAGACTCAAGAAGGAAAAATAATCTACTTTATCTTCACCTGAGCACAGAGATAGCTAAACCATTACAGTGAGAGTACAAGGTAATTTTCTTTGGGGCGGTGAATACCTTCACTCCCTGCTGAGCAGCAGAAAGATGCTATTTCTAAACCTCTCACATTCTGGTTCTTGTTTTGATTTTCTTTGGAAGAAACCTTCAGCAGTCAGCTCCCATCCAGGCCTTGCTTCTTCAAGAAGATGGACACCTTCTGTTCCTGCATATTGCCATCATGTGTGTTGCACATGTTTGCTGCAGCTGAACATGAGTACGTGTAAGGGGAAGTCTTACTCCACCAGACTGCTCTTCCTGGAGAAGATCCATTTCACCTGGATACGGGATGGTGAGATGTCGCTGTTTATGAAGTTAGGGGTTTATTCAAATGCAATTTCAGACGCTGACATGCCCTGAGGTGTGCATTATACTGACAGGAGTCAAGGTCAGACACGGGCTCAGCGTGCCAGCAAAGCAGATGTTTAATCGAAGCCATATAAAATATTTACAGGGAAGCGGCAGCTGTTGGTGAAGTGCAGCACATGACACGTCATTTGATATGAAAGGTTTAAGGAAAATCTTGAGATGTGACCTGGCAACGGCTTAAAATAAATAATCTGTCAGGAATCTAGTTTTTCTCCTTCTTAAAGCCAGCTTGGATTCAATCTGTTTAAATTAAGATTCACTTTGCCAGGCTGTTCGGTGCTTCTGCCACAAACAGGAATGATGATAGTTCCCTCAAAGTCTCTTTTGATCCACATTTCACAGCTCATCTGAAGCTGAAGGCATTACTTTTCTGGCAGTTCCCAGCAGAGCACGCCTGGATGGCACTGGCTTCCACTTCTGGCTTTTAATGCTGCATGTGCTTAAGTCAATAACCACTTTTTTTTCTGACATAGTGTGTAATGATAAAGACATGGGAGGAAACATAACCTGGACTTCATGCAATAAAAGCAGACGGCTTGTGATTTTCCCTCTTCACCCTGAAAACTATTTATTACCTGCTCATTAAATGAAACTGGAAAAATCCTCATGACATTCTCTTCTTTTTGCTCTTAATGTTTCAGCCGGCAACTTGCTCAGAATTTCACACCAGTGGGTTGTTCTTCCAGCTCTGTGCTGGCAACAGCTGGGGATCCAATGCCACTCCAGAGCCTCCTCTGCTCCTTCCAAAGAACTGAATGTCTGCAAAGGATGTTCAGCAGTCTGCTTGGCTGAACCCCTTTTTAAGAGGAGTGGGGCTCACATTAATGCGTGCCCAGCTGGCACGGTGATTCATGTACAGACAAATTAGCAAGATAATAAAACTGACACTTGGAAACAATTATTCTTTAATTTAGGAGGGAATTAAAAGCACAGGTACAACCCTTTAGTTGTGCTTGTGAAGCAGCTGATTAAGCACAGTGCTTCTCATTTAGTCTGACTGCTCACGGGGAGAAATAGTGACCTTGTTGGAGCTGAGGCAAGAAAGCCCACTGATTTTTATTGGCGGGGGTCTTACTTTCCATGTATAAGCACAGACGCAGGTATTTGCAGACTTAGACCCTTATGCTGGTTTTTTGATGCATTTATATTACATTTTTCCCCCCAAGGAGCCTTATAAGCAGGGCAAAACCCACTTTCATAGCCAAGTCTTAATTCTTTGTGTAGGATTAACTTCTAGTTAACAGGGAATATGTTTAAAGTTGCTTTCTTTTGAAAGTTGAACAAGGAAACATAGGAGTTGGGTTGGGTCTGAAACTTTGCTGTTTGAAAAACCAAATAAATTTAATTTTTATTTTTTAAATCAATATCTGGGATTTTAAGAAAACCTGGATGGTCTCGGATTACCTATCTTATCTAACTTTTTTGGTTTTAATTCAAGTGGAGTTTGTTCTTCCCTGCCCATGGCAGGGAGGGTGTAACTAGATGATTTTTAAGGTACTTTCCAACGCAAACCATTCTATGATTCTTCTGGAGTTCATTTTAAAAGGTATTTGTATGAGGAAACCAGCATCTTTTCAATGCAGAGTCATATAAGCATCATATATGAGCAAATACATATAGTTCGCTCTTTTGATATCTATCTTTACCACATCTTACAAAAAAAATACAAATTTTGCCACTGTTTAATAAAAAAAAATCCTCCTGCCCCCAGTCACCCTTTAAATCTGTAAGAGCAGGTATGTGTAAGAACAGAAAAGGATTCTTATTAAAGATGTGCAGAAAGACTTAACTCCTGCTGAAATATCTATTCCTCTTGAGGATCTGGCACTGAGTTTTACCTGGTTGCAGCAGAGACCTGCAGGCTGCTTTTACTGGGCCAGTACCTAAACAGATTCATGTGCATATCAAGGTGTCTCTTTGCCTCAGATTAAGCTGAAATGCCACATATGACCCATGTGGATCTGACCAGGATATACTCTGTTAGCCCAAGAATGCTCCTCAGAGCAGTTGCCTGCGTCTTTATTTCCTCCAGGGATACTCATGAGAAATGTAAATCTAGTAAGGTATGTCATGATTAAATCTGATCATTTTTGGCTTTGGATGTCTATCCATATACAGTGGTTCAGAGGATTCCCTCAAGATATGTTTTGCATCAGAGTTGACAAGCTTTGGAATGGGCTACCCAGGGAGGCTCTGGACTCACCGTCCCTGGAAGTGTTCAAGAAATGGCTCAACGTGGCTCTTGGTGCCATGGTTTTAGTTGACAAGGTGGTGTTCTGTCAGAGGTTGGACTTGATGGTCTTGGAGGTCTTTTCCAACCTTAATGATTCTACGATTCTATGATTATGGACAGTAATCCCTGCTTTTATTAAGATTTTATGATCCTACAGCCTTACAGCAGTACAATATTGAGCAAACATTAATTTCACTAAATCAGTCTGTTTATCTACCAAGTCTGCCAGCTTCCTCAGAGTAAATGGCTTCCTCCTTAGTCTTGGAGAATTATACTGAACTGTGTCTGCAGACACCAGAAAGGAGAGTGAACAGGGAGGAGAGCACAAATAGCACCTGGTCTTGTCTTGCACTTTCCTGGGTGAAAGGAAATATTTGCACTGTGTAGCCCACACCTATTTAATTAAAGATCAAAGCTTGAACACTATGCCTTGCTTTTACATACCTCTGTAGGGAGAGCCGAAATAGTGGCAATGGTAAGGGGGGTGTGTGGGGCTGGGATGGGAGAGACAAACAAAAGATACCAGCAAAGACACCACTTACAGAGCCAAACTTAACCAAATCAAATTAAAATGGTCCTTAATTTTCCAGGATATAGGGCTCAACTGCAGTAATTTATCACTTAGCTGAGGTTTTAAATTTTTTAATTTCTAGCAGACCTGCTGAATTTAAGAGAAAGGATGCTGGAAAAATTCTTACTCCCTCTTCGACTGAGTAAAACAGACACTTTTGCAGAAAAAGTAAAATGAAACCCAGATTAAACCTAGAATAAATTTTACTGGCCAAAAAAATCAACTCATGCACTAATGAAGAGCCTAGATCCTCTTCCAGAAAAGGAAGGTTGGAAAAGGGAGAAAAAAACCTCTCAGTGGATGATAAAAGGGAAGAAAATGGTGGTGTCCATTTCAGATATGGATCTGAAAAATGATTGTCACAGTTTTGAACAACTTTTGGCTTGCAAGAGTAGATCGCATGGATTTCTAAGGAGATTTGCAATTTAATTAAGTTTCTCATGTTTCCTGCTTCTGCGTTTCCTCATAGTAATGGAGCATGTTGAACACCAAGGACCAGAAGAACAGTAGGGTGTGAAAGCAAAAAGTCATTGATTTAAGGTAACATAATCATATGCTTTAAAAGATTGCCTGAATTTAAGTCCTGGGCAAACTTCCATTGTATCTTGAAGCTTTTACTGTTTCTAGGAGAAACTAAATGAAAATTACATTAAACCTCGAACTGCCATGTTTTCTATTTATTTTGTACACTTCTTTTCACACAGTTCTGATATTTTTACTCATAGTCTTCTCTCACAAAAGCAACAGAACTATGCAGACTCTTAGCAGTCTTCAGAGAACACAGATATTGCACCCAGATTTTTTTTTTTTTTTTTTTTGCCAAGCTGTCTGCTTCAGGCAAGAGAATAACTTTCATGCATTTATGTATTAGCATATTTTCAAGGTGATATAAAGTGCCTTTATAGAACCTCCAGTAATAGGAAAATGACTTAGGTGGTCTGGGGTATATTATAGTATCTTTTTTCTCCAAGTAAATGTAATTTTCTTTCTCAGTGCAGAGAGGTGCATAATACAGCTTTATTAGCTCAAAGTCAAGAGCTGAAGGGGTAATAAATAAAATAAACCCATCCACATAGCAATCTACAAGTCATTTGTCTGCTTTGCATATATTTTAAAGCATTCTTGTCCGAGCTGTAATGTTAATGATGTCTTGTTTGCATGACTTGTTATAGAAAATTTATATTCTGCTTCTACTATTGTGTGCACCTGAATGTGGCATTTGCAGGCAAATGTGCAGTTGTTAGCAAAAAGAACAAAACTCTCTCTCTTAGAGGATGAGAAACTACACTTAGTGAAAACTGGGCACCATGACCTCAGCTCTCACTCTCAGGAAGAGAAGGTGATGAAGCCACAGGCTTCCTGAGCATGGAAGCATATAAATGCAAATTCCTTTGTGTGAAAGTGAAAAGGGACTTTTAATAGAAAACCTTCCACGTGCATTTATTGAAGGATTAAAAAAAATATTTTAACTCTCCTCCTCACCTTCACACTGCGAAGAGCCTTGACCCCATGAAAAAACAGTGTGGAATGCACTCTTCTCCCACTGAGTAGAGAAGGGAGAGCAGAAACCCATCCAGCACTGACTTCTTCTTCTAAAGAAACTCCTTTTAAAACTTCAGAAGTATGGAATTAGGACCAAATTTCAGCTATTTTTACAGAAACCTTAAGGCGAATTTTGTTTATACTTCGGTATAGATACCTGCAGAGAAGTAAAGGGGTTCAATGAGAAAGGAACAGCAGGGTAGGAGAATCCTTTCACAGGCCAGTGATCCACAGCTGTAGTGGTAATGAATATGATTTTTTTTTTTAAATATTGAATGTTACCTAAAGTTATGGGCTTGATTCAGGAGTATGATGGTGAAATTCCCAGGTGTATTTCTGTATCACATCTGTTCTGGCCTGAAGCACCTGTTGGACCCAAAATGTCTAGCAAAATCTGAGTTCCAGTCAAGGTAATTTAGCTTTTGCTGATCTCAGACTCTCTGTCTTTTCTCATCTTCACCCTCTTACCTCCAGCTGCACCTTCACACTGAAAATTTCGTGTTCTGTCAGGTGGCTGTGCAGAGAATGCCGTCAGTACATTGATCCTGCTGAAATCCACTGTTTTCCTACAGGTCTGATTTTTGGCTGGGTTTGTGAGCTGATCCTGTTTGTCACATGATCATGCAAGTGGAACTGCTAAGACAAGGCTGGTGATGGAAAGGTATGGCCAGGCTTAGAGAGCAGAGTGGGATGGCCTCTTTCAGCAAAAGCTTGAACTACAAAACTCTGCCTTTAGGACCCCCCTATCTACTGTCTGGATTACTTTCCAAGAGAGAGCAGACCTAGGTCCAAGGTGAGAGAATACAGAAACATGGAATTAGATTAGAAAAGACCTTCAAGATCATCAAGTCCAACTGTTAACCCAGCACTGCCCAATCTACCACTAAACCATGTCCCTAAGTGTCTTTTATATCGCTTCAAGGACAGTGACTCCATCACTTCCCTGGGCAGCCTCTCCTGGTACCTGACAACCCTTTCTGTGAAGAAATTTTTCCTAACGTCCACTCAAAATCTAATCTATATGTCAGTTCAACCACCACTGGCTGACCCTTGCTGGATGATGGCTGTGGTGTGTGCACTGTAAACACCAGTTGTATTTTCCTTTCTGTTTTTAAGTGGCTTGATTGCCATTCAGATTAACTGTAAAAATAGTTCACCTCATGTTGTGCAGATCCTTTTTGCACCTGCGTTGGATTTCTTGACCTGTCTTAAAATGTAGTAAGGCTATAGTATTTTAAAGGGAAAATGTGGAAGCCTCGGGCGTCTGGCCTGAGCCAGAGGGGTTGTTAAAGAAACAAAGGAAGAATGGAGTGGGTAGATCATTAGCAAATAACCCAGCTACACGGTTCCTGCTTCCCTAATGAGCCTGACAGCATGCACTGCCACCTCTCTCTTCTTATGTAAAGCTAATCCCTTGCCCTCTCTGACAGCCAGTATTTACATTTGCCAATGAATCCATCTTCCCTCACCACCCCTTGGAAGAGAGCAGAAGGAGACAGAACCAACAACATGGTTCTTCCAGGGTAGCATCTGCCCCTTGTTGAGGTGTCCCTCACCCAGAGGTCTGGAAGAATAAATGACAGGGTGATAAGAAGACCAATGGCTCTGTGGTCTGATTGAACTGATTGCAAATGAGAACTTAGCCTAACCCCCTCTCCAACCCCAGGAAAAGTGCACAGTGTTGGTGGAGACTGGTTTTCTTCCAGCATCTCTCTTCCACGCTGCCATCATGCTGAGGGCACACTGCAGGGGCTGCAAGGCAGGGACACTGCTCCTCTCCTCTATCCCTTGGCCATCCATCCCTACAGCTCACATGCCTGGATTTGGGGCAGGTTAGGGAACCAAACAAGCCCAAACCTAATCTTCTCCAAGGAAAGATACAGGTTTTGATGTCTGAGCTGCCTGGGGCGTAAGTGCTGTTGAGGAGCAGATTGGTGCGGGCAGGGAAGAGAGCGACTGTGGGGTGAAGGATAAGGGTCTGTTCTAAGTATCACCAAACCTCACTCTCGTGTACTATTTGAATCAGACACTTGTGGTTTCTGGGGACGAGGCAATGTGAAAAGTAATGAGACTTTGTGTTACATTCTCATCTAATGACAACCGAGTCATTGATTTGACTAATTTGCTGGGAATGATCCTGCAAATGCATTTTTTATAGGAGGATGAGGGCGAGAAGTCATCCCCCCAGCATGGGATCTCACGGTAATTGCTAAATATGCTGGAACAGGGGAGAAAAAGGTGGGAACATATGCGCTGTATTCCTTCCTTTGTTTCCATGAATAAGGAGTTATACCCCTGCAAAGGCATAGAAACCAAGGCGGGAAATGACAGCCCTTCCCGCAGCACACAGCGGGGAGCCCCGCGCCTGCCGCTCGCCTATTGTGAGCTTCCCAAAGAGGGGCTTGTCCTGCCGAAATGCCAGGCGTTTCTGGAGCTAAGGTTATCCTCGGAGTGGAATATATAAATAAGAGATTACTCGCCAGTGCTGCAGCCAGGCCTGGGCTGTAGGAAGTGTTTGTTTTCGTTTCTGTCACTAGGCAGCGGGGAACCCTTCGCCTTTGTTCTGGAGGTCATGCTGTTGGAGATGGCAAATATTGACATACATGGAGGTAGTTTTCATTTTCACATGTTTCTTGTTACCTCTTACAGCTATGTGATTTGGCTTTTCTGTTCTCTTGCTTTCCAACATCTTTGTTTTCCTTTTCTTTTTTTTTTTTTTTTTTTTGTCCATTCTCTTTGAATGTTTCCCAGTACTGATGAAACTGTCCTGGGTTGCAAATGACCTGACAAAAGTGCACGGACATATTACAGCTTCATAACCTTCGGCATGACTTGTCCAAATGACCTGAAAGCTTCAGCTCCTGCCCTATGTGATAGGGACTGGGGTCTGCATGCCAGAGGCATTCATTAACAGGAATGACAGGGATTCTCCTGCAGAAAATGCATTTCCCTTCTGGCCCTTTTCGCAGCTGTCGTTTCTGCTCAAGGTCCAGAAACGTTGCCAGGTGCTTCATCCTATTTCTGCTTATGTTGTTACCTGGCTGGTGCTTAGATGGAGAAACAAAGAAACAATTTTTTCAAGGTTATCAGACATAAAAAGGAAAGGAGGAATACACAGAGACAAGCATCTTGCCCTGTATACCTCTTTCTTCTCTCTAGCTTTGTTGCTTCAGTTGATTTTCTGTGTTGCACTCTAATGCAACCAATCTATTACTGGTCACGGAAAATACCTGTTTCTGTTACTGATCAGATCCCAAATTCAGGATATTGTCATACAACCCAACCCACTCTACATACTGGACTAGAGTTATCTTCCAGGAAGGAAAATAGCCATGTTAGGAAATTCTTGGAATGACTGCACAAAACCTGTGATACAAAACAAGGAAAGGCAGACACAGACAACAAAAATCATCCCCATACCATGACCACAATCTTTTAAAATCCTAGTATATTTTCTTTTACTCACAATGAAAATCAGGAAATGGTATTTTACCATTTAAATAAATATTTGCAGTACTCTCTACATACCGTGTACAATGGGACTCAAACATTTGACACTCTACAGAGAAAACAGTTAACTTTTTGAATCAAAAATGCAGTCACTAATAAAGGGATAACAGAAAAGCCAGTAAATTTTTAAGGCAATTGCTCAGTCTTTTGAGTAACCTGTATGTTTGATAGGGGCTGCTAAGCTCCACATTACCTTATTATGGCAATGAACTGGGCTGCATTGTTCATATTAATGGTAATGCCAAATATTATCACCCATGGAGGGAGCTTTCAGTTTCATGTGTCCCTTGTCTCCTGTTTCTGCTATATAATTTTGCTTTCCTAATGCTATGCATGGAAAAATATCCCTTGCACTGACACATCCTGTGCAGAGAAATCCTTTCTTTTCCAAGGACTCCCAGTATTTCTGAAGCATCTCAGTAACGGTGATGCCTTTTCAAAAAAACCATTTTGGAAATGATTGCCTTTGCAACACTCATTTCAAGTTTGCTGTGAACAAAAGATAGAGCATTTGGCTGATATGTAGACTGATTTAGCTTCTCAGCCCATTCCTGTATGAATATACAATTACCCCTTTGAGCTCCTGTAGTGATGAGGAAGGGGAAGGCAGGAGATACTCTCATCATGTTGCAATTATGATTCTTCCACTGTCCTTTCCCCTTCTTCTGAAAATTATCCAGCTTGGAAAGGAGTCATTACCGAGCTGATCACGATAACATGTATTTTTTAATAAATATGCTCAGAGCAGTTTGGATGAACAATGCTCGAGTGATAAAGGATTGCCTCATAGGTGGCTGCGTGATTAGCCATTGACCTCATATGTGGTTTCTGTCCCACCTGGGTGATTGAAGCATCTGAAGAAGGAACAGAGAGCTCTGATTATAAATTACACTTTCTGATCAAAACTGCTGGACTGATAATAACTCATCGTGCAATCCGTGAAACATTCAGATTTCACAAACCCCTCATGATTAGAGTCCTCACAGAGAAATGGCAACATGCCTGAATCACTTATAATTTTAATTTGTGAACATAATCATAAATCAAGGTTCTCTTCATAGGAGGGCCTTGCCCTTTTTCTGCTTGTTCGGTGGAATTTTGCTCAGTGAGAAGTGAGGCCAACCATTGGTTTGGGGAGAGATCTGCCTGTAGAAAGCAAGGGATGTTGTCCTTCATAGGCTCAATATTGAAGCTGTTCATCAAAAGGTCAACATCCTCCATCTGCAAACAGTATCCAAGGTCAGGTCTCTGATGTCAAAACATACCTGATCCAACAGCATCCTTTTCTTCCAGTTCTTTGAACCTGGGGGTTTACTGACCAAATGCTGACACAGCATCTTTGGCTGCTGCTGCTCTAAATTTGTCATGTCTAGGATGAGAAGTAAATCTCTGGGTGCCAGGGGAGAGCAAAGCTACTATATATCCTTTAAAGTCTTCTGGTTTATGTAACCCTCCTTCAGAGCAGGACACCTTGATAAACAGTGATCCCCATCCTCAGAAAGGTGGTTTCCAACAAACTTTGCTACTGAATAAGGATTGTAGCTCAGTCAGTCTTAAAACCCCAGACTAATATTAACACTGTCCTCATCCGCTCATCTGATGAATTATTTCAGCTTTCCCCAGCGGGATGAGCTCTCCCATAAGAAAGGAGATTTGACACAGGACATAAAGTTTGATTTCACTCGCAATGGCTCCCGCCCCAAACCAATGGCTGAACAATTCAGCTTTGCCATGAGTGGTTTCTCTAGCTGTGGTTGCAGACAGGTGCTGTTGTCCCAAGGAAGGGACATGCCCCCATAGCCTCACATAGGCTGTGCATCCTGCCTTCAGAGGGGAGTCCCTGATCATCACTGTAGGGAGAGGGAGAAAGAGGAGGCACATGCTCACCACAGCACTACAAACAAGGTCTCATATGATCCTTGTCAGTTTAAAAGACTTTAAATCCATTAAAGTTTAATCTGATAAACAGACCTCTACCATTCATAGCAGAGGGATGAACAAGCAATTCTCATGGACTACTTTGCACCTGATAATGGGATAAATAAAAAGCAAGAGTAATTTGCTCCATAGAATCATAGAATGTTTTGGGTTTGAAAGGACCTTAAAAGATCATCTCACTCCAACGTCCCTGAAACGGTCAGGGACACCTTCTACTAGACCAGACTGCTCACAGCCGTATCCAGCCTGGCCTTGGCTTCAGTTTTCTTTATTAAAAACAAAAAAAGAAAGATGGTTTGGTGTGTACAGAGGGATGATGCTCAATACGGTATACAATGTTCTACCAAATCTGTGCTTATTGCCCTGTTTTTTTCAGTGGCATTATAGCACTGAATTATTTATCAAACAGATTAACAGTATGTACATGTATATTTAATGTAGAAATTATCATCCATTTACAGAGGGGTTTTAAATTAACACATGGGAGAGGCTCCTTCCTTGGGTGCTTGCACTCTTTTATAGCAGCTGTCCTTCCTCAGCCTGTGAAACCTGTCCTATTATTGAAAATATTCCTCTGGGTTTCGATGGTGTTGGGCAGGGTTCATTACCAGTTAGCCTGAAATGGCCTGATCCCAGGATCCAGAGGGAAGACAGACTTGTCATATGACAGGGCAACTCAAGCAACCAAGCCGTTGCTTAGCCACCCTCCAAAGCAATCCAGCTTTTCCAAGTTTTCCAGCATCAGCACCTCTTCAGCTAAATTCTTACTGCACCTCAGGGGTCTGCCACTGGCACACGCTGCACAGTCATTTCACTGATGTCTGGGTGCAGACATTTTAAAAATGCTGAGCTGAAGTTCAAATGCAGTTCTTGAAATTAGGGTCTTTCCAGTATATAGTTTGCTGTTTTAGAAAGATCAGGCCTTTGCAAATTTAGTTTACTGCCCAAAGCTGAAAAATGTTTTCCCCTGCCTACAAACTACAACTTGATTATCAGAACCTGTCTTCCTCATCCACTCAGCACAAACATTATGGTGGTATTCCTCTTAGGGAGTGAAACAAGCACTTCTTCACAAACCCTTGGTTTGAGTTATTCTGGGCAGCTCTCAAGA
Organism: Pseudotriccus pelzelni; assembly: GCA_035584735.1. Lineage (NCBI taxonomy): Eukaryota > Metazoa > Chordata > Aves > Passeriformes > Tyrannidae > Pseudotriccus > Pseudotriccus pelzelni. Next base: position 5,643,753 of record JAWMRA010000130.1, on the reverse strand, counting down.
GAGGGAAAAAGTAACGATAACAAAAGATTTAACTACAGTTTGCAGCACTGCAGTCAGGGAAAGAATTGTAGTGTTACAACTAAATATTTTTAGCAGAACACTTGCTAAAGAGCTCTGTACAGTAAATAATTACCATATTGCTTCAGTCAGGACTTCTCTGATGCAAGCCAGGCACAGCCCGCTCCTGCCAGTGTTTCAGGGTGAGAAAAAAACATCCCATTTATGTGCTCCAGACTCATTTCAGGTACAGCATCCTGGAGACACCCGCCCCATCCCTGATACCACCACCACTCTGATTTTAAAGCTCTGGTGACTAGTGTTGACCGGGACATCTCCCTGTTTCGTTTTCTGTTCTCTTGCCCGACAAATCTGCCTTTAATTCATCAGATATCCAAAACAATCTACTTATCTAAGCCTGCAAAACTTTCATCTGAGGATCAAAAATATCCTGGTGCATTAGGAATAATGAATTTACCCTGTAGGATAATGTATTTTAATCCTTTAGTGAGCCAGCTCTCCTCCCGGTTCTAAACCAGGGAGGCCTCTTAGCAATCTGAAAGACTTGAAAGACTTGATTCTCTCCTGCATTAATGCACACACATATTATCACTAATTGTTTAGTCTCTCTTTAATCTATTTAAATGCATAATATAGACTTCAAACATATTATTCTATTTCCATTTCAAATTGCATATGAGTCATTAAGCAAAAGATTTACTCACTGCTAGTTTTTAAATGATGATATGATGGCCAGATTCTACCAGAGTGTTGGCTGGAGATAATTACCTTTTTACCTGAGTGCTAGTGGTGGATACCTCTCACAGGGAAAATGATCAGGTTGGACTTTCTGTTTTCCTTTCTTCCCTTCTTTTCTCCTTTACATTATATTAGATAGGGTGAACTTGTTAAACTCAGCTATTTGTACCTGACACATGAGTTTGTTATTCCTGTATAAGCATCTCAAGCCTTATGAAACTATATCCAAATATTCCTATGAGAAATCAAGTTTGTCACATATATACACAGACCTCAGTAGCTTTGGGCAAGTATCCCAAATCTGAGTGTTTAGAGGAGCAGCACTGACCTGACACCTGTGAAGATGGGGAAAAAGGAAGCAGATTCATGTTCTCTTGGTTGGCTCAACTCATTACAGTTTGGTCTTTAAGGGTAAGTGATTACTTTATATGAAAGAAATAAGTGAGCAGTGAAACCACATCAAGTGTGCCTAAAACTGAGCCAGAAAGAAAAGTTATTTGGGAAAGAAAATGTGCCTAAGTATGGACTTGAGGCAGCTCTTAGGTAAAGGTTAGAAACACAGGGAAAGAAAAACAGGCATATAATGGAGTCAAAATCTTACGTAATAATCAGACTTGCAGTTTTATCTCTTATAAAGTCCCAGGGCATATAAACAAGGCAATGGAGTAAGCTCTCTTTGTGATAAATGGATCCTGGAGCCATTAAAACCTTTTCTCAAATGGAGGAGTTTTGACTTTTAAGAGTTTTGAAAAGGAAAAGTTCTAACATGCGGTTGCTTTTGATTGTGTTTATTTGTATTTACAGTTCACATCAGCTCAGTGAAACACATCCTAATGTCTATAGGAGGCAGGACAAATAACGCCATATTTCAACTATCAGTTGTCCCAAGAGAATTTACCTTATTAATGATGATGATAACTTCAATTTTTCTCTTGAGAGTCTTTGAAAGGAGGTGATTGATACAGTTCGAGAAAAGTGGTAAGTTACTTCTATAATTAAACCAATAAACTACATCTCAGCTCTTAAAAGCCCTGGGGACTGTGGTAAATTTAGTGAAAATTCTCTGGTTTGTCCTGTGAAACAGTGTCAGTAGATTTAATGGTAAAAATAGGGAGGAAAGAAAATACTGAATGCATCCTCAGAGACCCATGTGCCCATTGTCACCCACAACACCATGGGGCATCCCCATAAGGCACTGTCAGGAGAAAGCCAGATGACACCTCAGAGACCAGAGAGGAAAGAGCAAAAAGCAAATTCGTTTCCTGAGATTCTTTTTCTCATAGAACTGGATTTTTTTAAAGTTTTATTTCATTCTATTTCCTCTCCTTGGCACAGCCACTGATTTGCCTTTACAATCAGGGCAAGCTGTATGCATCGTCAAGAGATCTGGACAACATCTTTTATACAGATGGAGCAGTCAGACATTACTCGTGCAGTCAAAATTGCCACTGATGGTTGTTTTTATTGGTAGCTAATGGGAGATTTTTCCAAGTTCCTTATAAACATGGTTGCATGGAAAAAGTATTATGGAGGAACAAGGCCATGCTATTTATAGGGTGCATCTGCCGAAATGGTGCTTTCTGTGATAAAAACTCTTTGAGAAAATTGGCTGAATCTACAATAGCATCTCTTTTGGAAGATGGAGCATTTGATCAATTCTGCATGTAGGAACAATAAAATATCATTGGAGATCACACATCATCAGTTCAATGATGCAGCTTGGTCTTCAAAGAGGATCCTGTGGATCTCACAGCTAACAGCTAATTTGCTATTAAACTGCAGGATAAAACATTTAGTTGATGTATACATACTAAAATTTCTTTATATATAAGGAATTTATTTAGCATAAGTAAGACAGTATCTGCAAAACAATCCTTTTGCTTTGGCATCAGCTCTGTGTTGCCTTCAATAAACCCTCCCACTGAATAAATTTCAAAGATCATCAGGAGTTAGGTCCACAGATTAGTTTTGGTTATAAAATTTCAATGTTCTGCTGTCTTGACGTACGCCAGCTTTTCTGCTGCAACTGCTTCACCTCCTAATAGAGTGTGAGAAAGAAAGGCCGGGCACAAATAGTGTTGATTCAATGAATTTGCAGCCTGTGTAAGGAACTCGGCTCTGCCCTAACAGGATTTTATGGGAAACAAAAGAAGAAGGGAAAATGAGTTCCCTGACAGAATAGAAATCCTCTGGTTCTGCTAATGCAAACTTATCTCAGCGCCACATGATGATATGTCCCAGTAACACATAAGTAAGAACTGAGATCAGATTGGTTCCACATTCAGTGAAAGGAAACCCGTCAAGCACCATTAAATCACTGCAATGACCTCCAAATGAAAAGATTTTGTGTGGGTGTAAGGGGAGAAAAAACCCTGTAACTAGTTTTATTTTGGCAATGTTGGGCTTGTTTCGAATGTCTTTTAAATAGAAACACTGAGCAAAAGCAGTTCCTGGGACATCTGGAGTTGGGAGCGTCCAGGGCTGGGCTTAGACACCTCCTTCTCTCAGCAAGGGTGGGGAGCCACTGGACCCCAAATCACATCCTTGCCCAACTCCTAACAGCACCAGAGAGCCTCTGGGAGGCTTTCTTCTGGGCAGGGAGCTGCCAGAACCCAACTTCCCATCTTCTTCTTCCTTCCCTCAAAACAGGGAATGACCAGTGTGAGGTTAGGAGGTAAGAGAGAATCTCCAAATCCTCCTCCTTAAGCAGGTCCAAGAGCCCTGAAGCTGTCAAGCACTTATTTCACCTTTCCATCTTGGCAAGAACAAACCCATGATTGCTAATATTAAAGGAGCATTTTAATCTGGAGACATGCCTGGTAGAAAACAAAGGGAAAAACATTTGGGATCAGACTCTCTGGGTCAGCTCTGTGTTTGGCTGGTTGGAGGCAAGACTTAGAATTGTGAAATGTCAGAGAGAGTCATAAAAAGGTTACCTATCTATGGTGTTTTGACTGAAAAACTCTTCCCCTGAGTCAACTTCCATGGCAGCCCACTGGATTTCCTTCTTGATGAAGTAATGCTGTTTTGAAGCAAGAAGCATAACAAAACCATAGGCATGCTGGACATTAAATAATTTTATTGTATAAATATTGTATTGTATTGCATTGCTTGGTTGGAGCAAGGACACATGGCTCAATACAAATTCTGTCTTGGGATGACTTTTGGGGAGGAGGCGTTTTTTTGGTTTTCTGCTTTTCTGTTGGATTTTGGGGCTAGGGGTTTTTAGGGGAGGTTTTGTCTTTGATGGTTTTTTTAGAGGGTGGTGGCAGATTTGGTTTTGGATATCTTGTTTTAATTTTCTGAATGATACCTGCTCAGACCTGAACACCAAAAAAACTATTTACATATTTTTAATGTTTTCCTTTCCTCACACTTAATCGGTTGTATCTAGGACTCACGTTCCCTCCTTGGGGTAAAGTCAGAGCAGCACAGCACAGAGTGCAAAACCAGCAAAAAGCCCAACTATTTTGAAGCCTATCCTGAATTCCATCTTACCATACGGAATTGATGGTCCTCAGTTGCTTAAACACAGGTGGGATACATCTCGATCAACAGCAGTTAGACACCCAGGCTGCAGCATCACTGTCTCTGGAGAGGGATGCCCGCTGTCCAGCAGGGATCCAGCACTGGTGCCAGCAATGGGAAGCGTGTGTGCAACTGGTAACATTTCAAAGGGGCAAGTACATCACAGCCGAGTAATGAAAAACTCAGTGCAGATTTTACAGTAGTATTAAGAACCAGTTTAGTATGTATTCTGCCAAAGTCTATGTTAAATCCACGGGAACAGCGTTACTTTTTGCTTGGATGGCCCAATTTTGGGCTGTAAGTGTGCATTAAATCCTTGCTGGAAGAGAAACAAGTAATCTGAGCCTCAGCATGATCTCTCCTAGCTTAGCTCTCTCTCTTATTCTAGTTTTTCACCCAGACTATTGCTTTGAATGTAGATGAACTTGGAAAAACTAATGAAGGCAGCAGAAAGAGGGAGAGGTGTCAAACATCACAATGCATCTCCAAGCAAGGAGCGTCAGCTCTTCACATTCCTGCAGGGTCTGCTCGCATTCCAAGCTTTCTGCAAGTAAACTACAGTTACTTACAGTTTTCTTGTCTATTAATCAACATCCTTTTTTCTTCACGGGTGATAATTGCTCCTGACTTTCACTATGTGAAAACCAGTGAGCCAAATCCACTGCTGGCATACGCAGCGGGAATATCACTGGGAATCGGTGGGGGGGATATGTCAGGTACACTTGCTGGTGCTGGAAGGTCCTTTGCATGGCTTTCCTCATGTACCCAACACCTCCACAGCGCTAGACAAGGCTGCTGGAACACAATTGCTTTCCCTTTTAAATGGAAAGGCTGAGACATGGTGTTTTCTTGTGATTTTTACAAATTATGATTTATACTTGCAAGGACTGATTCGAGCGAGCTGTCAGCACAGGAAGAGCAGTGGCAGAGCTCTTCAGTACTTCCTCCGGGGATATGATGGTATTAATAATATCATCATTTTCTATTTTTTTAATCTATTATAAAATCCATGAAGCATAAGAAGAAGCTTTTGAAACACTTTCTCTCTTCTATCTCTGACAGTAGTTGGTAGCAGTTGCTGAGGGAAGGGACTAATTACATATTGCTCTGGTTCTCAGGCAATTATTTGCTGGATTTTTTATGTATTTAAAAAATAAGGAATTCAAATAGTAAATGCAATACATGATTACCAAGACGAATTATGAACTGCTCAGGCAAAATGACACATGGCATCTCAGTGGGATAAATCTATAAAATGTTATGCTGTTATTTCCCTCTTCACCCCTCCTTGTTTCTTTCCTGATGCCTGTTAACTTTTTTTAAATCACGGCATTTTAAATCTATAAGAGATGTATTTTGTGTATTCTGCCCAGATTAAGAATACTAGAGGGTTTGAAAGGAGTTATGTTATCAAACTTGGACTTAGTTTTGCAGGGCCTGTTTTTGTTCTATGAATTCAGAAATATCTGGGCAAATCCTCTGCTATGATAAATTAAAACTCTGCAGCGAAGAAAATTAATATAAGGTGAAAATATGCTTTCCATAAGCAAGAAAGCTATTTGAATAAAACTATGGTTTGTTCTTCAAAGGATATAAATCAAAATAATAATTTGAATTATCAATAAAGAAAAATCCTGTTTTATTCCAAACAAAAGCTGGTTCTTCTTCGCTTCCGTTGTTTTCAGATGAATGTGAATGGCAAATAACCTCCAAAAAAAAGGAGAGCTCTTCCTAAACTGTTTGCCTCCTGTTCATAAATAAGGAGAGTTACTAACTATTTCTTACATTTTATGCCAGTTCAAAGCTACATCACTGAAAAGATTGATTATTAGGGCACCACAAAAGTGAAACTACATTATACTAACATTGTAATACTGTACTAATGCTTATATCATGAAATGCCTCAAATTTTCAAAGTATATAGTGCACTAGAGGCACTAATCTTCCTGCAGAGTCCACGACTGAATAAATGTGTTCCAGCCCAATGTACAGTCCTCATAAATCAGCTCATTATCTCTCAGGCATCAGTATATATAATTGAAGTCGGTGTCATGTTTATAACCCCTGCTCACAGACCCTGTGTGTGGAAGTGGGCTAAAACCTGCTGTATAGACATTTTGACCTTAGGTGACCTTCATTTAATCATCTTTCACACAACACAGAAGAAAATACCAGTGTTAAAGAAGAAATTAATATCATTTCAGCGATTTGTCTCCAGCAGTCTCATAAGGTCATTTACGAATTTCAGTAATCATGGTGGATGCCCTTTAATGTGTGTTGTTTGAGAGGTCAATACTGGGATTTTTTTTTACTTGTTTTTAGAGCTTCACATCATGCTGAGCAATTTAAAAAAAAAAAAAAAGTACTTCACAAGAGTGTAGCTTAACAGAATATGAGAAATGGAAATTTATGTCAGGAACACAGGAAAAGACTGAGCTTCTCCATTACACAGCCTAGGAGATTATGCATGCAGTACCACATCACAGGAAGTGTGGAGAGAATGGAAATGCAGCAGCTTGGCAAACCACCTCTATAGGAGACTCCCCTGCTGTCTCAGGTTAGCTCCCAATTCATCCAGGAGACAAAGGAGGGCCCTGAGATGAAAGTCCAAACCCACTATCACCCTCCTGTCACAGCAGGAAGAAGTTGCCAGACAACACCTAAGTGTTGTATAGCTCCGTATTGACCCTGAAGTCTTTTGAAATGAGCAAACAGACTTTGATGTGGCGGGGCAGGAGCTGATCTCCATCACAGCAGGGGAGCAGGGTGGGATCCTGCAGGAGCAGGTGATCCCTTGGCAGCTCCATCGAGGGGCACAGGGCAGGCTGGAGGACTCATGGGTGCCCAGCGTGGTGAACAGACCAGCTCCAACCATGACCTCACACACACAGCCACAATATTTGACCCTCCGTCGCCTCTGGCAAAGGGACTGCGGGGCCAGCCACAGACATGCATGTGGTGGGGAGGGAAGGACTACATCAGCCTCAGGAGAGGGAAGAGCTCCTGAGGTTTAACTCAGCCACTCCTGCTGCCTCCTGAGAAGCGACTGTAATGTACACAGTTCTGTACTTAACACTGTCAGTGTTTCATTTTCTCAGTAGGGAAAAGTGCTGCAAGCCCTTCCAAGGTAAATAAACCACAGCTACCTCTCTGGGCCCATGTTGTAGTCAAAATCTGCGGCTTCTTCCCCCACAGCTTTTTTCTGATACCTGGCCTTTTCTTTCAGCTCAGACAGCAAAAACTCCCTGAAGCTCTCCCCTTACCTCCCATCTCAGCTGCTGTAACTTCCCTCACACAGCTTGGCAGAGATGCCCACTTCCAACTGAGGTCCCTTCCACCAGCACCATTTTTGCTCTCCTCTTTTACTGCTTTTACAGTCATGTTGTATTTGCAGTAGAGCACTGTCTCCCTAATAACTTCCAGTGATAGCATAAGTTTAAAAAAAAAAAAAATAAAATCCTTGATATTCAGAAAAATAATTACATTCTGGGTATTTTAAGCAAAAGTTATGCCTTCCCTGTGGGGCCACCAGACCTTGCCCCTGCCTGCTCCAACTGTACTGTTCTGTACTGTAAGTGTAGGGGCAGAGGGAGAGAGACAAGGAACATGACATACTTTGTGTCACACTGCAGAAGAAAGTCTTTATACCCAGGGCTACAGGTAATGATGACAAACAAACACCTTCCTGAGTTCCTCCCAAGCTTGGACTTGTTAAGACAAATCAATTCCTTACAAACCAGCCTACATTTCTACAATGAGAGAAACTGTTGAGAGTCTCTGTCAGGGTTGTCACTTAATCTCCTCAGGTAATTTGTTTAACAAGGATTTTGCTTTTTGCATCATTTAATGATTCCTGTTTCAAGGCTGATGTTGATTTGAATTCTGAATTTCACTTTGAGAGGGAGAAAATTGTTGGCTTGTTTGACAAAACTTGCTCAGTGCCTCCCATTGACTACAAGCTATAACTGTGAGTTCCACTGTAGCTACAACCACTTCTGTAGAGTATGCAATGCAGGCCCCTGGCCAGTATTAGGTACATGTCTGCAATTTTTTGTCTCCAGTGAAAAAGCTGAAGAAAAATCCAGACTGACTGAAACCCATAGCTAAAATTATAATTACTGCAGGTGGAGCTAAAATCTCCTCCCAGATTTCCACAAGCCACATGCCTAAGGAGGTATTTTCCATGCTGGCAAATATATGATTTTTCACATCTTGCATTTGAAACCTCAAATGAGGACCTGCAAGTATGTTCATACAACCATATATATTAATCTCTAGCTATCTTATTTTATGTGAATTGCTACTCAGACATTTTAAGTCAGTCTTCACTGCAGTTGCCAACTCCCTCTCAGTTCATAATATTTTACCTCTGTCAAACAGAGGAAACCTGTAAGTAATTAAGTGCAGATTAGATGCAGCTTTGTAGAAACTGATAAATGAACTTGGCCAGAACAGCTGTGAGGCATGGAAAGATGACTGCCTGGTCCAACAATGAGCACATGCAGTGAAAACGTGGAACAGAACTGGAAACAGGATCCAGATCCATGGAGTTCTGCTGATTTCACAGCTCAGACACCTATTCGCTATCTACTTGAGTCTACTGCTTTGGAAATGTGCACACGTGAGTATGAATTTCCTGGATCCATGGCAGTAGCCCATTCCCACCCTGTGTCACAGCAGTCTTGCAGATTCCCTGGAAGTGTTCAAGGCCAGGTTTGATGGGGCTTCGAGCAACCTGGTTTAGTGGAAAGTATCCCTGTCCAGGGCAGAGGGATTGGAACTAAAGAATCGATAATTTTGGTCTAACTCAAAAGACTCTGTGATTAACACCTTTCTTTTCCCAAGGCATTTCCTGAAACCATGGCTGAGAGAAGATCAGTCATTGCTTCAGTTTCTTGCAAAAAGCAGTGCCACTGAAATCTCAGTTAACACAGAAATTTAGAAGAACCTCATGTCCCATCCTGATCTCATTCATCTCAGCCTCAAGCCAAAAATACGATAGTTGCATTCTGGTCAGGTGAAGGAGAAATGGTCAGGAAAAACTATTCTAAAAATTCAGCATCACATGTATGGCATAATGACAGATTATGAAAATGCAAAGAATACTGAGAATACTTTTTTTTTTAACCTTTGACTCATGGCAAAGGAGGGGAAGGTGTTAAAGACACCCTATAAAGAGAGAGACATCAAAGGGAAGAACATGATGACCTCAGTGAAGCAGCAAATTACACCACAAATCTCAGGACGACAATTCCTGTGGTTCTTCTGAAAGAAGTTTTACTGTAAGGGTGAGGGAATCTGAGGTTAGCCATGGGAATTGGGTTTTCCAGCGCTAGCCTGAGAGGTGAGGCAGGTGAGCACTTTACAGAGGGCAACCAGCTCTAATAAGCCATTGCGCTAATAAGGAGAAAGCTCATTTCATCCACCATTAAATATCCATTAAGGACTTTAATTCTTGCCATCTTGCTTGCATGAAGCAGAGTCAGTGGAGAGCTATATTTATTGAGCTTCACTATTCATTTTGCCCAAAATGGCCTTGTACCCTAAAGGGGAAGAGAAAAGCCAGTGATTCAATAGATGAATGCTGTGAAAAATGTTCCAAGCTATTTCCCTACTAATAACATAAATGTTAATGGAAATAAGCTTCCACTTAGGTTCCTTGGTCACTTAAGGGACCAAAATACTTTTCAGGCTCATCTTGAAAAGCATGAATGACTGACTTTTAAATGCTCCCCGTGAAACACAGCCCACAGTGTCTTCCATAAGGTTTGGTGCTCCTAAGCATAGATAATGGCCAAAAAAAAAAGTAAAGACTGATGGATCTAAGCCCTCAGAAAGACATTAAATAGTGAATGATAGCCCAAATCGTTCTTCCCCAAAACCTGTAGGTGCAGCTTTTATGCTGGAGGTCACATCCATGGTGTTGCAACATGGGGATTCCATCAGCACTGAAGAGCAGCTGAAGCAACATGATGGCCTTGTGGCCTGGTATCTCCGTGCCAGCAGAGGGGGATGTAAATATGTGCCAACCTCCCTTACCCCTCTCCTTTGCACTTTTTCATAAAGATGATAGAAAAAATGATCACATCTTTAGTATTTTCTTAAAAATAATAATAATAAAAAAAAGCTAAATATTTTCTTCTTTAAAATAGAACTGGGAACTAAAAATTCCCACACCTCGTGAATTTTTAAAAACTCCTTTACCTTCAGTTTAAAAGATCTCTGTCAAACCTAGATTGATGCTGTGCCAGGGGAAGCTTCTGTGCTTGCTCAGCTAAAGGTTGAGGACTGTCTCTTATGGTGTTGGCACCCCCTCATAGCTGTGCAGAGGCACCCAGAGCAGCCAGATGAAAGCTCACTTGGCTTCTGGGAGCAGGAAACTTGCCCCAGACAAGATGTCCTTGGCTTTTTGTCACTCCAAAAGTGCATACTGAGTGTTGAGCTCCGTGGCAGCATTAGCAAGAGACTAAAGCTGATTTTCCTTGGCAGACAACCCATTGTAGGGCAGCAAGAGAGGAACGTCTGGTCCCTGTTTGGGGTGCAGGGAGCTGGAGTGATGCAGGCAGGTAGAGGGAGGGGAACAGCACCCAAAGTGCTGCACAGATTGTGTGAATGTGTGCGGGGTGGCACGAAGGGCTGAGGTGCACCACTACCTAATCCATAATGAGTGGTTTGAGTGTAATAACTTCTAAGGGCTGTAAAATAAATGAGATTGCACTAAGTGTTTGAGTCTGGGAATAACCCCCCTGCCCAGCTGAATCCTCAACTGCTGCCAGGAAGAACCAGAGCAGCACTACACCAGTCTCTTCTTCCAAAATCCTGATTTCCATAGGTCAGAGAACAGTGTGGCAATGTGTGGGATCTGGATAGTTGGGGATTGAGGACAGAGAGAGGAGGCATCCACCTTCCAGTCAAGCAGCAGCCCAAGATGTTTTCCCAATTTTGTTACACAGTTCTGTGATTCCTTCCTTATTTTTAGAGAAAAAAACCCCTTCAAATCCTTCTGTACGATCTGTCCTCAGGGTGTTTATTTCTGCTTAGGCTCAGGAGGAGGACAAACTATCTGGAACACGCAGTCCCTTTCCTAAGTAAGCAGGTTTAAGGGAGTTGTGATTAGCATCAGATAATTCTGGGAGCTTATGGAAAATGAAACCTCTCAGATATTTCAGATTTGTCTCCTGCTGATTTTTGAAAACATTCTTTACACAAACTTAGGTCCTGTATCTTTAATTCATGATTTTTACATCAAAACCAACTAATAAGATTTCTGAAAATGTTTGAAAATATTATTTCTGCTACCCTTTCTTCGTCTTCTGATCAAAAAGCATGACAAAAAAATCATCTACAATAGCTTTCATGTAACTACTGGCACTGCATATCAAACTAGTTCTCTGCTTCCAGCAGCTACCAGTTTAACAAACTCTTTTTTTTTTCCCTATGGAAGAAGGTCTTGCCAACCTCAAATAAATATTTGGACTTACAGGTCTTTGAAAGTTTTGCATCAGATTTATTTTTATAGCTCTAGAAGTGATCATGGTGACTTCTCAGAACAAACTCAGCGTTAGAGCCCCAGCTTTGCAGAGCCTGGAATGTAAATCACGGAAGATGGAAAGAAAACAGGTTACCATGGTGGATGAGGAGACCTGCAGGCCAGTACGTGACCTCTCAGAGTGTGGTAGGGATATTTGCCAGATAGCAGAACTTCTTTTGTGACAGAGTTGATCACAATTTTTCTGACTTGACTTTCTTAAAAAAAACCAAACAAACACCAAAACAACTCAAAATATTTTGAATCATGATAAAAACCCCGAACCTGGAAACATAGACTCTTCCACAGTATCATTATTGTGGTCCCCATGGATATCTGGTGTTTTCTTTATAGTATGAAAATTTATGCTTCTCGATACAGAGACTAAAATGAAAATGTCATTTAAGTGTTCATTTAAGGCCAAATGTCTCCTAAATATGAAACCTTCAGATTTTTCAGAAAAATCTACCTTCTCAAAATACTTCAAAAAGAGACAAAAAGATAAGTCAGGGAAGCTGTTTTTCCTGCTCTCAAAACACAAAATACAGGTGTTAAACTGACTTCAGGTTAAAATTAAAAACTGAAAACAAACCAGGTTATTTTTTAAACGGTCTCTGTATTGATTTGCTTCAGAGGAGACTGTGTCCATGATGCTGCACTCCAGCTCTAGCAAAGGTGCGTAAATGGAGACAGGAGAAAACAAGAGACCCTTTGTAATATAATGGTTGGTTTTTGTCTGTTCGCTTGCTTTTCACTATTTTAAAGCCTCCTGATGGAAGGTGTCAAATGCTTTTGACTTCTGTTGATTCCATGGAAGCAGAGGATCCTTAGCTCCCAGAAGACAGGCTCTGTAATTACCATCACTGCTGGGATCACTATATTGATCTGCAGTGAAACAGCACAACATCAGCATATGTGAGTGTTTCTTTTATCTTCAGGGTGAAGGCTTGGAGAGTTTATCTTCCTATGAGAGTATCTCCTTTATTTTTTTCATGCCAATTGTTAAGAATATTGACAAATTAGTGAGATTTTATCAGAAAGTGTATTTTTTTAGAAAGATTAAATATCTCAGGATGCATTAATTTTTATTTATCAGGGGAAAAGATTCTTCTAAGAAAAAACTATAATCAGGCAATCAAGCCCATATACCTTATTTAAAAAAACCCTAAAACTTATAAGCATGTGAATGCTAAATAATCTAGTTTTGTACAACCTTTTGTCTACCTTTTAATATTTAGCACAGGCTACTTCCAAGATAGGTCTATTGCTTGCTATAAAATTAAACTGCAAGGGCTAAATTCTCTTTTCATTGATATGCCAACCCTAGGAGACCTAAGAATAGGCTGTGATGTTCCCTTCTTAGGCACATAGGTTTGAATTTTGCACCTAGTATTGCTCCTTTATATGCTGCACTCATTTGCTTTTTGCTCCTGGCAGATAAGCTGAGCGCTATTAATATGAATTTCCTTGCATAAATATGATAATATGCTAGGGATAAATGCAGATAAGTAAGGAGCTGGAATGAAAAGGTGTCCTCTACCCATCCAGATTTTCATCCATGTTCTGATTTTTTGCTGTCTCTTTTTCAAACAGTTCAAGATATCAACTTTCAAAAAATGATAAAAAATTACCCCTGAAGAAAAGCCAAGAAAAACATAAAATGAGGAAGAAACCCCCCACCTGTACCCCTACTGCTGCCAGTATTATCTGTGTGATCACAGACTTCCTTTCTGAAACTGGATTGAGACCAGGTGTTATTACTCTACTGGGTGCTGTCTGCATTTAAGTAACTCTTTCTCCTTTGAAACCCCAGTTTTCAACAGTGCCACGTCACTATTGCTCTTCTGTGAGTTGCATGCTGATATTTTTTTCCTGCATTACTTTATTTTTTTCATGACTTCTTAGTTATATATTATCTAAGAAAATTCGAGGAGAAATACACAATCCTAAATTTCTAAAGAAAAAACAAAAGTGGGATTTATTTTATTTTTTTTTTTCAGGGAAATATTCCCTATCTGAAATAGACTTACTGCTATCACCCTAAGGAGAATAGTATGGGCTTTTTTGAAGTAAATTCTCCTAATGTGCCTCCATTTCCTAGTGTAGCAACAGTCTAGAAGATGTCAGATGTACCTATATATAGAATCAGTCACTTTAAAATTGTAATAGGCATTTGAAACCACCTTTGTATTGGTTAATTAGATTGCATGTAATGTGGTAATGAGGTCACAGAAGCTAATTTGATGACCTTTGTTATAAATAGCCATTAATTATTGTATAATTAATCTTCACATTCATAAGAGACATTGCATTTGAATTGTACACAAAAACAAAATTATAAAACATCATATTAATGTTATGTATGATTGTTGATTAAATGGTTATCATATTTAAATTATTCCCAAATTATCATGCAAGTAAATGATGAAGGTAATCAGATAACAACGATTTGCTCAGTGTTAGAAGTGGTTCAGTGTGTGACTACAAGATAAATCATTAGGCAGCTGTTTGAACATGATGCCGACTCATCAACACATCCTAAAATAGCATCCCTTGTTTACAAAGCCAGGGTCTTTCTTCTGATAAAACTTGGATTTCATAAAGAAGAAACAACCATAAGCAAGGACATCATTTCACATGGATTTTTGTTCAGATCATAAAATCACAGATTGTTTGGGTTGGAAGGGACCCTAAAGACCATCCAGTTCCAACCCCCCTGCCAGGTGCAGGGACACCTTCCACTTGACCGGGTTGCTCTGAGACCCATCCAACCTGGCCTTGAACACTTCCATGGATGGGAAATTCACTCTGGGCAACCTGTGCCAGTCCTTTTCCTCCCTCAGTGAAGGTCCCCAGAGTCACTGACATAACTTGTCACACATTACGATAATGAGGCAAAATAGCTCCAGATGTGTGGATTTTGAATGTTACACTCTCCCATTCCCTCCCTCAGTGAACACTGACTCCTGCACAAACTCATAATTCCTGGATCTGGTCCAACACCTGCCCTGCAAAGCCTACTGGAACATACAGGAAACGAAGCAATGAAGAAACAAAAGAAATCCCAGTCTTTTTTAAACTGAATTAGGGACATAAAACATTGGGATTGTCAGAAATGGTGTTTTTTTGTTTGTTGGTTTTTTTTTTTTCAAAAGTGGAGGGAAAAAAAGCTTTATTTCACGTTTAATTTAGCTGCAAAACCTTTCTTCAAGCTTTAGTGGCAACTGAAAATAGATAGATTGTTCTGTACTCCTCTCAATGCCCTCAATCCCACCTCCTTCAGCACAGTGTGAAGAGCAAATATTAGCAGAGCTTAATGGCCAAGTCAGCTGCAAGCTCCAAAAGTGTGGATTTAAAATAGGGGATGAATTCAGCCAAAATGACTTTAAATTTGTCACATCTTGACCAATGTTATTAATGAAGGAAATTACCTACTTTCTTGCTTCATAGATGAGGGGATAACTCCTTTAATGAGCAATAATGTATCAGGGCTTAATATGGTCAGGTACCAAGAAGCAAAGAGTTGGCTTATGGGACACTCCGTGTTGTTTTATTCACAGAGGCCACTTCAAGTCAGCTGATCAGGGAGCAGCTAACTAAAATGGATTAGCTCCCATTTTTTAGGAAATCTATGGGATCCTTTATGTATTTGTCATGAGCATATTTGGTGAGAGCAGAGGAAGAAACAACAGGAGAACAAGATACTTTTGGAAAACCAACATCAATTAGAAGACGGGGGGGAAAAACAAACTGAAACACTGAACCTGAACAAATTACTATGGAAGCAGATTTTCCTCCAAATTTAGAAGGAAAAAAAAGGTTTAATTGGCCCATAAGCAGGTCAGAAATAACATCAAATTGCTTCTTGCTCTAGCCTGCCTCTGTATGGAGGTGCAGCCGGGATGGTCTTTGGGTCTCGAGTTCCTCTTGGGTTCTTCATCTCACACTGAAATGGGGAAGAAAAAGCTTTTTTCAGAGATATGCAAGCGGTGTCTGTTAGTATTATCTAGGTAAGCTTTACCTTAGACCTTAGCAAATCCTACCCTAAGAAATCTGCACCTAGAGTACAGCCCTACTAAGTCCTGCATTTCCAATACCCCTGGTTCAAGCTCTGGAGAAATCCCTGACAGATCACCATAATCAAAGTAATCATTTTTGCATGATCAAAAGAAATTATTTTAAAAATTTCTAAATGTTGACACTTAAACATTTCTAGGAAATGGTTGTAAAAATAGCACCTTATTGTTTCTAAGTGATTTCCAGATCAAAACTTTCCAATTTTCAAATTAAACCTTCAATCTGCAAGCATTTATAAGTAGCAGCTTTCCTCATGTCAATGGCTTTATTGAATTTATGTTCTGAGTGTAGAAAATGAAACCATGTCCCCTCAGCATCACAAGCTCAGGCTGGGACTGGGATTGTGCCCTGTCTCCAATTACAGAGCTGGGCTTTCATTAGCACCAGGCCTAATCAAAGACATTCGATCCAAACCGTTTTGACAGAACATTGGCTATTTGACAAAATTAATATTTTCATGAGAATGCTTTCCAGAGAGAAAGTCAAATTCTTTGTGCAAAAGAAATGCTCCCCTTTCCTTTTCCCTCCTGTAGTTTTGGACATGCACACACACACGCATAACTTGGAGGCAGAGATGCCGCCACAAATTTCTAGTGATATTTGCACTGAGGTCCCTGTGCCACATCACGTCTTCTGTGTTGAACTGACCTACCGAATGAGAGGGCAGACAGGGACTCTTCAAAGGAAACAGGATCCAGGCAGAAAGCCAGGGATTAAAAAATAAATTAATTAATTCTTAAGAGAAGACTCCTCTTCTTCATTTTCTGTAAAATATTGACAGAGGTTTCTGAGTCCATTTTCAAGATAACCAGAAGCATTTGGGTTTTTGAGAAGTTGCATACTTCTTTTTAAAATGTCCCTCAGTTTGTGATTAGATATCGTGCAATATTTTGTCATAATTGGTAAATCAGATGAAAAAGAACTTACTGAAGCATAACTATTGCCCTGGAAAGTACAAATACAAAATTGCTTTAAAATAGTGCCAAGTTCTCTGATCTCTTACAGAGAAAACAACAGAGTAAAAATTAAAAATACTGAATTTACAATCAAGGCTAACATCTGACAATGACCCTTCAACTAATGTTGAACATTAATGTTTTTAAAATCCCTTATTATAATTTACTGCACTATATAATTATAATAATCCTTTGTATTTGTATGGCAATAACAATGAGACTGATGCTAATAGTAAAAAACAAAACTAAGATGTCTGAAAGTCAGACTCATGTCTGCTTTGGAGGGAAAGTGTATCTGGCAGAAAATAAGGCAATCACACAAAAACTTGTGTTTATTGTTTCAAAATCAAACCCAAAAATAAACAGCTAAAACCAGGGAGTTATTCTGTCTGTGTAATGAAATCAGTCTTTACATCACACATCAGTAATGTCCCATTTTAGACTAACATATCTTTTGGATGATTTGCTTCACAACTGCCCCAGTCAATGCAAGGGACTTCAGCACCAGAGACACTTGATTTGATCAGTCCATGCTCTGGCTGTTTGGTGTTTACAGACAATTACACTGCTCAGGGTTTGTCCTCAGACACAAAACATGAGCTGGATTTCGAAACCAGAGTAGCCTGTGGCTGGATGAAAATGTGGGACTCAACTCTGCTTTTTGGGATGGGTATTGAAAATGGTCTTGTCATTACAGAGTAAACCTCTGTGTTGTCATTTAGTCTAATTTCCCTTGCTCATAAAAAAGACCTGTGTAAGTTGTAAGCCATTATACCTATGCAATTAATAGAAGTAATGTAATATTTTACATATACTATAGCTATAATATCATTATTGCTATGGTTTGGAGAGCACCAAACATACACATACCAAGTCAGGTACTGGTATTCCACTACTAACACAGATAAATATATTTGACAGATATTAAACTTGAATGTGGGCTAGAATTTTCACTCTTTGAGCTTGCTGGGTGAAAGGCACTGTATGGTTAATAAGTGTTAGGTCTGTGATGTATTCTTAATATTCCTTCAGAATAGACATGTTTGGAAAGTCCATTGCTGCTTTTATCTAAAGAGAATCCAAAAGCTATTAAGGCCAAGGCTAAGAATGCACTCTGCTTTCTGCTGAAGACCAGATTGCCCACAAACTTTTTTATAACTGTCACTATCATATTCAATTCAACCTATGAGTTATTTCAGAGCTCCCTGTAAAATAGCTTGATAGAAAGGGGCAAGTAGTTATGATGGGAAATCCTGGTTCATTTCCTTCTCCTTGGTAACAGCCTGAGCCCGAAGATTATGGCAATGGGAGGAAAAATGAAGGATTCTTCTGCTAATTCTCTTATTTACATAGTGAGTCTCAAGTCCAGTATCTCACAGTGTGGCCTCAGCTCTTACTCATCCCTTACCTGCTTTTTATTTATTCAGTTCCTAAAGTTAATTTTCTTAATAATGTGAAAGATACAATTTAGAAAGTGTAATTTAATTTGCATCTTTCCCTATTCAGAGTCTCAAGTGCTGGAGATTTACCTGAATGCACTGTTAATTCTGTATTAAATAAGTTATTGCATGACTTTAGTGAGAAAATTTTGCTTCTCTGTTGTGGGATAATAATGATTAATAACAAAGTGGCACTTTGAGGGATATTCCTTTGGTAGATGGATATAATGAAGAATAGCCACATGTTGTCAATCACCCCTTAACTCCTGTGAGGATGCCTTACTGAAAGCAGTGCCCTCTGGTATCCTACTCCAGTGACCAGGCACCAAAGGTTGCAGGGTCAGTGGCATTTTGGGATAAGGCTCTGAACCACCAGCACAATCAGATCAGAGATAAGCCTGGTTTGCTCCAGGCTACGTTTGTTGAAATTAAATTCTTTAATGAAAAAGTCACCCTCAAAAACACAAATTGCAAGCTTACAGACTTTTGGAAATGGGAAAACATGGATGCTCATCCAGGCTTGTCACTGATATACTTTTCCAAGAAATAAAAAAAATTCAAACCAACAAATCAAACCTATGCTAAAGTTCTGGGATAAGGCAGACGTAGAACCACTTAACAAATGCCTTCTTATATATTGATTTCATGATCTAGATACCGGTTTTTTGTCCTGAGTCTGTTCCAGGAGTACCAAGATTACATTTTTTCCCTTTCCACAGCATAGTGTCTGGGATGCAGCCAAGGGATGCTAGAGCTGGACAAACGAAAGAGCAGAGTCTGAGGATGCTACATAGAGGAGGCAGACCAGAATTTAGTTTTTATTCTAACACTGTCATCTCCTTCTTTGATAGAAAAAAATAGTGTAAATATCATTAAATAGTAGAGCTACAAACAGAAAAAAAGCTTATCTGCTTTCTCCTACAGTTCATGTACCCATCTTTCTTGAAAGGGTCTCCATAGTGTGGCATTTTTCAATGTTAGATATGTTGGTGTTACCATTTAATTCATTACCCAAGGGTCTTGGTGTAAAATACAATTTTCCTACTTGGATTCCAACCATACCTGCCATGCATAATAAAAGCCACACATTCATTTCACAAAAATAAATAGAATTCCTTTCGGGGACAAGCTTTTATAAATGGCTGAATCTGCAGTGCTTCTGATTAGGCTAGAATAAAAAGAAAAAGAAAAAAAAGAAAGGAAAAAATGTCTCCCTGTGGATATTTGTTCACAGTGTTACAACGGCTTCTGGGAAGGAGGATTGCCTGTTTCTTTAAATAGAGTGTTGGTTGTTAGCCATGTGTAACGCACAATTAAGTGTGAGACAATTACTTCGCTGTCTGCAAACCAAGGAGAAATGTATGCATGGAGATATGTTCTGGCTTGTTAACATGCTGGAAAGCAGCTCTGTGCAGCTGCCACGAGGTTTCCCCCCTCTTTGCTGGCTGATTTTAAGAGCTGGCCTGGCTTGGTGGGCTCAGGAAGGACAAGCCCGTCGCTGAAGCCTCTCTCTGAGTTAGGAGATGGCAGCAGCACCTCCAATCTTGGCATGCAATACATGTTGACACTGGCGACATAAACAGCTCAGTGTGACCTGCCAGCTGGGGTGTTCAGCATCCTGGCTGCAAAATGCTGCTCAGGGGGTCCTGGCTGACAACCCCACTCCGAGCCCCTCCAAGTGGGTTTGACAGCACAAGTATGATTTCCTCACAAGAACAGTTCACAGAATATTCTGAGTCCATAATCATCGAGTCTAACTCCTGGTTCTGCCCTCCTGGTCTCCCAGGACCATCCCCAAGAGTCACACCATGTGGCTGAGAGTGTTGTCCAAACGCTTCTTGAACTCTGCCAGTCTTGGTGCTGTGACCACTTCCTTGGGGAGCCTGTTCCAATCTTCAACCACCCTCTGGTTGGGCACCCTTTTCCTAATATCCAACCTAAACCTTCCCTGACACAGCTTCATGCCATTTCCTCGGGTTCTGTCACTGGGCACCAGAGAGAAGAGATCTGTGTCTGCCCCTGCACTTCCCCTGACGTGTTGCTGCCTATTGAGTTATTAATTTATATTAATGATTAATGGTTAACAGTTTGCCTCAATGCTCTTAGAGGTCTTTTCCAACCTTAATGATTCTATGGGTCTATGATTTATTATATCACCATTTGTTTATTTTGCCCTGAAAATGGCACCCTGCCACAGTGTTGTAACAGGCATACAGAGGTACTGCACAGCTCTTCCCTGAATTTCCATGGAATTTAGTGGGATCTGTTATTGGCCAGCACTTCAGAGGAGCAGGCACTAATTGCCAAGCAGTGAATGGAGCACTAAAAAGCCCTGAGTGCAGGAAATTTTGCTATGATGCCACCCAAAAGACTAGGAAGCTCTCACACTTGCTTACAGTAAGTCATTAGCCACCATGTTTTATAAAATAATAACGACATATAATGCTCGCTGCAGTGCATGTTTGCTTCTGCACTAAATGCAGCACGAGTCTGTGACAGGGAACCTAAATGAAAAGCTCATGAAGGATGGGAACACTGCAGTCCCTCTGTCCTTGGCCTGCCTATCCCCGGGAGCACAGCCAGCTTGAGAGCACAGAAAATCAGAAGCATCCATGTGAAGCTGCATATGCACAACTTGAGGCCAAGAAGAAATCCTCCCCATATGTATCTCCAATATCTGCTAACGGCTGCCATTCCTTCTCCCAGGACTTAATGGGAACCTGGAGTCAAGCAGATTATGACTTGCATTCCCTAGGTTTCAGGTGTGTCCTGAAACCATCTGACTGCAAAAAGCCTTTACCATTGTAAAGGTTCCTGGAAAGGGCTCACATTCCTTATCATATCTGCTAGTTTTTCATATCGCTGGGCTGTTGCAGGCATAACATATCAGCAAATGTTCATTTTGAACTTGCTCACTAGTCTTCTTTCATGTCAGCGTTCTAATACAAGTGAGGTTCACTGTGTCTGTTTAACTACAGTCAAATTAGAACCGCAGCACGTAAGAAACATCAGTTTGCAGAAGGTGGGAGCTGTGTGTGTGATTCAGTAAGAGAAATAACTCCCAGGACTCCTACCGCCTTATCAAGTGATCTTGAGATTATAGTGGCAGAGTTAATTTTGGATACTTTACTTCTGATAGCTGAATAAACAGCTGAGTAAATAAGGACAGAATCTCATCAGTCATTCATTCTGATCAGCACATAAATTAAAATTTGAATTTCCATCCATCCTGTAGGGAGAGAAAACATTTGAACAAAATGCATTCACATATTCTACTAAGACTGTCCCAAATGGTTCAACCAGAATCCAGACTTCTGGGTGAACCTATACTTCATGCCCAAAAATAAAACTTACAAGATAATTAACTTCAAGTAAAAAAAATCCCAACAATAACAAAGAAACTCTATGATCAACTTTTCCTCTTGCCCTCTGCTCATGATTAACTGTTCTGGAATATCTAAAGGGTTATGTGTGCATTTTGCAGCTGCCTTACCAGAGATAAAGGAAGTTTTGCATTTGCAATAAAGAAAGTAGTAATAGACCTCACAGGCTTGATTTTCATTCCCAGGCACTGCTTGCAGAAGCATTTCTGAATGTGGCCTGACACTGGTGGAATTTCACAGGAGCATGGACACCCCCCTCAGGGGGATGACTACAGCCCATCTGAAGAATTTCGGAAAGAAAGAGTTTAGACTCAGCTGAAATTCCATTCTCTCCCTTCCTTCAAGGGAAGGTGCCACAAAGCAGAGGGAGAAGAGGGAACATTTCCCACCAGCTTCTGCAGTCTCCTTTCTCAGACTTTCTCCACCTTCCCCCATCAGGTTATGATTAAAACACACATGTATAATGGAAGAACATTTAGTTGACACTTGAATGAACAGAGTGAAGAATACCTTCACAACACCAAATCAGACAACATTTCCATTGAAAATCTTATGAGAACACTAATAGTGTGTGTATAATTAACTCCAAGCTGATAAAACATTAACTGCTTAATTCCTGCCAAATATACCAGGTACCTCTTCCAACACTATGTTACTGTTTGAAGATTACCTGTCAGAACTTTAACTTTGATTAAATCACTTCAGAATTTGTGGAGTTTGGAGTGCTTACCTGACCCAAATTGAGAAGGAATCCTTTCAAACAAAATACAACATTCCAGAAGTTGGGCTAGTTTTTATTTTCCTAGATTGTCAGAACATGTCACTTTTTTCTCCAATATTTTTGGTCCTTCCAAACTATTCAGAAAGTCTGATGAAGAGGACCAATGCACCGAGACATATCTGGCAAGGAGTTTGACATACAGAAGTTGGGGTACAGCTAAGGAGATGTGCAATTCCACATGGTTTTCCATATTTTTTTTCATTCTGATCCAGATGCACATAGTTTTCCATTATGGCCCTCTGGATGGCTGATCATCTTGCAAGTACAGGGAGAAGGGAAGAAGGCCTGTGGCATCTCTTCTTTCTCAGCTGTTGGCAAGTGTAAAGTAAATCCTGCAATCAAGGGCTGCAAATAAGAGAATGCTTTATTTTAAACCTCTCTCAGCTCTGTGCCATGGCAGCATTTCACTCTTAATTGTGCTACCACTGCTGTTTTGGTCATAATCTAATGGAAATTAACATATGCATAGATATATATATGTATGTATTGCAAATATACTATTCATGTAGACAGAACTGTCTGTCTGCATATATAGAACTATATAAATGTATTCTCCCTGTGCATCTAACCCATCCCCATCTCTTGGTTTTGGAGATTAAATTCCACCCAATGGACATTGTAGTCACCTTTTTGGATGCTGACACTCAATTCTTTTTATCAGGAATTTCACCAAAACCACTTATTTTTATCTCCTGAGGACAAATTTAACTCCTGTTTGGATTCAGAAAGAGTCTCATGGGCAATTGTACTTGCCCCTCTGATGAGTAACATAAACAGTTCAATTCAAGCATGTAATTAATGGTCATTGCTTGAAGCTTGTATTTCATTTGATTTATAGCACATAACATTCTTTTTCAGCCTCACTTGTTATTTAGCCCTATTAGTAACTCTTCCACTGTCTTTCATTCACTACGTACAAAAATGTCCTTATTTTGGGGGGCAGGTGGGTTATTCTATGGCAGCCCTGACCTGCTCTGCTGTGGCTGCCCCAGTGTCCCCCTGGCAAATGGATATGCCCCAACTGCTTATGAATCCTGAAAAATACACCATAGCTGGAAAAAAAAAAAATCAAGTCGGAGTGAAAAAACAAAAGTAAATAATTCAGAGTACACTCCTTAGTCAGACCTTTGCCTCCCCCTTTCTGGCCAGCATCAAAGGCTGGATTTCTGCCAACTCCTTCCTCCTCAAAAAATCCCAACCAAAACAATACTTGGGAGGAAAATGAGTCTTATGCTGGGTAATACTCCAGAACTCTTCCTTTGGAATATGCTCACCCTCCTTGCAAGTGTCTGGGCAATGCTTGAAGGCCATCTAATTGTCATGGATAGACCATCAAATCCCTTTGAAAGCCATGTCAGCTCCATTTAATTATTTTGCTTCATACTTGGGTGCCTTTAACACAACAGTGCCTGAAAGGTGTTCTGTGTGCTGATGGCTGCCTGGGAGAAGAGCCGCTGATTTAAAGGTTGGAGGGAAGTGAAAAAACACTAACAAAGTTCCCTTATGGTTTCCAAGGAGAGTAAACTGAAACAAAATTAGAACTAAAAATAATTGTCCCTGTAATAGGCATCATGATTAAGGAAATGGGACCAAAGAGAGACCAAAAGATGCATCATAAGTCTTCAGGATCAGCTCCCCACATGCCACTCTACCACAGCTGGCTGCTCAGCACTGTATTAATGCCCTGCAATTTGTCTGCTCAAAAATGCCTGCTGGTGAAAACACTGATAAGACATTACACCCACGTAGAAGAGTCTCACTCTTCATCTGGGCAGCATTTTGGAAAATGAGGTCCCTTTGAAATATCTTTTTAAGGCCAAAAAAAGCCTCACTTTGTTGAGTCCTCTGGAAGCCAAGGCAATGTGAAGGACCCTTAGAAAGGATAAAACCAGAACACTCGAGAAGTCTTTCCTAAGGCCACATCAAGCACTGCTTTGCCAGGAGAAATGAGGCAGAGCAGCTTGCCAGAGAATGGTGTCAATGCATATCTGCTGGCCAGGCCCACTGGGACGGTGGTGGATTCTCAGGAATGCATCTGATGCTTGTACAGTTCATCAGAGGAACAGCTTTTTGGTTCTAATTTATATTTTCTTATATTTAGGCAAACATTAGAGGGTTTTTTACATATAACACCTTGCATATAATATTATATTTTACTTATATTTAAATTATACGTAAATAATTATATATAATACAGTCTGCCTTAAGTAACCAATTATACTGTTCTTCTCCCCTTCTGAGCCATTAATTGGTTGTCACATGATTTCTTCCTCCTCTTTAAGTACTTGTTTCAAATCATTAAGCGAAATCATGCTAGTGTTGCTGGCCTATTACATATTAGTATAATGGGTTCTATTTTCATTTTCTCCAGAACTTTCCTGAGTTCATGTGCACGTTATTTGTGCCAGAGTTGTAGTCATGAAGAAGTGACTTTTGTATATAACTAAATAACGTTCTTTCTTTGTTTTCTCAGTATGGTGAAGAGCCAAAACACATAAAATAATATTAGCATTGATCAGCATTAATTTTGCCAGCAGTTACATTTTCCAAATTCTGTTCTCCACCTTATAATAACATTCTCAAATTATAAGGCACAAGACTCAAATTGCTACTTACACTGACACCAAAGCGTAGCAATTACTCTTGTTATATAGAAATGAGTGTGTGGGAAAAGTAGGCTTGTATCTCTTCTATGGCTTTTTCCATATAAATCAGTCTGTCCTCTATCAGAAACGTTTCTTCACAAGAGAAAGGAAATGGAGTTTGGTCCCTACATGATAAAGCTGACTCAAATGCCACAGTTGCCTGTCCTAGGCTTTCTTCTGTGTGAACATTGCTTTTCCCTTGAAAATGGTCAAGTATGAGGTATGATTTAAAAACAAAAAAGAAACCAAAGCAACAAAAAAATCAGCGTTAAAACTACCAGAGCAATAGGAGGAATTAAAACTATTTCTTTCAGCTAACTTTATTAGCAGTTTTCCCATCACATTTTAGCATTAGTTTTCCAAAGTTAACATCTTACAGGACTCTTCTCTTCTTGTTTTTCAAAAATTAATTCTTAACCCAGGGAAAAATATGCTTTTAGCAGTCATTTGTAACTATTGAGTTATTATCAACTGTAATTATAGTTATAACCTAGTTATTAAACTTATTTCTTTTAGTTCCTAGTTCACGGAGATTATAAATGTTAGTGGAGTTACAAACGGAATATAAAGATGCTCTTAATGAGTGATCTTCCTTACTGGTGAGTTTATTTCTTGGTTGGTTTATTGAAGGTGTGAAAAGGGAGAGAAAAGGGGAAAAGAGCATCCAGAAGAGCTGATGGGTATAAAGTAGGAAGAGCATAATTTCATGTATCTAGTGACATATAACCCAGATGTAAACTCAATGCAGAAGAGTTTTCATGACTGAAATCTTGCTTCAGTATTCTAGAAAAAGCAAAGATGTACAAAGATTGGAATATATCTAGAAAACAAGCTTTCCCCCTTCCGTTTGTCATCACAGCCTTCTCCGACAGAATATCCACAGCCTGACTCCACAACAACTGCCTCTTTGGATCCAGCCTCATCCTGCCTGCTCAAGAGCAGTGGGGTGGCAACAGAAGATGGCACATGCCCGTAATTCAATAGGCACTTGGCAGGGTCTCCTGGTCCCTCCTGGCAAAAGATTAATGTGCTCCCAGGCATTTCTGGGTGTTCTGTGCCACTTGAGTCAGCAACGCTTATGGTCAGCCCCAGGGAATTCTTGGCAGGAGCAGAGCCTGCATCCCAAGCTGTGAGAGGCGCCTGTGTCCAAGAGCAGCTGGCACTGGCTGGTCTCCGAGCCAGAGACTGGACTGTCAATGTGTGTGTGTGTGAGAGACAGGCTGGGGAGCGGGAAAACAAACAAATAAAACAACAACAAAATCTTGTCTGGATCATCACTCCATAGGCATAATTTTGTTGATTGTATCTGAAAACCATTGGATTCCTTCTTTACAGAGAAAATTGTCCTTGGTGCCAGTTTATCCTTAACTCTATCTGTGGGAAGTTCACATCAGACCTCGGGTGGGGTATGAATTAAAAAAGTGATGAGGTATTTTCATATTGTGAAATATGTCAGCTCTTCCCCTCAGCATTTCTCTGCAGTTTTATATTCCAGCTGCCTCTAGAGCCTTCTTGTGAGTTATCTCTTATTTTCAATTTATTTAGCCAAAGATGCCTTTACATTCCCAAAGGCCTGAACTGCATTGACTGCAATTTCTGTTAGTTGTTACACAGCATTAGAAAAACTCGTGAAAATATTTTCAGCTTGGCAAGAAGGAGATGAAAAATGACTGTGTAAGAGAGAGGGGGAAAGGTCAAAGTGCTAGATGTTATCCTTAAAAACAGTGTTTTGTTAATAAATATGTTGTTTGCCAAGGGTAGCAGACCTCGGAATATCCACACTGTGGGAAATCTCTCTTCTATCCTATCAAGATCACCAAGATGCTTTGCCACGTGGACAGAAAACATCCACCCAAGGATCATCTCAGGGGCAAATCCTTTCCCTCTAAGTCAATAAGCAGCCAGAGATTTTTAGGATATTTTGCTAGGCTGAGAGAAGCTCTTGGATGGACTTGCAGGAATGTTGTTCACATTTTTATCCATGTGTTCCGAGTAGAATTTATTATATGTCTATCTAAGGGGGAATTTATTTAAAGCAACAGATAAAATGCTGCGGGAAGGGTTCTCTTGCAGTGAAAGAAGTTCACGACACAGCAGATGGACATCACCCATTTCCTGCTGGAGTGGCATCAGTACCGCAAATGGGTTTGCAGTATCATAGAAGAAAGAGGTGACAGCAGACTGTTGATTACCCAGGAGACATTTCCTTTATAATAGAAACAATACCGCCAAAAAATCATTGTACTGTAGTGATTATTCAATGTGATGCTGGCTGAAAATGAGAAGGGATTTTTCATTATAAACCCAGTTCTACATTCCCAGTTGTCACAGCTGCAGCGTCAAAGCCCTTAATGGTTTGTAGGTTCCAAGATTAAAAAAAGCTATTCTCTGTGTGTCAGCACCTATGCAAAAAGTCTCTCCTTGCACTGTGGGAATTCTTTCCAAACTGTCAAGAAAGTGCCAAAGACCCAAAGCTAATAGTGTTCCATAAATATTAATATAATAAAGAGAGTTGAAAATTGGCAACCGAATCTCCCAAGTCACAACTTCATGGCCCTTATAAAATTAGTATTTTGTGAAATTCTGCATTTTAAAGAAGGTCCATCTTATCACCTGTGCTGAGAGGGGATGCATTTTCCATTTCCATTGCTCCATCAAGTGAATACTGATGTCCTAATATCAGGGATGAGGGAAATGCAGGAATCTGAGCTGTGATGTGGCACTCACCAGGCACAAACAACCTTGCACATGCAAGATGGAGTCATATGTGCAACACACTGAGCAGAGGAACACCTGCAGCTTTGTAGTTTTACTCCCACCTAGAAGTAAGACCAGTCCTAGATGCTGGCTTCAAAAAACAAACGGTAATTGCTGTGCGTGAGAATGGTTGCTCAACTCTTTTAACATATGCACCAGACAGTACAAGCAGGCTTGGAAAGAGATTGAAAAATATAGCCTTGAGACTTTTGGGAAAAGATTCACTGAGTTTTGACAGCATAGAAAGATAATACAAATAGCCCAGAGGTCTGACCTATGGCCAAAAAGAAATTAAGATGATGTTGCTTGTCTGGTCCCACGGGGAGAAATGTCCACACCTGAGAACCAGTCTGGCCTGATCCCAGATGAGTCAGAGCCAGTGAGAACAGAGAAAACAGAGGATATTCCTGCAGGTCTCAGCTTGAGATGCTCCCTTGACCATCCATGGTCAACTCGGCAATGTCAGGACAAAGGCTGCCTGGATGTCAGCAGGTCCATGCCGAGCACTGAGCCACACTGTGCCAGTCTGGCCACACACTATCCCCTGGGAAGGAAGGAAAGCCTTCCCCTCCCTTTCCCCATTACCTCACAGCCACCCTATTGTTTTTCCATAAGATCATATTTTGACTTTGATCTGCCATAGGGCTGGAATGATGCAGGCAGTGGTGCAGGGAAAAGAAAATGCAGAACTGCTTCTGAGGTAGTTATGGGATACAGATGACCTCTTTTATACTTTCCTGTCAAATAATGATAATATTTTTTTACCCATTAAAAGTTTCATCTGACTGTTTTATTATTATTTAGCAATTACCCAGAAAGATTTTTTTTCTGTGTGCTGTCTGCAAACCTGTTGAGAAAACAAACTTAAGTATCACTGACACCTCATCACATCTCTCTCTCCCTCTTCCACCATGAACAAAGGACAAACAAGTACAAAGTGTTCTAATCTCCTCTATACTGAGATTTCATTTAAGTAGAACATATCCAAAATAAATATCAGGTCCAAAACTTACAAAGAAGACGCAATTGAGAGAGCTTGCAATTACAAGCAGATCTGCCAGAGAATAAAATAGCTTCCTGGGAATGCCATACCAGCCACCCACACAGTGTGAGACACATTCCTTCACTTGTCCTAAGCTGCAAATGTCTCACTCAATCCTTGCAGCATTAAGCACCTGGACGGGATATCTACTACTCTTACCTGATTTACTCTTGATATCAGGATGTACATTGACCAGTCAAACAGCATCAGGGCAGCTCATATTGGTCTTAGAAAGCTCTTTTGCTGAAGAAATGATCATTTATAGGCCTTTAAGGGCTGGTTGCTTATGAGAATTAATATTTAATAAAGAAAAAATTCAGTAAAATGTGGAAATAGCTTCCTTTTTTTAAAAAATGTAAAACTTGGTGCATTATGACTTGAATATTCATCAGGCAGACACCACCAGACCCACCGCTTCCATGTGAATGAGTAATATTACAGAGACCAGAATGGCTCCTCTGCTCTCTAGTAGAAAAACAAAGTTCATAAAAGCCTTTTTTTTCTGCTGCTAAAACACTCACCCATCAGTTTTATTTACCTCTAAAATCCAGTAAGCATACAAATCCTTACAGCCTGTTCCCATATTACAGAAACAATGGTCCAGAACCAAATAATGGAGCAGTAAGTTAATCTCAGCTCTTGAATGCTGCCAACAAGCAACATAAAGAGCCGTGACCACTGCTGTGATTGAACTGCATCTGGGAACACAGTCTGGGGCTCTGCACCATCCTGCATCCAGGAGCCACTGGTCAGGTATTTGTGAACTTGTCTGGCTCTTTCAGCTTGCTTGTCCTTGTCTTCCACTGAATATTGCACATGACTGAATGAAACGCTGCTCAAGAACTGGAACAGTCTGCTCAGGGAAGGGATTGAGTCCTCATCCCTGGAGCTATCTAAAAGATAGTGCAGATGTGGCACTTGGGGTGGGCTTGGCAATGCTGGGTTAACAGTTGGAATCAATGATCTTAGAGGTCTTTTGCCACCTAAAAGATTCCATGATTCTATGATTTCACCCTCTGGTCACTACCAAAGTTAAAACAAGGAAAGTCCATGGGGTTAGGAGCAAAAGCACTAGGTCCATGAAAGAAGCAAAGGCTGATCGGAGCAATTCCACAACAGACACAGCAAAGTTCGAAGAGCTGAAGAGTCAGCACATCATCATTGCCATTTTAATGCCTTTTCAATGGAGGAAATATTCTAAGTAGTTGTGTGAGACTTAAGGCAGCAATAATTCAGGAGGAATAATGCAGGAGTTACAGGTGATATTACAGAGGACAGAGGCAGGAGTTAGTGTTCTTAAAGCACTCTGGTGTCAGAGCTTTAAATTCAGAGCATATATGGGAAAATTATTCCAAATAGGAGCAGCAGAGACCAAGAGAGGCTGTTGTCACTGAGGTTAGAGAAAAACAGGCATGGAGAAACCTAAGGGAGTATGGTGTACAGCTAAGTACAAAACATGAGGATCCATATGGGATCAAGGCGAGAAAAGAGATGCACCAAGACATGATACAAAGTTATACAGGTCAAAAACAATTTCTCTTTTCTGTCAGAAAGGTAGGGAAATTAGGGGAAACCTGATGAAAAATGTTGCTGTATCAGATCACCTAGGGTACAAAACAAAAAGGCAAAATTTTATGGACATTGCATAGGTATGTTTTATCCATCAAACCGTCAGTTCACAGTTTGTTTAAAAACCAGAGGCTCATAATTGAAAAAAATGAAAAGAGCAACATTAAATATCTGTATAAACATGTGTGTGTGAATAAACACATAAAAGCACTGTTTGCTTATACACACTGCTTTCTTAGGGAAAGCTCCTTTGAGAACCATCTGTTGCCTGAATTCTGACGATGATCTGGCTGAGATCTCGTCAGTGGCAATAAATCCAGCCTCATGCACATCCAGTTGTGTCACTGAGTAGAGGATTACGATAACTGATGAGTCTCAAGTTAGCATCTAGCTCCAAGTGGACAGGTAGTTTGTTTTCTGCATTAGATCTGGGGCTCACTAGAAAAACGGTTTTCAAGCACACACTTTTCCATATAACAGAGACACCTTTTGTTCTGAAGTATTACAGAAAATTTCACAGATTTTATAAACTCCATGCATTGAATTTTGCTAAGTTACGCTGACAGAAATCCACAGTTACTCCACTGATTTTGGTAAAATTAAACACGTCTGGAGCATGTATTCATACTCTGTAGCTTTTATGCTTTTCACTGAAGAGTAATGTGGGGGTTTTGCACATAATTTAGTTCAGGGAATTCCTAAGCATGTCATAAATCTTTCTCATAAACACATATATATGACAAACCAACTGCACAGCTAATTGATATATATGCCAATGTCGATGCTAAATTTTTCTGAGAAATATGTACAGAGGTTTTATTAGTAAAGTATTACTGGAACACTTAGCCCAGATACCTGAGGAATTTACTAACATCACATAAAATGTATTTTGTTTCCTTCAAAGATGTAAGACCTGACCTGTAGCCAGTTATGCCAGTAGGATTTTTTTTACATGGACAGAAGTACAGAGGCTGCAAAAGACACTGACCTCAGCAGTAAAACTGGCTCATGATCCTCCTCTTCCTCTGAATTTCTTTTTTCTTTCTATTTATTCCCACTTCACACTTCCTCTCACAACCCCATCACTTATGGGTAAATACCTGTGGCTTGGGAGCAATTCCCTCTGAAGAGGGTTTGGCTGCTGGATCTGGCACAGGGGGAGCATGGCTGGACTTCAACCTTGTGGAATGGTTCCTGAAACCTCTGCACAACATCTGCACAACAAAGGTCACATCTGAGCAGCCTGGTACCCTTCCTCTGGCAGCAGCCAGGGAAATGAGAGGCATGGGTGAACCCAAAGCAGGCAGCAACTGTCTGTAGGGAATTGCTAGTGGATGCTGTCCCAATGCTGGGAGGGGAAGGGAGCCTGTCGGTCACGGTCTCCTGGTCGAGGATGCCAGATGCACGACCGCCAGGAGCCTATTAAATATTGAAGAGCCAGCATTCAGCAGGCAGGGGAAAAGCAACATATTGATTGACTCATTTTGTTGCTCCAAGGCAAAAGGTTTTGTGATATGACTTGCAAAAACAATACGCTTTTCCCTGCTCCTGTTTACAGCCAAGGAAAGTCAGGGAAGGAGGCTCCAATGTGAGTGCAGAGCCACAACAGCCTCTGTGTGGACATCGATCCCAGTGCCCGCACTGTGCTGGGTGTCAGTGACATTCCCAGCTCCTTACAGATTGCTTTTGGCAGCTCCGCTGATGTGGAGTGCTGCCTGCATGCAAACAAAAGCTTTGACATTCACTTGGGGGCTATAAGTGACCTGTTAATACAATAACATCTGTATGGCAAACATGGGTTGTGTATACCTTTTGGGATTTTTTTTCCCCTCTCCCTTAGGGTGCTGTAAAGAACAAGGATCTTTCATAAGGGGAAACTGCATCTCACAGTTATACTTTATCCCCCTGAATTTCTTTGCTGTGATTATACCTTGACCCTAGGGAAGGTTCACGACCTATTATGGGAGGAATGTTTTATTCCAAACCATTCTGTTCAATCAAGAAGCTTTTCATTCTGCTAGAAATAGCAGATTTCACTGCCAGCTGGTCAGTAAGTGAACTATAAAATATAATTATAGTATGCCAGTAACAAAGGTTGAAGCTGTTATTGAATTTCACCACTTAAGAATAGTCCTTTTTTTTCCCCAGAATTTTACAGAGGTGCAATAAATAATAAGTACCGTGTTATTGGATATCTTTTGATTTTAACACTAGCAGAGTAATTTCTTTTTTAACAAATTTAATCAAAACCATCCTCCAGCTTATACTCATCCCACAGTTAATGTGTTAATATTTAGGTAGTACTGCTTGTGGCATCCCCACCTTTGTCTCTGGCTCTGCTCTTCTTCTGTTTGACCAGGATTGATGTGACACATACACACCAATATTCAAAGAAAGGAGAAATAATTTTCGCACAGAATAGAGCAAACATTCTGCTGCAAAGACCACATTTGCCAGCTGACCTGGTTCCCCTCTATTACCTTTATGATGATCCTTTTACAGTGGGTCAGAAAACAATTTTCTCCAATTCTTGCTTTAAACAATGAGCTCGTCTCTGTGCAGGAAAATCCCTGATGGGATCCACCAGCCAGGCATTTCTGTACTGTCTTCACACCAGAACAGCCACATACTTGATTGAAAGCTGTGACCTCTTTGCTAAGGCTACAGTAATTCCAATTTTAATTAACCTCTGCACTTTCTGCAACCAACAGGTAACCTATTTCACTTACTGACAGAATTAACCAGTTCTCACTTCCATCATAAACCCAAATAACAACAGCCCCCCTCCCACCACATGATTTAGAGGCAGAAGACACAAAGAGGGTAGGAAATGGGTGCCTCCCTCCTTCCACCCACTCCTGCAGGGATGGGATGCCTCCTTCTCCTACTGCCATCTCTCATTTAACAGGCCACCTCAGTTTCCTGCTTCAGCCTCTGTAACAGCCTAGGAAAAGTGAAAAAAAAACTGTAGTCACTCCTTCCTCACAAGCTTGTAGCTCCTGATTTTACATTCTAACAATTTCCAGACTGGTCCCTTTCCATTACTGAGTCAATACTGAGTGCTCTGTACGCTTTTCCATCTCTTAGACTTAAATCCATGTCACTGAGCCATTAAAATACAAAAGGGTGTCAGAGGCATATTATGAGTATCCAGTCCAACTCCCTCTAAAATACATTGGAATTTTCAGTCAGTTTTAATGGAGGTTGGATCAGATTTCCCAGGGTGTAAAAATTACAATTTTCAGGCCCAGATGGTTCCAAAATAGAGGATTTGCTTCAGCTTTTGAAAACGATACAGACATATGAAAATATGAAATTATTATGCAGATATTCAGATATGGGATTAACAGTGGAATAAAAGTGCTCTTTGAATCTTTGCACACCTTTCAGTGAAAATAGTTAAATAAGCCACTAATGTAATATCTGCTGGAGCATTTCAGGAAAAATATCTTTTTTTTTTTGGGAGGGGGTGGGGGGGAGTCTAGCTAACAAACAAGCCAAAGCAGATAACACTGGTAATTAAAAATTGTCATTGCTGTTATCTGTCATGATCTGGGTGGATTTTGGTCTTCGCTGTGAATGGATCTCAAAATTTGCTCTGATGATTGTAAATCAAAGTTTTATCCTGGAGAGAGACAGTTCAACCCTGCTCCATCACGCTCAGGAACGGAGGGTTTGTTGCCAAGGGTAGCACATTAACTCGCCTTTCATGGGCTGGGAAGGGTCTCCAGTTCTTGGCTGGGCTTCCCCACTCATATAGGGGCAAAGGTGGTGCTGGGAACGCCAGAGCTGGTGCCCAGCACATCAGGACTGTAACTCCTTTAGTTGGTCTTCCTATTCTTTCTCTTCCCAGGCCCAACAAGTAATTCCTTCTTTGATCTGATTCATTTTCAGAAATATTTAAGCTGTCTGAGGGGCTCTTGGGCCAACAGAGAGCACATCTGGCCCTTGGGCTGGCTATTCTCCAGCAAGACATGGAAGTAGCGGTGACCTAGGAGAGGATTTGGGGGATGGCATGAAGAGGAGAGCATCAAGAGCCCCATTACAAGACTGATTAGAGTGTCTTAACAAAAGCTAGAAGTTCCTTAATCATCCTTCAAGGTTAAAAGGTTCACACTGTATTCCCATGTGCTCTGACCTTCTCTAGTTAGCATGCTGTTGGTATTTCACATCTGAAATATGAATAAGCTATTCATTATCATCACAGCCATTATTCTTCTGCGAGTCACCAGAAAGAAGAAGTTGCTTCTTTTCACAGGAGACAAGGTCAATCTACTCTATCAGTCGACTAAGCCTGAATAATGTATAAACTGTTTTTCACAGCAGGCTCTCTCAGCTGAGCAGGCGATAAGCAATGCATATCCATAAGGATGGACAGCCAGAAAAGATAATCTACTGTTTGGACATATTTTTACTGTGAAGTATTTGCTATGTCTGCTACAGCATCATCTGAATGAGTGGGTCTTTGCTGATAGAAACCTGATTCTGTTATCTCTTTGCTTCAATTCCTTCCTTTTAATAAGGTGGGAGTTATGGTGCAGTTCATACTGGACAGGGATTTCAGATCAGGAAATATTTATTTTATCATTCTTGTAGTTGGAATCAGCAATATCTGCATTCAATGCCCAGGTGTAGTCAGGTACAGCTTGTAGGGAGAGGTAACACCTTCCATTAGGCAAGCTAAAACAGTTGAAAAAAACAAGAACTTTTGGGCACGACAGTCTTTTGGGAGGTTAGAAAAAATGCTCCATTTTTTTGATGTTTCTCTTTAGGCCCAAGGAAGGGTTTGTGTGCCAAAAAGCTTGCCTGGTTTTAGCAGCTGAATCACTTAAAATACTCTCTCACCTCTCCTTTCAAACTGCCTCAATATATCCTTAGGGTATCATGACACAATAACATTACTGTTAATTACATTAACCATCTCACATAATGAGAATTAATGAGAATTCTGCCATTGTGAAGAGTGCAGCACCGCACTAAAGACATTCTTAGCATTTTTCTACTTGTTTGATGCTATTTCTATTTCATTTATTAACTTAACTGGGGGGGACACAGATGGAACACACACACACACTGATCACTTTTCCCTACCTCTGGTAATGAAGTTACAACTTCTTACAATATGAATATGTGAAATACAACCATTGCAGTTTCAAGAGGTTTATTTTCTTCCTGTTTTCTCTGCCTGTTTCTCTGCCTAAAACCCTTATAGAAGAGTATTAGGAAACTTAAACGTTTTTGATTTTGACAGAGATGTATTTCCATAAAGCCCCAATCCATTTCAAATGGAAATCAAGGCCAAGGCTGACTGAGTTGACTGAATTGTTTAATTTCTCAGTGACTAGTAATTACTGCTCCCATAAAAGCCTGATGCTGCCAGAAATGCCAGTTTCCTGATATCTCTGCAGCTATCCCTTTAGGGATGATGAGTTTAAGGTCAGCAGAAGGTAAAGTCCTCAAAGGCCATAGAACTGTAAGCCCACTTGAAGGATTTGTTTAAATCTTCTCTGAAATTCCACTGTTATCCATATCCTTATCCTGCAGCTTACACTTGGTCTAAGTGCTACCCTAAAACCATTAGGAGTGATTTCACAAGCTCTGTGTAAATGACGAACAATTGTAATTCCTGCCTGCATGAATGATAATAATAAATCAGAATTTTTCTTTAAGTGCTTTAGGTCAGATTTGCCAAGTCAAGCCTCCATTTAACAAGTTTCTCACGATAAGACTTCTCACTCCTCTCTCAAAGAGGGAGGGCTGTGGGACATGTGTCAGAATGATAAGAGCAAACTGTTTCCACAGTCTTCCTAATATCGGGTTATTCCTACATTAATAATGAAACTGCCTGGAAAAAAAAAGTCTGAAAGAAGCAAAGCAATTATGAAGTATCTGTGGCAGCAGAAACGGGACAACCAGTGGGAGACTGATGTGGGCAAAAATAGGGTAGAACCAGTTCTTTATGGTTTGTCTGGAAAGTTGCTACAAAAGGGATTTTTAATTTTTATAAGGGTATGAATAATTACATTTATGGGAAATATGTTAGATTATATTATCACCCATGTATATATAGGCTACAAGGGATAAGTCAATAGTTTAGTCAGGCACTTCCTTGGTCTGGGGTTCAAAATCCCTGATAAAGAAACTTTCCAAATACCCTTGTCCCCTTTTCACCTTGTAATCCTGAGGGTCTTTTCCACAGAAAACAAATGTCCTCAACAGAAGGAAAACAGAGCTGGGTGGTGAGTCTGGATGGAGTCAGAAGTGACACACTGTAGTTTTGCTCTAGACCTTGGCAATAATTATTTTCTGTTTTTCACTGGGAAAAATGCACCTTTTTTCCCCCTTATCAACTCTGCCTGTTTGGATAATAATATTTTAAGTGAAAAAGAGAAATAGTGTTAGTGCTTTGATCAGCTGTAATTTTATTCACACCTACAGCATCTCAAGTGCCATTTTCTCCTAAATCTTACAGGAATTTTCAGTGACTTGAAGTGACTCAATAAATTCTTCAGAAGGCATCAGACCATGCAGGAGGTTTCAATACACTGATTTTTATTTATTGTATGCTCAAGTGGTTTCTGAACCAAGAGGAAGCTACGCGTGGTTACATAAGAACTGAAGCACACAGTAAGCAGAGCAGATGTTGCTGTGACCAGGGCTCCGAGCCCTAATTGCCAGCTGGCATGTTTTCCCTAATTTGTTGGAGATATCGACTTGCCAGGATGAAACATGAAAGTTCCTCTGAACTCTGGGAATATTGGGTGTGTAGCTCAACACTTCCTGTGGAGTGCGGTGCTAATTACAAATGCCACTCCTCATTATCTGTGGAGCACTGCTAGTTTAAATACTCGCTAATCTCAAAATTCAAATCCAGACTCAGGAATGACAGTATCCCGGTTTTTCTCCACTACTGCTTCTGCAGGCAGCTCTCAAGATAGCTTTCAGAGGTTAAATCTCTTTAGCATTAGTGGCATCAGCAGTACTCGCTTGCTGGGCAGGAAAGAGCTTGAAACACTGCGACAGTTCCTTGACAAACCAGCATCTCCATCAGTTTTCTGTGGAGGCAAAAATGACTTTACTCATAATTTGATTTGAAATAAATTACTTAAAAATTAATTTTACAGCTGCAGATTTCTGGACCTACAGGGAAAATCCAGAGATCTGTCTCAAATCAGGAGGTCCAGGTCACATGGAGTCCCCAGAAGCAGGACAACGATCTTCAACTATTGCAAAAATGAATTGAAGGTAAGATGTGAGAACTGAGAGTAACAGCATTCTTGAAGAGTTTGCAAACACCATCAAGGACCCTACAAGCCAAGCAGGTTATAAGACCCCCATCATGGGAATTTCTTACAGGTGCAGGGAACAGTGCTGCTGCAGATGATGAATTGACTGTTAACCTGAAAGCAAATGCAACATTTATTACTGTTAAACTGAGCACAGGTGCCAACGCCAGCACGGTGCCACAAGACGCAATAACAGCCCTGAGCGAAAGCAGGGTGCAGAAAACAGCTGGTTCATTCCGGGAGGAGAACTCTGCTTGCCCTCCAGCAGGAGGCAAGGAGAGGATGTGGATGGATAGTCCTCTGCTGGAAGATAAAACAGAATACATTCATTTCAAGCTGCACCCTTACATTTCTGTCTAATTTGGTGAATATTTAGAAATGGAACCTTTTCTATGTGTAGTAACCATGAAGCTCATCCTGCTTTGAATGTGCAGCCGGGCTAGATGACCTCCAGAACTCCCTTCCAACCTAAATTGTTCCATGATTTTATACTCATGAACAGGTAGGTGTTCCTTGTCAGGTATTGTTCAGACGCCTCAGGGTTTTACCTGAAGCCTTAAGGAGGAGAGCAGCCATTTGTGTACCATCAGCTTCCCTAAAGAGACAAGGCTGGCATGTGGGTTGAGTTTGATACCTAAAATACCTCTCTGGAAAAGATAGGCATGTTTTGTAATCTGTGATCACAGCTGCTATAAGTAAATCTTTGGTTTGTGAGGAGAAAGTATCACACAAATAGAAGAACATGAGAAAACTTAGGAGTAATTTTGTAAATTGACTTTATGCTACACTGGTATGCACAGAAAAATACATATTTGAGACTGCTTTCAGGTATAAACTCTTCTGGTTTTCAATGTAACAGAAACATGAAAATGGTATTTGCATAAAACGTAAACATAGAAAATTCTGTAGAGAAATTTTAAATGTATATTAGCCTGATTAGGACAAGCAAAATATTATCTATCAGTCAGAAGATGAGATAGGAGCAAAAACTGTGAGGGCCACTGCTGAAGGTGAAATCCTGAGCAAGATAACTAAGGTTTTTAGTGCAGGATTAGCAAGCCAGCTTCTTCCTAGCATCTATTATAAATAGATAGCACGGTGTTTATTGCTACAAGTGATGTGCTTAGAGACACTAGATAGAAGTCTGTAACCTGGAACAAAACATAATGTGGAAAAGGACATACAAAAATGCTGCAAGTAGCTGCATGCCAATCTATAGATATTTATATGCCTGGAAAATTGCAGCTCTGTGCATCATCCTGTATGCAGGTATATTAGAATTATATACTCTTCATAAAACAACAGAAATCCAGTAGTTTCCCCTCCCCCCTTACATTTATATTATAACAAAATATTAGTATAGAATTTATAAAGGTTAATTGAAGATGTCCTGTACATTTCCAGGGAAGGTGGCCAACGGCAATTTCAATTAATTTTCCAGAAACATACATTTTATGACAGATTTTCCAGGTCCAACGGGGAATTTCTGAACAAAGAGAACAGCAAACTAACCAGGTATCTACTAAGACCTGCCCTAAGTCAGGCAGAGAAGTGCCTTGGGCACTCAGCTGAAATAGGGAGATTTTCTGGGGTGACTCTCTTCCTTAGAGAATTCCAGCAAGGGCTGGAACCCAATCAGTTGTTAAAATTTGTGTTTTTAAAAGAAGCTGGTGGAAAATCCATACTCACTTTCTTACCCTTCCTGACCTGATCTCTTCCCCAGCTCACCGACAATTACCTTGCTGATCAGGCTGTGGGCTGTCTCTTTTACTGCTATTGAATATTTGACCATTTCCACAAAGCTCCAAAAGGACTCAAAGATGGAAAGCGAGTGCCTGGTCCTGAGGGTTGGCAAGTAGAGCACTGATCTGGTATGGCAGAAAGGAGATAGTTGTTTCCAATCCAGGGAATATCTAATTGTTTATAAAGCAGAGCATCGATCCTGGCCTAGACTGTGAGAGTCAATGATCCAGGAGTGAGAATTCATAATCCATTAGATAAAGTCTTCTTATTTCTAAAACTGGAGCAATGTACAACCTCAGCTTTATTTCATATAAGTCTTTTTATCCTCTTGCATGACTGGTTCTGTAGGAGATAATTTACCAGCCAGTCATGGCATCCTATAAAAACAGGGATATACATACACCCACAAGCATGCAGGGCTTCACAAAGCTCAGTCTTTAGAGAACATTTGTCTTACTTAACTAGGACAGATAAATTTTATTGCTTCTGCTGATTTTTTCGCAGAAACCAGGACATTAGTTAAACAGTAGACTGGGTTTATAATCCTCAGGAAATGGCTAGTTAGGCATTTACGAATGATGATCCTGGCATGCCACATGTGAAATAGCCTGGTTATCATTTATACCTTATACCACTTCATTTATTCTTTGCTATATCTTTAACCCAATGAAGAAAAAATTTCTATTGATTGAGAAAAACTTAGCTGACACTCTAAAATGAAATTCAACATCCTGTACAAACATTTCATTGATTTGAAAACTCATTTTACAGCATTTTGTATCTTGCCGCTAGGTACTATTATTCTTGTTTTACTGCATGTGGTTTTCCTTCCTGATCATAGTGCTGTGTTGTTTTTTCTATTGCTTGTGCTATTTAAGTAACACAGAAAAGGGAATAACAATTAAAATGTACAAACAGAAGCAAGAGAAATGGATTGATCCTAACAGAAAAATCCTAACAGTTCCAATAACTCTTTGGTTTCCTGCAGAGTACACTGCAGGAAAAGTGAAATGCTCGATGAAGGAGAATAAACGAGTTTGTCTTGGCACCAGAGAACTCCATGAGTCATCTTTTTGAAGAAAAAGAAGTGAAACTTTAACTTTTAGCGCATTTAACAACACAAGTGACTGACTCTTGTGCTGTATATAGAAATGAATTGGGGACATTAAAATAGCATTTCCTCTTTCATTTCCTCTACCTTCTGCTCCCTGTGAAGCCTCTTCAAGGCAGCCAGTGACTTGCTTCATTTCAGGGAACATATGATTTTCCTTTTTCTTTACTCCAATCTCTGAATGTGTTTAATAATAACTTTCATTTTTGGAGCATCTTTTCTGAGGGTAGTAGCTCTTCTCTGGACTGAATCCAAACTTCGGTCCTTCTGCAATTTTTCACTTCTGCACTTCACAGAGTAGACTCATGGAATCACGGAACGGTTTGGCTTGGAAGGGACCTTAAAGACCATCTGGTTCCAACCCCCCTGCCATGGGCAGGGACACCTTCCACTACGCCAGGTTGCTCCTATTTGGTTTTCAACACTTCCAGGGATGGAACATCCACCATTTTTCTTAGCAACCTCTTCCAGTGCCTCACTATCCTCACAGGAAAGATTTTCCTCTTAATTTAGCTCTACTTCCTTCAGTTTGAAGCCATTCCCCCTTGCTCTATCACTACATGTCCATGTAAAAAGTTCTTCCACCCACTGTGCCCTCCACACCCACTGCAGAAGTCCTCAGTCTCATTCTGGCTCTTCACCTTTGTTGCTTTATCCTCAAAAGTAGCTTTACTCTGGGTTTTAAACAGGAGTGCTGTGTCAGTGTGGACAGACTGTACATCTCCCTCAACTCGCTTCGATAACCACCCTCACTTACCAGCCTGATTCAGTTCTTTCATCCACAGTATCATTATGACTTCCCACTCTTCTCTATTCCAGCAATGAAATCACCCAGCTAGGTGAAAACATACAAATGTCTGCAAGTCCCAGCCTGAGCTCTGACAGCAATCCAAGTTTTGGGAGACTCCTCTTCAGCTCTTTAGCTAGAAGTCTGGATTCTCCCTGAATTTGGCAGGCCCTTGCTTTTTCACAAAGAGGTAATTCAGAAGTGGGAAGATTTGGCAGACACAGACAAAAGATGAGGCTGTGATGGCACAGAGCAACTTAGAGGAGAAGTGGAAGGACTGGTCAGACCTCCTGAGTCCTGGCACACTGTGGGGAGGGATACAGGAGTCGATGGACCACAAAGCTGGGCATAGTCTAGAACCAAGTTTAAAACAAGGTAAGTTAGAAACCAATGTAAGGAAAGAAAACAACATTAGAGACCCTTAATCAGACTGTGTCTGACTCTTGTGATGCTGTTGCTGGATTTCATTTCATTTTATGGAAAACTCCACAAAATGAGGCTTATCAGCAAAAGTAGTAGTTACTACCACTTCTTGGTGAGTATTTGAAATCATAATTAATTTCAAAAAACAGGGTTGAAATTTGCTTTCACTTCTATTTATCATTGAAGAATACTCTGGAGATTCAAATCTGAGCTGATCTTGCCCATTGGGCTTAAAGGCTACAATTTAGGTGAACCAAGTTGAATTTGGTATTCCTGGAATGATTGTAGTCTCAAACTAAATGCTTTCATGTTGTGTTTGCAGTGTAAATATTAAAAAAAAAAAAAAAAAGGAAAGAAAAAAAATCAGAATGTTTCCAACCCAATTTGCTGAAGAAAAACAAACACAGAAAGGCCACAGAAACATGCAGATCAAAGGCAGTAAAATACACGCATTCATTTATTTCCCATCAGCTGCATGCTCTCATCCATGGGTATTGGGCAGGAAACCTAGTGGTTTGGTTTTTTAATTTTCATAATTTCAGACGTTGTTTTACTTTACTTCCAAAAGCATCCTGTGAAAAAATGAGAAAGTGGCAGAAGGAGAGCTTGAAAGCCAGTAAGCAAGTCCCTTGGTGATTAATACAGGGATTTACCTTAAAACACAGGAAGCCAAATTTGAGGTCCACCTTTCAAATCAGGTAGAGCATGGATGGGAAGCTACTGGGGGAAGGGAGTCAGGGCAAGGGTGACTCCCAGAGGTTGCTTATCAGATTTCCTTCTCAATGTGCTGATCATTTCTTCCATTACTGTTAAAGCCTATGATACTGTAAGGGAAAAGGGACTTGACTCTTCACACAAGCAAGGAATGTGATTACAGGGCATACCCAGGGTCTATTGTGAGCAGATTCCTTCAAAGATGTGGGCAGTGTAGAGAAATGCATGAGC
Source organism: Pseudotriccus pelzelni (assembly GCA_035584735.1). Classification (NCBI taxonomy): domain Eukaryota; kingdom Metazoa; phylum Chordata; class Aves; order Passeriformes; family Tyrannidae; genus Pseudotriccus; species Pseudotriccus pelzelni. The sequence goes on along the minus strand of JAWMRA010000130.1, from coordinate 5,600,997 downwards.
TATGGGAACCTCTGCAAGCTCAGGAATAGTGAAAATATAAAGACCTATTTGGGTTTGTCAAGAGAGATCTCAAGTTTTGGTCTATAGAAGTCAATGGCGAATATCCTGACCCATCATTTCTTTGGCTACATTCGCTCTGACATTAATGGGATCATGATTTCATTCCTAGACTTTACAGTGAGGGGGAAGCAACAATAAGGATGACTGTTCCCCATCTGCAGACACTCATCTCTTTATAATAGCTTCATTTATCTTTCTGCATAGGTCATCTGGTTTGTGCATTTCTTAATATCCCCAGGATCTGGGGGAGGGGGGGTACTGAGGGAAAAAAGTTCCATAAGAGAATTCATATTCCATAAAGAACAAGTCTTTTGAGAAGCTGTTGGATGATTTTGACCTTTCACACTGTAACATCTTTAATTCAAATCCTATGTTAGATTTAGATGATGGTGTTTCAACAACCTAAGCCTGTTCAATTTGCTCCTTTTCAGTTCAAATTAGCATTTATTATGATTTTCCTGGGTTATCATATAACGTGCCTGCTACTGTTCATGTTTTACAACAGTTTAGCAAAAAAAAGAAAAAAAAAATCAATGTTTACAGTAGGTTAAGAAGCTGTTATTTCCAGCCTATAAGTGGTTTTAATGCATGGATGCTCCCTGATTGGTAACTTGCTCTTGAAAATAATTGCATAATCCCCATGTTATTCCATTGCCATTGACACACTATGCCATAGATTTGCTTGTTGCTTTCTGTCACACACATGTCACTTGGGTGACCTTAATCCCACTAAGAACATATTCTGAAGTGTGCTGTAAATGCTGTTAAAACCCCTTTATGAAGTCAGGTCCCTTTATAACACTGGGATTGTGGTCTAGCTTGTCATTTGGTGTCACCTTGCAGGGTTCCCTAATATGAAGTGCTCATAGTACTTTCTCTACATTTTTACTGTGATAGCACAACGTTTAGCAATATGTTTGGACAAATAATAAACCCTCCAGCCACTGGGGATGGCCATAACCCAGCCAACATCCCACGGATTCTGGAGCCGTGGCTGGGAGCGATGTTGATGTTGCTGACCACTGTGATGGACTATTCCCATTAGAGGCCACTCCAGCTGGATGCAATTTAAAGGAGCCCTGAGAGGGTGCTCTAAACTTACAGCTCCTGCAATTCTGGGGGATAAAGAAAGCAAAAAAGGTGGTTCAAAGCCATATGTTTCTCAGCTGTCTCCTCTTCCCCCAGCACTCCCCAGCATGCCAGGCACATACTCCACAACCCACAAGCCAAGCTTTGACACAGACAAAAATTTGGCTAAGCATGGGAAAAAACCCAGTGTATTTGAACTTAGTATATGTTGAGTAAAATGTTCAGATCATCTACAGCCATATCTCTTGTCAGTAAAACAGAGCATGCAAAAGCCACATGATTCTTCACGAGTCCAGGGAAACACAGTCGTACAAAACAAACATTTATTAATATTGGGTGCAAACCACTCAGCAGAAGTAAAGTGTTAAAACAGACCATGTTTATTTAGTTTAGCATACAAGCAGAGCAGCATTAGGCATGGCTGAGTTACACTTTTCAAAGGACCATAGCTTTCCTGAAGGGGAAAAGGCTTCTATTAAAGGCTCCAACTAGCTAGAATTAGGTGCATGACACCAAATTTTTGGCTCTTGGAGAAGAAACTAGCCCCTGGAACGAGCTGATGAAAAGCAGTGCTTACACCCCTTGCTTATACAGAGCAGGACCATCTCCCAGTATGCCTACCTCTGCTGTTCTCCTTTCAAAGCTTTCTGCCTTCTTTATAAAAACAGCTGACAAAGATGCTGCTGCCTGCTTGCATTTTGTGTTATTCCTGTAATTATTTGTATTATTAAATTTTGTAGCAGAATGGTTAGCAGCAGCACAAAGTTTTTCCTCATCAGGTTAGGCTTTGCTTAGACTGTCATTTAAAGCCCTCAAAATTAACAGCCTCATTTTCTTCAATTGAAGGAAAGAAAACTCCAGGGCAGAAGAATACTTCCGCTGATAAAAACAATCTCCACACATATACATTACAAGCATATTTCCACACTTCGTATTCTAGGTTAAAACTTCACATTAAGTTCATAACCCCACCTGCAGAATTCTTGACCTATCTTTAAAGCTAGATTTGGTAAAAAAGGAAAAGGGAAAATAGTTTTTTTTCTTGGTAGACTTGCACCATACTGAATGACCAACAGGGTGTAATCCTCAAAATATCCATGTGGTTTTTCTGCTATTACATTTTTTTTTTTTGTATTAAGCATTTCATGATGGGTATGATATTTAATGTTGACACAAATAGTCAAAGAGGAATCAAGCTCCTCAGGTACATTACAGCTGCTTCATTTCCATTTTTTAAGTGTATCCTTTTTTTAAATGGATACGCTTAAAACAAGTCTTTTCTTTCTTTTTGTCAAATGTCCTCCTCCTATAGAGTTCTGAAGCCTCAAATACATATATAGTTTAGTATCATTATTTCTCTAAAACTCTAGAGAATGGAGCACTTTCGTTGGAAAAAATTGCAAAAGGCAAAAGCTGCTTGCCAAGCATCTGTTAACCTGTATTTAGTCAGTAAACTCTCTCAGGACACAGGCACAATGCTCCTGTGTCTTGAAATGCATGCAGATCAATATCACAGTCTGACAAGATGTAAATATAAATTGACTTAATGAATTTATTTTGACTTAGATACATAAGATTTGGCTTATTATGCACCTACCATCAGGAAGTAATGGAAACTATGAGGACATGTATCACCCAACACTCATCATTTTGAAAATTCACAAATGTATGCCAGTGATGTCAAACTTTGACCAAGTTTCAGCTGAATAGATGCCAATTAATGGTTTTGAGCACAAGCCATGTAAAACTCAGTGGTTTAGACTGAATTTGGAGGGTCACCAAAAGCATAACAATATCTAAACCAGTAATAATTTAAGTGAAGCCAATAAAGTTCCACCCTTGTAAGGTGGAGTATTGAAATCTGACCGAAGGGTGATAAAAGTCTACAGGCTGAAAATCAGAAAAAGACACAACACTTCTGTGTCCGTGGGCCAACACAGCAAAGCCTGGGTAGCTGTGTTGGATAGTTGCTGCTTTCATCTGTCAACAGGCTCCTTACTTACTCCTCACTTTCATTCATCTCCACTTTCCTAATAGGAGCTTTATGGCAAAGTTTTCGGAAATGCCAGGAAAAGATGTGTTCTCACAGGATAAGAGGCGTTCTTACAAAAAAGATGGTGTCATCTCCACATTTCCTGAGAAGTATTTTTAACACAAAAATCCCCAGGCCCTCCCTGGAGCACTCTGTGCATTTTGCCTGTCTTTTGGAAGACAGAGGGATGACTGGAAAGAGAGTTTTTACCTCTGGCTCACAACATCTAACTCAGCACAGCTCAGTAGTAACTAAACATTTGGTAGTAATTTGACAGCCTGTGTCAACCAAGTAATCAGCCTGCACAAATCTTTTTCATGGAAAACAGCTACTTTCAGTTGTCAAAAATTGCACATCTGATGACAACCACTTTTCGGGGAAATAAATGTGTTTTGGGGGAGTATGTTTAGAGGTACAATCTCTCAATATACAACACAGAAATATAAACATATCGAGACAACATCTAAGATTGGAGGAACAATTTTATAACAGTATCTGAAAGTACAATCCACCATTTCAGGCAATTTTCTTCTACCCTAGTAAAGCAGAGATTGCACAATAAAAACTCAGCAAACAAAAACGAAAAGGCACACAACAAACTTTACACAGGCCATTTATTTGAGACAACTTTTTTAGTGATGCCAAAGAGTTTTCTGAATTTCAGTTTCTGAACCTAAGCCGAACACAGAGACTCTAATTAATTTCATGTGCAAGGCCTATTGTTTTGCGGAGTCAGGACTTAGGTCTTTGGAGATCTGAAATATCCATGCAGGGTTTGAAGGGTTTTTTCCCCACTGAATTTGAAGACACCCTGAAAAAGTAAATCTGAAAGGTATAAACTATCCTACCTATTTTTATTTTCCCCATCTCCCTTATTTTAAGGAGAAAAGACTTAAAAAATGACAACTTTAGTAGCAGCTTAAATTGGCATTCTGTTGCCTTTTTGTATCTTCAGCTTCAGATTTTCAATGACCACTGTGACTATTCAGTTATTCCTTGTGAAAATACACACAACCCCAGCACCCAGGAGTACATGGGCAGCAGCTGGGCTCAGATTGCTGTGTAGTGCACAAATCCTAGCTGTATTTAATTACCTGGGAAGTATCACAGGATCATACAATTCCAAACTGCTATAGGTGTCAGATATATATGACCATGTCTGCGTTTGGCAAAATGTAATTGCACTCCAGGTATTTATCTTTTACTGCGTTTTGATTGTTTAATGTTATTCTAAGCTAAAGCTTTTCCCACCACCCAAACCAACCCAGCTTTGTATTTTTATTGGGTGCTGTCTGAATAACTGACTATGAAAAAAAGTTTTGAAAGATTATGTGATTCTTTTTCAGAGCTCTGTGAGCCAGAGATTTTTACATTATTTTTTGCATTTTTGGAAGTATTAATTTAATTTATTAGTTATGAAAATTCTGGGCTAGATACAGAAGAAAATAAATCTTTCTCTCCTTGAAACATATGCAGCTGCCCTGTGGACCACCCTCAGCTGCAACCTTCTAGTAGCAAGGATGGAGCCTGTGTTTTCTCTGTCTCATCAAGGTCTCGCCATCTCCTCAAAAAACAAGGAGGGTGGCAGCTGAAGTGGTTTTCTGTTGCTGGTGAGACTGGGGAGAGCTGAGAAGGCTACTGGACACTGTGTCCTACCTCGCTCCTCCCTGCAGGGTTGACGTGAGAACTCTGGCACAGGGTGGGAGATGCTCTCAGTGCTCTCTCAAAGCAAGTTCAGATGCCATTTCTGCTATCATTCCTCCTTGCAAGCCTTTCCTCCATGTACAAGGGCATGTATTTCTTAGGAAAAGAAGATAAACCATTCCCCACATCGGCTAGAAGAAAGGGAACTTCTTGCTGTGACCCAGTCTGACAACCCATGGGTTTATTTGTGGTTCCTGGGCAGTGCACGAGCGACTGGGACCAGAACAATCTGGGACCCCTGGGCACTCTTAGGTACAAGAAAATGCTCTGACAGAGGCTACAGATACTGCTTCTCCTGTGCAAATGACTAAGTCTTTGCTAAAAGTTCGAAAAAGATTGCTTTAAGATTACATCTCTACCTGGTGTTTATCCTCCAGAACTTTTCCATTACATCCTCCAAAACGGGCACCTCCCATACGGCCATCTTTCTGTGAGTGACAGAAAGGAAGGGAGAAAGATGTGACAGCAGAAGAAAAAAAAAAAGAAAGACAAGTCAGTTTTTCCCAGATTTCCAGCCTGATTAGTTTGCTGCCTTAAAGTGCCCTCCTCTGCTCTGTTGTGAGTTGTTAATACTCCGATTATTTAAGAGGTATCTGGATCCCCGTGGAAGCAGATAAGAGTTACACGTGTTGTGTGGCTCCGTACAGCCTGGGAGTTTGGAGAAGAAGAAAAATGAAAGAAAAATGGACTAAACACTCCTGGATATCTATGGAAAAGAATAGTCACTTTTCCCATTGAGTCATATATCAATATGACTACCTTTCCTCAGGGAATGAAATGTTGGAGGAGAATGGAATGAAGAATAACTTCAATCTGCTATTTTACACTAACAGCACTCAATCTGAGATGAACATTAGTAAGGGCTTGGCATCCTTTGTGGGTACCTGAGGCTCAAAACTACGCAGTGTGCCCAAACCATGTAACAACAGCCTGCTAGCACCCTCCTTTTTGTTATTCCTAATAAAATAATCCCAGGGAGAAGAGACAGTGAAAGAAGCATTTCTTGTCCACACCAAACAGAACCACCCCACTTCAGTCTTAGAAGAAGAATCAAAGCCTGGCTGTACAGGCTCCTCTGGAACACTGTTTTTTGGAGGGGAACTGGCAATATCATTCCCAGTGTGCAGGATAGAGGCTACTCAGAATCATGCCCAGGGCTCTCCTCTGGCATGCACAGACTTTCCCACTGGTTGTAATCTGTCTTCCTAAGAAAAACAAATCCTGTAAGGAACACCAGGGTGCTCTAAGAATATGCGAGTCAAATTTCCCTGTTGGTCTTAAGTGAAGTTAAAGATGTAAAGGGGGCCCCCCAACTTAGTTCAAACAATGAAACTAAAAAAAAAAAAACATTATTTTTACACACCCATGAAATATATCTTTAAATGGTAATATTTTTGGTCAAAACCTGTTGAAGCATCAGTACTTTCACATTTAAGCATAGGAAACAACTCAGGCCATGGGGAAGAGAGTACTGTGATCTGGACTTGGCAGTGCTGGGTTAACCGTGGGAGTCAATGATCTTAGAGGTCTTTTCCAACCTAAATAATTCGTGATTCTGTGCGAGGACTGGACTTGCAATCAGAGGCACCAGAATCTGTTCCTGGGAATGATTTAAGGATGCTCCTCCCATTTCTTCTCAGTGACCTAAACACTTCCTACTCGAAGTGGGTCAAATATATAGCTGTGGCACTCAGGGAAAGCGTGGGTCAGGAATAGACTTTGCCTGTGAAACCTTTTGTGCCATTAGTTCATGAAGAGCAGTATTAAATAAAACAAGCTGTACCTAAGCTCCATTAACTGGAAATTCAAAGTCAAAAGCTGTTGTTTCAAAGACTTCTTGGTCTTTGCAATGGATTAACGGTCCAAACACCAAGGGAAAATCTGGGTGATATATTTATGCTACAACAGCTGTTGTAGTTTCATAACTGAAGATTTAGTTTGCTATGAAAAAATGCCATGAAAGCAGTATATCTCCATGTGTTTAGTCAATAAGTAGTATAGACCAAAGGATAAATATGTCTCAAAAGGTATAAAAGCAGGGAACGGAGGAAAAAGGAGTTGTTATTGGAGGCACACCTTCTAAATATAGCTCAGTGTGCAGAAAAGAACCCAAATATCTGCCAAACTCTAAATTTAGGAGAGTCCCAGAGCGTGTCCATGCCTGTACATCTTGCATATGTGCACTGTGATGGGATAAGAAGTGCATGGCCAAATAACAGCTTACAGAGAGCTCTGCAGAGCTGAACTGCAGCACTATTCAGAGGCAGAGCCATGCCCTATTCCTCTGCAGTTCCTTACCCAGATGTATATTCCTTCCATCCAAAACCTCTCCTGGAGGGTCTCCAAAATAAAACTGAATGTAATGTACCAATACCCTCCTGACCTGCCTGGGTATTAATGGCTTTTTACATTCCATGTAGGAGCATTCATCTCGCTGTAGTGAATTCAAAGTGGTGAAAAGCTGCACTGAAGGCTCAGTTACCAGGGACAAGGTTACAGAAATATTAGCACTCCAACTCATACACAGGGGAGAAGATGAAGACTCAGGAAAGCTCTGACAGAAATTGTCTCATTAAATGAGCTTTTAAATATAATTCGGCTTTTTTTTTTTTTCTTTTAATACTGTTTTATTTTGGATGTGTTTTGAGTCAGGGGGAAAAAAGCCACAATCAAATTGTTTCAAACTACCTTGAACACTGCAAGTGCCATTCCAGAAGAAAAGGCAATTTTGTTTAACCAGAACTCTCCCATCTTTCTCAATCTATGCAACTAAAGTATTAAAATTATCTCCTTGCCATACATTTACACTGTTTTAGCCTTTCCTAGTCCTGCAGCAGCACCTGATGTTGTGTCTGGGACGAGGAGATGAATTGCACATGTAATGATCCTCTTCCAAAAAAATGTGCAAGTAGTGGACTATCCTGGTTTAAATTAGAAATAACTCCACAGAGCTCCCCAAGTTACAAGCCAAATGCAATCAATACGCAATACACAGTTCATTAAGTGACAGTCAGTGTGTTGCAATAGGTACACAGCATCCTGGTCGATTTTAAATCCCTCTCCTCTGTTAGCAAAGCTGGTGCACATGAAAATAGGGTGACCTAGGTGTGATCACATTTAATGGTTTCACAAAACATGTACTATTTTTAACTTGGTTTCTTATTGATTCTTCTCCTAAAACAGTGCATGTTGTTCTGCTGCTCTGAATCCTCCAAATGACTTTGAGGCTGTAATGTGTTGATGACAGCCATTTGCAGGGCTGGATTTAAATTTACCTTGTCCCACACCATTTATGTTACAATAGACAGTGACAGCCTGCAGTCACAGAGAGAAAATGGGAACGGTTCAAAATCATTTCTTCCACAAAGTATAAAGAGAGACACAGGCAGGGAGAAGAACTCATTAAGATAAAAACGCTACATTCAGAACACTGTAAATTAAATATGGTATCAGTGTGCTGGTTTTGGATAAGGAAAAAGGCAGAATACTTTTGTAGCAACATTTATTGTCCTGAAATGAGGCAGAAAGGTGCAATAGCATGAGAGTGTGATAGCTGCATGACAGATATTGTCTCCTTGGTACACTGTTTTTCTTCTCCAGCACTTGGTAAATGCAGATGTGTAATAGTTATTCCCTCTAACGCAGACAACTGGGCATGACCCTGGCAGAAGTAAGGGACATGAAGGATTAATGCTTATTATGACCAAAAAAACACACTTAAACATAAGCTTTGCTGCTGAAGTCCTCTCTTGTCACCAGGTTTTGAAAAGTGGGTTCATCAGACACAAGTGCACATTTTTAGATATGCAGAAAAGTGAAGCCTTCAAAGATTTTTGAAATAACATCATCTCTTTGCTGCAAATCAACTCTTATAAAAATGAGCTATTAATTTTGCATAACCCATCTTCTGGCAAATATGGTGCTTTTTTGAACAGACTTTTTTGGAAAGCCGGGAATGAGAACATTTCCCCTTGTACTATTGGCTGGTCCCCCCAGCATCAATATCTCAGGATGCAGAGACAGGAGCAGGCTGTGAGCTGGCTTAGCACTTTATTGACCTTCCAGCTATAGCTGGGCTGCCTTAAATAATGTCAAAAAACACCAGTTTCCAGAGGAAAAAAGTATGACTGAGTCTTACAGGGCTGCACAGAAGTTTCACCTATATCCCTTGCTGTCTGCACCTTTCCATGAAGAAGAGAGGATGGATGCAGAGGCTGCCCAAAGCATCCTGCAGATTTATCCCCTTGTCAAAGAGAGACTCACCTGGCCCTGGCAGAGCTCCTGCAGGGTCTTGGTGCTGCCGAGGTGTGCAGAGCAGGCTTCGTGGATCTGCGGATCAGGCTGGGTATGTGCTCGCACAGACCTGAACTTTTGCTTTTAACAGAAAAAAAGTCATTTTGTGACTATGCGGATGCTTGGGCTTATTTTAAGTGCGTGGTAACAAGGGTTCTTCTGAGTTCAAGGCTCAAGAATTTATAGCAGTGCATTAAAACCTCTATGTTAAAGCACTCAGAGGAGAACTGCCCTTACTGAAGGACTCTCAGCTCTGTAATATGCCGTTCCAGGGAAGCTTTCAGCAGCTCAGTAACATCACCATCAAGGTACTTGCTGTCCACTTCCTCACTGGAATAAAGCCAGGACCAGGTGCTCCCTTGCCTTGCCTCGCCATGCAGGCAGCACTGTCCAGCCACCTCTCAAATACCACCCCATCCTCCCCCATCAAACTGCTTTCCCCTTATACAGTACCCATTTATCTGCGAATTGCCCAGTTGATGGCTCTGAGGCTCTGCCCTGCAGTTATCCCATGGAGATGGAGGAAGCAGAAAAGAATGCAAGAGGGATTTGGAGTGCCTTGGTGAAATGCTATTAGCTCTATTTCTAGATGCTCTATGGCTTTACTATATGTATTCATTGTTAACTTTCAACAACAGCTTATTATAGAGAAAGTGGATGTCTTGAGGGCTAAATTTGGAATTGCTGAAGCAAGAAAAATCTAAAATTGCAATTGCAGCCTACTGAAACATTGAATTTGCTCTCTAATTAAAATTTCTCATATAAACTGGAGCTCCTTCAGCATACAGAGCATCCTCCCTCTCTGTGCCTAATGTCTATACATTTGGTCTCTGTAGAGAGAGACTCTCTGTAGTTTTCTTTTTGGAGACCACCCCCATTTTAATTGTAGCATGTTCTTTATCAGCTTTAATCTGTGTCACTAAAATGGTTTGTGTGTTTCCTCCTCCAACTGATATAAATTTTCTGTAGTGCATGAGATTAGGGAGCTTATATGTATTAAGGAGTTTCTATTTATTAAGGAAAACATACAATATATGTGTGTCTGTATTATGCGAGTTTATATATATTTGCGTTTATAGCTATACACACACACATGTATGTATGTAATGTTCATATTCTTTATTACTAATATGAAGACCATACCTGGACAAGAGAGTAACAATCTTTTTTTTTCCTTTTCGCTTTGTCCAGAAAGGGATTTGTACCTGCTATGAATTCCCTCTGTGTGTATCCCTGTGTGCAGCTGCAGCTTCTTCTGCAACAAAATAATGACATGTCTCTCCAGTAGTGCGGCCACAATGGTGATTCACATCTATTTATATTCAGTCTTGTCTTCTGTCACCGGTGCCAGAATTTAGCCTGCCCTTGCCCCTCCCCTTTTAGTTTGCTCCAGTGTTGATTGTTGCCATTACAAATGGCAACGTGAAGCTGTGTGCAGCACAATAGCAGACAGAATTAAAGGGCTTAATGAACTGCCCGTGCCACTGAGGGCTTCCTTTGCCGCAGCAGGAAGGGAAGACTCCAGTAGATCAATTAAAACATTCCTGTTGCAGGAAAATTATAGGAAGGGGTTTTTAAGTGAGGAAAGGAAATGTATGAGGGCATTATATGACTTCAGGCTTTGGTCTGGAAGAGCAAAATGAAATATTCAAGTCATTTCGTAGACGTCTACAGCTGTCGATTAGGGATGTGTGTTGAGGCCATCCGGTGTGCTTCTGGCTGAAGCAGCAAAGTAAAGTAGACATGGTTACTAAATATATTACCTTTCAACAGTAATGCATACCCACAAAAAAATAAAAATCGTGAGGTTTTTGAAATAAGAACTGCAGAAAGGGCATTATGCAATTTAGAATAGTGAATCCTCTGGCTATTATTTGAGCTGTTCTGGCACTAAAGCAGCCCTAACATGATGAAAGCTGATAAACTGCACCAGTCTTGTCACAGCACACCTCTGTGTATAATTGATATATGTCCTCCTTCCCAAAAATTCCCAGAGAGTGGTATATTATAGCTAGGCTTGCAATATTTTAACATTTCAATTCTGCATGCAGAAATAGGATCACAGAATAGAATCACAGAATGGTTTGGGTTGGGAGGGATCTGAAATACCATCTCATTTCAACCCTCCTGCCACTAAACCAGGTTGCTCCAAGCTCCATCCATCCTGAAGCATCCCCCATCTCTGGACAATTTGTGCCAGTGCCTCACCACCCTCCCATCACTCATTTACATGTAGTTCATACATGCCTTGTGATGACCAATAGTATTCTGTGAACTGTAAGATTTGGGATGCAAAGAGAGTCTTGCTGTCAGTTTATTTATCTGTCACTAAATGGCACCTTGACAGTTATAGAAGTGTTTCTGGAGACAACACAGAGAAGTGCTTGTGTCCAGCAATCTCTGCTGGACTCTGACTGCTCTGGTGATGCCCCTGGCTGTGAAATTTTATGTGGTTTCCAACCCATTTACAGAAGATGACAGTGGATTCTGATCCTGATCCCAATCTGGACAGGAGCACAAGCATTTCTGACACATCCCATGTCCAGTTTGAGGTCTAGAAATGTTTGTGTAGATAGTCTGTGACATCATTCTCTGGCCATCTCAGTGCTGGAAAATCTCTGCAGCCCAGATTTCCTAACCAAGAAAAGGAGGCTTGGTTCCACTTAAGCAAACCTCAATTTACTAAAGCTTATTCTGGACTCGTAAGAACAAAATTACCCCATTACCAGAGATAAGAGAGTGGAAAACACCAGTGTGATTGTTTTCATAAATAATGGAAGGAAAATCTCCCCTCAGCAGTGAACTGTTTTTATCTGAAAGAGTGGAATATTCAATCGGTGAACCATCACTGTAGGAGACCTATACAGTCTGTCACAGACACAAATAAAAATGCAGCCAGCACACACAGGAGGTGATGCAGAAGAAACAGAGAAAACAGAACTAGTTATTTTTTACTGTTATTAATATTACAAGAGGAACTGAGACAAAGGGAGCAGCTTCAGAATTCAGAGTAGTGTTCTCTTTAATGCCAGTAAAATAGTATGTAATGAGACATGTCATATCAAGAATAACACAAAATGAAGGCAAAACCAGATATCTTATTACAAAAACCACAGCAACAATTATATAAAAAATATTATTGTGAGATCCTGAATAAAATCTTGATTTAATAGGAACAACAGATATTCCCTAACTTCACATTTCAGTCCTTTAGTTGTACAAGTGCATAAACACTTCTGAGAAGAAGAGGTGTTTTACTAAGCACGACAAGCTGCTGAGCATTTATTTCTCAGCTTGGATCCCCAAAACAGACTCATTTACTTCATGCTGCTGATTGGAATGATAACTTGCAGTATCAAAGACGCTTTATGAAATGTTTGACTGCAAAGAATAAAAAGAGAACATGATTTCCCATCCTCTCTGAGCTCTGATAAAGAGGGTGTTCAAAAAATCAGATGCTAATTTGAATAAATGGCATCAAAAACACCTGCAAATGTTTACTTTCTGTGAGCATGGAGAGATGAAAAACACAACTAGGATCATGTCATCTGAACATACTTTAAAAGCCCCAGATGTCCCCACAAATGTTACCAAGTGGGGCCTGGTAAACATTTTACCCAGCAAAGTTATCATGTAAATGGTGTCGCCTTCCCTGCTTTATGTACTTTTTATTATACAATTTAACAACTTCTTGTTGAAATGACTAAAATAAGCAGAATCCACAAGGCAATGGGCTTTATTGGTGGTGTAAGTATTTCCTAAAAGAGCTGGACCTTCACTAAGAAACTGTGTATTTCTCCAAGATCAGTCAAAATCGATCAATTAACTTATTCATCTACCTTTCTATGTAGCATAAAACAGCCTTTTATAATAGAAGCATCTGCTACCCCTTTCTTTCCTGCTACCTTTCTTGAGAGATTAACGCCCAATGTTCTTTTTTTTCTCAAACACTTGTGATAATAAATTTAATTAATATCTCTAGACTACAGGAAAACTGCAGTATCCTGTCAGATAATCACAATTACATAACTCAAGTATTAGTTTGGCTGTAAAGAGGCAAATATTCACAGTAGATTTGTTCATGAATGATCTATTGATTAAAAGCTCATGACAGTCAACTGTGAATATTAATTTATAGGCTATCTGTGAACACACAGACAAGACTAATTAAAGACGCTTATCTTTTGGATGACTTGCTCATCTCTAGTAATTCCTATTCTTACTGTCAAACAAAACAGTTTTACAGACAACTTGCTAATTTCAGGTCACTCCACTATAAAAATTATTGACCAATGGTGTACCTCGTGCAGCATGAAAACTGCAAGAAATTATAAATACAGCACTTTTAAAATAATAGGAAAACAAATGCTTCTGAATTAAGTAGTCCCTCCCTCAGGCTTTCATTTTGGAGATGAATTAGCATTTGTGATGGCCACTCAATAGGATCAGGAAAGTGATCTGGATTAGAACAAACCTGACAAGACAAACAAACTTTCAGTATGGATTTTAAGGATTATCTTCATTTCTCCAGGATGATGGCATCCCACTTCAGTCTCCTGAAAAGCACTATCCACCTACTTGAAAGAAAGAAAGTTTTTGATTTTGACTCTGAAAGAAAACAAAACTTCCTAATCTGTTCTTGCAGAGGAGAGTTTTTATTTTTCAGCCAATTATGCTCAGAATTCAATAGCTGGTATTTTTTTTTCTGCAGCTTTGTAGACCTGAAACTCCAGCACACTCCAGTTTTCTAAGGATATGCCCAATACGGGGGAATTCCCTGGGTAGATGAGCTCTACCTACATCATCTCAGCTTGGCTCTAGTAGAGGGTACCAGCCACAGAGAGAAAGGGGTTGGGATTATAGCTCAACTTCTAACTATTCTTCATGACTGCTTGCTGTGTGCACAGTCCCTGAAGAATCAGGCAGGTAAACTCAATTCACAACAGCTCCAAGGCAGTCCACAATTATCACAGTAGCTATCCTCGACTCTAGACACTCCTGATATGAGAAAAGCAAAGAGGTGGAAACCAGACACCTTTTGGTTCATGTGGAGAGTAATTATTCCTATGTACTTATTCTAAGTTCTGAAGTAATAATCCCATAAACAGGAAAAACCAAAGTGAAAGTAAACCATAACTATGTTTTCATTTAAAACCCTGATTCCTAATTAGGCTATAAATAACATCAAAGAAATCAATAAGGACAGAACACTAATTTCTGAGCAACAAACTGTTTCTATGCAGTATTAGTTTCTGTGAATTTCTTCATACAGAGAGATTTGAGAGTGGCTTCTCTTTACTAATTTTTGTCTCTTATGTGGAATCTAGATTTAATATGCTTTGAAATATCAATAGTAATGAGGTCATAAAAGATGCTGAAATGAATGAGATCTGAAAAAAGAAACATAAGGAGGGGTTTCAGGGTGATGAATAAGTCGGTAATTTCAAAATGTCATGAAGTTGGACTTGACACTAATAGCTCCCTAAAAAGGAGAAACCCCACAACAACCCCGGTACTTTGTAGTCAAAAATTCCTGTCAGGGAAGGTAGCTGATGAAAATGAAGCTCGGAACAATCACTGCCAGCACAAAGCCATTGCAGAGAATATTGAAGGCAATGTGAGGCAGAGCAGAACTGTTAGCTCCATATCCCAGCAGTGGAGGGCTCTGACTGCTGTTCTCTTAGTGCATTTCTTTTAGTTTGTGTCCACTTTAAGTCACCCTGAGGCACAATCTCTTCCAGCACTTCTCTTGCAAGCCTTCCTATGACCAGTTAAAGTCTCCTGATAGGAAATGCTTATTTCTGTATAGTCAATTTTGGCAAAATTCAGTTTGTTAGCCATAAATATATTTTGTTGCACTATCTGGAGTCTTCCACACTAAGTTTTGCATGGCCTACATGCAGTTAGGAAGACATTCCTTAGAGACGTTGCTACAAATATTATTCAGTTTCTGCATCTGATTTTAAATCCAAGTGAGAGAAAATCTTATTTTATTATTGAACATGTTATTGAACTAGATTCCTACAAATGGCATGCCAGTGTATTTTCTAACTTAACATTTCAACTGACTGAAAAAGGAACTCCCTGTCAGCATCATCAGTCCACCTTCCCTTGTTTTCCCCCTGACCTGAGCTGGCAACAAGAGGGAATATATGGGGATTATTTTGCGGTTTCTTACTCCCTTTCCATTACGGAAAGGTAAAACTCCCATTCATATCATCCTGGTCACAACTGGATTCCTAGAATACAGGTTTCACTGCAAGGTTAAGGTGTTAATATCAATACATTACTTTTTCTCATCCATCTCAGCATGAAGGTATGTGGGATATCAACTCCTCAGTGTTATTCCAAGCCATAAAAATAGTACAAATTGGTGAGCAACGAATTAGGGGTTTGCTTAAGGTTTTTTATATTTGCTTTAGGTCTTTTTTGGTGGGTTTTTTTGTGTGCTGTTGTTTTTTTTCACTTTGGAAAACATTTTCTGTTTGTGAAAGGTGGAGATTGGTGGCTTCTGTAATATTGGTTTAACCCAGCTAATGTAAAAACAACATTCATTCTTCATCAAATCAACAATAATTCATTTAACTCTGCTGAGATATTTGCCTGGTTTACATACATTGCAGTGTGATACGCTGTATAAAGAAATATTTCTCATCTCTTTTTTAAATTAATTGCTTAAATTTAATAGTTTTCCATTAAGCAAAATAGAAGTTCATGATTCTTTTTTTTTATATCATCCTTTAGTTTTTATTTCTCCTCCTCTCCAAATGTAATTAATATTAATATTTTAAATTGCTTCTAACATAGAAGACCCCTGTGTCTTTAATTGTGCTCATTTCTCATCTGTTTAAAATTCTTCTCTCTTTTCTTCAGTCACAGGACATGACTGAAATGTTAATGCTGTCTGCAAAATGGTTGTGTGCCACTGCTTTATCACATGTAATGACATTCTGCTCTCATATATTCCATTTGACTTAGTTGTCTGTTGTTATGCATCCAGAAAAGGTGTCTCTATATATCCAAAATAGCATAACAAATTAAAAAATCCACTCAGAAATTGGAAAAATGTTAGCAATGAACTTTTCCAGGGGAGAAATAAAGGGCACTTTATTTGTGTACACTAACCAGTTTTCTCTCCTGAAGATGCCTGTTTTCTTCAGGATTGAGGTGCTGAGCTGAAGCAATTGCTCAGTCTGTACTAATTTTATAGAGTCATATAGATTAAATTTTATCAGCCTGGCACTTTTAACAAAGACTAGATACACCAGTGGATTTTAAAGGTACTGTTAAAATATATTGAAAGAGCACTAGCTC
Source organism: Pseudotriccus pelzelni (assembly GCA_035584735.1). NCBI lineage: Eukaryota > Metazoa > Chordata > Aves > Passeriformes > Tyrannidae > Pseudotriccus > Pseudotriccus pelzelni. The sequence goes on along the minus strand of JAWMRA010000130.1, from coordinate 5,584,505 downwards.
TCCTATCAAAGACCTTTGCCTCTGGGTCTCTAAAGAAGCTTATGATAAAACAAGCCTTTCCATGAAATATTTTACTAAATGTCTGCTTCTTTTGAAAGGAATGAATTGCTGGCTGCTGCATTAGGAATTCCTCAGAGCATCACGCTGAGTAAGATCATACTTTAGGCAGGTCTATCCATTGCCAGTCAGTGGGAGAAAGCTGCTCTATAAACAGCACTCCCTCTGACTTGATGTCAGCCACAATCCTTGTATTAAAGGGGGATTTTTAAAATGAACATGCCTTTTGTCCCTAGCTGAAATCCAAAGACAGCTTGTGTTTTGGCATTAGAGACTGTGGAAGAGGTAAGACCCAGCACTTCACAGTTCTGGAGAGACAAATGTTCAAGATACAGATGATTCAATGAGTCCAAATTAATTTCTCCATCCCAGGAGTTTGGGAATTGCCTTGCTGCCTCTCATTTCAGGGGATGTTTTGGAGTGTCTGGCAGCAGAGAAACCATTGGACATCAATCCAGTACATGTGGGAAAACCGCAACAGGGACACTGGGAGAAAGACGCTCTTGTCTATGCCTGATATAGCATCACAGAATCATTTAGGTTGGAAAAGACCTCCAGGACTGAGTCCAACTGTTAACCCAGCACTGCCAAGTCTACCACTAAACCACGTCCTTAGGTGCCACATCCACACAGATCCAGCATGTCAGTAAGGACTTTCATTTCAGGCTGTTGTTCTGAAATTACAGACCAGTCAATCTAAACCTGCACTTTTAGATGCTTTTTGTTTCTGCTCGATTTAATTAGAAGAGCCAGATCCATAAGCTCATACAGTAACAAATCCTATTTGGTTTTACAGTCAGGGGCATTTTTAAACTTCTAAAATATGAAAAGGGAAATCTCCCAGTATTTGTTCTCTGCTAATTTCTTACCCGGTTTGGAGTGATAGGAATATGCTTGTCATTAGTTTTAGCTTTCTGAAAAACTAATGAAACTACTGAGGCTTCAAATTCCACCAAGTATGAACCAAAAGGATAGTTTCAATGTCCAGCTGAAAAATTTAAGTGGTACCAGTGAGTCCACCTCAAAGCAAACTGTTTTAAAACTATTCTGTATGGAAGAAACTGCAGCAATAACTGCATAATCAGATTTACTCAATTAACAGCACAACAATTAATAGGTCTATTGATTTACTAACAAAAAAATTGATACGGTTTTCTGTAATTCCAGCAGAATGAGCAATTTTTATTGGTGTGGGAACTCTTGTCTTGTTCTGAGCTAATTATCTCTGTCTTGAGACTCTCCCATCAGTCTCTTTCTGGCACTCCATTTCAGGCAATTACGATGTCTGTAGCAAAAAACAGGCTGCCAAAAATAACAATTGCAAAAATCTACCCCTTTTAGAGAAAATTAGTCAGCAAATTCTGCTCTTTTGAGCATTAAAAATCCTCATTTTTCAGAAACCACTTCTGCACAGTAACTTAAGACTACCTGACAAGAATTTTTTACAAGCTTGGTGTTTGGGAATAGCTCAAAGACTGACATTTTGTGTGACACAGCTGAATATTTTTGCATGTGATTATGAGAGTTTTGTCTTATTTGTCATCTTAATTTTGATATGAGCATCAAAAATAACAGTAAGTGCCAAAAATAGCAGTCTCCTGTTGGACATCCATACCTTGGCTTTCCACATCATATGGAGGTGATTGAATCTACTATATACCAGGTTTCACAGTTACTTAACAATAAAGGATTAGAATATAGAATAGGCCATGTAGAATAAAGAATATAGAATCCTTTCTATATTTTTACATATATTCTATATTTGATGGGAAACTGAACATGGCGAAGTTTCATTTATTGAGGTCAGCAAGACATTTAAGCAAGGGGGAAATACCAACGGCTACACTAAAGTGATGAGTAAGATATAGTTCATTGCCTGGTTCAGAAATTAGAAGTCAGTTTATTCTGGGAGTTTGCTCAAGTAAGAGCTTATGTCCATAAAACAGTCGGATATAAGACACATTTTAACCTGTTCGTCAGGGTCATTCAGGTCCACCTCGTGCTCTCTGGAATTTAAACTACTCAGCAAACCTTTTACAATGCGTAAAACCCTTGCAACATGAAATAAAACCACTCAGTTATTTAACAATTCCTCGAAAAGAATCGCAGTCACCTGCATTATGCAGCTTGTCTGCCATTTGATAGATTACATGCTACAATGAAATATATACTTGTCCGTGTAATTCTGTAACTTGAACAATGATTATGATATGCAGTGCATCTTAAATTATCTTCCATTATGTTTCATGTGCTGTACAGATTTCAGTTGGCGTTTGCAAGGCAGCCAGAAAATTACAGCAATTATTGAAAATTATTGTGATATAAAAGTAATGCTTCCCCCTCCTCCTATCAATTTTCTTTGTATTGGTATATAAAACAGACTGCTGTTTCAGCACCTAGGAAGACAAACTATATTTTTCCTTCTTAACCATGCAGAGAGAATAATTCCACTCTAGTTTTAGTGTTTTGATAGTAGATATATAGTCAATAATAATTCTGAGGTTTTTTATAGGATTATGCTTTTTACCATATAGTTATTCACTTGACTTAGGCTAAGATTATATATATATATATATATATATATATATGTGTACTCACATACATTTTGACGAGTATATCAGTCAATTCTTTGTTCTTCCTTAAAAACATAATCTATTTTTAATTTCATTCCTGCTGCCTTGGTTAAGATTGAGGAGATTTTAACAAGAACTTCTTTGACCAACCTTTTTTATTACTTAATTTATCTTAATGGCAAGGACCTGTCCTACAAACTCATCTATCCATGGTTAGTTTCACATTCATGAGTGGTTTCTTCAGACCCTATGGGTATGATCATGTACATGAAGTTAAACATTCATGAGTTTTTAAGAACAAGGTCTTATTTTGCCTGGGCTTTCTTAAATACAGAGCACTAAGACTTCATTGTGTTCCTTTAAGGGCAGAAACAATTCAAAAGTGTTTGAAAAAGAGGATTACTGTTTTTCATAGCATATATAAACAGGGGTAACAATTTTTGTCCTGTATGTTTAACTATAAAGCAAAATTTGTAATGCAAATGTCTGTACTACAGCGTAACAAACTTGTATTTTGTCTGTACCTCTGAGTTTAATTGAATCTGACGTTGGAAATGGCAGGAATTTTAATTACTTAAAATAATATCTGAATTATGACCTAACATGCTAAATAAAAGGATGTTGTTTGATTATAATTCAATTCTACATGTTTCTTCTTTTTTCATGCTTAGAAAAACAAATACATTCTGTGTCTTTATTGTGACATGAAGGTGTCTCATGCTAGTTGCTGGAAAAACAAACCAGAAAAAAAAATGCAAGCAGGAAAACTACATTAAAATCAAATAAAATTTCAAAATCAAATCACCAAAAAAAAAGAGAAATAATTACTGTTTAAAACCTTTCTTTGGCTCCATGCTATATCCACTGCTACAGCTACCTCAGAAAGATACACAAGAAAGTTCTCTGATGTGGAATATTGGGTGTGCTATGTCACAGTTTTACAAAGTCAGGGCTTTAAATTAAGCAGGACTTTTATTTATTTACCTTTTCCCTCTGTTGTGGTTTTCTCAGTGAGATCCCTTTATTTTATATTTTTTTAGTCCTTGAGTTTTAACTTTAAAAAAAAAAAAGCCACCAAGAACTTAAATGCAGGACAGCTTATCCATAGAGATAATCAGAAAAAAACAAGCACCTCTGTTGTTTCCTTACTATCAGTAAAGGGATTGACTCCCTGTCCAGCATCCTGACATGAAAAAAGGGTGCTGTGACAGCAGGAAGCAATGCCATGAGCTGGGGGTTAACTGGAAGCTACGGGCAAGTCATATCAAACATTACTGAACATTTTAACCTTCACTAATTCCAGCTGACTATTTTGACACAATTTGTGGCACTAATTATAGCAGTGAGTTATCGGCTTCCTCCCACACACATTTCAATGTTTCTAGAGATTTACTTTCCCTCTATCCTTGGCTCCTCCCACAGTATGATGCTCTTGGAGTTGAACATGTATCTTGTACAATACAGTGTCAGTTGTTGCTTGTCAGAGACTGGTGACCAGCGTCAAGGCAATTTTTAGCATTACATTCCACTTTCCCATTGTTTCTGGAGAATGTTGGGACACCAAATTACAGGAAGAAAAAGTCTCCAGAGGAACAAGCTTAATCACGCTCTTCTCTTTCCTTCATCCCTGCTCACCACGCAAAGAAACTCCAAACTTAGATATTGGTCCAGTTTTAAATGGTTATTTTTCCAGGAGCTCAGTGGTGTCCCAGTGGTGTCCTAGGCACTGGATGGAGCATGTCAACCTAAAACCAGCAAAGAAATGAAGCACTCCCTTTGAGAAACCACTGAAAGAAGTTAATGTAATGAAGGATTTATACCCACAGCACCTTTCCTCTCTTATGGATCATCTCTAAACTCCCCTTTTCACTACTTTCATTTAACATTTTGATGTTGGCTGTACTTAAGTCTGCATGTGTTTCCTTGAATTAACAATGGAGACGGACAGATGGACACATAGAGATGTCAATCTGGAGGGCCTGAGCATCCCTGGAGCTGGAACAGCTCCCACTCCTGTGGTGTGACTTATTTATACAACCTCACAAGCAAAATTTACACCACCTCATGTCTTATTTGGTTAGGGAGGAGTTAAAGGACAGTTGCAATGCTTGGATGGTCATTAGAGTCTAACCAGATGAGCATATGCTGCAGAGCTGCATAGTATCATGAATTAAAAATAGACATATATTTATGCCAGTTTTAGCTGCCATGGGTATTAGCTGTATTATGGGGTTTTTTCCTAAACTTTGAGTTATGTGAATCCAACAAAAAAGAAAAAGAAAAAGAAAAAGAAAAAGAAAAAGAAAAAGAAAAAGAAAAAGAAAAAGAAAAAGAAAAAGAAAA
>JAWMRA010000130.1:5562408-5579432 GCA_035584735.1 Pseudotriccus pelzelni | reverse complement strand
AAAGAAAAAGAAAAAGAAAAAGAAAAAGAAAAAGAAAAAGAAAAAGAAAAAGAAAAAGAAAAAGAAAAAGAAAAAGGAGAATCCAGTCTTGTTGCACTAAAATATACATTTTTTAAATGTGAAGTAGTGCTGAGTGAAATGCACATTGTGGCATATAGACACAAGCAGGCAGTGTGACAAAGGCTAAGCTACCACTGTCCTGCATCTGCCATTCATAAACGAAACTATCTATGTTTTTTTATGTCAATATAGGTTACTATAGTAACACAGACCTTTTATTTTTCTTCAGGTTTATTATGTTGAAGCCAAGGAGCATGTTCAGACACTGTGTGCATTCATAACCCCATAGAAATGTCTGTCGACTGCATTCTCCAAGGCACCTCTAATGGACTTGCTAACCGCTACCAACTGCAACCTGCACTGAACAAGCATAGGAAGCCAACAGCCCTCACAATGATAGCATACAGTCATCATCCAGGCTTGTATCCATAGATCAGCAAAAAATAAAATATTTTCTTTAATATGAGTAATTAAGATATCAAATAATTTATATTTTATAAAATTATTTAAATTGAATTATTTCTATTAAGTAAATGTAATAATAATTAAATAAAAGCCCTGGTTTCATTTTAACAGGGTAAACTCAAGGAACAAGCTCCTATAGCCAGGACCTTTTCATGTTTCCTTACTTGCTTTCCAATGGCAGCAATGGAGTAATCCCAAGGAGATGTGAAATACGGAACACCATCACTTTAGTACACACAGAGTTCTGATCTTGCTTCCTGTGACTTTGCTTTACAGCTCAGTGCCACAGCTTCTTTGCAAAAGTCCTAAATGGATCTTTGTCAACCCCCCCACACAGAACTCCTCAGTCCATTGGATGCTGGGGAACCATTCGACAGAAATTAGTAAATACACTGGAAAGACCCTTTTTCTTACAAACACATCCACCTTTTATGACTCATCTCCTTTCACGTCACTTAAAGCACCATTTAATTTTAAAACTGAAACTATATAGGTAGCTCCAGGGCATCATAGACAAGGTAAACAGAAAGCAATAATGCTTCAAGATTCCGTTAGTTCTTACCAGGAGAGTTATGGAGCCCCATCCCTAAAAATACAGGCACAATCTATTTAAAGCCTTCTTATATTTGCTCACTCTTTAGTTTCCACTATGTTGTGGCTGAGTTGAGAAGCAAGTCTTCAATCTTGTGGCTCTGTGGTTACAGAAAAAAGGCAGCCTAGGATCAAATTTAAGTTTTATACAGCTGTACAGCAACACTCTGGGCACTCTGGAATGAAAGGGAAAAAAATTAACTTGACTGTGATTTCCTGCAGTGGACTGTTTTATGGTGGGGATGAAAGATAGTCCGTGGTAAAAGAACTGGCTGCACACTTACAGGATGAAAGTTCAGTTCCTGAATATTGCAAGGGGGGTTGTATTTCCATGAGCAAATTACTTAGGGTAAGGCTGTCAGGAGTAATGAATGATTTCAGCTTCCTCCAGAGAAGCTTGTTCAATTGGAGACAATTTAATGGACCTTGATTTTCTGGGAAACATGGAGAATCAGCATCCCCAAAAATAAGGTCCCTTTCTCTCCAGCTTGAGTACCCTAGATTTCCCCCTCACATTCCTACGTGGTTCTGAAAATATTGGCTGATTTGTCTGGGGATCAATTGTCTCTCTATATTGAGAGGAAAGTCCTATGCTTTCCCCCATCTTTTTATCTATTTTTCATTTTTATTTTCTGTCTGCTTTGCTGGAGATCCCATTGAACATGCCTATATGTAGTGCTTGGTACTGAGCACTCAAATCCCATATGGTGGAACTGCAATGTCACTAAAGTACAAGTTTCTCAGTATCAAAATCATCCTGTTCGATGCTGATCTTTTTCAGAGCTCTGTGTTGAAAAATACTATACACCTGCATCCAGCTTGGGCGTGGGATAGGTGGCATAAGGAAAAGAGCAAAGTCGCTTTGTCAGGTTTCCTTCCTTACTGTTAGGGTTGCTGTTGCTTGTTTGGGTTTGGAAAAAAATAAAACAGCCCTATGGAGTGTTAGTCCCAACCCCAGCACAGTACAGTCCTCATAGCTTGTTCCCCATAGCACACCCATGAAAAGCTCTGATTTGGAAGACAGTTGCAGGACAAGAACATATCCTTAATGCTCTGCTCACTGCAGTTTTCCCAATATGGGAGTCACCTCCTGCCTCTTGCTGTCACCATCACACTTTTAACATTTCCAGCACAGGCTTCAGGGCTAGATGGGAAATGGCTCACACAACACTGTGCCTTGTGACCTGCAGTTCCCATGGCAAAGGCAGAAACAAGATCTGTGGTCCCTCAAGAAGAGAGGGACCATTTCTGAAAAGCGGGGGGGGGAAGGTCTTATGACTTACATAATTCAAGCTTTAGCAGAAATAAAGCCATTTACTTAGGGGTAATTTATTTCAATCACTAATATTAGTTCTAATTCAGAGGAGGTAAAGACAGCAGATCTCCCTGCCTATTTCAATTTGTTATCCATGATCCAGTCTCTTAGACTTTGGTAAAATATTCTAAACACTCCACAAGCTTTACTGCACAGAGTCAAAACCCTAAAGGTTCATCTACTAACTTTTGATTTCTGTTCTGAAATGCAGGGCTTTAGAGCAGCTTTGTTTAAATTGTCTGAATGTAGAGAGCACTTAAATTCAGCCTTGAACTGACCTTGTTGTACAAACTATAATTTTTTTGGCACCAAAGCCTCAGGCTGCAGCCTGCTCCTCATTCCATCTTTCCAAATGCATCTCCTAAATGCATCCTATAGATATTCTCAGCCAAAGACTGAAATTTCTAGCTCAAGTGCAGATGATTGGCCAAAAATTCATTCCCAAGTGACCAGTGCAATGGTTATTTGAGAATAAATCCCTTCTCTGAAAAGGGATAGTAACTACACAATAATCCGCAGTATTATTATCCCATAATCTATGGGATAATCAAGGCCAGGTTGGATGGAGGTTTGAGCAACCTGGTCTAGTGGAAGGTGTCCCTGTCCACAGCACGGGGTTTGGAAGAAGCTGGTCTTTAAACCTCCCCCCCAGTCCAGGCCATTCTATGATCCTACATTAAACTGGGAGCTCTTGGAGCTCTGTGGACGTATGAAAGACTTGGAAGTTTGCCTTGAAAACATGAGAAAAATGTGACTTTTTCATTACCACATGATCATACCATTCATGCCTGAAGACATCTGCTTGACCACATCTAGCTGCTTCTTGTGAAAAAGGATGAAATTAAAACCTGTCAGCCTCAGGAAATCTTAATATTTCAATGTTTCATTTGTCCCAAAAGAGGAGGCAGCTGAAAGAATGATCTCTCTTTTTAATGCTGAACCCACTAAAAGTGAATATCCAGATTCTTCCTTACCAGGATTTTGGAGCAGGAAATGGCAGTTTGACGGAAATAAGGGAAATTTCCAATGGAAATATCTTTTTCCACCAAAGAAAAAAAAAATCTGTTGGAAAATTGCAGTCCACTAGTTCAATAATTGCTTTTAATTTTTGAACTGCCTTGCACACAGTGTATCTTTATCACAGAATCATAGAATGGTTTGGGTTGGAAGGGACCTTTAAAGATCATCTCAGCCCAACCCCTCTGCCATGGGTAGGGATACTTTCCACTAGAGCAGGTTGCTCAGAGCCCCATCCAACCTGGCCTTGAACACTTCCAGGGATGGGGCACCCACAACTTGTTTTTAGGCGTTTCCGCATTCTGGAATGATTTTTCACCTTTTTTTTTCCCATGAATGAGCTATTATCTATTTTTTATTTATTTTTAAACACATGCTGCCAGCACTCTGATTCTTCATAGGCTTGCCCTCTGAATACCCTCAGGTCTTCTGGGAGCCTGATATCATTTGGGCTGTCTTGGGAGCTTCAAAACCCACCCAGGGAACCCTGAGCTGTACACAGAGAAGTGAAAATACAATACTTGAATTGTAAAAATGTCATGAGGAGCTCACTGAGGAAATGGCATTGTTACTCCTCGATGTGATTATGTCCTTATCCACCTTCCCCACTGACATGGGAAGCTGCTGCCTGTCTCCCAGTAGGAGGTACACAGTCATCCTTCATCCTGCAACAATACAGGAGGAGAAAACAGGTAAAAACAGCTTCAGCTATTTGAAACTATATCACTGAATATAAAAAACCTTAGGGAAAGAAAAGCAACTACATGTATTCAATGAATGGGGAGGAAAAAAATCTTACATTTTTGCTAATGTGCAAAACAATGCACAGGGCACAGTTGTGTTTGTATTGTGATCTAATAGTAACTTTCTATTTAAAAAACGATGTCTCTATACAGACAGACTCTCAAACTGAGCATCTAGCTTTATTCAAATCAGTGCTTTTTGACAGGGGATTTTTGAAAGCTTTTTTTTTTTTTTTTTTTTAACCTTGAATAATAAAAGCTTCCTTCCAGAAACATGCAAAGCTAAAATTTTCATTCCCACTTCAGGGATAAAAATGCTTATATTATCTTTCAGAAAAAAAAACCTAAAACACTATTACAGAAATGGAAATGTAAAAATGTATAGAATGTGTTTCTCTCCCTACTTCCTCTTCTTCTTTATACATATACCTATTCATGGATCTAAGTGATAATGAACATAAAAATATAGTGTAGTAATATTCATCTTACAGATTATGAGTTAGTATAAAGCCTAGTTTAGCATCTGGCACATGGTGGGGTAAGAAAAATTTGAACTGCATGGTTCTGAAAGCCTGGCTTCCAAGAACTACTGACATGGTGGCACCTTGCCAGACTGATTTACAGACAAGGCTCGTTTTTATTTTTTCAAGCTGTCTCCTGCTATCACTCTGGATACCCAGATGCCATACATTTATGAGTCTTGAAGGAGCTCAGAAATAAAGATGGTGAGCTGCTCACAAAGATATGCAATTTCTCATTAAAAACAACTACAGTTTCAGAGGACTAGTGGTTGGCTGGTGTTTAAAAAAAGAATTCAGGGGTCAGCAAAAGCATTAGCGTGGGTAACCCTTAGGGCTGCATATCTGAAAATCTGGTCAAAATGTTACTAATAAACAGAATATAAAATTGTCTTGTATTGTAGCAGAAGTGAGCTAAACCAATGGTCTTTGCAAGGAAAAAGTCAGCTCACTTTTTCTCAGAAGCTTCAAACTGGAAAAATGAGTAATTCATAAAAGAGGACCTGGTTGACACTGTCTGCACAGGTTTACCAAAAATTCCTGTCCTGAAGCATTTGAAACATTAAAGGCAAAATATTTTGAATGATTTAGAAGCCCGATAAGAAATTGAGTAGTGTTTCAGGTTTAATTCTTAAAAGTACTACAGGGCTCTCTGTTAGCTTAAATGCTTAATATATTTACTAATCATGTGAATGGAAGGTGAGCAGCCAAGTAAGGCTGCTTGCTGATGATGGAAAGTTGTTACATGAGAAGTGACAAAGTTCAGTGCCAGAGGGAAGTGTTTACTTTCCTAGGTCCAAAAGCCTCAGTCCAACAAAGGCACCTGATCATCACCCTGCAGTGTGGTTAATGATGCAGAAGGATCCTTTTCTTCCTATATATGGCCATACCTATCCAAAAGTGAATTAATTTAACAAGTGGGTAAGATGATGAAGTACACAGGGAAAAACAGTATCAGAATTCAGAGTTTGGTTTCAACTGCACAAAAGATGTGTACAATATTCATTAGGGCATTTTAGAAAAGATATTGTAGATTAAACATGAAAGATGTTGAGAGAAGGGCAATAAGAATGGTCAATGGGATGGAAAATCCTCTCATTTCAAATTACTTTAAAACACTGGGACTGTTTTCCTAAATAAGTTTTACAACACTGGATATGATAATAGAAATATTTGGAGTAAAGGGCTGGAAGTGAAGAAATATATGAGAAACTTGCACTTTTTTCTGTGATTATTCAATGTTAAGGCAATTTATGAAAATGGAAAGCAGAAAGTTCAGATTTCATAAATGAAGATATTGGAAAGTTAGATCTGGCAAAGCGGATTGATAGTGACATAAGTTAAACAAATATTGGAAATTTTTATAGCAGAGCTGGTTTGGTGGGGTTTTTTTAAAGCGTAGGAAAAAATGCAAGCACTTCAAAATTTATGACCATCTCCAAATAGTGGAATGACTAAGACAAGAACCTCCCAGACACTCATAATCCTTCTGAGATGTTTTCTACCTGTTCTCAAGTATCTGGCTGCAGTCTGATGTGCTGATTCGGCATGGCAGTCTCTCTGTTCCTAACTTATCTATTGCTATCGGTCAATGAAAACAAAGAAAAAAAGTCTTCTTTCCCAAGACATCAAGTGTCAAATTTAAGCCCAACTTCTATAATAAGATGACATCAGCTTTAATCAAAGGCTATGGTTAAGCAACTTCTAAAATACTCAACCAGTTCCTTACTCTTGATAAAGATGATTTTATAAATGTATATGTCATTTAGCTATGAATATTTGTTTTTTGTCTCTGCCAGGTGAAAATAGGATTGGAAATCAGGAGCCAACATGAAATGTTTGTGGCAGGCATCCAGATATGCACAGCATAATTGACAGGGAGAGCAGGAAATATTGCTCATTTGTTTCTCCTTGTATGAAAGCCAGTCCTATGTTTAGCTCTTGTAAGGATTTTTAGAACTGGGATGGGTGATCTCATCAAATCATTGGTTTCCTGATTGCTCTTTGGATCACCATCACAAAGGATCGATGGATGGAAAGGTACAGCGTGCAACTCTAGGTATAATGTAACTTGAGGAGCAGGGTTCTTCTGGCATTCAGGCCTGAAAAAATCCAACATAATAAAAATAATATATGCAATGCAGGGGTATTATAGAACAAAGTCTATGCTTGGCAGCATTTTTGAACCTATTTTTCTGTTAACGTATTTAAATATCTGTCAGCTTGGGTTCTTATATACAGTGTCCCGAGGCATTAATCTCCTCAATAAAATGTTATGCATTCCCACAGAAGCCAGCAACATAAAAATAAAGGGGACCTATGCTTATATTTCACTATAAAAATGGTCTTAAAGAATTGCTGAGTGCAAGGTTTAAACTGTATAAGTTTGCTGGCTAACCCCCTCTCTGGAGACAGGAGCTGTAATCTGGATGTCCTATGAAAATAAGAGATGGCAAGAGCATGTGAGCTGAAGACATAACTAGAAGAATTAATGCATGAGTTTTGGAGTGTTTTTGTAGACTCTTAGCTATTGCAAGTTCCCGTGTCTCTCTGCCATCAGTACAGCCACTGTCACAGGATCTGTCCCTGTGTGGTCACAAAAAGGGCTCCAGTGGTTGTACTAGCAATTTTGCCCGTACAAAAAATTGCTGTGCCTACAATGACAGATTGACAAATTCAGTGTCACTGGGAGTCAATTACAGAAACAATTACAGGGAGTCCTGGGGTCAATTACAGAAACCTCTGTGCATGCAGCAAGTTCCCCCACACAGAACCTGCCCCAAGAGACTTGTTATTCCATGCACAACTTCCTTGCTTCACCCCTCACCTCACCACACCACGACCTCATTCCAATTAAAATCAGCCCAAAGCCCTTCCAGACAAACACAACTGGCATGGGGGTATGGAGGATCACTCCCTGCCACCTCCCTTGGTACTGGACCACCTTCCCAAGCCATTGAGTTTTGCCCTGATACTGAGATCTGGCAGACAGAACACCTGGGCTAAGATATTGTGATGAAGAGACACTGTAGGACCTGGTGTGGTAGGAGAGTTCAGGAAGAAGGTACAAAGCTCAAGGATCATCCTTTTTCCCTAAGGAGCCCTTTTTTTCCTCTTTCTGACCATCGCCCCGCTCTATCACTTAACCACTGTATCACAAATCCCTTCTGGGGATTTATCTCAGACACTTCAGGGAGCAAAGAGAGGACTAGTGCTCTGCAAAGACTTTCTGGTGGCTGGGGTGTGATCCTGTTCAGCACCAAGTGCAGTGAAGGCATCCTGACACGTCTGTCTAGTCCTTGATCCTTTTGAACACTGCAACAAAGAGAAGGAGTACAAATAATCATAAATAATTCATTTCTGAGGTGGATGAAATCTTCAATACCATATATAAGATGCTATAAAGCACAGCAGATTTATTGTCCTTAATCTTATCATGCCATACAATCACATTCTTCTAGAAATACTCAGAGACCAGTAAGGCATATAAAAATGGAATATGACTAGATGACCTAAACAAGACCAAAAGATACATTTGCGTCATAATTTATATAAGATGATACATCCTGTGTTAGTTTTCCATCAAATAATTCATTCTTATGCACCCTGAGAGAATGCTTGCTTATAGTAGCTTGTCTGTTCTTCCCATCTTTTTTATTGATGCAGCAGGAAACATGAGGAGATTTGCTTGTGACCAGTGTATTTACTGAATATGCAGTATGTGCAGGTCATACATAGTGCAGAATATATGGTAAAGCATTTTGCTGTAGAATTTAAGCAATGTGAAATTGCTTTTCAATTTTATTTTTTTTTTATTTCCAAATGCCTTTGGTAGAGATTCATGTGTTACTTTCCCAAGATTATTTCTGGGCACAGATAATGATGCTATAAGCATTTGAAAGCTGTCATTTCTGGTTAAATCTCCATGCTGAAAAGGATTATTGTATATCGGTATCTAGGCAGTTTTTGTCAGTATAATTCAGCTGATCAGGGACTGGATAGACTAATTCTGCAAATTGTCATAGTCCCTGGACAAGTCACTCTGACTTTAGAGCAGGGTGTTAACAGCTATGGATGCTTGTTTTTAGCAATTTTTTCCTTCCTCTTTTTTTTTTCCTTATTTATTTTTTCCCATTAGAGGACCCCTCCCAGGCCCTACTCCACAAACAACCATTACCTCCAAATTTCAGGGAGTAATTTCACAGCTATTTTCACAGTCAGCCCCATTCTGACCAAGGAGATAAAGTCATCTCAGACGCTATCACGAGCAGCTGTTAGCTTTGGGGGAAAAAAAGTGAAATATCTCTTGCCACTCTCCTTCTCTCAGGAGAAATGGCAACTCATACACATCCTGTACATCTAGTAACAAGTCTATAAGGTGCAGATCTGTGGGACACACAAAGCTGCCCAGCTGAGTAGTGAAGTGGTACTGACTGGAACCATTGGTCACGTGCAATAGCAAAACCAAGATGAGTCCATAAGGACTGGTGTCCAATTGTTTCATGTCCACAGATATCTGGTGTGACACTTGTGTTTGGAGAATAAATAAATATTCATTGATTAGACTTTCCTTTTTGTAACAACAGAATTATTAAAGCTACTGTCATTTTTTGCAGCCCGCTTTTTTTTTTTTTACATGCCAAGGCACTCATATTTCTCCACCAAGTAAAAACGGCATAATTCCCTAAATGGGTAAAAATCCCCCACAGTTACTACTAAATTTTCTCACGTAAAAAAATGAAATTATGTTTCCAAGTGCCTGGGGATTGAACACAATTTTCCAGAGTCATTCAGACAATCCCACTTTCCTATAAAGCCATGCTTTTGAAATCAGCCACACAGCATGATCTGCTCTGCGACAGTATCCTGGATCTAATTATTTTCCCATTTATAAGAGGGTGTGAACCAAACCTACAATCTCTTTTATTACACTTACACATCTAATTATATCTACAGCTTGTTATCAAAAACACAATTAGGGGAGGTGCAGCAGGTCATGGAGCTCGACTAGTAATTGTGGCAGGCTGGCGAACCACTTGCACTTCACTCCCAGGATGTGCTCACATTAGGATTGTTTTGGGAAATCCACAACGGATGATTGCTGCTTCCACAACAGTCCAACAATCTGCTTGTTTTACTCCAAGTTACCACGCTCCTCTAAAAGAGAATTAAACAACAGCTTACGGTAATAGTTACCTCCACTATAGCCCCGACGGTTTATTAATTAAAAAAATACCCAAAATCTTACTTGTTAACAAGCAGAGAGTTTTAGTAAGTGTGAAGTTAGCTACTGGGATGACTGGTCCTTCTGGAGTAGAGAAGTGGACATGATGCCTGGATGAAAATTTAGGCACTTTTAAATTAGTTTCAACTTTTTAATCACATGCATGTACTGAGTGTGGGGTTTCTGTCCATAAAAATGAAGTTAGGGAGCAGGATTATGCCACCCTTACTCTCTGCATGGACACTCTATACCAGTACTCCTGCTCAATCCAATGGGATTACTAGCTGAATGATGGGTGTGAGACCTAGATTTCTTTACAGTATACTTTGCAGCAGGAATTTACCAACTTACGTCACAAATCACCTGGTCTTGCCTTGCCTTTTTGCTTTGAACTGAATTCAAAAGTGCATGCAACCACACATATTTTGGCTAATTCTAAACTTTCCAGATGAGGACTCATATTTTATGTGTAAATTCAAAGCAATATGCACCTTTGATCAGTTCATTATACTACGTGGAACAGAGAACCTCAAATGCAAACTAATTCAAGCCAGCTTTAACCATCTTCATACACATTCTTTTTTAATACTGAAACTGAGTCTACTGGTGGGAAGTCCAAGTCAGAGCGACTTCAATTCAGTCTGTTACCTGGAAAATCCTGTCTTTACCTTTCCTAACATGATGTCTGAACATCTTTAAACCGCTGTGGAAGTCTGGATTCAGATCTGGAGACAAACATTATGGGTAGAGAGTAGCTCTGTAATTTCCCTACAACACTATCTTAGGAGTGAGGGGTGTTTCAGGGGCCATCTTGTCCCTCTGAGGAAGGTTTGTTAGGTTCATATTCATCACATTTGATGTTTATCCAACCTGTTCTTCAAGACACTGAGGGGCAAGAACTACAGCCCTGGCCAGCTGTCCTATTTCAGTGCTTCCAAAAGTTTACTATTGGTAAGCTTTTCCTATTGTTGACTGTGACTCCTCCTTTTTCCTGTTTCATCCCATTATTTCTTGATAGAGTGAATCAACCTAAAATTTGGGGATTTCTGAATTGACACCATGATTTCAAAATTCAATAAATACTGTAACTGTGGACAGCACTGTAACTTCTGTTTAAAAATACCAGTTAAGGCTTTACAATTATCTACTGATGACTGTGTATCCAATATATTTTCCTAGGAACTAGCTCTATCATCAGTAAATTCTCCTCTGATCTTGCCTCTGAGAATTTTGCATTCTTACGTTATTGTATGTAAACCGAAGTCTTGCACTTATATAAGCACATGGAAATTCTTTACTATTGCAGATATTTATTACTATTATTAATTATTATTAATAATAATAATCACTATTTTATAATTAAGGTATCTTTTCCATTATAAAAACATCCAGTTACACTATAATTGATCTGTTATTCAGAGAATTGATTTGGGTTTTTTCAGTTTCAGCAACTACCTTGTTTTAAAAGAATTTTCCAAGTCAGTAGAAACACATGCCATGTTCAGAGGTATAGTCAAATATTGCAGTAAGTTGCTCACACATAACAACATACCTAACAGAGCATGTAGACTTAGCTTTTCACAGCTGACCTACAGTGTCTGACGTAATGAACCTTTTTGTTTCTGCATACAGCTGTGATTCTAATATAGATCAACGCATATCCAAAGGATGGTATACTATATTTATTCAGAATTACAATTTTCACTGTAAGATGGGCAATCACTCATAAAATGTTGTCTCCAATCCCCGATTGGGTTGATCGAATTTCCCCCAGACTTGTTGTACACAGAAGTTCAAGTTATGCTAAGCTTTTTAATTATTCAAATCATCTGAGTATACTTTGGAAAAATGAGATTCAAAGTGGACTTCTACTGGATAATGCTGCCAGTGTAAAGACATTGTTTCTAAATTGCATTTCTCATCAAAATATTTTCAAATAACCTCAGCTGAAAACAAACTTTCTTACCCAGATGTGAACAGCCAAATGAGCCACAAGAAGACAGATTTATATAAAGAATGCCATTACCTAGGCCTAGTTTCAAATCCAGCTGTGTCAGCCTCCTCTGAACGTAGAAGGAAACTGCTGAAGATCACTGTACATTCCATAAAGATGTCATGCTGCTAGGAAATTGCTTTGAAATATGTACTGAAAGGCAGAAAAATTGAGGAAAAAAAAAAAAGAAAAGAAAAACTTGTGAAAAGGAATTGCAGAGGAATAGCTGAGATTCCACCAGTCTCCGGGGAGGTGACCCATCAGATGGTGATGCCTCACTTCCCAGGCTCCTTCTCAGAGCAAACACAAGGCCATGCAAAGAAGTGTCTCCAAAGATAATTGTCTACACTAAGTGAAATGCATGTCTCCTGGACATTTCTCTCTACTGAGAGCTCTCTACAGCTTTAGACAGATCCTAAATGACCGACTTAGCCAAGGGACTTGTCTTTCAAGCAGATGAAGATACAGGGGAAAAAATATCATTCTCAATGACAACCTATAAAAATGAAAAAAATCTGTGAGATAGGATATCTACCTGTCTATCCAAAAATATGAATCCCTATAAGAGGGGGCTTTTTTTTTTCCTAATGCAAAAGGCATAAAAACATATTGGAAGCAGAGACCAGACTTCAGCCTTTCCTCCTCCAGATGTGTGTGTGCCTTCAGCCTTGGTCCTCCTCGTCTTCTGCCCCACTAATCTCAAGGTTTTTTTCTCTACCTGAAAAATAGCTGAAGAATGAAGAATGCTCCTCACCTGCGGTAG
The DNA here is from genome assembly GCA_035584735.1 of Pseudotriccus pelzelni. Taxonomy (NCBI): domain Eukaryota; kingdom Metazoa; phylum Chordata; class Aves; order Passeriformes; family Tyrannidae; genus Pseudotriccus; species Pseudotriccus pelzelni. The sequence goes on along the minus strand of JAWMRA010000130.1, from coordinate 5,566,743 downwards.
GAAAGTCTAAGCTGTGTCTCAGTGACCATGGCAGATACATACAATGCAAAATTATGTCTTTAATGCAAAATATCCAGTGAAATGAAAACAGATTTGCCTTGGAAAGCAGAAGAAATCAGCTCATTAAACAAAAGTAAAAGTTCTTTCTGTATTATAAGTACAGTAAAGCACCCTCAGAGGACCTTGAAATTAAATGAATGGTCCCAGGTGCTCTTAAGACTGTTGAGAATACTGAGAAACTTGAAAGATTTCACATTGCAAAGTTGACATAAAAGAGTCCCTTTGTGCCCTCTTGCATCTGCACACAAATACACCTCACCACATTTAAGGGGTTGGAAGATCAATGATGGAACTATTTGCAATAAATACTAGATTCAATAACTCAAATTCCCTTTTCCAGCTGCATACTATTTTATTCTGTGGTCCTCTGAAGCTGGAGAGGAAACTGGAGCATGGAAATAAATTAACCCACTAACAAGTAAGAAAAGTAAAATGAAACTGCCAACTTTCCTCAATGAATTATCCCTTAAGGTTTGTTTGACGACATATCATGCGTTGATTTTTAAGGTCTGTATCTTTTTTTCTGTGGGAAGTTTACCTAAAAACAAAACACCAATAAATGTGGTGGGAAGTTCCTGAACTTCCAGAACTGCAGCAGGAAATATTTGACCTTAAGAGACCCCTAACTGTGATGTTTTCATCAGGGAGAAATATCACTAAGCAGTGTCTACAGTAAAACTGTCTTACAACAGCAGTGTGGAATTTTAAACAAAATATGTCAGGAGTAATTAAAATCAGAAGAATGATCAAGTGTCAGTTAACGTTGCTACATAAACAGCCACTACCAAAACAAGCAGCAAAATCCCCCAAACACTATAGAGAGAGCAAGCATCTTGTATAAGAAAATGTAGAAGTTTAGAGGTTTTTTGTGAATACATCCATCATTTATTCCACTTGAATTTAAGCTGTTCATATTCACCATTTTTTGTGTCTTTCGTGGAGTTTAATTACATTGCAGTAAATAGATGGAGATTGAGAGCATTTGTGCTGTGCAATAAAATTCAATTACTGACAGTTTTAAGAGGGATACTTTGACCTGTGGAAGTTTGGAAGGGAATTTCCTTACTCACTTTGCCAAAAGCCTCTACTTAAGCCATGAGAGCCCAAAGAGGTTTTTCTAAAGATGATAAATAAACAAACAGCAGCAAAGTAATCTCCACCACTCTGAACTGCCTTACACCTTTAAAGACCACAGCACACACCTTTATTATCCATAGGTTAAGCCAGTCTCTGGAAGAGAACAGCCACAAAAGTCCAGAATATTTTGGAAGGGGCAAAAACAAATGCATGGGATTGCTTTGAGGAAACTGCTTGTCTGGCACCACAAAGGCTGGGACACCAGATACACGTTACAGGTGCAGTTTGTGTTTTACTCTCTTTTCTGTAGCTTCTACGCTCCTAGGGCTGATGAGCAACTGATTGGAAATACATTTTCTTTCTTGTGATTATCTCTGAGGTGGACCAGAGCAGACTCATGAAATGGAGCAAAAATGACAGCACTGTGAAGAACAGTCCCAAATTTTAAAAGAAACCCTAAACAAAAACCCAAAAAAACCCCAAAACAAAATACTAAAAATCAAAGCCTAAAAAAAAAATTAAAATGTATTACTTCATCAAATTCATGTAATTAAAAGACTACCTTCCTAACCCTGAGGTCACTAATAGTCATTAGTTGCTCAAACAACCTCACCTGGGAGCCCCACCTGCCCCTCATCCCTGAGGGTATTTTCAGCCCAGCCCTAGCCCTGGCCCTGGTTTGAGCAATGGTTGCTTCTGAGGTTCTTCCCAAATTATTGCTTGATGCTCCTTGAGCACTTTGCTGAATATTGTCTCTGGAAGCTCCCGGTTTTGCCCTCTGGACATGAGGGTAGTGCATCATCTCTTTTTAGCTCCTTTGGAAAATAAGGAACTTGCTGCTGTTGCTGTCTCTCACCTGGGTAAGTCCCAGCAGTTGAAGTTGGTGGAAGAACTGGTGGTACCTCATGTTTGGATCTAAGACCTACTATTCTATTAAAGCCAGTGACAAACTCTAGGTCCTGTTGCAATCCCAGTGCGGTACTGAGAGGTCTTTCAGACTTAACTTCTGTTTGCATAAGGTCAGGTTGCAAGATTTCACAGGGTAAAGATATAATAGAACTAAATGCTAATTAGATGGCAGAGTAGTCTTAGATGCTGACTGTGTAAGTTACTGTCTGTGAATTGGTTTAATATGCCTTTGCTTATACCATAGACAATTACAGCTTAAAGGGTACCGTTGCAACTCATTTTGTGAAGGGTTTATGAGGAACAAACGCCTGACTTCCTAAACTATGGAGGCTGCTTAAAAAAAGATCTTTTAAACAAGCTCCTATCAGACCAAAGTTTTCCTAGTCTTCAAGGTGATAAATCCTACAGTCTCACTTTTCCGTTGAAACCATGCAGGTCTTTCAAGGGAATAGCCTCATGCTACTTCCTTCTTTGGAAAAATTACTTTCTTTTTTACTGGCATGAGGAAGAAGAGTGTTCTGGAATCTGTACATTGCTTGGACTCTGAAGTTCCTAGTAGTGACTCTTTGCATCTTGGAGTGTGCTGGAGGCAAATTCAAACCACATAAAGACTAATGTTGACAAGTACATGATCAAAATATTGTTGATATCATTACTTCTCTTACTCCAAAGCATCAAAGGAAAAGCTATGGCTTTGTTGATTATTTTTAAATGCAAGACTGACTAATGAGAAAAATAATCACAACATACAAAATCCTGTTTGTTCGTGTTCCACAGGACAAAAGCCTCTTTAGATGTTTTTTCCAAGGTCAGGCTGAAGACTTTACTTTGTATGAAAGAGAGAAATAGCAACCCAAGATGTGCAGTCTCCAGTGCTTGAATTAAATCAAGGTTTCACTGGAGATCTTCCAATCTTCTGTCTGGAAAATATGTAGCTTTAAGATCTTCTCATTCTGTGTGTGTTGTGTTTTGTTTTGTTTTCTTTGACTTGTGTTTGCTAATGGAGAACATCTTACTGCCATAAATTGCTTTATGAAGTAATTATCTACGGATGTCATGAACTCGTGAATCAAACCAATAATTACTTAAAATTTTATGTAGGTATAAAGCTTTGCTACGTCTCATAGAAAAGAGCCAGGATTCAGAGGTGAATGTCATCATTTGCTTATCTGAATAAACCATAAGACACAACAAAAGAATCTGAGAGAGAAAACATCTAGATTGTGAGTGCAGATGGTTGATTAGTACAAAGACAAAACCATGCAGAAAGTGTATTGCAAATACTATTTTCTTTCAAAATGTTCCTAACACAAAATACTATCAATGGAGCATCATCAGGAACACTTTCTGAAAAGGAGCAATGGAGATTTAGAAATTAAAATACTTTGTGGTTTTGAAAGCATGAGTATTAAACCTGGAACTAGTAAAATGTTAGGATGTTTCTGTAAACCGAAGATAAACTCTTTCATGCAGAGGAGCTGACTCAGTGTTGTACAGGAGTAAGAGAGGGTGTGTATGTGATAAGAAAGAGCTTTAGAATCGTGGTGGTTGTGCTGCACACTTACTCCTGCAGCAGTCCTGTTACTGAATATTCTGCACTTCTTGAGGTGTGACACTTACTCAAGTACCCATTTAACTCTCTTGGCACTGTTTGTCCTGTTGGAAGAAGATAAATGAAAAGTAGTTGTCAGACATCATGGACCTGTTGAGGCGGATCCAGAGGAGGCCATGAAGGTGACTGGGGAGCTGGAGCACCCCCCATATGAGGACAGGCTGAGAGAGCTGGGGTTGTTCAGCCTGGAGAGGAGAAGGCTTTGGGGTAAACTTAGAGCACCTTCCAGTACCTAAAGCGGCTCCAAGAGAGCTGGAAAGGGATTTTTCACAAGGGTGTGTAGTGACAGGACAAGGGGGAATGGCTTTAAGATGGAAGAAGGTAGGGTTAGATTAGAGATTAGGAAGGAATTCTTTTCTGTGAGGGTAGTGAGGCTCTGACACAGGTTTCCGAGAGAAGCTGTGGCTGCCCCATCCCTGGAAGTATTCAAGGCTGGGTTGGATGGGGCTCTGAGCAACCTGCTCTAGTGAAAGGCATCCCTGCCCATGGCAGGGGGGCAAAACTTTGAAAGTTGCTATGTTTTTTGCTGCAAATGGTGAAGCACAGGGCCAAATGACTGGTTGACATTGACCTGGATTCTTTATTAAGTGGAAGTGCCCTGGTTATGGGGACAGGGGTCAGTTCCAGACCAATGGAGGGTCCTTTTCCTGAGTTGTAGCTTCACGTGTAAGATCCCA
>JAWMRA010000130.1:5542683-5562308 GCA_035584735.1 Pseudotriccus pelzelni | reverse complement strand
GAAGATTCAAGGAGGATGTCTTTGGTTTCCTTCCACTCTCTGAATTCTTCTGCAGTCCTGAGCCTACCCCCAACATGGAAGGTCAAAACTGTGCATTCCTGCCATGGCATTCCAGTCATGACTTGGCTCTTTCCCCATTTATTAGGAGGTGAACCAGTGGGTGTCAATTTTATTTGCTTTCTTGTACACCCATACCTGTGGTAAGTGATTGTATTCAGTACAGGGTAAAACTACATTTTAAAAAAAAGTGTAACTTATATCCTCCTCTGCATTTCTCAGGGAAAAATATCTGATCTTATTTTGGTTGGGTGGCTCCAGTAAGAAAAGGCTGCCAAAAGAGCTTGGATTGGAGAGTGCTGAGGTTTGAAACAGGCTTTAATTCTTCTGTAAATAAATTTCCCACTTTTTGGAGTAACTTCCAAGAGGACTGCAGCCTGAGATCAATGGCTTCAGCTGGCTGCAGTTCTGATGAAATCCTGTGAGGAGTGGGAGGAATAGCCCCTATTACCTCATTCCTCACATGTCTTGGATAGAATGACTGCACTTTGCCTTTGCCACCAGTCCTTCCCCCGGAAGATGTCCCTTCCTGCGTGGTATGCCAGCATATGGAAAGCTGTTTCCAACCTGAATTTGAGGTAACCAAATCAAAGGAAGTCGGAAGTCAACAGAGTGTAGTGGCTGGTGACTCCCATGATGCAGGTGCAGATATGGGGCCAGCTGTGCCTCCCCCTCAGCCACCCAAATGCTGCCTCTGCACCCCTCTGCAGAAGGCCTGGGAAGGCACCCAGCCACCACGTCACCAAAAAATGCTGAGAGGGCACACGGGAAACCACAGGCTGGGGGAAACTGGGAGAGTGAGGAATGAGCACTGAGATGCCTATCTCAGTTACCTGAACCTGGAGGACCTACCAAACCAGCCTGTCTTCAGCTAATAGCATCTCTCCCTGACTAGAATATCTCTGCTAGGAAAGAGATGACCTGATGCCTTTGGAGACTGTCAGGGAAGGGCTAGCCCTCCTTTGAGCGTGCAGAGCTACAGCAACCCAAGGGTTCATCCTTCCCGGGATCTGACAGTGCATGCAAGGGTATAAAGGAGTGTTTTATGTCCTCCTTTTGTGCTCCCCTCACTTCTGCTACAGCCCTGCAAGGGTCAGGCAAGGAGAACACCATTACCTCCTGCTGTCTTCTGAGGTTTTATTGTAGTAATTTTTGCTAATTTTCTGATTACACAGGATGGGTTCAGGCAGCCAAAGAAGCAGAAGCAATGCCATATGACACATAATCTGTCCTCTTCAACTTGCCAGATAGGATATTTGAAAAAGCAATTTGACTATTTTGTGTGTGATTTTTTTTTTCTTTCATTTTGAATTAGATGAGCAATTTCTTTTTTTTAATTGAGAGGTAGTAATTTCAGTGAGTAATAGCTCCTGTTGTCTGAATAATTGTTAAGGAGCAAATGTTCACTTAAAAAGAGCCTAATCATTGATATTTCAGCCAGGCAATTCTGAAAATGGAAGAGCACAAAGTGTCTCACAGAAACACCAGAGCAAGCAACTAAAAAGCAAAGGAAATTTTACAAGTTGTACTTGGGATTCTCTTGTATCTTTTAAATTCAATATAATGTTTAGGAAATGTTAGATAAGATGAAAAACCCTATACTTTTGAAGTAAGTCAGTAATATGCCTACATCCGGTCTAATTCAAGTACAGGATGCAACTTCCATGAGTTAACCCTTCTAGGAATTGTTTGAGAATGGGTTGAGAATGTGATTTGTTAGGCAGTTTGCCAATAGGATGCAAAAATGCAAACCATTTAGATATTTCTTGAATATTTTTTTGTTTGCCCTCCCCTCTTCTTTTTTGCCTTTTTTTTTCTGTTGTTTAAAAAGAGACATTCAGGTGTCCTCGTTCCTTTTAATGTTTTCCTGCAAAGTACCACAACACAGCTTGAAACAGTTCATGTTCTTAATTTATTACCCAGGGCCAACTTGTAAAATAAGAACTTTTTAAAATTCCCAGTTTAGAAACGTGAACACTATTTTGTTTGACATATTGACTGACCAAAGGTGAGAAGTATATTGTAATAGATGTTTAATTTGGTCCTTTCCCATGGGCCATTCAGACAAGTACATCTGAAAATATATATTACTTATATGTACTGTCAGCGAAAAAGCCAAACTGATTAACTTGTGTTTTGTTGTGACTCTTCAAATTCTCATATTTGATATCCTCTTTCTTCATTTGCTCTAAGTCTGAGGTATGGGTAGGCCTAACAGCTCATTCTTACAACTGCCTTTATAATACTTTACTCCACTTTACTGGAACCACCTGTAGAATATAATACAATTTATTGCCAGGAAGATTATTAAAATCGAACTTTAGATACCTTAGTCACGTTTCCAGACTTGCTTTTGTAGATAGAGTAGAAAATCCATTCTCTAGGTTTTTGGTTTTTTTTAATCCCAAAATACTTTTCCTGGATTACTTTTCCAGTGGGCCTTTTAGTATGCCCCAGGAAAATATAAAAGAGCTCAAATAGTGGAAATACATAATTCCTAAAGAATATATGAGTGTGTAATGTTAATTGATTTCTTATGTGTTCATAGGTATGTTCAGAGATACTTTTGAAAAGGGAAAATTTATCTTGTTGCAGGAACAGACAGGACAAATGGAAAGATGGGAGTTTTCTGTATTCCCTGGGGATTCTTTCTATCCTGGAAAAGGGACTTGTACCATATAATAGTGTTAAAACACCTGTCCCTGCAAGTTAACTCATAAAATCCAGTGTATCAGAAATGAAGATTGTAGGCATTAAAATAAATTGAATGAAAAGGCTTTTCTAAATTATTCAGTCAAATGTAACAACATTTCTCTAGAATATTCTTTCGTCCCATGTTATGCAAGGTTCAAGGCAGAAAAGGGTAATTATATCTATGAATTCCTCCTCATTTAGGGCTTTTCCTTGGCAGAAAGCAGTCTTTACCCATCCTTTACCCCTTCAAAACCTCAGGGTATAACCACAGTAGCAAAGCCTGACCTATGACAGCTGACGTATTTTAAATGATTTGGCAACCTCATTTCACTATTGCATTTCACATAATGTCATTAGATGACACATTTACTAGAATTAAACTTTTGCAACTATTTTAAAAAAATCTGCCATGTGTAATGATGGTGTTTAGAAATCTAATAGTTACGAGAGGCTTAATTCAGATGCCACACCATAACAGCGATTTAGTTCTTTGGAGGGGGGTGGGATCGGGGTGAAGAGGAAGTAATCAAAAGGTTTAAGTATGATCTTCAAATTCTGGACAGGTAAACATCCAAGGATATTTATCTTGGGAACCCCTTGACAAGTCAGTAAGTCACATTAACAAATTATTTTCAGTGCAAATTAGTTACATTTTAACGTAACTAACTTTTAACTGTTTGTAGTGGTCTTCTACAGATGATTGTTTGATATTACAGAATTCAATGTTTCTTTAGCTTTAGTTTCAGATACTTTATTTACAGTGAAACTGGGGGAATACGTTTTACTTTTTATTTACGTTGGATTTGCTGTTTTTCTTGAATTATATTGAAGTATTAAACTCCACATTTGCTAAAGCAAGTAGGCCTGTGCTGCTTCAAGCAATCCAGTGCATCTCAGCTAGTGCTCTGACAAGAGAGCATTCCCGCTCCAACCTTATGATGAAAACAGGTTTAAAACAAAAGCACTTTTTCCTAGAGAATGGAATATGTTTGTGGAAGATAGCAAGTGCAAGAATATCTGTGTCATCAGACAAGTAGAAATACAGATTTGAAAGGTATATCATTGTAACTGAGATGTGATTTTATCTGTGGGGGATTCCTCAGTGTGGTTTACTCTCACTGTTGGTGCAGACCAAAACAACTGGGACAAATTAAATGTATAAGGTTTTGATGACTGGAAGAGGGCAACTCATTCTGAGACTTCATTTTTCTCTCCTGACTTCCATTACAACCATGCATTTTGCTTCAAAGCTGCAGGAATGTTGTGACTGATTTGTTTCCAGATGTTTGATTGAAAGCCTTTTCCTCAGTAAAAAGACAACTTTATCATGTCCTAGAAGTAGTTGACTGGTTTCCCAATTATTTTTTTCCACAATTATATGGGTTATAGCATGCTTTTTTGGGGGGGAAAAAAGGGAGTGTTCTAACCTTGAATCTGTGTCCAGTCAAATAACTCCTTCTTTCCAAGAACTAAATATACACTTGAACACTGAGCAGCCAGCCAGACATATGAGTCAACAAAGAATTTGTGAGCAAATATTGCCATACCACTATCCCATGTCAGATCCTACCTGGTATAAAACCTTAAATATAGAAGTTACCTTCTTACCTACAGATAAACACACGGTGATTTTTTTTTTTCTTGGACACAACTACTTGGGTGGGATAGGACTCTTGGGAGTGAGAAACAGAAGGTTCGTTTTCCTACAGATAGATGAATTTTTTAAGAATGCGTCTAAGCATTTTACATGCTTAGAATACTTTCTGTTCATGAGTGGCCATACATTTGAGCAGAGCTAGTAAGATTTTAAGTGTACACATTTTTGTAACCTTTCCCGACTGAAGGGCATGTGTGGATGGATAAGTTTTATCCCTCTATCCCCTACAATCTGTTCAGAAAGCACCTAACAACTTCCATTGCATCCTAGAGGTACAGAGACAACTGTCTGAGAAAATGATGCTGCTCAGAGGTGGAGATGTTCTGTCACGAGACCTAGAAAGAGGTATAAAGATCTTTGTGCTCCAGTCATAGTGGATTTGAAATCTTGAGCATGTTGTTGTCCTAGTTCTGTTGCATTCACTGAATGTCAGTCATTCTCATTTCTACAGCCTTAACCATCCAACTCTGATAGATCAAGGATTTGTCAGATTACAGGATCTGTCCAGTCTCCTGTCATCGCCAGAACTATTTTGTCTTGTCTTAGTCTCATCTGCTTCCCTCTCCAAAGCCTGCTTCTGTCATGGTTGGTCTCCTCAAGTCATGGACCACTGGCTGCTTCTCACTGTGATGTTGTCACATTATGTGAGGACAAGGCTCACGAAAAATACTGAATAGAAACAAAGGGATGCAAAGCTTTGAGTAACAAATAACAAGCCTTCAAGGTGTTCCCTTTCCCACTGTTTAAATGACAGGCATTTACAGATGTCATGGCCAAGAACCTGTTGTTTCAGAGTTTAAAAACAAACGCTTTTTGTCAGCTTGCCTGGAAAGACCCAGTGATGGTTTATCACCAAGAACTCTGTTCAGATAGGATTTCTGCACAAAGATAGTGAGCATACTTTCTCATCCTCTGGCAGACTCTCGTTTCAGACCACTTACCACTAAAGTGGACTCAGACCTTTGGCTAAAGTCCAAAAAGCATGTTCCTGCTCATGTTTATGGATGTAAACTGCATGAAGAGAGCATGTGTGTGTGTGTTTTTAAACTGCACGAAGAGTTGGAAAAATGCTTTAATTGTGGCTAAGCATGTAACAAGAGCAAGAGAATTAGTCTTTGCAGGGGAAAAAAACTGTCCTAAATTTCCCAAAGTGATGTCTTGAATTTCACCTGAATCAGACTATCAGTCTGTTTTCCTTTCAGCATCTCACTCCAGACGTGGGGAAAGAATAAACTCATCAAGATTTCTTTTAGACTTTTCTTGGATACCATGAAGTAACTTTAATTTTTTTTTTGTTGCTTTTGGGTTCACCATAAGGAGAAGTAGTCCCACTCGGCATCTGTCAAAGTATTTTCCTCTGAGAAATCTGCAGGGCTGTTACCCAAAATTCTCTTCACACATTTTCAGAGCTCTGCACTTGTCCTTGCCTCTAAGAAATAATGATTGATTTAGAGGGCCAGCTCTATGCTCTGTGTTTAATTAAAGCTTACCCTGCCCTCCTTTTTGCTATACTGTCTTTCATATCCCAGAACTCTTTACAGAGCACATAGTTTGTGTTGTCATTAAATTCCTCGGTTCTGGGACCTTGTTTCTTACTACTAACCACTGTTTTTTCACCCTTAGAATGAAGTTTTGCTAATCTCCTCACATCTTTTAGTACAAACGTCACATTTTCCTATCAAGGTTTCCTAACTTCTCTCGCCTGCCAATTTTCTGACTGCAAAGATCTTTGGCATATCAATAGTCTTGATACACTGCTCTTGTAACATGTCTGCTTGTGGGTTTTAAGACCATAAAAAACAACTTTCTAAATATTCCTGTGTCCAGGATCTCCAGTACTCCTCAAAATGTTTGCCTAGACCCTTAATAGTCACAGCATTTCTAGTCATGTTTCTTAAAGATGTCCCTGTTCCTGATGCTGCATTGCTATATCTTGCTTTACTGTAGGGGGTACCCATAGCATTTTCTACAGATAAATGTATTTATCAGTATCTATTTAACAAAGATGTGTTGGTGTTCACTGAGTGCTGGTTTGAAAACATTTCTCAATCTCACTGAGACATGGGTATGTGAAGGGGTACTCATTCCTAACCACAGAATTGCTACTTAATAATAATTTCTTCTTTACCAAGCAGTTTGTAAAGTTGCCCTCTTTGTGTTGTAAATAGGCAATGACAAAAAATTTGATATTAAGTGAAATTTTAAAGGGCTCTACATTTCAGTGACGACTCATAGTATTTTACATATGAGCATATTTAATATGTGCAAATCTGAAGTTGCACATACTAAATACCAAAAGAAAAGTAATTTCAGAATCAAGTTCTTAATAGGTGTCTAAGTTACCCATGGTATCCTGTCTTGAATAACCTGGGTTCTCACTGTCAGACTGACATCTGTGAGATATATAAGCATGTGCTAAATGTCTGTATGCACACACCTTCCTCTGGCAAAAACGTACACCCACAATACATCAGAGGAAGTCTGAAACTTAGGTGAAGGTTACTTCAGGGTAATGCTGACATTCTTCAAAATTAACTCCTCAAAGAGGGCTAAAAATGCTGATTTTAATATGAAGCCTGTACTGAAAAAATAGTATTTTTATATTAGCAGACCCCCTCACTGAGCACAATGTGTGGCTTAATCCATTTTTCATCCCCTTTTATCTTCATCCTCTGTATTCTGGCTTATTGCTTAAGTGTGGGAAAAATACTGGAAGAACATTCCCTTTGTTTCACCTTCTCCAAATAGAGAATCTGTTTAATTCTGCAAAAAAGAGCAAAACTAATAATGGATGCAAATATTGACACATTTGAAATGCATCAGAAATCCTTCATCTCAAAGTATCCTATAATTTTGAAAAACTAACTCTAAAAAAAATATACTGTGGGGATGAAAATTTGGATTTTTTTCCCCTGACTTGCTAAATGGGAGCTTTTCTAATTGCAATGAGCATAGTTCAAATACTCTGAAAAAACAATTTGATTAAAACAAAAAAATGGTTTCATTTCACTAATTTAAATTAAGTATTTGAAGTACCAAAAGCTTAAACACAGAGAAAGCAGATTGAAATTAGCATAGATGCTATTAGTAATAGAATATAAATTTGCAACTCACTGACAATGAGGATCATGCTTAACAATTAACTCAGCAGGATTTAGTCCAATGTGGAACAACATTATTTGATGTGTTTGCTCAATATATTGACAACTTCAAGGTGTGATTTGACTAAAGTGAACTGTCATAACATTTTTTTAAAAGAAATACTGTTTATAATTCTGACATAGAAGAATCTTCAGTGTCTCATATTTTTTATATTAATGATAACAGTTTCTCAAAAATAATGACTAACTGATTTTTTTTTTCTGGGTAAAGTAATCCAAAAATACCTGGCAACTGTGAAGGATGATATGACTGAGACTCCAGCTTTCCTGGGATTTTGCTTCTGTAGTGACAGTAATTAATAATTATGCAGTCATTAGGATTAAATGAAAATGTCACATTGATGTTATTATTAATGAAATAGGTTTTCCTGAAGGTGACACTGTGCCTTGCTTACAAACCAGTCTGATGACAACCATTATATATTTTTGTGGCAACTGGTGTGGTCCAAATTTTCTACGCTCCTAGGAACAGCAGCAACATGTGTTTGAGTCATCTGGCTATATAATCAGAACATGAATATAATTATATACACACACACTCCTCTGACTCCATACCCACGAGGGCTGCTGCTGCTGCTGCACTCTCCCTGCAGCATCCAGGGCCATCTCCCTGCTTCAACTGCACGCTGCTTCCCAGGCAGGGAATGTTTTTATGCTGGTGTCTTGCCCCAGTTGTGGAGTTGGAAACAGTTCCAGCTCAGCCATAAGCCAAGGAAAATCTGGGTTTAGGTACCTAAAGTAGTTGTGTTGCTTTTTCCTAACTCTAACTGTGCTCATTATTCCTGTTCCCTCCCACAAGCTGTGTATCAAAGCAGCCAGTGGATTCAGTGTATTTAGGAATCTGATCGCCTGAGTTGATTGCAATTCTGATATAGCTAATAATGCTCCTCAGAAAGTCAAATTACCCAACTAATTATTATACACTTCTAATGAGATAACATTGAAGCTGTCAGTCAGCAGCCAGTGATGCTGTATTTATTAAAAATTAATGCTGTTTTTGCACTCTTCTGCTTGGCTTAAAGTGGTGGCTGGTTTAGTTTTGTTTTGTTTTAACTGCACAGCTTCTACTAATCTACCTCTCATTAAAAGCACCAAGGCAAATCCTTTCTTTCTGCTTTGGCTGGCAGTTTCAGAATTGTCTGTACATCCAGTGCAAACAAATTTTGCCTTATTAATACCAACCGCCCACCTCCTGAGCATCTGATTAATCCGCCTAATCTATGGCACTCAAAAAATACCTATTGCCGTGGCATAATTAAATTTCCCGATTAAATACAATTTGATTTCATTTGGAGGGAATTTTCACGGTGTGGGTGGATCTCGAGGAGGGTTTAGAAAAATCACGCAAGCTACTTAACAAGCTAGTAGGGGATTTAGTGGTTGTAACCCTCTGCTGAGAATGCAAATGACTGCAGAACATAACCAGCCTATGCACATGGTTAAGGTGTATGGCGGAAACAAGTAGAAAATGTAAGTATGAAACTATTGAAAAAAATATTTCTACATAAATGGGAGAATAGAGTCTTGCTTGGACAAGTGCTGTGGTCACCACCACACTTGTACATTGCTCACATCTGACTTTGGTTTAGGTCAATAGGATTATGAAGCTGTTGATACACATGAATGCTATTACCTCCAGTAATAAGACGCTGAATTAGTAGTAAAACACTTAATCCTCTTCCACTGAATTTAATGCTGTGAATAAAGTGCAAGAGAAAACACAGATGACTCTAAAATTCCTTGGAAACAGCCATTTAACTATTGACTTTCCTTAGAAGCTGTTGTAAAGGAGGAAGCCTTTCCTTAACTTTCAGTGATTTCTGAGATCTGGAACACTTGTCAAAAGAGGGAAAAGATTGCTTCTCTATTATGGCAATGACAGTAATAAGTGTCTTAATATGGGGAGTTAATATAGTGGCTTCATACAGGGCCACAGTTCATCATTCTTAATTAGAAAATCATTGAGTTTATTTCCTATTTTTTCTGACAAAACCTGACAGAACTTCTGATAAAGCTGGCTTTAATCAGTTTGGTTTGATTTACTGTAAGGGTAATAGTGATTACCCTCTTGAAAGCGGAAGAAAAGAAAGAGTTGCTAAGAACTGCAGCAAAACACAGCAGATATGAGTGTGGAGTCCCAGCCACCAAATGGATTCTTACTGCTTGAGAAATATAGATTGATCTGCAAACAGTTGCAAAAGTATTTCAAAATGAGACTCTGAGCAATGAGATTGAAAAGCTGTTGATGTCATGGATACATACTGATTTATAGCGTGTGCTTATTTGCTGCACAGGCAGCTTCCTCAGGTTTCTTTCAGACTGCTTTCGATCCTGTCCTTTATAGTAAGATTGTCTTTGCCATGGTGACTAATGACTTTTTCCTATGTATGTCAAGGTTGATTTTTCTGCTGCCCTTCTGTCTCACTTCAGTGAGTCTCTAGTGAGACACCAAAGGTTCCCTCTCCTCACACTGACAATTATTTCCCAGGCCTTAGATAATGTGTATATGGGGAGACACAGCTCCAAGCATTTCCACCACTGACTGTGTCACCTGAAGGGGAATTTTACTTACACCAGCAAACACAAAAATCCCTTTAGACCCTTCACTTCCCTGGTAATTCACACCTGACTCCCACCCAGATAATTTAATCTGTGGAGGCTTTAGGACTCCATTTATCATCTCTCCCTCTTCTCATTTACTAGACAGCTGAAGTTATCTCCACTTCCTTCTGCCTGGGTCCCATCACCCTCTTAATCCATTTAAATCCTTCTATTATTTTTTTTTCCTCTGTTAAATCCTCAGCTTCAAGGTCCTGTATGCCACCTCTTAAAGTTTCCAAGTATATCCAGCACTGCAGTACTGGAGTGATTTTGCCAGGAAAGACAATTTGTCTTTTGGCCTCTTGTCTGCTGCTTATGACTATGTAACAAAATGGACTTTGTGCTTTTTTCCAGTCTTCCTGCAGGTTCAGATCACAGGAATTCACCTATAAGGAAGTGAGTTATGGTTGGACTCAATGATCTTAAAGGTCTTTTCCAACCTAAACGATTCAATGAATAGGTCAGACTGGTAAACCTCTTTAGTTGAATACACCATTATCAACAATAGGCTAGTTCTTGTTTGTTTTTCCAGAGGAACTGTATCATTAAATTAAAACTTTTTTCACTTTTAACTTCAACTCCATTTGTATTTTTTTAGACCTTTTTTATTAAACTCATCTTCAAGAGAAAGCTAAAATGAGTCTTGCTCTGCATCTAAATATCCTTTAATCCTTTTGGGCAGTGTATTCTGTAGCCATAAAACAACCCCATAAACTATCTGCTCCATAATCCAGGCCTTTACCTCTTCTCACAGGTTCCATTTCAATTGTCGTCATCATAAGAGTGTTAACAGGATTTTATGAAGATGGCACATGCATGGCAAACAGCCTGTATCAAAATCCTTTGATCTTAAGATGTGTCCTAGATTTTGACTTCAGTTTGGATTTCTAGAGTGTGCTAATGCAATGCACAAAGGGGTATTGGGTAATGCAAGTTGAATGGTAGGAGATTAGTTAACAGTGAATAAAACAGTAAGACATTCAGAAAAACATTTGCTTTCCAGGTTCCCAAGTGCAGTCCTCCATTAGGCATGAGCTTGTATTAACTACAAAGAAGGGAAGAATGAACAGAGGGATAAGATTGAAATCATTCACGTCACAGACAGCCCAGAAGGAAAGTGGCTGGGCAGGATAAGAGGATGCTACGGATACATTAAAACAACCATGGCAGGGATCGATTATGATTCTTTTAAAAGAAAGCAAAGACCTCTTGCCAGAGCTAATGTGAAATTTGCAGGGAGTGACATGGAAGTGTATGGTGATGTTGCAGAGCAGGGCGTGATTATCAGTCTGCGAGGTGACCAAAGTGCAGTTGGAAACATGTTCCTTCCTCCTTCTTCTGATCAAGAGATTTATGATGAAATTGATGAAGTTCCTATAACTAGCGTGCCTTCTTCCACAAAGCAGTCTGGAAAAGATTGTGGAGAGGATGTGTATTATGTAGATTCTTCAGGCTTCCCTCCAACACCACCTGATCCCACTTCACCAAAGCCGGCAAGCTTTGGAAAATGTTAAATCGAATGAAAAAGAGGTACAAAAGAATAAGAAGATGGACAGAGAAGAGAGCGTTCTGAAAAAAAGTTCAGATTTGTAGGTGAAATAAAAGTTCTTTACCACCACAGTTCAGGGTTTGCCTAAGAAAAGATGAGGATCTAAAGAATTATAAGTTAAACCAGGGGAAGTTCTTGATATTATAGAAAGTACAGGTGACACCAAGGTCCTGTGCTGGCATGAAGAGAGAAAATATGGCTATGTTTTCAGAAACATACAAGCATTTCCTCTGGAAAAGCCTGTATCTGGGAATTTTTTGCCAATTACTTTAAAAAGAAAAGAAAAAAAAAAAGGAATACATGGAAGCTGTTACTGGTATTATGACCACTCTTTAGGTTGCAGTGGCTTATTGCACACTGCATAGGCACAACAAAGAAGATTTTGTTGCCTCTGTGGATGGCAACTGCCCACATTTTCCATTCCATACTGCAGCTCTATGTGCATCTTCACTGCCTATCTGCAGGCATTGCCCTTCAGAGAACAGGGGATATGTGGATTTCTACCAATATCATTTAATATCCAAAGTTAGTATCTGTCCTGAATCAACTTTGTGTACTTTCTGAGTCTCTCCTGAGCTACCTTCAGCTTGCAAAGTGTAAGTAAACCCACAGCCTGTGTGTTTAATAGGTGCAGAAATAACTGCTGTTACTGTTGTAATGCACCAAAGTACATTTTAGCCCATAAACTATCCATTTTTTCATGTCAGAAAATTGCAAGTGGAAGACTTAGTTGCTTTGATGCAAGTATGCCTCTACAGGTTTGAGATCTTTTACTGTGTTGTATGAGGAAACATAATTTGATTATTTCCTTTTTATTGCCTTTAAAGGAATTATTTTGGATTTTTAAAATCCATTAGAATGGACAGTCTGGACAATGAAAAACAGAGTGAATTTATTTAGGAGAAGAGAATGAAACTCTGCTTATCAAATGGCACACACAACCAAACTAAATTCACTTCCACACAAAACGCACATGCTGTTTTTCAATCAACATTAATTTGTCTTTCTCATTTTATTTTCAAAGTCTAATGGCACATTTCTATGAATACATTTTAGTTGCTTCTTCCAGATTCAGAAGATCTGCAATTACTCTGAGCAAACTTATCCAAAATATGCTCTAAAAATTCATCATCTCACTATGTATTTTCTCCATGTTTAGCAGTGTGTTAGAAGGGGACTAATCAAGTGGTTTCATAGATGCAGTGAAACAGATTAAAAAGTCTTTTATCTTTACCCCTGTTGATTATGATTTGTCATGAATAATTTTATTTTCTGAGTGTCTACAACAGTTTAGTGGCCTCAGCCTGTAGAAAAATATAGTTTAAATTACAATTTTTTTTTACGATTATGCTGATTTATTTATTAACTTACGAGTCTACTCATAAGAAAGGAGGATCTATATTTTCTATTTTAAGCCTGCCTTATGCTAAGAAATAAAGATGGGCAGGATTGCATTCCGTATTATTTTCCAAAATGCTGATAACTCTGGAAGCTGAGCTTACAGATAAAAGTATCTGCATTTGATAGATGTAGTAGTCCTGCAGATAATGCAATAGATGGTAGAATGCTGACCCGGCTTCAGAGGGAGCAGGCTGCTCCCTGTTCAGGTGAAGTTTGTTTAAATTAAATCCTGTCCTTTTCTCACTTCTAAAATGGTGATTCAGAGAGGACCCACACATTCAGAAGAACTGCAGAAGGACAACAGTAAGTGCCTCCTGACCTGGGGGATTGATTCTGTGAAATGGGCAGCCTGCCTGCTTAAGGACTGCAGAATAGCATTTAAAATGCATGAATTCACAAACAACACAAAACTGTCTTGAGACAGGGTAAGCTAGATGGAGAGAAAATGAATTAAATTGATTCTTTATAGTGTATCAGTGTGACTTACTCCATAAAAGCTTTTTGGCTACTGTAGGCTTAGGGCAGAAGTTTATAAGAGCAAAAAGGTATTTTGGTTATTTATTACTTCTGGTTTAGCCTGAAGAGTTTATGCTGATTCCGTAACACATCAGTCACACTTAGCTGGTTAGAGCAAGTTTAGGGCTATCCTGTGTTACTGAAGTGGTATAAAATATTTTGGCAAATCTTGCTTTAGCTTGCCATTTGACCAGGCATAAGAAAGCAGATAGGAAAGATTTAGTATTGTACTGATGGAGAAATAGAAGCAGGTGAGGTGATATGAGTTGCTCAAGATCACAGAGCGGGTCCAGGCAAGTATTCAGATACTGCCTGTAACACAAACTGATGAAAACAGTGACATTACATGAGGAAAATATAGATATATATACACATATATATACGTGTGTGTATCTGTGTGTGTGTACTTAAGCTGTTCCTACACAAAATTTCCCAGAGTTTACATCTTATTCATTTCTCACATAAATCAAATATTTAATACTGAGTTTGTGCAAGATCCTGTGCCAGCATAAAGCCTTCTGCTATTGTAGTTTTTTTAAATATTCACATATAGTTGCCTAAGAATATAATAATTTCTTTTATACCTGGTCTGAGAATGATACTTCTGAAACATGCTTCTCGACCAAGTCACATTAAAAAGTCACTTTCATGACTTAGTTTTCTCATACTGCTGTGGATTTTTTTCTTTCCACTCCATAGACATTTTCATGCCATCATTTAATGCCATTTAAATTCTTCCCTTCCTGATGAACAGATACGTTTTTCATCCAACAGAACTAGTTATCAATTGCAGCACCTGTTTTCAAGAATATATTATACTTTAGTGTTAATTTTGGCTGACCTTATGCATTGTTATTAAATGGAATGGTGATGTTATACCATAATTCATATTGCACAAATACTGGTAACACATTCTTCAATGGAGGAGGAAGCTAAAGCATATTCATGTCCCTGTGTATACACTGATATTCCAGATCAGAATGACACAGGCTGGACAGACTGTAGCACACCAGGGCACTACAACAACATGCATTTCTTGGATGCTAAAAGGAGTTGTTTTGGATTTCTGTTTGTTTGGGTTTTAGCTGTCTAAAAATTGTGATGCATTTTCTAGACACCCAACCAAACCCATGCCCAGAAAGTATCAGAAGTTAAGCATCAATTATTAATCAGAAGACTCATATCTTCCTAGTTCTGTGCAGATGCATATTTGTGTCTTTGTGTATATATAGATACAAATATAGATATTAAAAATAAAAAAGATGCTTCAGCACATCCTGAAAGCCAGTGCCTGGGGTTTTGCTCTAGAGACATAAAAGTGTCCCCAAACCTATTGACTAAATTTAGTGTGCAATCCCACTGCTTACCTCGGGAAGATGGTGTTCTCACATCAAGACAGAGCAAGAAAAAAGCTGCTCCAGGAGCAATTCAGAGCATTTAAACTGGTCTCCTATTTTGAATAGAGATTAGGAGAAGCATAGCTTTGACAGCATAGCAGTGATGAGCAATCATACTAAAAGGATGACAGTACCACATAGTAATAGATATAATCACAGTTATAATTACATGTGATACAAATGGTCTTCTCCAGGCAAAGGTAAACTTTTGAGTTTGTCTTCAATCTGTTTTAAAACTACAAAACGAACATCCACCATTGCTGGATATTCAATGCACGAGTGTATTTGTACAGACGATGAGGATATGTGGTTGCAAACCATCTTCCTTCCCTGTTCTGTGACTACAGGACAGACTCTGTGACTTATTTGTCAAGGAATAGATAATTGCCTTTTCTAACCCAAAGCACAGTGGCCATTTTTCTACTAAAATGCAACTAGAATATGTTGTGGTGGCAGTTCTGTAATGACCTAGAAATGAATGCTGTCAGCCTGGAAATGAGAACTATTTTCTTTTCAGGGAGAATGAAAATACAGCTCTTTCCTCTTGTGGCCAAGTGCTCCAGCCACCACATGATCCTATCCCAGATCTTTTGTTTAATTTTGCTTCAGCTCAATCATTCTTATGTCCTTTGTTCACAGAGATCCAGTTTCAATAGATGGGATAGATAGCACTCCTACCCAAATTACTGGGTAATGAGAAAGGGTGAGGAAAGAGCTGAAAGGAACTATTATACTTCCTAGCTATATTCTTATGTAAAAGAACACTATTGCCTTCATTTACTGAAAATCACAATGATAAGGGAAGACCCTGATAAGTAAGAAAAAAAAACCAAAACCAACCAACCAACATCAGCAAATGGTGAATATGAACTAATCAGACCATAGTGAGGCCTTGGACATCCCCTGTAGCATCATCATTTAGGAGCCAAGGGATTATGGCCTGGAGCAAGGGATGACCAGGAGGATTTGAGACTGGATGCGCAGCTTGGTTCAGAGAACAACAGTGCACAATATCTGTGTGGCAGCCAGTGACTGGTGGGGCGCTCCAAGATTCACACCAGGATGTTTTCCAGCATGTTCATTGCTAGCCTGGATGGTGACACAGAGTGCAACTCGAGGGTACTGTGCCATGCAGGAGATGTCTCTGGCATGGCAAACAGCACATCCAGTCCAGAGGGAGCTTGCTGAATTTCAGAACTGGACTGGCAGCAACTTCGTGAAGCTCTACAAGGAGAGGTGCAGAGCTCTGTGTGTGGGACAGAGCAAACTCAGGCATCTCCCCAGGCTGAGATCAACCAGCCCTGCCAAAAGGGACCCACAAATGTGGCAGTGGATGCCAGGCTGGACACAGGCTGCCCATGTACAGAACTTCCAGGTGATTTTGTGGAGTTACCTTATACTGACAGGCCCAAGATGAAAGTGCATCTCACTCACCCCAGGCAGATTTTTGGACTAAGACCTGAAACATCAGTGTCAGTGAAATGCCTTTGCCTAAATACTTCATGTGATAAGACGTCCAGTGTTTGCTTGGGAAATTATAAAATTTTTGTTCTTATGTTATCCTAAGTCTGCATTATCTTTATTTACCATCAACCTCACTAATTTTACCTGTCAGAGAATGAAAGTATCTGAATTAATACATAATTATGTATGAAAAATCTGTGACTTAAAAGTTACAAAAGTAGTTAAAACAACTACTACGTGTTTAAGTAGATAATCATGCCTCAGGCCCACCCTTGCAAAACGTTTATTTTTGCCTACCAAAAGCTTTACCAAAGACATTACAAGCTTGCAAGGATTTGCAGCTCCGCTCCCTTTCCTTGCAGAGCTGGCTCCAAACTGGCTGGGACGTGCGTGCGCCCCAACCACGGGACCCACAGCGGCTCTGAGTCACAGAACAAAAAAGAGGCAAACTGGTAATAGTGCTACAAACTACATACAAAGCCAACAGAAGTTTATATGATGGCTCAGATTTGGGCGACTTTAAACATGTCTCATGCTGCCATTCTCATTGTAATCTATTATGTTCCCTTGTCCATCAGGATTTGTATCCAAATAACATCATATTGAAACTGTTAAAATATTGAAAAACACACAGTAGTCTTTCCTAACACTCTGCAAAAGATGCGGCAAATCATTTGGAAAGCATAAAAGATCTTTGTTTAACTCACCCCTTCAGGTTCTTCAGTGTTGTACAGACCTCATAATGCTACAACTTTATGTGCAGTTCTTTTACTAAAAGTTCCTTTTTTTCTCAGCCTTAACTGATATTTAAATAAGTATAAATCTGCGTGTAAAATCATGCATGACACAAGCCTCCCATCGTTTTAAAACCGGGTGGCTCAGGTTAAGTAGGAAGGTTCCTACAGCTTCAGACCACTGAACTAAAAGTAGAGAGTGGGGGATCTTTTTCAGATAGGAAATTTTGCTGGTTTATCTTCTTTGTGCCTCTTTTAGGCCTTATCTGTCAGTCTTGCAGCCTGCAAGGTTGCAGCCAATTAGATCATGGCTTGTTTGTTATCTGTGTCAAACTAAGTTATACAAAACCACAAAATAAGGTTTGGTTTTTGTTCTGATACTGTCTCATTAACTACAACATTGCACAATTGTATCAGAAATATCTGACCCTTAGCTATAATATTTCACTAGGATGATGTCATCTAAGCTGTCACATTAGGTATAGGAGGTACTATGCAAATAAACTTGATGACAAAATGCCTCCCTTGCTTTTGAAGGTTGACTTCAGGGTCTTAGTTTTTTGTATACAGATGAAAGACCGCAGCCTAAGCAGCTGTGCCTCTTCATGACATTTTTGTGATTTTTACCCTTTGAACTTGTTTTTAGGATTTTTTTTTTTTAAGGATTTATCACTGAAAGTGTCTATATGCTTTTGCTTCCTAGTAGTCATTTGGGGTGGTCTGTGCAAGGCCACTCCCGATCTTCACCTTTAGGTTGTACAAAGAACTTTTTTGAAAGGTCATGCTTTGGACTCTGCAATATTTTACCTAATTATTATACTGTAGGTCAGCCACACTTTTTTCCTCCTTCTGTTCCCCCCTTCTTCTTGACTTTTACATTCCGAAAAGTACTTCATGTAAGCTGTAGAGGAGATATCCTAAAGGGAAGCTTTGCTCAGATGCAGTGCCCACAGATTAAGTGTGTGTGGGGGGGTATTTTGTGTCCTCTGTACCATGCTGAAATCAAATTATTGTCATCTGTTTGGTTGTGGGATTTATGTATTTGCATGGAAAGGTAAGTATTTTCAAAGTTATTATCTATAACTCCATTGTGATGACATCTGATTTTATCAAACCATGCAGTTACTGCATCTGCTTCGGTATATTCATATTGGATGTTGTGAAATCTGACAGTGCCTTTTCATCTAACTTGGGTTTTTGTTTGTGCCTTGGTCATCAGAAAGGCAGAAGTTTCACTTCCCCCCCAATATCATCATTGTCCTTATCTTTTTTTTTTTTTTTGCCCCTAGATCATCTACCACTCTAATGTTTGTGCCTAAGATCTGTTTCTTAACATGTTGAATCTGAAATTGTTTCTTGTGGAGTTTTTTTTAATTTTTTTCTGTCAACCTGTTTTGTCTCCAGCCTGCTCCCCAGTCCAGAGCTGCAATCCAGACATTATCTATCCCTATTCCTTTATTGTTTAAAAAAAAAAAAAAAGGAAGAAAAAAAGAAAATATTTTACAGTTCAAAGTCTCTGGAACTTGTATTAGCATTAGTTTTGGAAGTCTTGAGTTTCCACAACATTTCAAAATGGAAGGGTGGTGCAGCTGGAAAAAAAAAAAAAACAAACCAAACAAACCTAGAGAAGATTATTTGCCTAAAGTCTACAGTTAAAAAAAATGCAACCAAGTAAGAAAGGTTAAAAAATATCAAAACAAAACTACTACACAAATTTTTCTTTCTACTAATCTTATTTCTGTTTCTCCCCCACTCCCAATTACTTTGCGAATTTGTAATTCACTGCTTCCAAAGGTTCTTCAAACTTGTTCTACTGGTTTTCAGAAGTAGACAGACTTGTTTTTCTAAGCTCTTCAGCACACCAACTCAATTTATTTATCATTTTGCTCCTACAAAGAATTCCGGGACGCTCCTTGAAAGGTCCTAAATCACTCTGTTGTATCCTATGGATATATTCAGTGTGTACTCCACAATACTTTAATTACCTGGTATATGAAGCTGTGCTAAAATGAAGGCACTATTTAGCAATAGTGAAGACCTTGATCTAACAGCTAATGGAAAAGCACGTTATCATAAATAATTCAGCCGGCTCCGAGGGGAGCAAATTTTAATGAAAATCCGTCCTTTGCCATGTCACAAGACAAAATAAAGGGGGAGAGTTGTCCTGGGTGGAGGGGGCTTCACAAGGCCGTCTTAAAGGCGTCCTGGAGCAAGTTCCACCCTGCTTTCTTCCATATTAATGTTGTCCTGGAGCAAGTTCCACCCTGTTTTCTTCCGTATTAAGGTCCACGTTTTCAAGCCGCTGTAGGGACCCAAAACTGTAAAGCCCTGGGGTCACTAGCGGGCTGGAAGAGGAAGGTGTGGGATGCTCCCACGGAGCCCTCGGAGCTCTCA
>JAWMRA010000130.1:5321570-5542636 GCA_035584735.1 Pseudotriccus pelzelni | reverse complement strand
TTGGAAACACAATTTTTGGGTCTGTGCATACCCTGAAGGGAGGCGCGGGGGCTGGAGGGAGGCCGGGGGGGAAGGTCAGAATCGGTGCAACTAGTTGGGGGTGGCTGTATATCCTCTGCCCCTGTGAGGCCTGTGCTCCTGAAATAAAAATAAAAAAAAAAAATAAAAAAAAAGGAAGAAAAAATCGGTTTTAACGCGAGGGCCTGTGCCCCGGGGCTGGGACAACTGCGGGTTCGCCTCCAGGCGGGCAGAACCTTTTCTTCCCCTCAAGTTTACCGCCGCGGAGCGGGGCCGGGACGGCGCCTTGGGGGCGCTGCCGCCCCCTGCAGGGCCGCGCCGGGAGGGATGGAGGGAGGGCTGGCAGCCCGCGGGGCCGGCACAAAGCCCCGGGCGGCGGCCACGGGGAGCCGCCCGCCTCCCTCCGCCCCGCCCCGCCCCGCCCCAGCTGTCCCCGCCGCCCGAGGGGCGAGGGGCGGGCCGGGGCGGGGCCGGGGCGGGCGGAGCGGGCAGCGAGGGAGGTGCCGAGCAGGGAGAGCACCGGGCGGGCTGAGGCAGCCGCGGAGCGGGGTGGCCGCGGCCCTGGCACGGCGGCGCCCGGGGGGGCGGGAGCCCAGGGGCCGGGAGGAGGAAGAGGAGGGGCGCGGGCAGCGGGGAGAGGACAGAGGAGCCGTCTGGAGGAGCCGAGGCGGCGGCGGAGGTGAGCGGGCGGCGGCGAGGCCCCTGCCCGGGCGGGGCTGGCACCGTCCCCGGGGCTCGGGGGGTGCCCGGCGGTGTGAGCGGGGGCGGCGGCGGCGACAGGGCGTGTGGCGCCGCGCCCGGGGGGCGAGCGGCAGGGGAAGGGCTGGGGAGGCTTCCCAGGCGCTCGGGGGTTTTCCCGGAGGGAGGTGGTCGCGCTGCCAGGCGGCTGCCGAGCCGCTCGTGTGAGGACTCGGGGCGCGGGGCTGAGCCCGGCCCGGGATGGAGGGGCTGGCGCGGGCGGGGCGGTGGCAGCGGGTGTCACGGCGTGACCCCGGGGCTGCCGGCGCTCGGCTGCCGCGAACAAAGAAGTGTGCGGGGAGCAGCAGTGCCCTGCCGCACAAAACTCCCGAGAAACGCCCGCAAGCAGCCGGCGGTCGGGAAACGGGGTGAGGAGAGGATTCGGTGATGGAGCCTCGTCAGGAGGAGTGTTTCTAAGGTGAAAGGATATGTTCAGTTCTCCTCGGGAGAGAATGTGGGTTTGCGGCCACTGTCATATCTGGTCATTGTTTATTGTTATTTTTTTCTTGAATGGGTCTCGTCGCACCTCGTAACAACGAATTTTCTTTAAAACAGCTCTTTAGGTTTAATTTAACAGTATTAACAAAAATAAGGAATAAGAGCCCTTGACTTCACTCTTTGTTGTCTGTGTTTGCAGCTGACTGAATTATGACCTGCATGTAGGGTTAAAAGTGCTGTCTCCTTTATTTCAGAGCTCTAGGGGAAGATGTTGTCTCTTCTGACATCTTGCGATTGAGATACCTGAGAACAGGTTCAGTAACAATCCCAAGCTCCTGAAGAAGACACTTACGAATGTATTGAAATAAGAAGCTGTAAACATTTCCCCCCCCCTTGTCTATACTGCTTAAGAAACCGTAATCCGAAGCACTTCTCGGACACTCTCCCAGATGTATGAAGTCTGCAAAGCTCATTGTCCAAACTGGTTGTTTTAGTCAGTGGTACTTACCATGTTTGTGGTGTGTATACAGTGCTCTGAAGAAAAATCACTTTCTTTATAAAATACCCAGAAGGAACATTTTATTATGGACAGCTTTTTCTGGATGTATATCCAGGGAGATTAATGCCTAGAGTTGAAAGGCATTTAGTATACACTGCAAAGTTGGCTTTCCCTCAGTTTTTCCAGATGTATTATCTCCCCTGTACGCTGGGAACACGCACAGCGGCGTAAGCTACAGATGCAGCCATGGAGCTCTGTGAACTTGTGAGCCACACGAGAGGTATTGCAGAGCACTGGTACCAGACGCGGCTTCACGACGTCAGCTGAGCTGTGATTGTGCCATGCTGATCACAACAAAGCACACAAATGGAGTGACACCCTTCCTGCCAAGAGGCTGTTAAGTTTTACGAGGAAGGTTAACTGATCTCCGTAACCCCTGTCAAGTTCTGTGCGAGATGAGCGCGTGTCTCCCTGCTCCGGGATGTTGAAGATGTGCTGCTGCTTATGACACATCCAAGAGAAGAAGCTTTGTAAAATGGCTCAAACCAGCTTGCTGCAGGGAAAGCAGTTCTACTGTAGGGAGTGGGTTTTCCACAAGCTTCAGCACTGCCTCCAGGAGAAAGCTAACTGTGGTGGTAGCGCTGCCAACAAACCATCTCTTGTAGCGAATTCTGGGAATAATACCGGTGGTGTCTCTGTGAAAGGAGCTGCCTGGGGTGTATTGTTGGTAGGAGGGCCCGGTAGCGGGAAGACAGCCCTCTGTACTGAGTTACTGTGGCCAAGCTCACCTGCAAACCTCCAGAGAGGCTTACATCGCCAGGCTCTAGCCTTCCACTTCTGCAGGGCCCAAGACTCTGACACACTCTGTGTTGGAGGCTTTATTAGAGGTTTAGTCACACAAATCTGCCGCAGTGGACTGATCCAGGGATATGAGGACAAACTAAGAGATCCTGCTATTCAAAGTCTCTTGCAACCCGGGGAATGTGAGAGGAACCCTGCTGAAGCATTTAAAAGGTAAAAACAAATTATAAAAAAACCCCTATCACAAATAAAACACAAATAAACCAAAAAATATCTGCTGTTTTAGTTCTTCCTTCCAGTGAGTCTAAAATGAAGATAGTTTAAAACATGTTTGTTTCACGGCTTGTTATCTCTGTTCAGGGCTTGCAGACCTACCATGGAAAAATCTTAACTTTGTAGTTATAGCTGACATAAATAAATATTTACTTTTAAAACAAAGTTTATTATTAATAGTGAATTTATTTGCATTTGTATATTAATACCCTTAGTTTTAGCTAGTGTTTTGGAAAGACTTTAAAGTAATTGACTTCAGAGTGGAAAATACCTAGTCTGTGGCCTTCATGTGCCATAAAGGTAGAGCAGTTGTCCTTCACAGGCCTGAAACAGACCTTACAGGACCCTTGGAAAAACTTCCAATAACAAGCTCTGTCTAAGAGGAAACTGGGCTAATGGATCTCTGGGTCTGATCCAACACATCGGTTTTATGTTTGTCTAAAAATATGTGGTAAGAAAATGTCAATTAACTCCTTATGTTACTTCTCACAATATGCACAGATTATGTCAAATCTTTATTGCCACTTATTTTATAAGTACTTCAAAGTGTTGAGCGGATCAGAAATTGAACAAGAAGGCTCACCCTGCCCCTTAGAGGGCTTGTCAGCTGTCTAAGCTGAATGGAAAAAATAAATGTTTTAATTAGTGTTCCCTAACCAACCAGTCTCCTGAATGTGTCAGTGATAATTTTGTTTCTGTAAGCATAAGGATATGTATGAGGATCTATGATGTGTATATAACAGTGTATGTGCATAGATCAAAGTACGGTCTTGAGCACAGCCTGTTCACGTGTGTCTCTATCAGTCTTTATCCCTTGGGTTAACAGTGAAGGAAAATTCATAAAGGATAAGGCTTGTCTTCATCAACAAAGCTTCAGTTGCCAGTATAGAACTTTTCTGGAATATTGGTTAAACAGAATTTTTTTAGTGTTGTGTAGTGATGTAGCTTTTTGTGGTACTTGAGGGTTTATTGGCTGATGTTTGCAGTATAAAAAAAGTCCTCTTTTCTCGTTTTTTTGCTTTCCTGACCCTTAAGACTGGGAAAACAAGCACTGAGGTTGAACTGTAGTGCTTGCTCTTATTGTCATGGTGGTGTAAAAGAGCCTTCTAGTTCTGATGGCTGTTATGTCCTTGCCTGCTGAATAAACAGGATGCATGTCTACATTGTTCTCAGTGTAGTGTCTTAAATAGTCTAAACCAAGACTGCTTCTGGATTTTTTTGTTTGTTGCTAAGTAAATATGCAACTTCTATCAGCTATTAAGGCCCTAATTTCAGAAGTATTAAACTCTCTTAATTTCTAATGAGTAAAAACTGGGTGCAATTAAGTGTCTATAAATGGAATAGCAGACTGGCCATCTAGCTTTAGGCAGTCTTAAAATCATGAAAGTGGATTAATCTGGTGAGTAAGAGCCTGTTTATGTTTAAAAGTCTATTACAAGGAAATCTTACTAATTTAGCCCAGGCAAGTTCTCTCGGCTGGAATCCTTCCTCTGTTCTAAACATGATTGCCTTGCTCCACACAAGAGGAGCTAGGTAAATGCCTTTAGATAAAAATGCAACCTAGAAATAGAAAATCTAGAAGATACTTGTGAGTCACAGTAAGCTTTTTAGACTGATTTTTATCAACACAGGGTTTAATGATGGGCTCTTAGAATATTTAGATCAATATACAGGGTTCTTGGCTTTGTACTGGAAAAATCAAATGTGACACAACATCCGGTAATAGTTTTTTCCTAGTCAAATTTTGCAGCAGTGATTGTGAACAGTGAACAGTAAAAATACTTTTGGTGTAGTACAACAACTTTAGTTAAGGGGATTGGTGTTTTTTTGGCCCTTCACTTATTCCCTTGCTGCCCACTTACCCTGATCTCCTGCTCTCAAAAGCAGCTGTGGTAGATGGTTTTCATTCTCATATTTCAGATTTAAGGGAGATGAGGTGTTAGAGACAAGGTGCTGTACTGGGAATATAAGTTTTCAGCACTGTGGCAGGGGACCAGGAGGTGGCTGTTGACAGCAGTACCACGAGCTTGTTCTGCTGAATGATACGATCTCCTGTCCACAAACAAGAGGAACTTGGCAACCCCCTTCCCACCGTCAAATGCCTCCTTCCTTTGTTAACTGAACTTCTGTTAATATATAAAGCATGCAAGAAATATTGAACAAAAATACAAGTTAGGATGTTTCATGGCTTCTAAGACTTGCCACTGAGCACTTAAGTCTTCTGCTCTGATGCGTTCGTATATAGTTTATGTTAAGCGAAAGTTGTTGTAAGGTGAAATGAGTTCCAGGAAGACTTAACAGTCAGCTGATTGCCTCTTGCATTGTGTAAAGGCACTGAAACGGCATAAAGCTCTTGTCTCAGTGCTCCATCGATTTTACCTTATTTTAGTTTATTCAGTATAAGGAGGAAAGATTTTTCTTTAAAAGCGCTGTCAAGTTTTTGCTCTGTTTGTCATGGCTGCTCCAGACGCAGCCATGTATTCATGGCCTAAAATGGAAAGACTTCTCTTCATAAGTGCTAAACAAGATTACACCACTCTATTTTTGTGCTAATTGTCCTGGAAAGAGTAAGAAAGAAAAGCTTCTTAATGTCTTGTGACATGTCAGTTTCTAAACAGTATAAAGTTTGTTAGTTAAAATAGTGAAATCTTTTCCTGAAGAATGTTTTTAAAGAGATTTTTAACAATCCTGATGGTCATAGTGATGCATGTGCAAGCGATGACCTAGAGAGTTAAGATGTTCTCCTCCTGTTTAAATGTCTTATCTTAAAAATTTCTTATGCATTTATAAACTTAAGGTGCCCTACAAATTCTTTCGGGGGCAGATCTTGCAGATTTGAAGAGCTGGAAGGGCTGAACTTTACAAATCTATTTAACAAGTATTTGTTGCTGCACTGACAGCTGAGAAAGAACAGCTACTTATGGTGCTGCTTCTGAGGCACTTCTTTTCTTAGGCACACAGTACTGGAGCGGAAAGGAGCCCTAAATTTAAGGGAGGATGCTGAAGCCTCACATTCAAATTTGAGGTGAAAGTGAAGCAGAAGGGAAGCCAAAGACTGTTACAAACTTCAAAAATTAAGAAGAAATGATGTGTTAAATGGAGAGAATTTAATTCAAAAGGCCTATTAGGTTCTTTTTCCCTATTCATATAGAAAAATTAATAAACCAAATTTTGCAATACTATCTCTGGGGTTGTTCTGGTTTTCCTGCAGCAAGTTTATACTTCCAGTGATTGGTGGGAATACAGGCAAATACCAGTTATCCAAGGCCACAACGACATGAGGAATTCTGATATAAAGCATGGATAATACTGAAATTTGTGTAAACTAGGCTGTAGAAAGGCATTTCCCTTATGTTCCTGGTTTATGTTTTTCAGACAGAGAAGATGACATTAAACACCTTCAGACAGTAGGGAAAGGCGTAGAATTCCTATGTGTTGTGCTGCAGTTCTGATTATTGATGGAAGGCAGAGCTTGGTTGATTCCCAGCGCAGAAAGTGGCTTTTACTGAAAGTGTGGGCACAGTTTACCCTTCAGAGCTGGTTTGTTTGGCAGGCATAGCTCTTGAGTTTGAAAGATATCCATGACAAGAGCTCCTGGGTCAGTTTAAAGGATATGTCTGCTAAATAACATTTTTTAAACTTGTACTAAACTTGCCTTTAGTGTGTATTGATCTGCTACAAACTTAAAGCAAAATTTGAGTTTTGCCTGGGTGTATTGCTGAAATTAATAAATTACAAAAAAAATGCTGAATTTCCATATCTCCCAGCGGGATTGGTACAGATGGAGCAGCTTTGCTCTCACTCCCAGGTGAAGTTTCTTTCCATCTTCTGCATGTCTTTTCAGGAAACTTCAGATCTTGTGAGAGTTTTTACATACTTGCATCTCAGATACTGAATTTGCTTCAGTGATTTCCAAGTGGTTTTTTTGCTTATGAAGTATTCTAACATTTTGTTACTGAAGTATTTCTAATACAATTACTTTTGTGGAAGAGGGTCTGATCAAAGTGATTTTTATTGGAGGAAAAGTGAAGCTGTGAATTCAAATTTCCACTTTTTTTCATTCCCGTGCAAGTAGATGCCCCTGATCAGTACAGACCCAAGACACATAAAATTTAAAAGAAATAAAACCACAAAACAAACAGAAGGAGCTGCGGAGAAAATCTGTGATTACATAAGAACTTCATAGAAGTTTTCTCAACTGATGGTTCATCCTCTTTACCAAAAATGAATATAGGGAAGCTATGCTGCAGATCTGAAATATCCTTTTTTTTTCTTTCTTTCTTTCTTTCAGAAAAGACACCAGGTTTTGTGCATGCCAATGCAAAATTCAGTGTAAAGCTTTTCTTCTATGTCACAGTCTTTCTAGCTCATATATGGAAAGGGAAGCCCCAGAGAGTTAACCAAGCTGGGCAAAGTGACAAGAGGCATCCACACCAAAACTTTCAAGTAATGGCAGTAAAGTATTTTTTTGATGTTGCAGTTTCTTCACACTTTAGTGCTCTGTGAAGCTGAACCAAGTATCTGTGTTGTAGCTGCTGCGTCTGCATGGACAACAGATTTGCCTTGTAGCAGAACGTGACCAATAACGTCAAGTGATACAGAAAGCAAAACTGTTTTGTAGTTCTCTAGAACTTGACTGTATATAGTCTATGTGTATATAGGCTGTATATAGTTCTCCAGAACTAGACTCAACTGTAAAAAGTGCGAGAGGTCATGTAAGGTTTTCTGCTGACTGCAAGTTTGAAGCAGGGGTTTATGTTGATTAAATTTGAAAGCCTTGTATGAGTCACTCATTTGGACAGCGTTAAAGTGCAACAACTCCTGTGCCAATAGCTGTTATCTTATGTAAAGTTACTTCTGCCTGTTCGGTGTTTTGTCTTTGGCAATATGATTGAAACCTCAGGAACAGCAGAATTCAGAGTAAAAGCCTGTGTGTGTCAGCCAGTGCTAACAAGCATTTCCTCTCTCCCAGCCCTTCACCTGTATTGGCTTTCCATGCTATTGAGTTATTTTTTTTTCCTTCCTTGTTTCCCCCAAGAGTCATGTATCATCAGAAAGTTGCAAATTGTAGGTGATGGAGCTTTTACTCTAAGTGATATAGGGAAACAAGTTTTAATTCAAGTTCTGAATTTTTTATGTGACAATGTAGAAAAACACAGGTTTGTTCACCAAATGTTATGTGATTTGTCCTAGGACTGTCAATCTGCCGTATTAAAATACCATTTTTCTTGCTGTTTATTAGGTGTAGATGAAGGAATCAGTTTAGACATTGAGTTGTATACGATAGCAGATGAAGTGTGAAGAAGCTGTTCTTTTTTAGAACTCCTTGTACCGGCTTTGAAGTCAGTAATATAATTAAAATGATAATGGATTGCGTGGGCTTTATTGAACAATTAACTAGTGAGCTTTTTGCTGGTTTAGAGTAGCTTATTCTTAATTGCAAAACCTTCAGTGTGTTTTGGAGTAAATTTGAGATGACTTAGAGTATCCTGACTTTAATGGGGTTTTGATATTTTACCCTACAAACTTTGAGTTTTCTTTGCTAGGGAATTAACCAACGTACATTTCTGCTGCTGTTTGCAGCACCCAGGTTCTGACACCAGTGAAAAGATAACAGTGAGAGAGGCAGCATGTTGGACATAGTTAGAGATGCCTGAGCTTGAGATACTGGAAACTTCAAAGCTGTTGGGATTTCTCTCAATTTACTCTGTAAGACATTAGTAATTCAGTATTAATCTTTTATAGGTTATAAATGTCTTAGTTTTTCTCACCAAGGTCTCAGACTGTCTGGAAGCGATCTACGTCTTTTCTCTAATCTTTCTTCTGGAAAGGGCTGCTACAGAGCCTTTCCCTCTTCTTCCACAGCCGCAGTGCAGTCTTGGTAGTTGTAGCTTTGCAATTGTTACAGGGAAGGTGTGAATACAGATCTTGTCAGCCTCCTAATGTTGTAGAGCTCCAAATGGTAGAAACAAAGCCAAGGTCTAACTGTATCCCATGTCATGCGAAGAAAGATCTGAATGCATAATAAATTAGTTTACAAGACCCTTTAAAGAAGAAAGTTGTTAATCCTCCAATGTGTTTGTTCATTTAGCACATGTAAAATTCAAATGTACAAGTGACTGATTTCAACCTTGAGAAGGTTGTAAGGGGACCTCAGAAAAATCAAGTCCAGCATCTCCTTCCCCAGGCAGGAGAGACTGAGTCTGGTTTTGAGAGATGCTCAGAACCTCTGCTCTTATCCTTCACAATTCTTATAGAAAAAAAAAAATCCCTGTGTCCCACCTGAGATGTTTTTTCCTGATGTAATCTGAACTTGTTAGTCCTTACGGTGCTCTGCAGAGACATGGAGAATAGAGTCATTCTTTCCTATTTGGGAAAGCCTTTTACGTGTTTGAATGTGGCTTTATTCTCTTTCATCTCATCTTGAAATTAAATAATTCCAACTTGTTACTTTCCTCGGAGGTCACATCTAGGAATGTGATGTAAAAAAAATCCCTACATAAAAAAATGTTTTCCATGTTTAAAGGGAACCAATGTTTTAGATGTGTAAATAGGCAACAACATTCTACTTCTGTACTTTCCCAGAATTTTTTCTACTGCTACATCTTTCACTTACGCTTGACTAGAATCCTGAAGCTATTTGGATCCTAGCTCAGAGGAGCTTGATCTGGTACAAGATAGAATTGTCCTTTTAGTAGGAGTCATAACCATTTTCAGTTAAAAACTATCTCATTTCAGTTAAAAGCAAGTTGTTTTATTTGTTTATGATTTATTTTATACTCAAAAATGGTAGAGGCAGGACACCAACTGAAAATTACAGCAATTCATGGGTGAGATGAAAAACTATTTCTGTAAAGGTATTCAAAAGGGGTTAAAAAGAATCTGCCAACGCAGCCTGTATTTCCAACTCAATGGAAGTGGAGTTGCAGAAGGTAAATTCAGTCTTGTAAGAGTATCTTGGCTCTCCTGGAGCTTCTGATTCCAAGTATTTACATGTAATGTGTAACTGGGGCTTTAGACTTTTAACTGATGCTGGGTTTCATAGAAAACTCTGTGTTCTGGTGTTCTCCAGACTATTAGAAAGTTGAGCATTGCCTGGAGCTTAAGTACTTTGTGGCATGTTTCTCTTTAGGCTTTTCCCTTAAATCTGTGGAGTTAACGGGTCACATAGCAGCAGTTAGTGTTTCTGCAACAGCAAGTTGTATGTTCCTCTTTCATTGTATGGAAGCACAGCCTACAGACTGAACATAATACCATTTAAGGTTTTAACCTTTTCAGATTAAATTACCATAAGAAAGTTTCCCTAAGGCATTTTAATAATGACAACTTACATAGGCCTTTTTGTCTTCTACTTCTGTGGGCATTAACATTTTGCCTTTAATCAATGTGGCTCAGGCTTAAACCTTACAGGTTTTCCCATAAGCTGTTTAGTTAGATGGACCTTCGTAGCAATTCTTACTTGTTAATTATTTCCCTTCCCCTCAGTTTTCTATGCACATGTTCATAGCTTGTGCAAGGGTTTAAGTTTCTTTTCCTTTCTTCTTTTTCAGTGAAAAAATTAAAAGGATTTGGCAGATCGTGAAGTAGAAAGGACTTAGTGTGTCTTATATACTAGGAGAAGATAGTTATTGAAATACTGCCTCCCGAAAGTGTTAGTGAACCAAGGACTTGAAGAGGTTTCAGTTTCTTCTGTGTGATGATGGCTCCAGTACACTGGGAATGTTGAGAAATCTTTGTTTAGGAGCAGGAATGTTTTGAACAGTTAATGCAAAGATGCTTCATGGTTGAAGAATTACTGCTCAGAAACAAATACCCGGGAAAAAAAGGCAAGAAAATAATTGTGTTGACACAAGGGTTCGGTTGTATGTAGGTGTTCAAAGGTATTGCAGAGGAGGTGCTGCAAAGAGTGGAGGTGGGTAGGTTCCTGGCATGCTGATGACATCAAAGTGTGATGAGAGCATGAAAGAAGAATTGGAAATGAGATAATGAGAACTGGGGATATTTACATAACTGATGAAGTGAAAGGGGCAAACCAGTTGCAGTCAAAACCCTCTACACTGCATGTTTGCAGATACCTTCACACAAAGAGAGCACCAAAAAGTCTTGTAGACAGGCCATCAGACTTCCTGGCTCAGTTGTTTAAATTGAGAAAGAATGGGAATAAAGAATTATATGTGAGTGGATCACATGGACCATAAACAGTGTCTTTTCCTTGGTTTTTTTTCTTTGCCACGTACTAATAAGAGTCAGTAATAGTGGTGATTGTGTGAAGAAGGGGACATGGGCATCTGGCTGCACAGATACAAGATGGTGTGCTGAAGATCCACAGTATCCTAAAACCCGAGAGAAGGAAAGGGGCATGGTGGCATGTCCTCCAAGAAACAGAAAACTTTAGAAGTTCTAGGTTGGTTAACAAAAATACTAACAGTATAGAGATGACAATAACGAGAAGAAGGTAGGAATGAACCTCATGAGGAAAAATTATTAAGAATGGGATTACAGCATGATTTCTGTCTTAGAGCAGTTAATTAACAAGTCTCAGTTTTAACTACATTGGCTCTTCTGCAGTGATAGTGAACATGATATGATCACTAAGCTGTCTATTCCATTTCTACACTTTCCTGGAGTAGCATTCAGTAGGACTTTGGAAAAAAGCTCTGTTAATAGGTGAAGTGCATCTCCTCCTTTATAAGAGAAATTGTGCCGTCTGATTTTGGATTGCCATAAATTAGCGAAGGAGTCCCAACTCTGCCTGGTTGTAACAGATGGAAACTTCATCAGTCAACAGCACACCACCACAAATCATTCTGTGTTTCCATACTTTTTTCTTTGGTACTTCTGTCTATTTTAAAGTCTGATAAAGTTGCCATCCACAGTAAACATTTTGTATATAAATTGTTGGGGGGCGGGTAGAGGAAGATGTAGTTTCCGTCACTTTTCTAGTGTACTTAAGGCTAAAAGCAGATCCTATTAAACATGAAGCTCTAGAATCAGTTCCAAAGCTAAATGCATCACTGCTGTAAGAAAATAGAATCAGGTTCACGTGGTGCTAACCTAACAGTGTTTTTTGAAAGTAAATTATGGAGAAGATGCAGAAAGGATCAATTGGAAATTTACAGTCAAAACAGAGAAATTCTATCAGCTTGTGGCTGGGGGAAAAAAAAACAAACAAACCACAAGATGACTAATATGGTCCCAGAGTGATGCAAGAGGAGCATATGCTGTGGATTCTGCTTTGGGGAATATGGGAGAATAATTTTGAGTGGGACACAGGAGAGCTGCTCCATCTGTTGCGTCTTCAACTAAGACAGTGCAGTTAAAGGTTAGGGTACTCCATTTTACTTGACAAAATAAGATGGAAAAAGATATGTGGTAACACAAACATAGTAGGGAAGCTGCCTTAAATGCTTGACTAGAAAGGTAAAATCTTAACAGCTTTTCATCTAGTATTTGTGCAGAGCATTTCCTCAAGATGAGGTTGGACAGTATAATCCTGTGAAGTGTGGGGTGCTCTATGATGATGTACAAGAAATGAAATAGGTAGGTATAGAGCAATTTGATTAGGGATTGATCAAGATTTCAAAATGCCTACTGTTGTTTAGCCTGGTTCCTCCAGGCAGGCAATTCAGGAACCGCCCTATTCTGAGGGAACAGCTACTGCAGCACCTCTTCTTCGTACTTCCCCATCAGTAATGTTGAGTTTTATTCCATTTGGAATCAAATGCATAGGAAAAATCTAATTTGAGGATTGTCAGACTGAACTGCAGTAATAATGATGACTTTTGCATCGTGTGTATTAATCTCCTGTATTCTCTTATGTGGTCATGGAATACGAGACCATAGGGCTGGCTGGACAGTAAACTACCATATAGCCTGACAAAAGCCACACAATTGAGTCTATTCAGTGCAGTTTTCTACCTGTCTCATCTGGATGGGGATTTTTTGTTTCCTTTTGTGGTTAGCATTTCTCTCATGTCAGCAAATACAGTCACATACTTGGACAGCAATATCTGTTCCTTGTTGTGTTTATGTGCTGCATAAATTGAGACAGAGAAAAGACATGGATTTTTGTCTATCTCCAAAACGTAGGATAATACCTACAATTCAAATGTCTGTGAAGCTACAAGAGTTTCAATTCAGCTGTGTACTAATGTGTTCAGATAACACTGCTCACAACAGCAGTTACATTTTGTTTAACAAAGAAATATTATTTTTTATATGACTAAGGCATCAGGTAGTTAATAAGGAAAGCTGAAAATACTATGTGTGTATATTTCACATGGCTCTCTACCTTCGGTTTCATAAGTGATTTAAAGCTAACTTTTTAATTTTAGTACATTCTTTTGCATATATAAATTTGTTAGTTTTCTTATTGTGGTACATGTTGCATTTCAACCACATATTTTTGAATATTACAAAGTTAGTATCCTAACTTTACATGTATGGAAAATAACGTGCAGTATAGGCTATTCTCTCATTTCTACTAATAATAGTTTTCAGTGAGTCTGATTTGATGCTTTTGTCTCATGCATTTGATGTAATGTGTACTTTGTCTGAAGCCTTTTTTTTTTTTTTAAGGAAAGAGGTGGATTTGTGGAAACCAATAGTGAACTTAATTGATGCTTAATAGAAAGAAAAGCATTGATTTTGACCCTATTAAAAGAGCTTTGAAACAACACCTGGTGGACGGCAAATTCGAGGTGGAAATATAAATAACAGCAGCTTAAACAAACAGCTCAGAAACTGGGGGTGGAGGAGGAGGGGAAATAGGGTTAGTCATGTAGGTCATGGGATGGACAAAGAAGAAGATAAGTGAGTGAGTAATCAAATGCCTTAGGTGGTTTCATACTAATGGAAAAAAAGTAAGGGATGAACAAGCAGAACTGGAAATATTAGTATGCACCCCAGATCGAGTTAAATGCTCTAAAAGATCTGTCAGGATATCTTGTATAACTGGTATGTTTAAAAAAAAAAAAGTAGTTTGTTTTGTACATAGTGTGCTTGCCTGTATTCTAGAATAAGCTAAAGAAATTAAAGCCACTGAAAAAATCTGTGATTTAAAAAATATATATAAAAATATATAAAACACATATACCATCTGTGGTGATAGTTTTGCATGTGGGATTTCTACTTAGTTTGTTGTTAAGTGTTATCTTTCATGGACTGTAAATAAAACTGTCCACCAACTACCTATCAGACCATCTTGTGTACGTAAAAGTTTACCTACTTTGTCCAAGTGTAGTAGTTGGTAACAGGGAGAAATTCCCACACCTTTAAACCACGTCTTGCCTAAAATACAAGAGTTTTGGTCCACGAAATCTGCAAGCTCAAGTAAACTAAGTTGCTTTAAGATATCAAATGAAATTATCCAAGGCATAGAAATTGGGTGACAATGTCTACCTCGTCTAAAAATTTGAAAAACAAAACAAACATGAGATAAACATCAGCTGGGAAAGCAAGATATAAGCAGGAGTCTACCAGTGACGATACTACTGATGTCAAAGAGAAGAAAATAGCTAGTGGGAAGACATAAATTTGCTTCAATCAGACTGGAAAAAGCTGAGAAAATGAAAGAAATCTTTTGGAGACAGTGACTATGAAATGATCTTACATGTGTTGGGTTAATTGTTGGACTCAATCTTAAAGATTTTTTCCAACCTGAATGATTCTGTGATTCTTTTTTTAGAAGGGGAGGAGAAAGAAGGAGAAACTAAAATCAGTGGGCCTGGAGATACTGGTGACCTCAGATAATTTGTGAATAAGATCTCATGAAGACAAGTATAATGAAAGGAATTAACTAAAATGAACGTTGAGGTCTCAAAGCAGCGTATTAAATGTCCAATTCAGTGAAACTGAGCTCCTCTTCGTTCATGTGTGAAACATGAACAGCAAGAACTGCAGAAAGCAAGTAGAGCAGCTACTAAATGTGAAAGTGAAAGAGTCATGTAAAAATGAGGGCAAGACTGAAAGTTCAGGGTGCATTAATCATGTCTCCTGAGAGATGTGTTTTGTTTGGTAGTAAGAAATAGCTCCATACGTGCAGAAAGAAGACAATGTCGTCCAAGTGTTTGTCTGCTATTCACTGAGGAGAAAAAACTGGTAGCAGTGGGAACGCTAAAATGTTCAATGCTTGTGTATATTGCCTTTTTTAAAAAACAGTCATTTTGTGGTCAGCTAGCATAATTAAAACTATCAAGAAAGAGGGAAGATTAAAGAAAAACATAGCTCAGCCAAAAAACCTAAAACAAACAAACAGAAACCCCATAGCATAGGTGAGGTGTTTTCAAACTGTTACTGATTGTCTTCAAAGGACAGGTTATCTTTATAAGGATGGCTGAAAATTCAGACTTGAAAGAAAAAGTTGTATATTTAGTGCCTTGCTTTAAAAAGGGACAAAAAAGGCATGGGGAACTAGAAGCCTGTCAATTGAAATGAAAAATTCCAGGTCAAATAATCAGACAAAACTATTTGCAAGCAGCTGGGAGATAACAAAGGGTTGAAAAACAACTACCAGGGTATGACATGGCTTAGTTTTGATAAATTTAATCTAACTTGTTTGTAAGAGTCACAGTACTTGTGGATAAGGGATAACCATAAATGTCATCTTGACTCCAAGAAGACTTTGCTGACATGAGACTCATGCAAACAGGCTGTGTGCAAGCTAGAACTATATTTGGCTATGTGCATTAAGAGACGAGTAAGTAAACTTACAGTAATTATCCTAGTTCACTTTCAAACTGACACAGCACTGTTGGTTTCATAGAGATCTGTCTTTTCTCAGCCTATTCCTTAATGCCATCAGCTGACTGAGTGGAGGGAAATGGTTATAAATTTTGAATGCTACTGGCTTCCTTGAAACGACCCTTGTGTTATCCATGGGACAAGTTATAGGGCAAGAAGTACAAGGTTTGAATTGCAGAAAAACAGGTAAAATTGGGAAACTTCCCAATTACAAGAATATTGAAGCACTGGAATGGATTGCTTAGGGAGACAGCATTGATCAGTGTAAGTCTTTAGGAATGCCTGGACTTGTATCTCTCAGGGATGACAGATGTAGAGGTGATCCAGCTGTAGGCGGGGAAGTGGACTAGGTGACCTCTCCATCACTATAAAACAGACCTATGAGAGTTTGTGTAGAATACATTGCTTTTTTATATTATGTGTTGGGCAAAAATGTTTGTATTGTCTCCTGTACTCTCCTCCTCTTCGCCTTTGGGGACACAGATTTTTGTATGTCAGACTTGGAGTAGTTTGGAACATATTGTATATGTTAGCACAGATGGCAAGTATATTCCATTTAAAATGTAGTCAGTCAACCTGCTCATGGTAGCAGTTGTGAATGGTTATCAGCCACAGTTGTCTGTCCTTTATAATAGCCAAGTTGTTTGCAAACTGTTCTGGGCAGTCCAACTATTACACCAAAATATTTGCTCTTAAGGCTTCTGTTTTCTGAGGTTTCGAGTAAATCCCACAAGTAGATCTGCAGGCAGTGCTTTGTAGACAGAAATCACCTATGTATTTGTACAAGACAGTAGGAGGTCTCTAATCAATACACAGGGTCCAGTATGGCCTGTTTCTGTGTGACCAGTGGCTGTGGTTCGACGATAAACTCTGCTTTTGTCTGGCCTGATGCCCTGGAGGTGGCTTTTGTGCTCTCCTGGTGGGGCTACAAGTCTGCCTTACAATTGCAGATAAAATCCAGGTTGCTACAAGACATTGCAAAATCAGGTATTGAGTTGCACAAGACTTGCCTGCTGTTTCTAATTGACTGCTTCTGAAAGGGCCAGACCCTTGATTTACATCTGTGTACTTCACCTCGAGCTTTCCCAATAGGTGATTCTCAGGGTGGGCTTTTCTTTTCTTTCTGCTTTCTGCCTCATCCTTCATAAGATTAAGCGTGGTTGGGTAGAATTGTTAGAGCCAGTTTGTTGTCCTGTGCAACCTGCAAATAAATAATTTCCTAAAACCAGTAATCTACCTTACGCTGTAGCCCACAAGTGTGTCTTAATTCCAATATTGCACTTTGTCAGAAAGCCATATCAGTTGCAGTACACCTTATCATGTTGAAAAATTACAGAACGGGCCCGTCAATAACCTGATCAGATCTGCTGGTGTGTACACAGGTGTGCAAACTGGGTCACTTCATTTTTGCCCTATGTTCTATTTTGCAGCTTTCCTAAGTGTAAAATGGCTCTATGCTTCACAGGCACTGTATTTCTTAAATATTCCCAG
Organism: Pseudotriccus pelzelni; assembly: GCA_035584735.1. Classification (NCBI taxonomy): domain Eukaryota; kingdom Metazoa; phylum Chordata; class Aves; order Passeriformes; family Tyrannidae; genus Pseudotriccus; species Pseudotriccus pelzelni. Next base: position 5,525,637 of record JAWMRA010000130.1, on the reverse strand, counting down.
TCAGTTAAGGGTCCTGTGTGTGTGTTTTTCGGGATGTTATTACCAGTCTGAGCAGCTGGGCGATTAGTAAGAAGCAAAGGCCTGTGTTACACATGTCTATAGTGCCAAGAATTGGAGTGATACTGTACAGAAAGCAGCTATTGGACTTGATAATTAGTTTCCCTTTTAATCATTAGCCAGAATGCGTTATAAGGCAGGTAAACAAACTGTTTATTGTAAGTAATCCAGAAGACGTAAATGCCTTGTCATAGGACAAAATAAAACTCACTCCTCTGCAAACAGTGCTGTAAGCAATTTGTAAAGATGCTCTGGTTTTCCTTTCTGTGTGAATACAGCCGCTGAAAGAGGGTAATATTTCATAGCTGAATAGCAGGAATTGTCAATTTTATTAGAAGTTAAATTCACCTTTTCATCTTTTATTGCGACCTGTGCCCCATAGGCAGTTTGGAAAACAAAAGAGAAAAATGCAGCTATTGGTCTAAGTCTGTCTTTGCTGAAGCCTCTACAGTCTTTAACAGCTTTATCTTCACTGGCTCCATGCTTTTAAATGCAAATTGGGAACTGGGGGTGGTGCGGACAGACAGCTTTAATGGATTATACTCCCTGCTAACCAGCCCCTGGATTATTACAATGTACAAATGAACATGTGTCTGTAAACTCATGAAGAGCAAGGTGGGGTATTTGCTGTCACTTTGTGAGAGTTTTTCAAGTACAGGTGATTTAAAAAAATCTGGAGTTTTGCATTTTTGTTTTCTATTCTTAGGCATTTTAAAGTGTTTATGTTTATTCCATGAGCAGTGGAAGTAGTGAAAACTCTCTTGTGTATAGATCTGCGCCCTTGGGCACCTCTGTCCTCAGGTATCCTGGTAATGGCCTGAGCTCCCCTCTGCAGAGCCTGTATTCCTTTCTCTTTCCCTGTTATGCAGCACCTCCAGCTCTTAAACTGCCCTAGAGAGCCTTCTCCTTCCCTGCCTGTCCTCCAGCGGTGGGCCAGGGAAGCTTCTGCTACACCTGATTTAGAGCTGGAAGAGGCAGCTTCAGTTTTCCTCTTAGTGGTTAGAATCTTTGTTTGGTCTCAGTGTGTGATTTTTAGGCAAAAATCACTCTGCTTCTTATGTTACTGGCAAAAATTACTGCAACATTATGTAAATATAGTTGGCTTATTTACAGTCTCACGATGTACTTTATTTTCTCTATTTTCCGATACAGTGTAAAGGGAAATAAGTGTATTAAAAATTACATGGTGAAGGGCTGTGATATATCATCATAAGTAAAGCACTTATAAGAAGGAAGGTGCTTGTTTGCTTTTCTGAAGATTGAAACAATTTTCCATTTTTTTATACATTAGAGGTAGTTAAACTCTTCATGTATAAATATATATGTACACAAAGATATCCATCCAATATATATAGGCATATTCCTGCATTTAATCTTCAATAATTCTTTAGGTCAATGTGCATGTGAGCAGTTTCCTGGTAAACTCTATGAGGTATCTACATCTCATATGGAGAACAGCCCTTTGTTGTCTGTGTCACGAGGTGAAGGTTTTATGAGGGGTTTTTGCAAATTTTTGCAAATGTAATAATCAGGTAAAACCCACTGTAACTTTGATTGGTGGTAGCAGTGGGTCAGCTGCATCATGTTGCTGGTAATCACCAAATTTAGGTATTACAAATACATTTTTTTTCAGCATATGTTTACAGTCCTAAAGGAATTGCTTCAGTGTCAAGGAATTAGAATCCTCATGGGGTTTGCAGCTGTTTTCTGTTATCCTGTGTGATCACCTGCTACTGTTTCTTGTGACTCAGAATAGTGGTGTTAATATTAACTTAATTGTAAATATTACATGTGAACTGTCTCACCTGAATATTGCTTTCCTTTTTGAAGTGCAAATAGTCTTTGGGTAAGATGATGTTCTCAGGGCATCTTGGCAGGGAGGTGCTGGTGAACTCAAACAGGAGAATGAGGATTTAAAACATTTTAGAACTCTCCAAAACAGAAGGAAGCAGATGAGCTGAAGACAAGCTTTGGGACAGCCTCACATGACAGCAGTAAAACTACTTGGAGCATTTAGCACCATTTTTAAAAATCAGTTTGGGATGTTTAACTTGCTTTTCCTGTGCTCATGTCCTGTAGTGGTGTCTCTTAACATGCAGCATTTCCAGTGAGAGATGCAAAATCAGTGTCACATTCTGCCTTTGGGGAGAGTGCAGGGGGTGTGCCTACTTCCAGAATTAATCCTGAAGCTGCTTCCCTAGCTGTAGCTTGCAGAGATTATTTCCTCTGAAGAAAAGTGTTTGGAAGCAACTCATAGTTTAAAATGAGGAGGAAAGTTAATTCCTTACTAATTACAGAAGGAAGAGGGGAAAAGATGGTACTACAAATATGACAAATAGCTGGTGAATTTCCTCAAGGAATCTGATGTAGAAGCATTTGTGAAAAAGCAGGAGACTGTGTGTGGAATAGTGATGTTGTCTGCTTCTTTACAAACTTTCTTTGGAAAGAGCAGAGTTCGTAAATTCCCAGTGCAGACCTCTGGAATGGTGGTTCTTTGCATTGGCAGCTGTAAGTGGAATACAAGTGCTGAACTATAACCTAGTGGTGAGAAGATGACTCAAAAGGCAGTTTGTTAAAGCATCAGCCATCAGACAGTTTAAGTGGGGACATAACCAAATTTCGTATACACCAGAGAGAGTCAAATATGAGGAACACATTCATGAGAAACTAGGATTTATAATTTCTTTTGCTCCTGGAGACACTCATTAATTGCAATTTGGCATATATGTTTGCTTTTTTCTTCCTTTTTTTTTTGTCTTTTTAAAGCAAGTATGTGCATTCCACTGTGACTCTTTCAGCCTTTGTGGACAACACACTGCTATCTTTCTATTTTGTTCTGTTGCGTCTTTGTGTTTGTGTGGATCCAATCTAAAAATGTCAAGGACAATCATAAGCAGAACTTCAGCATAGTCTGTGTATATTCCTTCCATGTGTGGAAAATCATGTTTGCATGGGTTCAGTCAACTCAGTAGCAATGCTGAAGAATTCTGTGGGATGGCTCATTGTTCTGAGGAATTCTTATTTGCTGCAGAGCATGTAAAACATCTTTGCTCTGCATAAGTAAGTCATTATATTGCCATTAAAATGAATTCCATAATTTAAAATACCTAATTGTGTTATTTGCTCTGGAGATTTTGTATTTTTACTGACTAGTTAGTTTTGTTGTTTTTAACAATAACCACTTTTATATCTGTACTGAATATAAAAGTTATAAAGATAAAGCTGTTACCCTTTCAGAAGGTAAAGAAAATCAACTTCTCATCCTTTGAGAGGCTCTCTGCACATTAAGCAATCTGTTACAATAATCTGTAGATGAATCACCCTTGAGGGAAGTACTTTAAGACATTGTTAATTCCGTGTTGATTTATTTTATTTTCCTATGTAAGCAAGAAATAGTAGGGGAGTGGAATTACTAAGTCAGGTTACAGGGCTAAACAAAGAATCATAGAATTGTTTAGTGTTAAAAAAGACCTTTGAGATCATCGAGTCCATCTGTTAACTCAGCACTGCCAAGTCCATCACTAAACCATGTCTTGGGAGAAGAGACTGACTGACTGAGGGTGTCCTCCTCGGTGCCCTTGTCCAGGTCATCAGTGAAGATCCTAACCAGGCCTGGCCCCAGTACTGAGCCTGGGGGAACACTATTCATACCTGCCCACCAGCTGGATTTAACTCCGTCCACCACATGTCTTGACCATCCAGCCAGTTGCTCCAAGAGAATGATGTGGGAAACAGTGGCAGAGGCTTTACTTAAGTCTTGGTAAACAACATCCACAGCCTTTCCCTCATGCTCTAAACAGGTCACCCTGTCACAGGAGGAGATGAGGGTGGTCGAGCAGGACCTGCCTTTCATAACCTTGGACTGTCAGGCCTGATCTCCTGGCTGTCACATAATGTGACTTCTGGCAAATTAGCACAGCACTTACCAAAAATTTTCACTATTATGTTAGTTGGCATCCACTCTGAACTCGTGATAGAAAGTGTCTAGGAAGAACAGAAGTTCATCCAGCGGTTTCAAAGGGCATTTAAAGAGAAAGCCCAATCAATGTCTTGTCAATGCCACACTTTTATCAATATTGCTATAAGCAGGGAGAAGTCATTGTGCCTCATTTCTTACAGAATATATGTATATATGCATATATTTTTTCCTAGTGGAATTTAAATTATATTAAGATTCAGAAATATATTATGAAATGAAAAAAAGCAGAGCCCAGGGAGACAAGGGTCTGTGCAACTGCATTTTATGGGGCGCCGTCAAATATCCTAAGACTCTTCTACCTGGAAAGAAATGGCTCAGAGAGGCTGTGGTACAAATGTCATAGAGAGGAGGGGAATATGGCATTACTGCTCACTGCCCCTTTTAGTACAGAAGCTGAAGGATGTCAAATGAAGCGAGGACTTTTTGGCTTTTAAACCACAGAACGGAGTGTTACTTCATGCAGTCTGTAGCTAAGCTGCAGGATGTTGTGGGTGCTGGAGTCTTAGTTCATAGAAGACTTGGATAAACCTGTGGAAGTGTGATCAGTTAAGGGATGTTAAATGCAAAAACTGAATCTCTGGCTCAGAAAGTCCCTGGAAGCACTGATTGCTGAGAGTACTGGGAAAATGTGGTTTAGTGCTTGCCCCGTGCTTAGAAATTCCTTAGAAATCTGCTTCCAGCCTTGTTTCGAGGCAGGGTGAGCCTTTTGATTTGCCCCTTGACTTACCACTGCTATGGACCGCAGGAATTAAAGCAGGGTGATTTGGGACTCTTTCCCAGACATCACAGTTACCTTTTCTCGGTGGTGTTCCCAACAGGTAAATAACTGACACAAGAATATTTTCAGATGCTCCTAAGATACTTTATAGGCATTTCATGAGGGTCACACAGATTTTAAGTGAGATTTTAAGATACCCTTTCTTCACATCTCACAGTAACATTCATTCTGGAAAAGTAATTTTATAGAGAGAACTGTGTGAGAAGAAAATTAATTTTGATAGAAAAAGAAATGTTGCAGGGAAAATGGCTTGACATAAATAGCTGAGAGGGCAAGGCAGAACTGTGGTGGGGGAAGGGGTGGAAAATGCGGTCATTTCCAACCGCCTCCTTTCATTGTGGGATTGGCATCACTTAGGAAAGTAATTTTAACCTTATGGCTACTTTAATTTCCTGTTCTGTAAATCGGTAGCTGCTTAACTTCCCAGCTTAGTGAACAGTGATTTTAGTTGTACTTCAGGCATCTTCTGAAAAAATACCTACGTGGGGAAATACCAAAGAATTCTCAGTAGCCTTTTGCTTCTGAAAAAAAAAAAAAAAAGAGGAGGGGGGGATGCAATAGAATTTTAAAATTTTCAGAACACAAGAATTTTGTACTTCCTTTTCATATCTTTGAGGAAATTTCTCTCTAGTCTACTTTGCTGTTACTGTCAGACGTGAAAGGTCCGACAGGCACTCCTGTTCCTGTTTTGCATTTTCTCAGTCAGAAAACCAGAAAATAACAAAGCTTCCCTTAACAGGGCTTAGGAATCACTTCTAAGTGGGTTGTGTTCTTCCATTAACAGGCAAGATTTGCCTGTATACCCATTTGAACGCTTCACAGGTGACAATGTGTTGACCAAAGTCTTCTTAAGATAAATTTGTTCAGTAAAACAAATGAAAAGAGATTCTTAGGGACTTGAGTAAAACAAAAAGTACAGTGTGTGTGCCTTCTGGACATGTGCACACAGCAAATCTACACGGGAGAGTAAAGTGTTAGATACGTGTTTTCGTCACTTCATTTCATTTTCCAAATCTTTATAGTATAAAGTCAAAGTTTGCTTGCCAAATGTATTTAAAGATAATTTAGTCAGTGAAACTTACAGGCCTAAATAACTATGAATTTTCCCAAAAAATAGTAGTGTAGCATGGAAATGCTGAATAGATGCATGGTGGTTATATAGTAGCTATTTAAAGATGCATGTAAATGCAGAGTTAGGTATATTTTTAAGAAACACTCTTAAGGAGGGCAACAGTAGATGCAAATCTGAAATTTTTAGCCACACAGTATCAGATGTGTTAGAGCTCCTAGCATCCCAAGGATGCACATAATCCTTTTTCAGTAACAGAAGCTTGGCAACTTCAATATAAATAAAAGCTAATACATCAAAGTCACTACCAAATGCCTGAGTCTGCTACTAATTTGCATTTTATTTGTGAAGGTATGGCAGAAATTCTGTTCTTTGTAACCCTGTTATTCATTCAGACTTGAACTCTTTGGCTTTAATATTTTATGTGTCTTGTAGACTTTTGTTTCATGACCGACTGTTGTTCCCTCTTAGTTTGTGATAAGCAGTAACAACAGCTGTGGCAGAGACAACAGCAGTGAAGTTATTAAACTATAGGCCAAGTAGCTTTTTTCTTAGTGAAGCAATGTTTTTTCCAGTCTTCTGATTAGCCTTGAACACCATGACATAGCTTTAAAGTATTGTTATAAATTATAAGTTTGTGAAAAAATAATGTTGCCCAAAAAAGAATTACATCAATACCCGTTCAAAGTATTTCTGTTAGTTCAGTCTGCTTCAGTATTTTCCGTGGTAACGATTTAATTTTGCGTTTTAAGTTGATTATAGCTTCATCTTGAATAACTATATTGCTAAATGCATTTAAAATACTGATTTTGTTTGCTGTTTCTCGCAGGTGCATTCTGCTCCCTCTCCTGGGAATGAAGCCCCCTCAGCAGAGCCTCTTCATACTCGTGGATTCAGTTGATGAGGGCTGTAACGTTTCCGAGGGTGAACAGACTTCCACAAGTTTATCTGGAACAATTGCAGAGATTTTAGCAAGCCACTTTGAGTTCTTCCCTCCCTGGCTGCTCCTCCTGTGCTCTGCCCGCAAGCAGAGTAAAGCTGTTACAAAAATGTTTACAGGTGAGCACAGAGCATAGGAAGTGTTGGGTACCATAACTAGGACGTTGTATTTACCAGGCCCTGGGTGATGCCTGCATGCTTAGGTCTGAAAAATGACAAAAAAACAACAGTGGTGATTCTAAAAAAACACTCATCCCAGTTTACCAAGGACTACAGATAGCTTAAATCACACAAATATTTGGGAGTTAAATTATGTCTTTGCAATGCACCTGCCGAGAATAGAGCTGCTTTGAGTTTTCCTCCTGCTTTGCTCGTTTTATAAGGCTTTGAAGCAGTGAAGGTGATGTGTAAGTACAGAAGTATGTCAGCTGCATACACTCATGCCTTTTTCTTTAATCTCCCATTAAAACCTCTCCCTGTATTTGCAGAAAGTGAGTAAGAAGGTGGAATTGGAGAGAGGAATAATGTAGATGTGGATTCTTGGAGCATGCTTTTGGCAGAGGTTGCACAGTAAAAAAATTCTTTACAGCTTCTTCATCCAGGCTGTACTGTGTCATGAGAACATTTCTTCACTGTAATGACATTGTTACTGGAAGTTCTCTGAAATTTAATAAAAGGCAATATCTAGACTGGATTCCAAGCCTATGTATAAAGCCTGTGTGTACTAAGGACACAATTAGGACAAAAGTGTGATTATAGAACTTAGACCCATAGGCTTGCTCATTTGACAGTGGCAAAAGGTCAATGGGATAATTGCATTTTGGAATGAAGTACTGTATTAATCAGTGGCAGACATGAAGACTGGTATTTGGGAGTATGTGAGAACTAAAAGAAACTTTGGGGTAGCTTCACAGGGCTCCTTTGGGCATTCATATGAGAATAGTTTTGTCAAAGTTTGGCTGATTAGATATGTTGTCATTGCCAAAAAAACAGACAAAACTTTCTTCACAGCAGTTTTATTTCCTTTCCACTGAATCATAGTGTTTCAGAGTAGTCCTAAAAAATTGCTGTTGTTTTCTAAGTGTGTTTCCAGATGGAATTCCTGACAGGAAAAGTCAGCAGAACTAATGGATATGCCTTTAAAGTAAATTTAATTTCATTGAGTTAATGTCTCATTTCCACAGAGCATGAGTTGATGAATAGCATAAAGGAAGTTGATGTATGATACTCTAATCCCATCTTCACTGTGAGAAGGTGTAGGAAAGAAAGAATTGGATACAAATTGAGAAGGAATTTTAGGGTCTGTTTGGGGAAAGTGGTGGTTTAGCCACTATGAAAGAAAAACAGCCAGTGTGATAGCTACCCGCTTAATACACTGTTGGATGATTTTCCTGTTAATAGCCAATACTCGAGTTTGCAAAAGGTATAGTGAGGGTATGAGTTAACTTCAGAAATGTTGCAGCTTTGTGGTGTAAAACTGGAGATAACGTGGATTTCTTCTCTGATTCTAGCCTGGAAAGGATTCACTGATATTAAAGTTTCTTCTGGGACAAACTCTTCTTCTCCTCCTTTGTGGTATCTGAATGTTTACTTTTAGCTGAGCCAATTTTTAAAGCTATTTATATTTAATTGGTGGGCAGGCAGAATTGAAGATTGACAATAGGTTTTTGGAACAAAAAAAAAAATCAGCTTCACTGTAACTTAGTAAGATAGATTGGAATCCTTTTAGGATTGTTTTAGGAGAATGTACCCCATCTGTAGCTTTTTCTGCTAAAAAAGATTTGGAGTATAATATGAAATATGTATTAACCAATATTAACCTGATTGCAATAAGATTATATCTGTTTTCACTTAAAATTTTCGTGCAGTGAAAACTTTCTCCAGATCTGTCTGACAAATAGGTTTAGCTCTCATTTTAGCAAAGTGTTATTGATGACTGGAAGCAGGATTGCTGCAGTGGCCTTGTCCTGTGATGCTCTTTTTTGGGTGTCCAATACAGATGAGAGTTCTGCAAGCATCTCCTGAGCCAAAAATAGCAATGATGTGGAAGAGAAAGTCCAGCCTTTCTCATCCACCGTCATTCTAAGGGTGAATAATCTCTAAAAGTCTAAGAATGAGAAAAGGAGGAGGGTAGTTTAGTCTGGTCCTCTTTATTCTTTCACTTCTGTTGGTGACTTATTTATGAAAATTGAATAGTTGTGCTGAATCTGCTGCAGCTTGTGCTCTGGGCCCTTCGGTATTCCCAGATTCTGTAGTAGCACAATGTGCTACAGATTTTTTTCCCCTTACAGAGATTCGCAGCTTTCATTAATTTAAAAAAAAAAAAAAAAGGTTTTGCCTCTTGTGACTGCAGAGACAGCCTCAAAAATATGAACCAAATGTAAAATGATGCCTGCATGAGTCTGTGGTCACCCTCCACAAAGAGCAAAAAGACAGCCAACTGAGTGAAAAAAGGGGGGGAACAGATAATGCATGGCTTTCTCTTGCATGTGCACTGTCAATCCCACATCACGCCTCCTTGGTTTTCCTAACGACTTTTCCCCCAAATTTAACAATTCTGGCTTGCCCCCATAGTTATCCACAGTGTCTCCCACATCATCATTTGTTATCATTTGGCTACAAGCATGGACAGTCAAGCAGCTACATTAAACACAGTCTTTCCAACCTGAAAGTGGCACAGAACATCCATTTATTTTTTTTAAGCTTCAGCTAATGAACTAATTAAAACGCTTCTCCTAAAATGAGACTAAATTTTGAAGGCATAGGAGTCATTCTTACAAAACCAATTTCCTTTCTTAAATGTCCATCATAGTAGTTGAAAAACATGAGACATTTTAAAATCAGGCAGTTTGATTTAGATAAGTGTGAGTGAACAGTAGATAAATTCTCATTAACAGCACAAAGTTAAATAGACAAAAGTGCATATGTGCAAATTTATTGGTTCAAAGAGGCTTTTTTCAATAGGCATTTACTTAATTTCTTCTTTTTTGCCACACACATAAATCAAGTATCTGTGGCATCTGGCTTGATTATACCCCTCAATTAAACACTGACATTCTTCCAAAGAATTCCTTCTCGTGCATGAGGCATGAATGCACCAGTGAGGTACAACCCCTGCAGATGTCACATCTCAGGGATCCGTAGTTTTTATTAAGTTAATGTTAAATATCAGAAAGATACTGGAAACTCCAATAAAAAAGAATCAAAACGAGGTGAAAAGGTTGGGTTTAGACTCAGAGGTAAGTTAAGTTCGATTCACCCACTTGTCAATAGGCAAAACCAGACAATGTCATTAATTTTTCACTCTTCCTTTTTTTCTGCTATTGAGTTCCACCCATATATTTTTAAGAGCTGATATTTATCCAGATGTATTATTAGAAATCCTGGGAGCATGTCTTTCTCATATCTCTGCTATTTACTGGTTCTGGTCTGAATAGATGTGGAGCGTTGATTTTCTTGTACTGTTTCTGAAAGCTAAAATATAAGCAATACTTTAGAGAAATACAGTAAAAAATCACAACCCAGCTTCTGTGCACCCCAAAAAATCTCACTGTTTGGCGATTGAAGCTACTCAGGAGGTCATATTGCTGAATCCCCAAATCAGAGCAGTTGCCTGATTTGGAGCTGAGCCTTTCTGATTAGCTGCCATTCCATAAAATAAATAGCATGAGACCACGTTGGGAGATATTGCTTCCAGAATGAAGAATCTTAAGTTGTCCTCTAATTTTTCATTTTAGTTTGGAATTTCTTGGGATGACCTCATGTTACTTTAAAGACTTGATGGGAGTTGGATTTTGACTATAAAAGATAAATTTTACATATTTCTGTTGTTGTAAAATTTAGTTTTAAAATGCTAAAGCTTTGAAAAACTTTATTTTTTGTTTTGGTTCGGGCTTTGGAAAAATATTTTAAAGCTCTCTGTTGATTTCCCAAGCCTTTTAAATATTTTTCCTTTCTTGTCATTACCACTTTCAAAGCACTGTGCTAGGGAATTTCATATTTCCTAGTAAAAAAGCTGTGTGTGAATTTGGGACTTAATCACCTTGTAATTAAAGAGGGAAGGCTAAATTGTTTTAAATGAACTGTTACCTGTAAATCTAATTAAATAAACTTCTGTGCAATGACACGGACCAGTGAGAGCAGCAGATTTCAGCCTCATAGCACCTGCAGTAGATGCAGTGAAATTTGTAATGCACAATATACTGCAAGTGCACTAAAAGCCAAATGTGCTGCTTGAGTCAGCAGGTGCATTTTACTCTGCTGGATAAGTTATTCTTTTTGAGCAGGTGTGCATAAATGGCCACAAAAATACCTGATTTATTATATGTCAGATCAGCGGTGTAAATTATTAATGCCACATCATGGTCATGTTTGCAATCATTTAGGTTATTCTGAAGTTAACAATTCAGTTAAATACATTAAAATGTGTTTAAAACTTTTGTAATTTACAAATTCATCTAAAGATATGGAAGTAGAAGGATATTTTTAAGCATTTACTAGAACTTGCTAGTTAATAGCTTACTTCTTATTATTAAAGTTTGAGAAAGTTGAGATACTACAAAAGTATTTATAGCCAAGGTACTTTTTTTTTCCCTGCTTTGAATGACCCTAGATCTTGCCAAGAAATACATTTGGAACTGATTTGTTTACAGAACTGCCAAAAATGTAATAAATCAGGACAATCCATATTGGAGCTCTCGTTGGGTTGAAAGTGATGTGTTGTATGAAAAATTTTAACAATGCAAAAAGCAGGGTCGTGGGACTACAAGTTCTGTCTACTGCAACTCCTGTTTTGCTGAGCTTAAGTAGTTCATGGGAATGCTTCTGAAACAAAATGAGCTTTCTCTTAATGTTTTGGTGCTTCTTGTCCATGAAAGTGACTTATTGTATGGGGCAGGGTTCAAAAGCAAGTTTGCAGGATCTTTGTTTGGAAATGTAAATGACCTCAGTTAGATAGATATTTGGGGCAAAAAAACCAAGGCTTTGTTTTCCTTCTTCAAGCTAGCAACAAGAATTTAAGACTTCAAAAAAGTATAGCTCTATCTGTGAGGCCTTCTTTGAATTATTTGCTTATTATAGTATGGCATGGTGCAGTGGTCAAAATTAACAACCTATTTCTGTCCAAAAGTCTGTTACAATGGCAGTTTGTTAATCCCAGCCCTTAAAGAGCATTTCATCCCTGGAATGTGTGAAGACGTGTGTGAGTGTACTGTGCTTCTTGGTATCCAAACTTATTTTGAGATAGAAAATGTAGGATCTCATTTACAAGGAATATATGGAAATATTGCAGAGAAAAAAACAAACAATTTTTAGCTTCCATGAACGTGTAGCCACTCAAATAGTTTTAAAACCGTTCTGAACTCTTCTGAAATTTATTTACCTGTCTGAAGAGCTTTGATATTTGGTATGTCTCAGTTAAGTACAGATCAGGGTTATAGTTTTAGCCCTAATATGGAATAAAGTAGTCAGAGGATCATAGACTGGTTTGGAAGAGACCTTCAAGATCTTCTAGTTCCAACACCCCCACCGTTTTCAGGGTCACCTTCCACTAGACCAGGTTGCTCAGGGCCTCATCCAGCCTGGCCTTAAACACTTCCAGGTATGGAGCATCCACAATTTCTCTGGGTAATAATACAACCTTATTTAAGGGAAAAAAGTCCAAACACACAAACCCTTCCTTTTTCACTTGTTTTATTTGGAGGGCTTGGGTTTTTATGTCACATCCAAAATTATTTTGTTATTTTCCCACCCATTTTGGGAAGCAAAATGAAAATTGGTTTCTCAAAGAACACTTGCAAGATAAGGAAGAGTCTTTTGCTTTTGAAGCACACATACAGGGACTGAGGCACTTAAACAGTTATCACTCTGCAAGTTTTCCTGGGAAGGCTGGGAGTCAGGGGAGGTGAAGTGTAGTCATTAGTCAGGCAACACTGAACATCAGCTGAAATCTCAGGATTGCTGTTGTGCGAGTCCATTGGGGGTTTTCTCATTGTGGTGAAATGAAACTACTGAAAAAACACTTGAGTAATGTAAAAATACAAATAGCTTACGTTGCAGGTATATAGTGGAAGGAAGGATGTGGGCAAGGGATTAGTGTGAGGGGTTGGGGATTTTGTGAGCAGGGTCACTTACGACTAAACACACAGAGAATGAGTTTGCAGAGCTCTCTGCCTGTCCTCATTCAGCCCAGGGACAAGTTCAAATCAGTACTGGCAGAAGCAGAGCAGTTCAAAGGAAGGTGAGCGAACAGGGTTGTGTGTTCGCTCCAAATGGAGCAAAACAGAGCTGTTCCTGTGCACATGAGCCAAGCAAAGGGACACTTGTCTCTAATTACAGCTCTGTGTCTGCACGTGACTGTGAATCCATGCACCAAGCAATGCCCTGTTTTTAATGTTATTTTTTCACTTGCGTGTCTTCTGAAGGATCCTGACCTAGAAAACAGCCTTTCACTTCAAGTGGAAGCTTGGGATCTGCAGAGTTGCAGGGCACTGTCTGTTCTTACTCAGCAAAGTTTTTTATTTGGGTTATGTGCAAGAATTAAGGGCTTTACAAAGTTACGTACAGAATATTTTAATAAAATACATAGTAAATAGATGAATTATGCCATTCTGCAGGTCAGGTTAGGACATCACTTGAATTTGTGGCAAATGAGGGTGGATAAAGATAGTTCTTTTGAAAGCAAAAAAAAAAAGAGCCTCCAGAGCAAATATCCCCCCCCAAAAATAATTATTTTCTTTCTCTCCACCTTCTTACTCAAAAATCTTCAAGTAGTCAATCTTATTTGTGTAGTCTTAGCCTGTGAATTGACTGTGCAAATCCTCTTCAGTGGAAAGAAGCATGATTTTGTTTTAGGTTTTCTATTGGTTTAGCCCTATTCGGTTTGTAGTGCTTCCATAATTAATAAGGGAAGCAGAAATATTTTAGTAATACTTCCATAGCTTGCCTCTCAGTTCTGATCTGTTGCGTTTGTTCAATGCTCATGTAGACTAAACAATTAACAGGGACATTCAGGACTTTTGCTGAAGCCACTGGGAAACAAAAAACACAGCTCTATTATCAGCCTGACTTTGCTGTCAGAACAAGCTCCCAGACTGAGCAGTTTGATCCACAGAGTGTTCAAATACAATAAAACCATGGATTTAGAAGCAGTGTTCTTCAGAGGCTTGCTTAAAATTATTTGTTCCATGGAGATAGGGCCAAAATTGAATTGAATACATTGATCTATGGTTGCTTCTCCTTCAATAAAATTTAGAAGTTCAGTAACTGCTTTGGTTTGAGAAGCAAAGTTGGGTTTTTTCCCTGACTAGCTGAACTGCCTGTAAGGAAATGTGTGCAGTGTGCTGCTCTGGAGGATTGGAATTGCAGCCTGTCTCTGGAGGAATGAGGTGCAGTTCTGGCCTGAAACACAGTTGTCGAAGTTGCTGTGCCTGTGACCTCTGTGGTTTTCCCATGGCTTCGGGAAAAGCAGCGTTCAAACACTGTAATGTGTCCCTGTAGGGTAGGTCTTCATCAAATGCTTTCCTTGGCCCTACCAAAGCAAATGTTTGAAGCGGCAGAGATAGCCGTGTATCCATATAACTATGTCTTTACTCCACCTCGTTCCGGAGAGTCTTAATGGCTGCTGAGGTGGCCATAGGGAATTCTTTCCACGTGCTGCTGAGAATAATGTCCTTTGCTTCGAGAGGGGAGGGAATGGGCACGGTCTACACGCATGAAATAATTTCCCTTTTTCCTTTGAAGAGTAAACAAGTTGGAAAAACAATGAGATCATACAACTATGAGAAAACCTGTTTCCTTGTACAATGAGTCACCTGCCAAAGAACCAGGGTGTTTATCTAAAACTCAGTCCTCACTTTTAAAAAGTAGATAATTTTTGGTGCACAGAGATCTAAAGATATTTAAAACTATTTTTGAGTGTCTCTTCTGTATCATAAAAGCTTTTAAAAGACATTGTGGTGGTCAGGTTAATGTTTTATATACATTTCATCATGCATATGGAGCAGGTATGAATAACTTCTTCTGTAATTACATTAATATAATAATTGTCTTAATATAAATAACTGAAAATCATTTGGAATTCCAATGTTAACCACATCGGAGAAGGGATTATTCCTTTAATAGTATAATAGTACTTAATAATTTTATTTTGGTTGTAGTTCTGATGGTTTTGCATAGGTATTTAGTAATGTCCAAGGTAGACACAGGGTGCTAATTCAAAGTGATTTTCACGATTTTCTGTGTTAATAGCACATATTTCTTCTTATAGTAGATGATGATCAAAATGCATCTATTATCAAAGTTTTATGCTGTTATTACTATTTTACATTCACAATGTTTACAGGAAGAATATTGTATCGTGGGTGTTCCCCACCCAGTCTTTTATTTACTTTTTTTTTAACATTGAGTTAAGCAGAACTGGCTCAGAAGTAATTATAGCTTTCTTCCCTCCTAATAGGTTTTCGAAAAATCAGTCTGGATGACCTTCGAAAAGCTTACATTGTGAAAGATGTGCAGCAATATATTCTGCATCGTTTAGACCAGGAGGAAGCCCTGAGACAACATCTCACAAAAGAAACAGCAGAGATGCTGAATCAGCTTCACATCAAAAGCAGTGGTTGCTTTTTGTATCTGGAACGTGTCCTAGATGGAGTTGTGGAGAATTTTATTATGTTGCGAGAGATCCGTGATATTCCAGGAACATTGAACGGCCTGTATCTTTGGCTCTGCCAGAGACTTTTTGTGAGAAAACAGTTTGCGAAGGTCCAGCCTATTCTTAATGTAATTCTTGCAGCCTGCAGACCCTTGACCACCACGGAGTTGTATCATGCGGTGTGGACCAAAAACATGACGCTGACAATGGAAGACTTCCAACGCAAATTGGATGTCCTGTCGAAAGTCCTTATCGATGGCCTGGGAAATACAAAAATCTTATTCCATTACAGTTTTGCAGAATGGTTGCTGGATGTAAAGCACTGTACACAGAAATACTTGTGTAATGCAGCAGAAGGACACAGGATGCTGGCAATGAGCTACACCTGCCGAGCAAAGGATTTAACACCATTAGAAGCTCAAGAGTTTGCGTTGCATCTAATTAATTCAAATTTACAGTTAGAGACCTCAGAGCTGGCCTTGTGGATGATATGGAATGGCACGCCTGTCAAAGACTCCCTGTCAACCTTGATTCCCAAAGAACAAGAAGTATTACAGCTGCTGGTAAAAGCCGGTGCTCACGTCAACAGCGAAGATGACCGCACGTCTTGCATCGTCCGGCAGGCTCTGGAGAGAGAGGACTCCATTCGCACCTTGTTAGACAACGGAGCGTCAGTAAACCAGTGCGATTCCAATGGGAGAACGCTCTTGGCCAACGCAGCGTACAGCGGCAACCTTGACGTCGTCAACCTGCTGGTCTCTAGGGGAGCAGATTTAGAGATAGAGGATACTCATGGGCAAACAGCACTTACCTTGGCTTCTCGTCAGGGGCACACCAAGGTTGTCAATTGCCTGATCGGATGCGGGGCCAACGTCAATCACACGGATCACGACGGCTGGACGGCGCTGCGGTCTGCGGCATGGGGAGGGCACACCGAGGTGGTGTCTGCACTCCTTTATGCAGGAGTCAAAGTGGACTGCGCAGATGCTGACAGTCGAACGGCGCTTAGAGCAGCGGCTTGGGGAGGACACGAAGATATTGTGCTGAACCTGCTTCAACACGGCGCTGAAGTTAATAAAGCTGACAACGAGGGCAGAACGGCGTTGATTGCAGCCGCCTACATGGGGCACAAAGAGATCGTGGAGCACCTGCTGGATCACGGTGCAGAGGTGAACCACGAGGACGTGGATGGAAGAACGGCGCTGTCTGTCGCCGCACTCTGTGTGCCGGCCAGCAAGGGACACGCCTCGGTGGTCAGCCTGCTCATCGACCGTGGGGCCGAGGTTGACCACTGTGACAAAGATGGCATGACCCCGCTGCTGGTGGCTGCTTATGAAGGACACGTGGACGTTGTCGATCTGCTTCTAGAGGGAGGAGCTGATGTTGATCACACGGACAACAATGGCCGTACACCGCTTCTGGCAGCAGCCTCCATGGGCCATGCTTCAGTTGTAAATACTCTCTTATTTTGGGGTGCAGCTGTCGATAGCATTGATAGTGAAGGTAGAACAGTTCTGAGCATAGCATCTGCACAGGGCAATGTTGAAGTAGTACGGACTCTGCTGGACAGGGGGCTAGATGAAAATCATAGAGACGATGCAGGCTGGACACCTTTGCACATGGCAGCTTTTGAAGGTCACAGGTTGATATGTGAAGCTCTTATAGAACAAGGTGCTAGAACAAATGAAATCGATAATGATGGACGTATACCTTTCATATTAGCTGCACAAGAGGGTCACTATGATTGTGTGCAGATGTTACTGGAAAATAAATCCAACATTGATCAGAGAGGCTATGATGGGAGAAATGCTCTCCGGGTTGCTGCCTTAGAAGGTCACAGAGATATAGTTGAACTACTGCTTAGCCATGGAGCAGATGTGAACTACAAAGATGCTGATGGCCGGCCAACACTTTATATCTTAGCATTAGAAAACCAGCTTACAATGGCTGAGTATTTTTTAGAAAACGGTGCAAACGTAGAAGCAAGTGATGCTGAAGGAAGAACAGCACTCCATGTTTCCTGCTGGCAGGGCCATTTGGAGATGGTACAGGTGCTGATAACATACCATGCTGATGTGAACGCTGCAGATAACGAGAAGAGATCTGCTTTGCAGTCTGCTGCATGGCAAGGTCATGTGAAGGTAGTGCAGCTTCTCATTGAGCATGGAGCTCTGGTTGACCATACATGTAATCAAGGTGCTACTGGACTCTGCATTGCAGCCCAAGAAGGGCATATTGACGTTGTCCAGATATTACTGGAGCATGGTGCTGATCCAAATCATGCCGACCAATTTGGGCGCACAGCTATGCGAGTTGCAGCTAAAAATGGACACTCTCAGATTATTAAATTACTGGAAAAATATGGTGCATCGACTCTGAATGGTTGCACTCCGTCTCCAGTCCACACAATGGAGCAAAAACCCTTACAGTCAGTCTCTTCTAAAATGCAGTCCTTAACAATGAAGTCCAATAGTTCAGGGAGTACTGGTGGAGATATGCAGCCCAGTATGCGGGGATTATCTAATGGGCCTGCGCACGCTTTCAGTTCTCCTTCTGAGTCCCCTGACTCTACAGTTGACCGCCAAAAGTCATCTTTATCAAATAATTCCCTGAAAAGTTCCAAAAATTCTTCTCTCCGTACCACATCCTCGACGGCGACTGCTCAGACAGTGCCCATCGATAGTTTCCACAGCCTGTCGTTCACGGAGCAAATACAGCAGCATTCCCTGCCACGCAGCAGAAGCAGACAGTCCATTGTTTCTCCTTCTTCCACAACTCATTCCCTAAGTCAAAATCATAATTCGCCAAGTAGTGAGTTTGAGTGGAGCCAAGTAAAACCTAGTTTGAAATCAACGAAGGGTAACAAGGGGGGGAAAACAGACAACTCCAGCAAGTGTGGGTCAGCTGGAAAGAAAATAAAGCAGAGTAGTTCCTCCCAACCCAAAGTGTTAGAGTATGAAATGACTCAGTTTGATAAGCGAGTACCTACTGCCAAATCTGGCACAAGCATGCCCCTGAAATCAATGCCGGCAGAGCCACAGTGCAAAATTTTGGTCCCGCCAGCTCAGCAAGAGGTTGGTCGATCTCAGCAGCAGTTCCTGATTCATCAGCAGAGTGGAGAGCAGAAGAAGAGGAATGGCATTATGACGAATCCAAACTACCATCTGCAGAGCAATCAGGTTTTTCTCGGCAGGGTTTCTGTCCCACGAACAGTGCAGGATAGAGGGCATCAGGATGTACTGGAAGGTTATCCCTCTGCAGAAACGGAACTCAGCCTTAAGCAAGCCTTAAAACTTCAGATTGAAGGTAGCGACCCAAGTTTCAACTACAAGAAGGAAACACCGTTGTAAAAGGTAACTTACCCAGTCACAAAGGAACCAAATACCTGTATTTCATCATGTGCATTTAAAACGTGCTAAAATAGCATTTTATTATCATTTCTCTTGATAATTACTTTTGTAATGAAAACCACAAATGTTAAAATCTTAAACTGGCAAGTATTTGTTTTGCTGTTACTTAAAAGCATCAGCTGTAGAGGAATTGGATCACTGTCATGTTTTCTGTTGAATTCAGATTGCTCAAATTGTGCCCCCACTGGCTTTGATACATGAATAAATGAAAGAGCAAATTTCACCTAGCATTGATTTTGAATTTTCAAACATAAGAATAGATGGGAATTCTAATATGTGATATTTTCAGACACAGTCATTATTTCATTATTTACAAAAATGCTTTTCAGTAAGCTTCTGAAGGTTCTTATAAGTTACAGGCAGGCACTCTTCTTAATGTGGATTTCAAGGGTGAAGTCACAGTAGCACAATTATCTAGAAATTAAAAGGAAAAGTAAAAGTGCTATTCTAAAGCTTTGATTTTACGTTTCTGTTACTGTAAAGGTAACCCTCCTATAAAAGAGGTGGCTTTTCTCAGAGGAAGATTAGAAATTTCAGACCATGCTGTAGCTCTTAATCAGTGGAGGCAATTTAGATTTCTCACTTTCTCTCCCATACTGAATTTTAAGCTGAAAAAGTAATTATAAGTAGGTTTTTTTGACCTGAATTGTCAGTGAGTCAGCTAAAATAATTCTATTTTCTCCCTCTTCCTATTAAGTTTAATCTTTTTTAGAGTAATGTGTTAATAATTAATATATTTTCTGTTTGAATTTGTGAGAAGCAGCATCCATATGAAATGTATACCCTTCTCTTATTGCTTATTCACTTATTTCTGAAAACATTTCTTTTTTGTGTAAATGCAGCATTTTGGACAGCTCAAACTGCTGCTCCTTAGAACAAGAATGTTCTTGCCAGCTGACTCAGTTCTGCTGCAGGTCATCACAGACTGCGAGTTTCTAGGACAGTTGCAGGTGGTGGAGAATCCACAAATGGGAAGTTTTCAGCTGTCAAAAACACACAGATGGGAGTTTTCCCAAAATGTCCTGGAAATTGATTTCACTTTAATGGAAGAGGTATAAATGTAGCTGAGGTCCCTTGTGAATTGCAGAGCAGTAGAATATTCTGCAGGACCCTAAGTTGGGGTTGGCATTTTGGTTAAATTAAAATATTTGAAACAATAAAGTGTTTCAAGAACATACGTACTATAGCCTGCACATTTGTAAAATGTAAATATTAGCAAAAGGTCAGATGAGCTGTGGAGCAGGAAGAAAGGATGAGGCAACACAGCAGGAACAGGCATAGAAAGGAATCATCAGCTAAGAGAGAATGGGCCCTAAATCTTCTTAAAAGTTAGAAGGATTTCAGATTCCCACAGTTGTGCATCATGCCCAGACAGGATTTAAATTGTAATTTTTTCCTGCCTCCATAAAACATTAAAACATATAATTAAGAATTGTATTTCCTAACTCTTATGTACCTTCACCTGACATTCATTACTCACTTTCATGTTTTACTTTACTGCAAATCCATTGTTTGGTACTGACCTGAGATGTGTTAATCTACCTGACCTGCTATCAAAAGACTGGGTTTGATGATTTTTTTCCATCTTTGCTGATTTTAAAATATAAACAGCGCATAAAAAAAATCTGAACAATCTACATATAATTTTAAATTTGGGCTTTGCTTTATCTGGAACAAATGGTATATTACTGAATATTCAGGGTTTTCTCTGTGAAGTTTTTGGTTAAGGATAGCACTTAGCAAATGGCTAAACAAAGAAGTACGAATAACCTAATGGTTCCTTTTGCTTTTTCTTTTAACCATTTTCCATTGCTTCATTGTAAAGATGGAAGTTGAAAACAGTTTTGTGCGGATTATGAATTGCTTGGCGCAGGCAATAATTTAACTCCTCTTTTGCCAAGTCTCAAGCACAGAAACTGTCATTTCCCTGACCGGTGAATAAATTAGTCACCTGCAGAGAATCCCGTCAGAAATGCTCGATGGGAGCACCAGAGGAATGGTTTTCCTTCCCTGGCTGCTGCTTCCGAGCACTATTCAGGAAGCTCTCCTGCTGTGGGGACCTTGTAGCTGCTTTGGATGGCAAGAGAGCACAGGGAATCAATCATGGGATTTGGGTTAGGCAGGAAGCACTTTGCATCATCAAGTTGTTGTTGTGTGCTTTAAACTTTAATTAGAGATTATATAGCTCCCTTTCTGACAATATTGTTTGTATTACAGACTATTTCAAAACTTAATGTTTTTATTTTGTCCTTCCAGGCCAATTCCATGACGCTGTGAACAGAAGCCCTTCTGCTCTGAATGATTTATCAGCTGGCGGGGATGAAAGCATATAATGCTTGTTTAGTCCACCTAGAAATTCAAGAATGTGATTACTACAGTACAGTTACCTTAATTACTGTAACGTGCCTACATTTTCAGGCTGCCTTCTCAGTATAACCCTCTGTGCTTCGAAATTTTATTTTGTGTACTTTGTATTTAATACAGAGAATGAGCACTTTTTTTAATTGCAGAAAGATATATGCTGTATTTCCCTGACCACAGCTGAACATGGTAAGAACCAGGAACTCTGATTTCCTATTCCAGATCGCTTGGTAGAGGTGCATGTGCCACAGTGAACTGTGTATGGAGAGGCAGTGCTTTTTGTATTTATTTTTCTGTAATAAGCAAAGAAAATAAGCGAAGAGTTTGTCACATTTGCATTGTTGTCCTGTATGGTCAGTTCCCTGTGTACTTCAAAAAGTTCTCTCCAGAATTATAAGTCTTGTAACAGTATTTTATAAATACTGTACTTGTGTGTTCTGTCTGTGTAATAGCTGTTCAGTGGTAGCAAAGGAGTCGGACTGCGACCACCTGCAGTGTCTTTGGGATTTTTGAGAGACAAAAATCCACTCTCTGGTACTACAGCACCAAATCTGGATGGCAGACTGGGACCACTGAAAGCAATAGGTGAATTTTCTCTTGGACACTTGGTCTTCAATAGCCTCCGTTATTGTTACGGTAATGAGGTAACTAATATGGGTATGTCTGAGGTGCTAAAGGTCTGATCCTGCTTTCATGTATATCTTTATACATTAGAAACAGCTCTTTCTTTATTCCAAGGACTGTATTGAGAATGTCAGTAAAACAAACCGTGGAGAATACTACAGACACTTTGTTAGGGAGGCTGAGAGAATATACAGCCAGAGTACAGTGGAAAAGCACATGGTCAGTGACAGCGTTGCCTGGGGAGTACAGAGATTACTGAGTTAGCCCTGTCCTGAGACAATAAGTAACTCTTTAAAGCACAAACTTGTATGAATGTGGTTGCTGCTTCAGGTGGCTTAGGTAGAGCCAGCGTGAGTGTACCAGTACCTGGAGCTTGGTTAATCTGGATAGTCTACAGATAATGGAAAGCTGGTTTCCCACTCTTACAGAAGAAGAATTTTACTTACATGAAAGAGAGCAAAGTCAAGGTCATTGCTGTGAAAGTGAACAGTGTGAAATTTTTCTTTTGAATGTGCACATCTTACTTGCACAGTTCTGCAAGTGATAAAATGAAACTAGTGGGTTATTTTCTCCTACAAATGCAAGCTATATTCTACTATTCACCATTACACAGCCTTGCTCTTTAGAAAATAAGCCTATTTTTGTATGCAAGTATTTCTTCTAAAGGCTTAGGTTTCATCTTTTTCATACTCTAATTCTGATCATTCCAGAAATAAGATGGCAGAAAGCTGAGGTTATTTTTCATAGATGATTAATTAGATCCTTAAACTTTGATAAATGGCCCCTGGATGTAGATGTAGTGGATATTCTGAGGCACTAAAGGGCTTCATGTCTGGTTATTATGATCCAACAGTCATCAACTTTTTTTTTTAAATCTTGCACCTCCATTCTTATTTGCTTGTTACTAAATGTAAAAAGAATCTTTTATAGTCAGGCATTGAGCATATAGTAAAATTAGATGTTAGAAGTTAACACACGGCAATATTGATTATTCTGAATGTTTCATGTATCGAATTTCTTGTCCCCGTGGGACAATTATAAAATAAACATAACAGGAGTCTGGCAGAATGGCCTTAAGAGGCTCAGAAAAGAGAAAGTACCAAAATTATTTCAGCAAACTTGTTCCAAACCTCAAGTGTAGTCCATTTGCAATACTGTGCAAGAATACGACTTTTCTTAGTTATTAAATGTATGTTTTGTTCTGTAGAAAGGGATCCCTGAATGCCAACATTTTTCTACTGACCTTGACTGTCATTGGGATAATATTTATTTAATTTTATTGTGTTGTTATTAATTGCACCTTGTGGACAGAGGACGTAAAAATATGGCCAGTTTCACAAGGGGCCACAATATATAGATAGATAGTCTGGTGGGTTTTTTGTGAATAATATTTACATCTGAAGCAGTTGCTGGTGAAACCCTCCATCCAAATCAGCAGAAAGTAGACCTGTTGAAAATGTTTTCGAAATGACAATTCTTCCACACTTCGAATATCCCTTTGGAACAGAGCATGGATTGCTTTAAATTATCCACTTTCTCAGAAGGTCTGTGTAATTCCATGTTGCTGTTGTGTGTGATTTTTAGCACCACCGTTTGTGAGGGTTTTGTGTGCCAAGCGAAGTTGCAGTTCCCCACGTTATTCCCTCTGCTCTTCCTGTTTGTGTCCGTACAGTGGAGTGGAGGTGAGCGGAGGTGCAGAGCTGTGACTCCACACGGTTTCTTTTGCCAATGTAACAATTCTCACAGCCAAAAAAACCTGAATAAAACATGAATCCTCTTTTTCTCCAGCCCATTTTGCTGGTCCTTCTGAGGTCGTCTCCACAAGACATCTAAAATTCTTGATGGGAGAACTAGGGAAAAAGACTGTTTTGTGGACACAGCTGTCAATACTGTGTGCATGTGGAAAAACACATCAGAAGAGAAATGCGTTAAGAGATACAGAGGCACAATTGATGCATTTTTGTCTTCTCTGTGATCAGTATTGAAAGCATTACCATTTCTTTAAAACTAAAAAGGTATTTTCCCTCCTCGGTTACTCTGCTATGCAAATGTCTGTTATGCTTAATACTCCCCATCTGAACTCCTCAGTTAACATGGTTTGCAGATAGACTGTTTTTTCCTGGAGTGGGTTGTAAATAGCCTTTAATGTACATTGAGTGAATTTCACATTGTAAAATTTTTATTTTATTCCTTGTATTATATTAAGCGAAAATCCCTGTGTATATTAAAGTGCATAATAAATATATTTGCTTTTCAGCAGACATCTGTTTTAATTTTTCTACCTCATTTCCTGGGACATTTCAGGAAAAGGTTATTGAACTTGATTAACATTTGTGTAGTACTGAATGAAACATGATGTATATGTCCAGTAAGCAGTCCAGGGTAGCAAACCTGAGACCTCAGTGTTAATTCCTATGACCCTGAGCATTTGCAGGATAAAATTTGCTGTGTGTCCTTCAGTTTAAAATGACCATTATATACTGTAGGGCAAATAAATTCACTATTTCAGTTGCTATAAGTCCTTTACCACTTCAGATGGATTTTGTTAATTATCACCTTGATCAGCGTTTCCCTGTAGTGTTTTCAGTTTAAGCGAAAGCTCTCCTACTGATGGCGGCTACTAGTTTTTCATGAATTTGTTATTAGAAAAGGTAGGAGAGAAAAGTTTTCTGGTCCTTGCAATAATCCCCTTCACCCTTATGATCTTGTCTCACTTCCACTTTGGATTATAAAGGCACTGTGATTTCTCTGCAGAGAGTTGTTGAGTGTGAAGGAAGAGTTTGGCTGTGCCTTCTGGTTCAGGTTTACCTCCAGGTATTTTCGTTCACACAGATTTCAATGGTTGCTGGGCATGGGTTAACTGATTTCTGAGATTAGGAGAATGACAGAATTGTCATTAATCGTTGACTTATTTTCTGTGTATTTCTGTTGTTTCTCACAGGGATTATTGACCCTCTTTTGTTAAGTTTTCTATATCTGAAATAACAAAGTATGAGAAGCATTAATTCAGTGGCTATTTTTCATTGAGGCAAAGAATCATTTGCACTGAATTAATCTGTAAGTTATATTTCAGAGAGACACTTTCTTCAGATAATCACTGTAATAATATTTAAATAAAATTATCCAACACCTGTTTCAAATCTCTTATTCTATGGAATATAAACAATTGCATTGAATAGCGCTTCACATCTTCTGTGAGATCATTACAACAATCTGACTTGTGTATTACCAAGTAGTACCAAAATTTATTTTTCAAAAGAAAGCTGAGACCGGTTGGCACAGGGAACTAAAGCTTTTCAGTTGGAGGCCCTTTGAGAGACAGCAATGACAACTTGGCATTGATCTAAATCCTAATCATTTTGTGTTAAAAAGAGTCACAGGAATACAGTGTGGGACTGAGAAATCTACTTGGCAAATCATTTTATTAAAGAAGTCTCCAAATGTATATAGTAGGTAATATAAACAGATTGAACTTTAGGAATAAATCTGATTTACTGATGTCCCAGAAAGACCTACTGTTCTTACTTCTATTCTTGCAATTTTGTATTAGACCTGTGAAAGCACAGAATACAATTACAGGTGGAGTTTAAGCTGGAGAAAAACAGCTTCTATTGGGCTCCTGTGACAAAATCATGCGTCTTCAGGAATGTAGTTGGTGTTCAGTCATTTTTTTCAAATGGATTAAGAACACAGTAAGGGATTTTGTGGTTTAGTTTGAGACCTTTTTCCCTTCTCTGTGCCTCATCAGTTCATCTTGGACTCCCCAGCCTGTTCTGTAGTTGCCTCTTGGGGCTTGCTCTGGTGTTTGCACAGGGGATTGGCAGCACTGTGGTAGCTTTCAGCTGTTAGTCTTGTGTATCCTTGAAAAACCGGGAGATGGGGAGGAGGCAGCAGGGAACAGCTGTGCTAGATAGAGCTAATCAGAAAAATAATTGCCACTTCTTAGAATCTGGAAGGTTTCAAGCAGTTACTTCTGGTTTAAGGGGTTTTTCTTCCATTGAAGCACTAATTCATGCTTTATGTCTGAACTGCGAACAGCTGGATGGCAGGAGGGTGTTGGATCTCCAGGCAGGTGACCCTGCATACCCTGGGTGTTTTATTTGGAACTGCCAGAGAGGGCAGGAAGCTTTTAAAGAGTCTTTTGCAAGATGTTTGGTGCCTTTCTCCAAGGAGCATGCCAGCACAGGAACCTCCTGGTTCCTGATGGCATTACAGCTTTCTTGGTGAAGTTGATACTCGGAAAATAACAAGATTCCAGAGAGAAGAGTTTGGGAGATAAAACAGAATAAGCTGTTGAGATTTAGTTGTTGGATTTGTGGGGTTTTTTTTCTTTTCCCCTATAACTTCTTTCATGTAACTTATTTTCTGTCTCATTCTCCTAGGGGAAAAAAAGAAAGGTAAGTAATAAAATTCTCTCTGAGTTAAGACTGTAAGCACAGCTTTTATCTACTTGTTATGTCTTGGTGAACATTAGGCAACCTCATAGAGAAACTCTTTAAAATTCAAAGCTTTATTCATAGATGACAGAGTGACAGAGTGGGCCTTTATTATTATTTATTCTGTTGTCTTCCATTATACTGGCTCTTCAGTTTATCGTTGTATTTTCCCCAAGAATAACACATTCCAGTTTTTATAAGAGTTACCCTGCTGTTTTTCCTTACTGCTCTCATAGAAGGTGTTACTTTCCGCCAGTAAATCCCAAAACATTTTACAGAAAAGACAAGAGGAATATTGAGATAAAGATACATTTGCCCTGTCAGTCGCTTAACAGGCTAAAAACAACATCAGGAAAAGCCCCTGGGTCTCTCCCAGCACTAGGCAATTCTGCCGCCTTGATTAACCTGTTGTCTGGCATTAACTCATCTCCTGCTTTTTTTCAGTTGCTTTTTTTAGTTGCTTTTTCTGCATTTTCAGTGTAACACGCTGGAGGCTGTCCATGCAGCTGGGTGCCTCCAGCTCCAGCTCTTGGCTGGCTGGCTGAGCTGTGTCAGAGAGAAGTCGGCTCCAGTTTGGAGGCTCCTGGGCGAGCAGGTTCCTGCAGCGTTGGGCTGAGCATCACCTCGCTGCATCTGGCCGCTGCTGAGCAGCGTGGCGCGTGGGACAGCTTGCCAAGCTCTCTGTGTAGTTGTGCTCACTTTTGCTGTTGCAATCAGAGCTTTCAAAAGCCCTCTTGAAAAAAAAAAAAAGTAGGGAAAAAAAAAGAAAAAGCTTGTCCAGGAGCCCAGTTGACAGGTGAGAACTTTGTGAGAAGCAATACTGAGCACCCATCTAGCCTTTGTGTCCTGGTGCTAGTTTTCTCCTAATGTAATACTCTGAATTGAATGGAAGGTAAATGAACATGAATGATTCTGTCTCTGCTAATATTTAATGTCTCCCTTGTGCCTTGGTTAGCTGTCAGCCTTTTGACAAATTAATGGAGATGCCTGTTTCTGAAGGCTGTCATTTGATGGTATTCATGGTATGGAGAGACAAGATTCTTTTACAGGCACAATGTTCAAAGCAGATAATTTTTTTGGAAGCTAGATGGGACCAAGTTCTGTATTTATCCTGCCTGTTGTGCTTTTCTGGAAGACAGGAGCTAAAAGCACCAGAACCAGCTATGTACAAGGTTTAGTTGTGTGAGAGAAAACAAGGAGGAAAGGTTCATGTCATCCCAGAAGTCTTCAAAATGCAACTCACTGTTTGCCACATCTGAAAACTTTATTGCTGAAACAAATCTTGAGATGATTAGAGGGTGCATAATGAAGAGTCCTCATTTGTGCTCAGGAGATGTTTGTTGCAGACCAGGAATTAAGCAGAAGCACATTTGCTCTGACTCTGTTGCAGTGTTTCTCCTGGTAACACCATAGTTAATTCACTCTGCTTGTCATCTGCTGAGATTTCCCACCAGAGGACTGGATGTAGTTGTTTTTGAAATGCTTTTGCTAGTTACTCTTTTAACATGTGAAATTAATGAACAGAATTATTCAGGGACGTTCTTATTTACATGAGGCCGAGACTCCCTGCTTGAGCAGGTACATCAATTTCCATGGCAGTACTTGAAGAGTGCGGTTCCCTTCACCTGAGGAGCGGTAGCAAAATCTGTGCCTAAATTGATACTAAAGTGCTTTTTGGCTCACACTGCTGGCTCATTTACATGAAGCCTGTTTCTGTATAAGGCTAAGTCTTTATCGTTTGCCAAGATGAGATGTTGGATTTAAGAACAGCCATTTCAGCCACATCAGAAATTCATCCAGCCCAGCAACCTGTCATTAGCTATGACCAATATCAGATGTGAATAGAAAAGTATCCTATTTATTCAGGATAAATTTTCAACGATTTTTCCTCTAAATGCTCTCCAGCTGTTTGTGGTTCAGGGATTTCCAAACCCAGAGACAGTGTCTTTTATCATCAATATTTTCTGTGTTCATCAATATTAAGTAAATCAGCCAGGAACAAATGGCTGAGATGGGAAAACCACATTGTAATTTATAAATAGTATTTAATATTTTTTCTTGAAGGGTAAGACCACTGGACAGTCAGCCACTGAACACAAGTTTTAAGGCCTAAGTAGATTTATACCAGAGCTCTAAATGTCAAAAAATATTTGTTCTGGACTAAATATGGAGCAGTTGGTATTAGCATTATAAAATGCAGAAAGTAAGTATATTATTTAGACCAAAGAACTTCCTCACATCTGCTGAAAACCTGTTTTGCAACAAACAAGAAAAAACGTTGCCCCAGATCCTTGTAGAAGAGTTGGTAGGTCTTTTTGCATAGAGACAAGACAGTCCCAAGAGCATCAGAGTTATTCTTTCCTTATTAACAATGTGAACGAACTTGAATATTGATTGACTGTCTCTCCAGCTAGTATTCAAAGCCATCAGGTGCTGGTAATAAGGAATGCATACTCTCAAAAATTAGTGTTTTCCAAATTAAAAGTGGGCACAAAGGGGAACGCAGGTGCAAGGGTGTATTTCTATTGCGCTTCTCGACAGTACCGCCATTCAACACGGCAGGAACTGGGTGAAAAGGAAAATTAATCTAGCAGATGTGCTCCCTCCTGCATTTCCTAAGCTCCCAGTTTGCCAAGCCGTATTCCCCAGGATCAAGCATTTACCCTGCAGAAATAATAACACTGTTTGTCTTTTCAATCTGTTTTCATTTAACTCTGGGATTTTCACAGATCACATGGACAGGGACTAGAAGTTGCCAAGCAGTGTCAAGCTGCTTTAAACTTGATATTCCCCACACTTCTAATCTACTCCTTTAGAAATAAAACAGGTTTCCACAACTTAGATAACACCATGGTCAAAATATTCCTTGGCTCCTTCAGTGTTCCTACTCTGGCAGGACCTCTGGGTTGTGGGCACTGTGCCTCATATGGCAAACCCACTCTCGATTAAATCTCTGTTCTCGTTTAAGTGTCCTAATTAGGGGGTGAGGTGGTGCTGAGCAGAGAGATGGACAAACAGAGGGTGGATGTGAAAGAGAGGCTTTATCTGTACATGGATGTTTGTTACTGCCCAGGGAAAAGTGTGGAATACCTTGTTTGAACGCCCGGCTCCACAGCGGGCAGCAGCAGTGAGTGGGGCACTGACTGACCAGAGTGAGAGCTGCCCTTTCGTAACAAATGTGAGATGATAGTGGGAATCAAAGCCTTCAAAAACACACGAGTGGCTCATTTTTCACATGTCAGAGGAGGGTAGCATAGCAAAAGCCATGCTAGAAAAATTTTCCTTGAACCTTGACTTGGGATGGATATAGCACAGGATATGAGGTATGGGAGTTTTACCTTGTGAGAGGAGAGAATCCAAGAGATTGCTGAGAGTGCCGGAAGAGGCCCTGAAAAGGAAGATCTGAGTTGAAGACTAAGTTAGTGACAGAACGTGTTCATCTTCCTTCTAATGTAGTCTGGGCTATGCCCTCCTTGGGAAGGGCTGGTCTGAGGGCATTGTTTGGATATCAGAGTGCTGCCATAGCCTTAGGGTAGAAAGCAGGCTAGCACGGTGTGACCACTCCCTTCAGAGGAGGACTTTAATCCATGCATTCACTAGTTTGAAATTACATAAGGCTATTTAAGTGTGTTTCTTCTGTTTTGGAGATGGTTTGCCTTACTCTGTTGTGCAATTAAGACCAGCAATAGCTTGTTTTGTGTAGCACTGCTGGGACTGCAGTGTGGTCACGACATCCAGTGCTGGAGCAAAGTAGCCTTACAAGAGTTAACTCCCAACCCACCCCCAAGACTGATGGCTTTGGGCAGGGTTGCCTCCCCGGGAATAAGTTCAGGGCTATTCAAAGAGCTTGAATCTCTTTCTAAATATGAAATGCAGCCAGCTTATGACACAGTTCATTCTGTTAGTTAAGATTAATAAGGGAGTCTCCAGGTACACTCCCTCAAACATTAGTACTGCGGGATGTGCGTGGGAATGCCATATGCAAACATATGGCATACAGGCCAGCGAGCTTATTAGCCCTAGGGCAACCTTGGCTTTTCCTGACCTGTGCTGGCTCCTATAGGGTGAATTAATGCAGACCCTGAGCCGGGAGAAGAAGACAGCTGAGGCCAGGACTGCTCCTGAGCTCACATGGCGTCGTCAGAGACAGGACCAAGTGGCGAGACCCCACGTGTCTCAGCCCATCCCCAGGGCCCTTCCACTCCAGCTCAGCATGGCAGCTGTGCAAAGCTGTTTGGGTGCCTCTGTGCCATCTTTTGGAGGTCTCTGCGCCACTGAGCTGAGAAGCTCCTACAAGTGCTGTGGGGCAGGTTGGAAGGCAGCAGCAGGGTGGGCCAGGGGTAGCAAGCCTGTGGGGCCCCAGGTGTTTATATTCCACTGCCTTGCACTCCCTCTCCTGAAAACAGAGAACCAGCCTGCCCACTGTTGGATGGAGGTGCCTCTGGGCGATGATCCCAAGCTGTCCTTTGAAGCAGTGGAGACCTGTTGGTGCAGCTCTGTGCCTGGGCCAACATGCCCTGTCCCATCTGTACCAGCTCTGCTCCTGCCAGCCCAGTTCATGTGACCAAGTGGGAGCTGGCAGACCTGGTTGTGTTGATCTGGGGGTGCTGGAGCAGGACTGAGGGCTTGCAGTGGCCCCATCACTGGTGAGCCCCTCTCAGACACTGGTGACCTGATGTGAAGATTTCTTGCCTCCATCTCTATAGGCTTTGCAGTGTGTCTTTTTTTTTTTTTTTCTCAGTGGCTCAGAAGCAAAATGAGTTTCCAACAGGAGGTGTGTGCTATGATTAGCACAGTGCCTGTCTCCACTTTCTATCTGAGGTAGCTTCTTGGCAGAACTTACTCTCTAGCATTAGGTTGTTTAGGAGAAACCAGAAAAACATATCTGCTCATTTTCCACAACCACTTTAATCCCCAAATACCTGTTCAGACTGAAGTTTACTGCAAAGGGAGAATTAGTTTACCTTAAGGTAATCCAAACAGAGCATGATGGAACACTGCTTCACAAACTGTTACTAGCTCGGCTGGCAGTGGGTGACAGATCTTTATAAACGTGGAACAGGCTGGCTAAAAAGGAAAATTAATTCACATAGAAAGAATCTCCATATTGCTTTTAAAAATTAAATAAATAAAATGAAAGAAACAAACCCTGAGCCTCTTTCCTCCCACCAGACTGCAGCATCTCAGAAAGAACAATGCAATATCATGTGGAAAAATGCAGGCATAATTCCCAAATGTTTTCCCTATCTGTTTTTATTGCTGCAATAGTAGCTTATGAAACATTACTGTAAAAAGACTCAAAACATGAGTCTGAAAAGACACAGAAAACAATAAAGTTAAGCCTATACAAGTGACTCTGTCACTGTCCTTCAGTATTCCATTGTTCAGTGTAGAGGTGCAGAATGAATGAATGTCATTCATTTATCACTTATTGATGGAATTGCCTTATTAGTAGGCATTAATATAGGAGTTCTGTAACTGTAATTCCACTGAAAGAATGGTATTTTATTGCTGAGTTCAAAACCCATGAAAAAATACTTCAAGATCAGATTTAATCTGTGACAAATCACAGTGGAATACCCTTTGGTCAGTCCTTGGCATTAACCAGATGCAGCGGGATTCAGACTTTTCTGTTGTACCAGAAAATGACTCACATATTCCTCTTTCATCCTAAGGGACAAATGAAAAACTGACTGCAGGCTCTCTTGCCACTATCCCTTCCTGCTCTTGGACCCGTCTTGTGCTCAAGCTGGGTTTAAAGAGAATAAAAGATGGTTATGTTTAAGAGATTAAATATGCTCTGTTATCACGAGCTAGTCCCTAGCTGTGGCACTGTGCTGAATTTGTGCTGTATCCCCTTCCCAAGGCATGATAACAGTCTTCTTCCCATCCCATTTTAAGGTTGGTTTGCTTCCACTGGCTTTGCAACTTTCTTAATCACATGGCTGGCAAATTGCTGCTGCTTTAATATATATTAATGTATATATGTATATGCTATCTTTGCATGGATCTTACATCTAACTGAAGTTTGGCCCCATGAAATTATGTTTCTAGTAGAGTATTTTGACCACTATAGATGCTGATGAGACTCAGAGCCTGCTATAACTGCAGGCATTACAGACCCAGAGAAACTGTCTTCAGGCTCGTGCCAGCAAATTGTGATTAATTTCTTTGTTGTGGTGCAAGCTGGTTTCTGAACATGTTCCCCATTAGCTCTGTGAGCATCCAGTGCAGTCACTGGCATGCTCTGCAGGGCACATCCATCCTCCTTTTTGCAGACCTGACTGCCACATGCAGGACCAAGCTCACTGCAAACCTCTGTGACGTTTTCATCCCTCTATCTTTACCTCCAAACTAGGAAACACTTCTTTTTTACTGCTCTAATGAGCCATTTGGAACAAGCAGATATGTTCTGGTCTCTTTATTATACGTTATAGATATATATATTTAAATGTATATTACTATATATATGTGGAAATACTGACAATTCATCTAAATTGAAACTGTTCAGTGAAAAGAAGATTCAGAGAAAGCTCCAGTTTTAGTTTTCTGCAAAGTTTGAAATCTTTGAAGCATTTTCCTTTGCAATTTTGTTACTTCCATTTTTTAAAGTAAAACTTACAGAAGTAAAAGGCAGGTGTAAAAATGTAAGGCTTGAGATGAGCAGTCAGCATTTTTTTAGCTGATTTGATGCAGTTTCCTCCCCTTTAGATTTCTGGGTCAGGGTAGCCTTCAGATGTTGAGTCCAAAGTCTTCAAACATCAAAAGTTTAGTCTTTAATTTTCCTGTCTTTTTGCCATCCAGACTTCTTAAATCTGTCATGTGCCAGGTTTTCCACGGTGTAGGGTTTTGCCTCCTTTAGCTTGTTTTATTTGATCAAATCACTCGGAAGTACGAACAGGCATATTCCGGTCTCTTATTGCTCTGCTCTCTGGATTTCCTCTGGCTGCCGTCCATTACGGAGATGGAAAGAGGCACAGGCACGACTTGGCTTTGTGGGGAGCAGTGGTGAGGCTTCAGAAGCAAGTGAGACGGCACCAAAGAGCATGGGGGAGGAAACTCATTTCCTCCTCTTGCATATTTTCCCCGTGATTTAACCATTCCAAGCACCCTATAGATCTAAAGTCCAAGCACGGGAATCTTATCTCCTCGGATATAAAGTTTCAGAGCTTCTGCTCAGAATAAGCAAACTGAAGCATGTGTACTTTCCCAGAATATATTAGTTCATATTTTTTGAGTGTTTCCTATCCTCCTTGGTCAAACTGAGGGGAGTCAGCTTCATGGTCATAAAAATACATACGCCTGAAACCTGGAGTGTCCAAAGGCAGAGAGTATAATGACTCATGTTTTGTCCAGGCACAAAGGAACAAGGAGAGGTCATATATATAAGGAAGAAGTTTTTTAAGATGAGGATGGTGAAACACTGGCACAGGTTGCCCAGAGAGGTGCTGGATGCCTCAGAAACACTCGAGGCCAAGTTAGCTGGGGCTCTGAGCAACCTGATCTAATTGAAGATGTCCCTGCTCATTGCAAGGGGTTTTGTCCCTTCCAACCTAAACCATTCTGTGATTCTTTCATCTCAGATTGCCCAGAAAACCCATACATGTATTAAACCTCAGTATAACCAAATTTTTCTTTACAGCACCATACACCTGGAGTAGCTTCATTGGAGTTACCTTTAGATTGATTCAGTTAGAACCACCATTTAAAATCAGTGGTGAGGAAAAGAAAGGTAATCTCTGTTTCTAGGAAAATGTTATTGTGAACTCTGTTGACTTACAATAATAGAAATAATGCCTTTGTTCCTCCATAAGAAAGGGTAATTATGTTTATTTTAGACACAGTAATCTGCTTGGAGCTGACTGCAGAAGATC
The DNA here is from genome assembly GCA_035584735.1 of Pseudotriccus pelzelni. Lineage (NCBI taxonomy): Eukaryota > Metazoa > Chordata > Aves > Passeriformes > Tyrannidae > Pseudotriccus > Pseudotriccus pelzelni. Next base: position 5,491,460 of record JAWMRA010000130.1, on the reverse strand, counting down.
AAGTAACCAACCAGTGTGCGATCTCACTCTCCATGATTCAGGAGTTACATTCTTTTGTCCTAAAGACTCCACCAAAACCAGCTTCCAAACAGTTAATGTAGCTGGTAGAAGATCATACAAATTTGGAATCTAAGGTGGCTTTAATCTGACTGGAAGTTGTGTTGTACTGAGTCTCTAGTGCTGTTATTTACAGCACTACAATCGTTTTTGTCTCTTACTTGGAGCCACGGCTCTGCCTTAAGTCATATCACCTAATGCTGTGATCAGATTTCACAAGTTAAGCAGAGTCACACCAGATCTGGGTGTGATGGGAGTCCTTAAAAATATGTCTAGTGCTGCAGGCAAAGGCATCTGAGTCTCAGCTGGATGGCTGTGCTACTTCTTGGGGGTCTCTCAAGATGAATGAAAAATTATTTTTGGCACACAGCACAACTGCAATAAGAATGAAGAAGGGTACAGGGAATGCTCCCCCTCTCTTCTGTCTCTTTAATCCCATTTTACCTTTGTCCTTCTGTCCTCTGCATGTCCTCTCTGTGGTGGGGAGGTTGTCCTTCTGTTCTCCCCAGCATGTCTCTACCTCCCTGCTTGGTGCTTCTTCATTCCTTACCACCAGCTTTCTGACAAAGAGACACAAATTTCACTACCAAAGCAAACCTAGTTGCTAATGATATTATTCTTGTTGTTATTATTATTTGTTATTATTATTACTACTACTATAATTATTGTCATTTTAGCTAAGAACACAAAAATGTGTTACTTCCTAGCTTAAGGTATTCAGAGGCTTCTTGAGTGCTTAAGACGTACAGAAAGTGATAGTTCACATCCTTCTATATCCTTGTTTTATTAAAGAAAGTGTTAAAGCTAATTATATGGACCCCTGGGCAATTACTGGCTCCATTCAGACACAATGAGTGTTAATGAGAATTATGCTCTTTTTCTTCTAATTCAGCATAAACCAAGGCCTATTGCCTCCAGCTCTCTACTGCATAAACCCCAGGATGTATTTTTATATCTTTCTTTTTGGTTTAGCATTGTCTTGAAGAGAATGTTTGACAATAACCTTTAATTTGGGGACACGCTCCTGCAGCATGTAATTAAGGCAGCCAGTTGGGTTTTGGTATTTTTTTTAAAAAGCAATCAACCATCAGTGGAGTCTTTTTAAAGACCAGGAGACCTCCTCCTTCTTACGTTGTCTAGAGGACATGTAGAGCTTTTTTCCTTGAGAAAATACTGTTCCTTTCAAATATATTAAATATATCAAGGTATTCTATAGATTGTCTTCTTGAAGGTAACTTTTTAAGTTTTTGCTGATGTAACAAAAAGAAAGTTGGGAAGTGTTTTGATTATAGCTGGGCTCAAATTGCATTTTGAAAGGGAAAAAGTCTTTTGATTATTTCTTAAATAATTGCATGTGATATTACAAGCTCCTTTGTAATGTTTAGATAGAAATAGTTTATATATAAATAGAGACATTTAATGTAAGAGTAACCTGATATTGTGTTTTGAACAGTGCGATACTTCAAGCTCTACTATAGGATCAAAGGATTCTCATCTCAGTAGACAGCTGTTTAGAAAACAATTTTAATGATAATTGAAGAGCTAATTAGTTAGTTTGTAATACTTAACCAATATCTTTACCACTTCAAGACTTGCTAGGAAAGAAGGACAACACCCCTAACAATTTAAGCTAAAGGAACTCATAAAATATGAATTTAAATGAGCTGTTTAAAAACAGAAAGGAAATATTCTCTTATTTGAAAAGAATTCCTTTCAAAATGAGCTAAATTAGAAAGTAGTTTCAGCTTTAAAGAGGTTCTGGGAGCAGCAGTAATTGCATCAACGGATTTCCACACGAACTACAGCTGAGGGCAGTACTGTGGCTCTTGTTTTACAGAGAGGAAAGTTAAAGTGCAGAGGAGGGGCTGCCACTGAAAGCATCCTGTCCAGCTGCCAAGGTAAGAACCAATGGCCAAGTTCTGACTGAGTCTATGTGAAGGAAAGGATATCAGTTTGATATCTCAATCTATTTTGCATTAATTGGTTTGTTACATGAGTGAGGATTATCAGTTATTCTGTCACAGAGCAAGAGATTTCACAGCAATCTAATAAAAGGGGTTACAGTTGCTGTTGTTAGGATGGTTTCTGGGTGGAGAACAAGGAAATATGGGAGATTTATGGTGTGGAAACCAATATCCAGGCAAGATTTTCAGTTTTATTCTATCTACGCTGCTCAACAACATTACAATCTCTTTGCAGCCATTGTGCATACAACATTCCTTGAAAGGAAAGAGATAATATCCCGTTCTTTCTCCAAAACAATCTCATCCTTCTAATGGAGATATTTACTCATGTAAAACCGTGTGCTTTTTTCTGAAAACATTTTTATGGGGTTTTTGTGTTGTTTTTTTTTTTTTTATTATGTAATACAGTCATAAAACAGTTTGATTTTGAAGGGACCTTCAAGATCCTCTAGTTCCAACCCCTGTGCCATGGGCAGGGAATGTGATCTACATCGTTATAAGTACCAGATAAAAAAATAAAACATTCATGAATATGTTTTCAGAGGGTTTTCTGGCCTGCTAGAAACAGGTTCAAAGCCTTAAAGCTTGAGCTATCTTCAGGATTATACAAGCTGAATATCCCTGAAGAGACTTCTGGTCAGTGGCTTAATGGTTAGAGAGCACTGTGTTAGGGATTATGAACTCCCGTGTGTATTGTGCTAAATTGCCTGTGACTTGGTTTAGCAGAGGAAAAAAAGCTTTGACGCTGCACCAACTTCCTTTGACACAGGCATAACAGTTTGTGCCAGGCAGCTGAGAGACATCCTGCAGGAAAAAGAGAAAATGGGGTGGTTTAAATGGGATAGCAAAGTGCCGAAGAAAATTAGGTACAGCAATTATGATATATGTATTTTTAATTAAATTTCATAGGTTTTAAATGTCATTCAAAGAGAGGAGAATTCCCAAGGCTGGCAATCATTTTGCACAACTTAAAATATCTGTAAAGCGCTACTACCTTTCATCATGCCACTGAAAAAAAAGAAAAAATAAATCCTTGAGCATAATATGGAAGATTTACAGCACTGGAGAAGTTTGCAAGAATGACAATGTTGATATCCAAACTTCAATTTTGGCAATGCTTGCTGTTCATTTCATCTTTTTGCTTTAATCTCAGCAAATGAAATTGACTTTAAACCTCTGATTTTTGTTGCTCTCCAAGCTAATTCTAGGGCCAAAAATCTCTGTGATGAATATGCCTGAAGGATCATAGAAATTGCTGTGTTTGGTGTTTGCATTAGTGCAGGGTGTGCTTTGTACTATATATGCAAAAGTGCTACTGCTTTATCATCATATGGGATCTTTTGCTATAATATTTTCCTGGTGTTTCTGTTTATATTTAATTTCTCCTTGAGATCTGTAGAATACAATTTTACAATGGCAATATTCAGTCATCCTGGTAAAGAAAAGCCCAAGGACATATTTCTAGTAAGTAAAATCTCCGAAAAGAAAGGGACAACAGATAAAGTACCCCCACAGAAACAAGCCCTCTAGAAGATTCTGCTATTGAAAATATACAATTATCTAATCACTCCCATCCTGGTATGAAACATACAATTAGATTCTCTTAAAAGGGAACAAATGCTGAATGGATTCAATTAGAAAATTATTAAATAGAATATTGCTGAAGTTCAGTGCAAGGAGGAACCTGAAAGATTCATATAGTTCTTCTCAGTACTAAGACAATCACATCCATTGTATATTCTAACTTGCTCAAAGCAAGAGCTTTAGCAATCCAGGTAGGCAAAACATGAATCAGGAATACTGTTGTGTAAATAAGCTAGCAGACAAAGCCAATGTGAATGCATTTAAAATAATACAAGTTAGAATGACTCCTGTTCACCTCTGAACCTGAGTTTTCCTTTAACATGGCCAGGAAAAACCACCTGAGCAAGTTTCATGACCTCTTTAGCAATAGTCATTAGACAGCATTGTTTGTATCCCCATGAATGAAATTAGAAGAGCACTGTGGGAAGGCTGTAATAATTTTTAAAAGCTAATAACATATATATGGTATATAATGATTTGTTAAATTTATATAAGGAATCATTATATACCTCACAGCTATCAGTTTATAACTTAGCTGTAGCAAGACTGAGCTTAATGGAAAAACTATTAAAGTAAGAATGTGAAATCTTCCAGAAAGTAATGCTATCATGTGCAATAAAGAGTACAGAGCCCTTAGCTGTTAATCTCTTCCCTGGCTTCCTCATATCTGAAGCAGATCTTTTGTTAAGTGAATTATTGAAATTGAATGATAAGCAAAAGAAAACTGGAGGAGAAAATATTCTTTGTAAGTTATTTAGATATATGTGATATATAAAAAGATGGAAAAACTGGAGCAATTATAATTCAATACGCTTTGCAAAGCAGTAACAGCTGTAGTAAGATTATGGAGGTAAAAGTAGTTAAAATGCCAGCTACACAGCTCACTTCCATAAATGAGCAATCCCAGCACTGGGGTTTTGTGCACAGCAAATCTATATCTGTAATCTGGAGTCAACGATGTTGGCTATAAGAGTATTTTTTCCACAATCACAGTTATTTTTTCCAGCACATGAGCCCTGAATCTGGTTCCAATTTTCCTGGCTGTGTGCATCAAGTATTATTCCTGACAAATATTGTCTCTCTGAATGGTTTGGAACCGCCATGTGTTGGCAGGACCCCTGTGGTCTTTGATTGCAGAAGCTCCATCCTTGGCCCAGTGGAGTACAACACTTGGCACTGTACAGCCTCCTTGGAAAATGCCAATTATATCTGTGCAAAGAGTACAGATGCAGAGTTTTACACAAAGATATGTGCATATTCAGGGGTTTAGGTCTATGCAGTACAGTAAGAAAAGAAACTGAGAAAGAACTGGAAAACTCGACCTCTCCTCCAAACTCAGGGATGCATCAGCCTGGCAGTGCTGTGCATTATGGTGAGACATGTGGGATTTCTGCTGGCATTATGTTGGTTTACTAGGAAAAAAACCTGCCTCTAGCTTTTAAGATGGGCCTGTATTAACCCTAAACTTCAAAGAACTTGTTTCCAAGTTGGTAAACGGAGTTTACTAGGTTAGGTCAGGGGACTTCTGTAAATGCCACACCATGCTGGTACAATGTTAGCTGTTCTACTGTGGGTTTAAAACCTGTTTTGTCCTGCTGTAATTTCTATTTCTTCTTTGCTGGAAACTAGAATTTTTTTCTTACTGTAGTACAGTGAGCATCTTAAAAGAGGTAGAGGAATATTAGAAGGAATGCAGTTTTATGACAGCTGTAAAAATAGTTGATTCCATATACCTTTGTGCCTTGCAAAGCATTAGTAACTGGATCCTGGCTGCAGCATGTAATTACATTGCTTGATGCATTGTTGGGCATTAGTAGGATTCCTTCCATCTGTCTAATATTTCCAATCCAGGAATACTATCATATTTTATTACAGCCATTTAAAAATTCCTGTTCCTTTTCCAGGCTCGCTCTGGGTGTGATGATACAGAATTGCACCCAAAATATCTTAAAGGGAAACTAACCATTATGAAGCAGACAAGGATAGTACTTTTTATTACCAATGTCTCAAATGTATGCTTTTGTTAGTGTAAAATAGTTTTGGGCTCATTAAACATGACCAATACTTTTATTATTATTATTATTTTTGGAGAATCAGCAGTCAAATACAAAAATGCTTTTCAGAGACCAAAGGCTTCACAAAGTAAAAAATTAATGAATCCATGCTCTCTCACATTAATTATCTATTAAATTAACTCACCCTATAGGCAAATAACTTAAAATCAGATCTGAAGTGCTGTCAATTGTGTATAAGTATGAATTAGTATAACAAAGGAAGACAAAAGACCAGCCCCAGCTCTGTCACCCTGCCTCATCCTTTGTTCCTCCTGGAGCAGCTGGAGGTGCCACACATACACGAGATAAAAAGGAAACATCCAGCCTTTGCTGTTGGCGTTTCAGGGAAAACATAGTGGGCTGGTCTTGGGGGCTGAAAGACTCCGTGCTGCTCCCCCTTCAGCAGTGCTTCCCATGGAGGTGGATGTAACTCCTGCTCTGCAGGTGGCTCCAAACCTTCTCCCTGCCACTCACCCTGGCCCTGTGCCACTGGCAGTGGGGGCAAACATGCAGGGCACTTGGGTGTTTGCTTGCTGCCAGCCTTGGGAAAGCGTGGGAGCTTCTGAGCAGGGGATGCTGGGGCTGGCTGTGTGCCCTCAGTGAGCTGGCTGTGTCCCCTTCCCTCCCCACTCATCTGTCACCAGTGCCATAAAGGTAGTAATGCTGCCCTGATAGCAGCTGGCAGAGGTTTGGGCAGAGCTACAAATGGCTGCAGAGGGTTCTGTAAAACAGTTGAACACCTTTTTTTTTTACAAATATTTGAGTTTTAAATGTAATTATCCAATGTAAAAAGATGACTGTCAGCATCTTTGTTGCTCTGTAGCAGATATGACTCCTTAAAGGAAAACACATTTAGGCTCTTTAACTTCTCTTTTTTGGGTTAAACCGTTTTAAAATTTACACATGATGTCCCATTACTAATTAATTTCAGGGTCAGATTCTGGTTTTCATAATACACCTTGTCACTTTTAAAGATATAGCCTGGTAGGGAGAAAGAAACAAAATATGTTCCCTGTGCATTTCTGCCCTGCCCAACAAAAAATGGCAACTATCCAGAAACTGAAGTAGTAGAGACCATAGTAAATTCACTAATCACAGTAGGCTGAAAAAATCCTCAAGAAATTGCAATATAGAATCTGCTTGTTGTTTGCAGTTAGTTTGCATTTAATGGGATGATTTCATTAACATATTGAAGTGGCATCTTTCTGCCCCAGATCAGGGAAGTTTGCAGCAAGAACCATCCGCTGCTATCTTTATGCACAGAAAAATCTGGCAGAAGAGAATGTTGGATGTGTATTGTGATTCAGGGAGATGGAGGTGCTAAATTTCCTCCAACAACTTTTTTATGAACACCCATCTTCATTGTAGAAGTATCATTGTGTTGCTCCATTGAAATCTGAGCAGGAATACCATTTCCTGCCCTTCTGCTCAGTACTTTTCCTATTGTTTCAGCTGTCTGCCATGTCTTGCTTTGAATCATTGATTATAAATGACCTAAATTCTCGAATTACCATTTCTATATTTTCTTCAGGAAGCCTCTGTCAGATTCCAGGACAGAATATTTTAGGATGGAGAGCTTAAAATAGACACATATGATTTTGATAAATAAAAGAGAAACACTGCAGTCTGTAAAGCCATCTGAATATAAAAGTGGTTTGTCTTTTGCCCACTCTAATTAGACTATCAAAAATAGAAATATTGAGCCAGGCATATCCAATTAAGTTTGCCATTCACCAAGCTTGAGGCTTTCTTACAGAGACTTCTACCATAATGATAAGGAGATGGAAAAAGAAAGCAGTCATTAGCAATGCTCAGGGATTTTGGTTTTCTTGATGTGAACCACGGCTGTGGGAGATCTGGGAGGTGGCAGCATTCAGTGGCTTTTTCTTAGACAGTTCTCCTTCTAGTGAAGAGTATAATGATGGTCTTCTAGTGGGAATCAAAGTATGTTGACGCTACTACTGAAATGGTTCTGCAGACTTGAGGAATCAGCACCCTCACATTCACTAGGTTGTGTACTATTATGGGGTTGGAAGGGACCACTTAATTCTGATGGTTCCCAAAGAGGAAGGGTCTGGGGTCTTGGAACCGCTCAAAAGCCTTCTACATCACGCTCCTGAGCTTGGGTGCTGTACTTTTAAATTTTTCTATGGTATTTCTGCAAGATGATGAAGGATTGCTTGGAGATGGGGCTCCATAACCATCCTCTCACTGCTGTAAGATCTCTTTGCCCGATGTGTGTCGTGGAGCTCACTCAGCACCACTTTAAGTGTGCAAGTGTCGCTTTCTGAATAGTGCTGGCTCATGCCAGAAAGCTGTCGTTCACTGCAGCGGCGATGGCTCACTGAACAGTATAGCTTTTATAGTCAGCATCTTTGAAGAAAGACAACCAGCGCGATCTGTGCGCAAGTGATTGAAATGTCGCCTGCAAGACAGGCTGAGAATCGTTTTCTAGTGAGTGTCAGGAAATTCTGGGAGACAACGCATCGCTGAAAGATTAATTATCAGACAGAGAAGAAAAAGAAAAAGGAATTGTGAGACCAGTATGCACTTGTTCCGGTAAAAACTTACCTGAAGTAACCTTGATAAGCTCTAAGACTAAACAATTTATCAGTGTTCACTTGCCAAAGGAAATCAGTGAATTAGTAAATTATTGGGGTAATTTCCATTCACAAAAGTAGTTCATCAGTTCACAAATAAGAATATATCATACTAAAAACTGGCTCACATTTCCAACTGTGGATTAATAACAACTGAGTGCATGCTGGCACATAATTTAGATTCCAGCCATGAAGTCTCTGAATTGTGAGCTGGAAACTACAATTAATGTATTTCATAAATACAGCTATTGTTTTTGCTGGCATCGTGTTGCACATAACAGTTATAAGAGCACTGTGTAGCATTTAGCAAACTTAAAGGCCAGGGAACAATCTGAGAATCATCTTTGCATCATTTGGGGGATTGAAAAATTGTTCTGAATTGAGCTAAAATGCACTGATCAAATTGCTAAAATTGAAAGTGTGTATCAGTGTGTTTGAAGCTTTCCCTAATCTGAAGATTTTCTTTATAAGAGCATGTTTTATTTTAAAAATTATTCTTAAGATTGTATATTTGTATAAATATTAGGCTGTAGGTCCACACACAAACACACAAAGAAACATTTGCAAATGTTGAATATTTGGTGTCAAGTACAAACTGAAAAGGAATCAGAACATATCACTGAAGTGAGGAGTTGCTGAACCCAGCCAACTTCATTTCCCTCCTCCAGTGACATTATCATGCACCTCCTTACCAAACCACACTTTTTAGAAATTAAATAAATTTATGTTAGTATGGTTAGGTTTTTTAGATTTGGGATCAAAATCACTCCCTCTGAGATTTATAGCAAATTTCAATTTAAGCACCTTAAACTCTCTTTTAAATGTAGGTTTTGCAGGTGTAATTCTCCATTAAGACTCGTGCAATTTCATTTTAGGTATGAGACATATGTGTGGACTTAGATAAACAAGTGCTCTTCCTTTGTAAGAAGGAGATCCTTTGAGCATATTTTTCTTACATTTAAAATCACACAACAAGGAGGATTGAAATTCACTTTTTTCACATCTAGATTTTCTATGTTTAAGCTTTTGCATATTTATGTGAATCTAAAATGAGATTTAAAAATTTATGTTTTGGTTTTCGTTTGAATTTAAAGCTCATGAAAGAGCTTAGGAGTGAATCTGATGTATTTAATTTGGGGAAAACAGAGACAAGGAGGAGCAGCAGTTCTATTCCCTGAGTAGAGATTAACTGAAGATTAGCTGAGTAGGTGTTGTCCATCCTACTTGAAAAGTTTCTATTGATTTCTGAGGGAGCTCATGCTGAGTTTTTCCCAAAGGAAAACAACACATGTTACAGGAATAGTGCCTTGATGCCCGTGAAGAATATTAGGAGTTTAGTGACTCAAATAAAACAGAGGAGCTTTGAGCAGGGCGCAATCTAAGCCCAGATTCACACAACATTTGTGTTGCTGGAACCAGTTGTTTTACCAAGAAACTTTGACCAAAACCAGGTCAAGCCACACAGAAAGAGGAGTCATTAAATTCACATGGTCTGTAAGTCAGGCTCAGGGATGCAACACAACTTGCAGCAGGAACACTCCCCACTCCTGGAGTAGGTCAGTTCCTACTTATGGCCTACATAGGAAAAGTCGGATATCCAAGAAGTAGACTGAGACAAGACTAAGCAGCGAACCAGGAGTATCTTAAGTAGTATCAGGAAAGGCCAAGAGTAAAGTTTTTGCCTGCAGTCCATCTTTCAAAGACAGTTGAAAACCTTATTCTGGGCTAAAGAGATACATTTAACCCCCCCAAGTGAAATTACAGTTGCGACTCCTTCTCTCAGTTAATCACTGCGACGGATATGGTCTTTCTCAGCATCCATATCAACATTCTAGGGGGCAGGTGTAGCCTGTTCAGCAGGATGCTCACTAGGCTTGTGACAGGTCCTAGCAAAATTTCTCCTTGGTTGTTACACATGAGCCCATTTTCCAAGAAATATGTCCCATTCTGGTACTCCACACTGCTGATTTATCCTGGTGGAGCTCTTCCCCTCTATAAAAAGGTGTAAAAGAAAGAGATTGGATGTGTTGTGAATATCATTTTATTCCATACAAATGTAGTAAACCAGAATCTTTAATATTTTGTTTTGTGAAATTCTGGTTACAATGCAGTTATCAGTCATTTCGTTATAGGAAATGAAGAATCTGTCACCAGAAAAGGGTGAATGGGTTGGAATCAATCCAATTGTATCCCATGTGCAGATGCATGGACTACCTTGTGCTTTCAACTCAACATATAGCAAATGCCAAAGTACCTTTGTGCAGAGGCCTCCCTAGCTCTCTACATACTCTTGTAGATGTTCAGGAGGATTTTCTCTTGGTTTTGGATGCTGACTGATAAGAATACAAAAGCAAAATATTTGTGTATCCATTTGGGTATTCAACACGAGCAAATGCAATCTTCTGTGACCGTTCCAAAACTGTTAAACTTCCTTGGTTTGCCAAGGGGATTCCTGGCAAAAGTCAGAAATGTAACTTAAAGCAAGTTGGTTATTTATGCTTGAGCACTCAAATGAACAACTGATAAACACATCTGGATGTATTTATTTTTCAGTAACCGCTGATTTGTTCAACAATATTAGTTGCATTCTTGTTTATTGGGATTTCTGACCAAATTCAAATCATTGAGGCATGAGAATAAGGTACACAAGTATAAACTTTACTGCCTGTGAAAAGCCACGCTTAATTTACCGATCTTCCTAATTGCTGTGTCCAGGGCAGAATTAATGGAGCCGTCCATCCACTGCTTAGGAATTTCTCAAGAAGACTTTGAGATTGGTGTACCTCTGTTTTAGTTAAAAAATGGAGCATTAACTTGCTCAGTGGTGGTATCCATTTCCAGATAATTTACAAGTGGAATGGCATCATCATGAATATATCTTTATGAAACATGGGAAACATTCAGAGAAGACATCTGGAATTAACAGCCAATATACTGTTGGGAATCCAGTCACTTCAGTTCAACTCTATGAAGTTAAAATCTTTTGTAAGTTCTATAATACCTCTGATGAGGCACACTCCTCCCATAGGATGCTGTGACAGGAGGGCTCCCTACCTGCTCCCTCTACTCTCTTATTATCAGGGAGAAGGCTACTTCTGTATGTGCTCTTCCCATCTGTCCTCCAGAACATATACATGCACTTCATCCATAAGAAATGATTCATGAAGGCCAAGTTCTTGCAGCCCATGAAATCATGGGACTGAGTTTTCTGGTGTGTTCTTGTTTAGTCTTGTTTACTAAACACATCATCACACCAGGCTATGGCTTAAACATTGATTCTTCATGGTCCAGAGAGCACTCTCAGCTCTTCTGTGACATTTGGACAAAGCCAGAGTGGTTGAAATTTATGGAGTTGGACTGCAAATCTGTGATTGATCAAATAGCATCAATCTAACGGAGTGCAGGGGGAGAACGAAGGACACGTAATAAATAATAGGGACATTGCTTATGCTGTAGAGCATGCTGGGAATTGAGTTGTAAATCTAAATCCCTTTCTCCCTCTGTATGAAACTCCAAAAGCAATCAGTAATTGGAATTATCTGATAAATGTTATTAAAGTGAAGAAATGCTACAGATTTTAATGCCAAAGTCTCCCAGAGCACATTCTCTATGGGCTTACTCAGCCCTAGAGAGGTCAATAACCTTCACTGCAATCCAATGGAGAAATAGAAATGTCAGAACTATAAAGTAGCCTGTATCAATTTCAGGCCCTTCCAAATAACCGGATTGACCTATGGATCTAAATACTGGAAACAAATAGGAGTCTTGAGCCACGGAGGTGCCAACCACCCCCCTGCTGCTTAGACTGCAATAAAAATGAGTGTTTTGGTAAGGATCCCAGTTATCACTCAATAGTGATGAGTGACCGTTTTTCATTATTATTGCTTTTTAAACATTGCAGGACTGCTGTTCTGTCCTCAGAGTCAGTGGCACATAAGTCATTTGTCTGGCTTTTTAATAAACATCTGGGTTTTTTGGAGCAAGACACAACGGTCATTTTTGTTAGGGTTTCCTGGCATCCTAATGTCATCTCCATGGATATTGCAGTCTGTTCCTGCAGAAACAAAACAAATATAAAACCAACCAGCCCCTTCAAAACTCAGAGTGGGATGGAAAGTCCTTGAGAGCTTTCATCCCTCTCTGTTCATGTTTTTCACCCACAGCTCAGCTTTGGTAAGAGCTCAGAAGGCATTAATGTTTGCTTCCTCAGGTGATGATTTCTTCCTGATGTAGAGCAAGGCTTCTGCGCTTTCCAAGATGGGAAAACTAGGGAAGGGTGACATTCTTCCTCATGATCATTGATGTATTTCCAACAGCCAGAGGGGCTTAAAGGGGGTGCCTCAGGAAAAAGAGCTTAGGTTTATTGCAGTTACATTATGATATACATGTTAACTTGTCTTTAGGGTTTTAAATGAGTGTGATTCTCTTGCCCTAAAAATGCACATATTTTTCAGAGTGTGGGATGGTGGGAGAAACACTGTTTGAGATGGTGCAAGAGAGAGAGACTGCTTTCTCATAAATTGCCAGCTTAAGCAAATAGTGAGAGTGCCAGACAACCAAACCTGTAAAAACAGTTTTGTTTCACTGCTTCTTAATCCCTACTAGCCAGGAAATATTGAGAGAGTCCGGTAGTAAGAGCTGTGGAAATATGCTGTTATGACTTAGAGTTCCTGTCAGAGAAACTCAAGTGTTCTCTGAGGTCACAAGGTGAGAAATTTTAGAAAGTGAGAAACCCTCTTATTTATGAAAGGATATGGGCTCACATTAAATGTTTTCATCTGATAACAAGTATTATTAAATAGCTGGGTTTGGAAACCTCAACATATTCTTTTTGTATTAAAGGGCAAAAATGCACGCTGAGAAACCTAAGCAGACTGTTTAATCACTGAGCATGTGTGAACTTATGTCATCTTTGCTTTTATCAGAAGTTATAGAGGTCAGGGGTAACAGCAACAGAGTGTCTGGACTAAGCAATCAAAATATAATGCAGCCAACAGTGTGCCTTGAGAGCTTGTAAATAACCTCCTACATGCATATACAGAGGAGAAACTAAACACAGTTTATCACATGAAAAGTCTTAGTTTTACTGTAGCATCAACCCTGATCACTTCATCACAGAAGACCCTGCAGTTTTTTGCCTAAAGCAGAAAATCAGATGAGATACTGAACTCCGTTTCCAAGGTTCAGTTGGATCCTAAAGGAGGTCTAAAGTGCGTTTTTTGTTCTGGTGTGTTGGGGGAATTTTATTTATGTTAATTTTTATGATACTCAGCTTGGCAGCTGCCTCAGAGTGGGTGTATCAGAGTTCCTTGTCGCTGTGCTGGCAGATTCAGGAAGGAACAGGAATAGACCAAATAACTTAAGGCAGCTGTAAGGTTACATACTTCAAGGAAAGGGGAATCTCTAAAAAAAAAGTCAGAAAGAGGGCAGGGCCCCAGATTATCTTAAGAGTCATTAAAAAACAATAGTTCATAGGACTTAAAGGTAACTTCTTGGCATTGGATTGAGATGTGCCTGAGAAACAGGTCAAAGGCGATCCACGTGTTTTCAGATGGAGAAGCTAGGATGGTGAGTGGTAGGGAGGTTACATCATCTGTGGGCAGTCACAGTGCCTGTGCAGTCTCACAGGACCTCACTCACTGCCTTTACAAATGCTGCACTTAACTTCCAGGGCAGCATCTCACTCAAGAGGCAGGTAAGGGCGGCTCAGGGCCAATAAAATACAAACAACTCAACCAGTGACACTGCCGAGCTTAGAGGAGAATTAATGATTGTGTGTTAATTGCTACTTTGGCAAAAGTTTAATCTTGAGCTCTCCTGCAACTCCCACCACTACTCTGAGCATGCTTTCTCTGCCCTGTCATATCATGTCTACACCGAACTCTTGAGCTCCGCTTTGTACATTGCAGTAGTTGATTCTAAGACTCCCATCCATCTCCTAGGAATGCCATTGCTCATTCCTATCTCCTCAGCTGGCAATTGCTGAGGTTACTGTGAAAGCTGCCGTGTTTTCAGTGCCCCTCAAGCTCTGTATCAGCTTGGCAGCTTTCCATGATATCCATCAAGGTCTAACGGAAGGCGGACGTGTGACGGCAGTTTTAGCTCTGGCTAAACCCCCTCAGCCAGTCCAAGGCACACAGCTCTGCCTTCCAGTCATTACCTCTCTCACTGGATCCTCTTCCAGGGAGCAGAAATTGAAGGCAGGGGCTTTGGAATTAGATGATCTTTAAGGTCCCATCCAACCCAAACTATTCTATGATAATTCTATGATTTTGTGCTTTGTCCTGGGTACTACAGGAAAGATTCCCTTTGAAAGGCAATGTCAGCAGGCACAGACTGTGCCTCTGCTCCTGGAGGAGAGATGAGCAGAAAAGACACAGAACAGCTCTTTCCATGTGTGCTGATCAAACAGAAATACTGTCAATCTAACCTCCAGTTCTCTGAAGAAATAAAAAACTTCCTATAAAGGGTTGGCTTAAAAGCAGTTTAGGACAGAGGAAGGTTAGTAATAGGGTAAAAATAACTGGATGAGTTAGCACTACCTGACACCCTTTCCTCAGCTATAATTTCTGCCTCCCAGTGCAAATACATCTAAGAGCTTAGAGCTGGTCAATTATTGCAAAAGCAGTATTCCTGATCCCTCATCTCAGCCCAAGGAGTGGTTCAGCTCCATCACATGCCTGCTCTATACTGAGGAACTCCTACACCATTAGCTTTTTGGAAGAAAAATAACTGGCAGTAGTACCACACACTATTTTTTGAGCTATTACTATGTATTCAGCCAGGAAGCACAAAAATACTGCATAACCAGAGTGTCCACGTGGCATGAAGGGAGACTAACTGGAGCAAACAGCTTGGGAACAGACTACTCACTGAAATAATGCTTTCCTGTGCTGTGCAGCAAGGGTTTGCAAATAACAAACAGATTTTCTCTGAACTGAGCAGCCTGAGATTACTTTCCGATGCAGAAATAACACACATTTTTCAGATAATTTATTTGTAAGAAATTAACTAATAATTTTGCTCCTTTACGTTTAAGGAATAGCAGGCCCCTAGTGTGATACAGAGTGATAATCTAATCAATTTCAGATTATTGTTTCAGATATTACTGCTTATATTGTACTTATTATAACCAGGATGTGGTTATAACATCGTAAATTTGAAGCCGATAGACAGAAGGTTGGGAAGATACAGGTCTGAAGTAATTTGTCAGTCTGGAGAAACCTGTCCTTCTGCCCATCAACCATTTAAAAAAATACTGTATTTTATTGTCAGAACTAAAGCTACTTTCTACTTTGGCTAGACAGATGCTTTAGTCAAATGGAAAACTGAGCAGCATTGAGCAAACAGGGCCGTTTGTTGCCTAATTTCTCAGTACACTGGTGATTCCACCCACACCTGCTCAGATGGGACTGAACATGATCCAGGCTCCACTGAAGAACTAGAGCCGGCAGATTTTAGATCAGGCTTCATGTATAGCTGGTTCCCAAGACGGAAAGAGCATTTTTGACCTGTGCTCTTAAAGGTGTTAATGTGATGTAATTGCAGCTGCCCTGAGACAGAGTTTAAGAAGGTGAAACAAAAATCCTGTTCAGTGTCTCAATTCCAAACTGAACTGCAGAAACGTGGGGTTATATTAAGATATGAACACTTCACAGTGAATCTGCTCTGCCAAATTGAAACCAGGTGCAGGACCTTGTGAAAATCACTGGTTAATTTAATTCATAAAAATTCAAGTGTTCCCACTGTATTGTTTAAAGATTATTGACATTTTTTAAGAGATCCTCCTTTCTACCATGCTTAGTTATCCCCATTAATGTGTTTTAATGCAGCATGTCTTAGCTATGTACTCATAGATCAGTGATGAACTTAACATTTAGTGATGAATCTGACAAAATGACAACATTCCTGAAAGTCAAATGACTTCTGGATTTGGGCTTTTTTTTCCTCAAAAACTTCATAACAAATAGCTGCCTTACCATCTATAGTCTTAATATAGTTAAAATGGACATCTGAGGATTCAGAGCAGAAGTGAATTTGGACTGGTCTGCAGCTGAGCTTTGAATTTGGCCAATTAGTCCCTCAAGCAGAATTCAAAGTTTACAGAATAATCTGGAAATTATCAAAGGAATAGCAAGCAAATGTGCTACATATTTAGGACTGGACAAAACACACATTTCATTTTCATTTTAAAAAGTCCCCATGTTTTCAGGAAAAATAAAACTAAACATGGAGAATTAATTAACCTTTTTTTTATGTCACTGTTAGAACTCTATGTTTCCTAATCATTCCCCAGCATTAAGAATACTGCTACTTTGAGACTGGCAGGAAGCATATTGTATTAAATTTTTCCCTTTGCAGTGCCTGGACTCTGGCAGGTTTCACACTGTGTCTTTCCCTCCATGGTGCAGCTTTTGGGATGTGCCTTCCATGGGACAAGGCAGAAATGCAGAACAAATCTTCTGAATGGAAAAACTGGGCGGACAAGCCTGACATTTCTGTGGTTTTTGTTACCTGTTAGTCAAAACAAATAAGCAAACCCCAACCGCATTAGGGAGGGAGGGAGAATAATTTATGCAGAAGTTTTCAGTCTTCCAGCATTTTTAAGTAGCCAGGTTTGGTTCTTCACTTCTCATTTTCCTAGACTGAAAAAGCACATGTTCATGGTCTCTACTAAAGACAAATATAAATCCTTCTAATCGTTTTGCATTTGTTGTAACAACATCAATTATTTATGGTTGCTACTGCTTAGTAGAAATAAGGAAACCTTTCATTATGCTTTTGTATCAATCCCCTTATGATACATGTTTCAGTACATCCTTGCAGCCAGTGTAGTGGAAGGAATGCTTTAACACTCAGTTCTTAGATCTTGGTTGTACTGATCTGAAGGCTGCACTCCTGGAAGTAAGTGGATGCCTTGTTTTTGGTAGAGGGAATATTGCCAACTGATTAATAAGGGACTGACTGTAATACCGCAGCAATGTTAATTTTTTTCAGATGCTCAAAGTCAACATTTGAAAGGCAAACACTGCAATACACAACCTGCAGCTCAGAAAACATGTTCATAGCAAATATCCTGCTAACCCATACCAAGTTATACCCAATAAATAGTCTCACTTTGTGATTTTAGGATATAGCTAAGACCTCAGAAATTATGTTTTACTATGGGAAAGCCCCAATGTTTTCACATATGAAAACCAAATTAGACACAGTGCCATTTAATACATGGGGTCATTTAGATATGGGAGATGGGGTTTTTTGCTTTCTGAGAGCAGAGAAGCACAAATGCATCCTGTATTTATTTACATGTTCTGCATTTATTTACAGTTCCTTATATTTTTCATTTATAGTTTGTTTCTACCTGTTTAGCTCTGTAATGTCCTTCAAATACACTCATCTAGGTGTTCCTCTGAAAAATAAATTAGGACAGGACTTCAAAACTTAATGCAAAAAAAAAAATTATAAAATGTACAAGTAGAAAATAAAAGGGGTTTCTGTGGTGTAGAAAATTTGGTATTTCCTAGATAACCTGGCAAATAGGCTAATTTTATAAAATTATATAATGGTTGAAATTAGTTAAGATGATAGCTGTGGAACAGACAATCACAGTGGAGATAAAATAGGCTCCCGCCCCTACCACCTATTGTGCTCAAATCAGGATCAGGCATGATGGAAATGGGTATGTGAAAAGGAAATATTGTAGATTTGCCCAAAAAGAAATAAATATTAAAAAAAAAGAAAAGAAAAAAAATAAAAAGAATAATCCACTGCTGAGCTGATGAGGAAGTGTGAGGGTGAAGGAGGAGGATTAGTGATGAGATGGCAGGGCTCCAAATGTCACTGAGCAGGAGCAACTCCTCCCTGTCAGCTGTTCCTGGCAGTTAATCCTTACCTTGGGTGAAGGAGCCTGTCAGTCCCACTCGCAATGTTGGGGTTGTGTGGTCGGGTCCATGTGGATGTCCAGGGCCACTGTCACTGGTGCAGACAGAGGGAATGGAAATTATATGTGTTTTTGGTGTGTCAGTAACAGAACTGCATCACCATGGCAAATAATATAAACTTTTCTCCAGATGTGTCAGGTTCAGTGGCTCACCCTAGCCAAGTTTAGAGCCTTTTGCAGCTGAGGAAACGCCACGTAAAGCCAATGCCACACACAGCAGCTGCCTACGGAGAAGATGCCTACAGGCTCCATCCAGGGCCCTCGACCCCCCAGGTGGGACAGAGTAAAGGCAGCTCCAGGCAGCTTTCCACAGGGACTGCAGGAAGCTCTATCTGGGCACCAGGACCAGGAGTCCTTGTGGGTACACCAGGCTCCACCTGGTGTGTTCTCCACCTCTTCTAGGGTATGGCCACAGTAAGGATGGAAGGGAATAGAGAAATAGTAGCTTTTCTGCTAATTCCCAAGCTTATTTCCCATTTCTTCCCTGATTTCCCCAGTAAAATTGCCTTTCAGTTGTACAAAAGATTTGCTGTTTGTGCAGGGAAAGCAATTCCACCTTGGAGAGGGGATAATTCATTTTCCCAGACTCTGGGAGTTCCATTTGTTGTTTGTTCTGGCTTCAGAAGGAACCTGACCCGTCTGCTGCTTTGCTGAGCAGAGAAGATAATTTCTTCTGAAAACTGCCCTTATCATGAAAACCGCCTCAAATGTTGATCCAATCTGTGTCAGGCAATTCTTATAGTGCAGAAGTAAAACTGAAAAATTATCTGCACAGCACCATCATTTGGAGAAACTGCCATGACCTTCTTTTTGCAAAAATATTTATTCTACTGGACAAGTATTTTGTGTCCTCCAATTCTTGTATAAATCATAGGGATAATGCATTTTCACTTTGCCAGAATATTATCACTGCATCCATCAGCTTTAATTTCTGTAGTAATTATTTTTCAACCCAAAGTACTTTTAATTAGATTTAGATTAATTTAGATAGTATAAACAAGTCCTAAATACACGAGACAGCTGCTCTGTCTCATATGATAAGCAAATTGAAGAGGTCATGTTTTCATTCGTCATAGCCCAGGATCAGGTGGCAGGGATAGATTGCAAAGGTAAGATGGTTTCTCCCCTGGCAAATGCTGGCAGTGCCTTTGAACATGAGAGGATGCCATTAAACTGCTGAACCCTAGTGACAGCATGGAGTTCCTTTGCACAGCAGAGTTGTCTTCCAGTGATGCTGGCAGCAGAAAATCTGTGTGCCATCAAGAATGGCATTTCTGAGCCTTCCTGATCAGTACAGAGGTGGTAGCTGAGCATAATGTACTTGAGGCACAACTTGAGCTGGTTTGGGGGAAAAGGGATGGAGAAGGCAAATTACAGATGATGTAATACTCTATTGATGAAAACAATGACATTCTTACGGGCCTAGAAATCAAGATGTAGGTGCTCATCCCCAGTTTTATTCACACCCAGCCTTGGAGACGTTTCCACCTGGGGCTTTGGTTTGGTCCCATATGCATATCTGCTTCCAAATGTCACTCTTAACCTGGATTCACTGTGTGTGCAGCCCATTTCTCCCGGTTACTCAAGTAGCTTAAGTTTGAATGGTTCCTAGTATTTGCATCTTCGTTGTGATTCTGAAAAGATGACTGTGAATGATTTTCAGATTCAGTTTTCACCAACAAAATAGACCGCTTTGTTTTCATCATTTAGAACAAGAATGTTGAAGGCTCCAATACTGCCTCTACTAAAGCTGGAATGTAGCTCTACCCTTTTTCCTATTGCTCCTGACAAAGAGTAGATCTCATTAACCTGGCTGTGAGCTTCAGATTTCTAAAAAGCAGGCACAGATGACTCCTTCAGTGCCAGGAAAAGCTAATGTGTAATTGAGTCTCATATTGTTGGTGCATATCCACGTAAGGAATCTGTGGTTATCATGGATGGGCATGTGCTGTCTTGCATTTCTTGCATGGCTCTAGGTATTTGAAGTCTCCATTTTGTGGTTTCTTTTACTTAAAAAAAAAAAGGTCTCCAAAACTTCCTTCCTTCCCACCCATTATACCTAATTTAAAGGAGTTTTCTCTGCCTAATTTAAGAGTTTTCTTTGTTAGATGCTGAAAAGAAGCCACTAGAATGAGAAAAAAAAACACTAAAAGAAATAAATTACACATTTAATTCTCCATACAATAAAGTCGTAGCTGTTTCCTGAGAACTGAAAAGAACTCCCAAGAAAGTTTGTGTATAGATTTAAATTTACTTCCTTTATTATTCTATAAAACACTTCTAAAAATAAGGACAGTAGTTATGACTGCACAGCATCTTTTTCTAGATTATTTCAGTATTTCCTTCCTTAGGATTTAGACGCAAATTTCATTCCTGTAATAATGCAACCTTCTGACAGCACTGGGAGCAGCAAACTTTAGAAGTGTACAAAAACTGTGTCTTCGTATTGTGGATGGTGTAGAAGGTGATAAGAAGCTTAGAGGATAAAATAGCTTGGGGGAAAGGAGGATTAACCTCTCTTTCTGAGAGTGGAACAGATACCAAGAAATTATATTTTGCCTGAATTGCATTCCTAGTTTGAATGCATTCAGATTTGGGGGTGGATGTTCTGGGGGAGGATGTGTGGGAAGGAACTGTAGTTCTTGAATTTGCACTCTGGCTGCATAGGCAGAGGAGACTCAGTAGCTGATATGGAGCTCTTTTGCTTAAGTAATGTGTTTTTCTTATTAGGAAGGGTAATTAATTAAAAAATAAAAAAAAAAGTTAAGAAAAACATCTCAGTTTCTAGTAGCTTTTCCTTCCTGACCTGCCTCATCTTTCTTTGGGCTGTTCCTCAGAATCAGCTCTCAGCAGGGCTGCCGGCCTGGGCGAATCCACCAGTGACCATCCCAGGCAGCCACAGCTGACTCCCAGCTGTTGATCTTGGGTGGGACCAAGAAACACCATCCTCTTTTGCGGGGGGGAATTTTGAGTCTGACCATTTTGATGCTGTTCCAATCCAAATCGAAACCCAAACATTTTGGAATTCTCCATGAAAGGAAGCAGTGCCTTAGGGGAAGGGGGGACTTGCAGGCTGTCCTGGAGCTGTGGGTCTTAAAAGTGTATAGGTATTCAAAGGGATGGCATCAAGAGGATGGAGCCAGGCTCTTCTTGGTGATGCTAAACATCAGGACAAGAGGCAACAGGCAGAAACCGATGCACAAGAAGCTCCACCTGAACATGAGGAAGAATTCTGCCTCTCCAGGGAAACTGCCATATGTTTAAGATCTGTGTCCTAGCATGGTTTGCTCATCCCCACAGAAAACTGAGGGATGTAGCTAGTGAGGAAATTAGGCATTTAAACTTCACTGCTTTGTCTAGTGTAAAAGTTGGGCTGATGGTGTCTGAGAGACAGGTCTTGGCATTCAACCACAAATGTCAGTATTGCTGACATGCCTTGCCCTGCTTTGAGATGGTCAGTATTCTCCTTTTGCTTCTACTCAGGATTTTTTATCCCACCCATGGCACAATTCCGGTTGCCCTCCTAAATGTTTTAGAAAACATCACTTCAAATAAAATCTCCAAGGCTTAATTTAGACAAGAATATTTAAACTTTTCCATAGACATGAAGTCATCTGTTGGCACTAATCTGTGTTTATAGAAATAAAATCTGCTGGTTATTATTTGCTTTTCTGCTGGTTAAGCTCCTTTAACCCATGCTGCCTTCCACACCAGCCTCCATTCAGAGGTAGCCTGACAGGTGGTGAACTTCTAGATGGGTTGGTGTTCCAGTGGTTGAACAAGTTTCACAACTAAATAGCTTAAAATTGGTCAAAGTCCGAACTGAAAAATACTTATTGTGCTGGCTTTTAGATTATTCATGTCTGGGTATGCCTGACTCGCTCTCCTGCAGAAATCCCTTTCCTCAGCTCCTTAATTTAAGGAGAGAAATGGCTGAAATTTAAGGCAAATATTACAGAATGATCGTGGTAAACAAAGTTTGGGTTCATAATCATTTATTGTATCAAGAAAATTATTTGGAAGTGGTATTTAATCAGTCAGCAAAGAGAATTATACCTTGTTCTCCTCTCACTCGTTGGTAAAAGTTATATTTCAGAGGCTTGAGCAGAGGCAATGATGGAAGAACTCCAGATCAATAGTGAAGTGTGGAAACCATCTGGAAGATATTTGTAAGAGTTGTCAATCAGACTCTATTGGTTTGTGATACACAAACACAAGAACTGGAGAAATATTAAAATTACAGTGCAAGTAATTTTTCATTTTTCACCTACTTGTAGAGTTCTAGATATTTATGCCAATGAAACTGGGAGGGGTAATCAAGAGAAAAAGTATTACTGAAAGGTGATCAGAAGCTAATATTCCAAAGTGCTATTCCAAAAGAAGAGGGTAATCATGAAAACTGACCCCTCAAAACAAAAAAATCATTGAATACAAAGACTGATCTTGAATGAGTGTCTGTCACTTTCAGGAACATCAAAATCATTTCTTTTTAAGCAGTGTCCAAAGGGGAGTGAAAGGACTTCATTGTTAATGTTTGTGGTGTAAATGTTTCTAAGCATTAAATGGCAGCCTGTATTGTTTATATTGGATTTAGATCCAAAGCAGCTCTTGAAGCTGTTTTGTCAGGTGTTAAACTTCACAGAAAGACACCACTGTACTGACAATTGCAATTGTACCATAAATTATCAGATTATAAGGAAAGGACAATACCCCATTATAGTAAAGAAGAGCTATAACACATAAGAATCTTCTACGGTTACCAATGACAGTCACAAAATAAAAGTCTGAGTATTTTTATGTTTTCTGGCCCTGGAATGTGAATTTACCTTAAATGTATTTTCAGCCTTGTGAGTTGTGCAAGTATTTACAGTCAAATGGCTCTGAGGCAAAACACTTGACGTGATCCAAGATGTTGGAGGTCAAAGGAAAAGCCATCATTTTCCTTCGATTTGCCACTAGATTTTGTGGACATAGATATTCATAGATGTAAGGGAGTGCAAGATTTTTGCACTATAAACTTCAGAGTTTATAGTTGCACTATAAACTTTTGCACTATAAAATCCAGAGTGGTTGTTTGCTTTCAGATGTAAATCAGAAGGCATGAACAGACATTAAGACCGCAATTTCTAACTGATAGATCTAGCATGAGACCAAAAGCCCGGCATGGGTACGTCAAAGCAGGTGAAAACTTTTGATCCCTGTTTATCTGCTGTTTATTTGGAAACTGCAAATGAATTGGTTAACAGCTGATGCAAATAGTTATGAGTGAGCAAAGGGCCCTGACTCCTTATAGTTCCCCTGAAATACAGAAAAACTCATAGAGAATACTGCTTCACATTTTGAGGAAACCATCCTGTAGCCTTCAGTTACTTTTTGTTTTAATCAGATTTATATCCCTAACCCTTAAAGGCAAATAAAGTTAAGCAAATGGGAATGTTTGTCATTTTCATCTGCAGTTGATACATGGTACTTTTGGTTATGTTGGCCTGCAAATCTCAGTCATGACTTACATTCCTAGTGTCATACAAGACACTCTTTGGATGATTGCATTTTTACTGGCTCAAAGTGCACGGATATTTTGAAGTGGCAGCATCCAGCTGCAATCTGTGCAACCAGCTAGCAGTACATATCCCAAAGGAATGATGTCCAGAATGAAAATATATTGCTTTAAATAATAAATAGTATTACTGAGCCTTCCACATGTCATTCTAATCTCCTGGGAAACTTTAAATATAGCTTTACATTCAACCTACTCAGCACTATTGGCCTTGCTTACCCCAGGCTTAGGTAACAGAATTTTGGATCTGTAATATATATTTCTTGTAGCACTGGTTTTTGACTTTTTCTGTACCAGGTATGGTATAGGTTTAGACTGCACAAACCTATAGAGAAATTAGGACTTTTTTTGTTGGTTTTGTTTTTTTTTTCGTTATTGCCAAAGGTTGTAGTATTATTGCTCTTAGCTCCATAGTAGTGAATTGCTAAAAACGGGAGGAACCTGTACTTCTATCTTCAGGCAAAGAGAAGTTACCTAAGTCTGACTAACAAAAACATATAGTTCTAATAGTTGTTCCCTCACCACTACTAAGCTGTAGTCATCCTTGTTTAGAAGATGGTATGTTTTTTTTTCCAGAATTTCACAAGGTTTTGATTGTCTGACATGGAGGAATATCAAGGGCTCCTCTTCTCATTCTCACTAGGAGCTGAAACTCCCCATTTTTCCTGGCCAAATGGAAATTTTGCATTTTGAGTAGACTCACTCCACTGTAACAGGGCTTTATTTATCGGCCCTAAATAATGTATTGCTGTTTCCAGAAAGTTTCCAGCGTGAGTAACTGGCTGGACATTCTTAGTGGGTCACCTTCCATTGATACCTAAAGCATGTGGGAGTGATAATGGTCTGTTGCTGACCCACTCAGTGAAAACTTGTGTAGGTGATGCTGCTCTGCATCCGTTTGCAAACAAACAAAGAGCCAGCAGCAGATATGCCCACGAGGCAGACTACAGCCTGAGAGTTGTGTGGCATCGTTATGTGGGCATGGGCAGTGAAGATATTTGTGGTGAAATCATGGCCACATTGAAGTGAGTGGCAGCTTTCCCACTGCCTTCAGTTTGGCCAAACACTGCTCTTTCTGTTGGTATTGACCCGCAACACCTGACTATGGAGACTAAACAGCATAAAATTCAGCATGATGCCGGGGTGCTGCAAAACGAGCTCAGAAATCAGCTGACCTGTGCAGGGTCTGCAGTAGTTTTCACTCCGCTTTGTTTCCACCTAAATATGTGGAAATTATCTATAAGTTCTCTATAGGTATTCACAGTCATCTTGCAAAGCAGTTCTCTGAGTAAGAAGTTCAAATGGTGGAATTGTGTTATCAGGCAGCTTCCAGAGCAAGACGAGCTACAGATGGGCTAAGACACATTTTAAAAGCTTCTCTCTTTCATGTGTGCTTCCAACAGAATATGACTGATAGAAAGAGGAAAGCCTAATTTTCTGTATTAAGCATCAACATCCGTGTATTGTGTGAAGGCAGAATCTGGCTCCATGTTTTTGTGTTGATCTGAATGTGTTGAGACTCTGCCGGGTTCAATTCCAGGCAAGGAAATGCTCTCACATGAAGTCTATGAATTATTATGACTACATAACTGTGGGATATACAAATCCTGGATATTTCTGTGCTTTTAAAAAAACTGCAGGTTTTCCAGCAGTGTACAGGACTGGGTGAATCCGTGTGGAAAGGGCATATAATTAATCTCCGGGAAGAGGGCTATGTAATTATCATCCTTAAAACCGTTCAGTAATGCTGTCCCTACCATGACATATCCATCTCAGATTGTAAGATATATAACTGTGCCTTATCATCAAAATCAATTTCAACTGGTATGGCTTAGATCATCCTGTTTTCCCATTTGTCTCTGGTATTTCCTGGTCTTTAAATCTCCAGACCACCTGGGGCTCTTAACCCCCTTTAATAAATAGGTCCATCACATTTTCCCCGTGTTCAAAAATGTCACAGCTGCTTCCAATATGCTATGCAGGGATCATAAAAATAAGTACAGTATAAAACATTATTATAGCCCTATTTCCAGTTTCTCCAGCACAGCTCAGTTCAAGACATTAGCCATTCTGCAAACTCTGTGCTGTGATTATTCCTTCTAATCACTCTGTTTTAAGACATCCCAATCAGATGCTAGTGCCTTAGTGCCTTGGAGTAGCTGTTTCATAACATCAAACAAATCTATATGTTTTAAAAAGGCATCCTAGTGATAGGACAAGGGGGAATGGCTTTAAACTGACAGAGAGTAAGTTTAGATTAGATATTAGCAAGAAATTTTTTACTGTGAGGGTGATGAGGCAGTGGAACAGGTTGCCTGGAGAAGCTGTGGATGCCCCAACCCTGAAAGTGTTCAAGTGGATTGGAGCAATGGGGTTTGATGCAACCTGCACCAGTGGAAAGTGTCCCTGCTAGGAACTAAATGATCTTTAAGATGCCTTCCAACCCAAATCATTCTTTGATTCTGTGATTCTATCCTCACAACAAACCAGCTGCTGCTGCTTCAGCCTAGACAGAGAGCAGTGCCTGTGCACGGTCAGTGACAGCGGGTCACCGGCTGCTCCTGCACTTTCGGTGGCCGTAGGCTCTGTCGCTCGTGTCTGGTTGTCTCTCCCACAGATGGGTCTGGACTGAGAGGAGCCGTGGCTTTCAAACAATATTCATTTGAAATACTGCCTGAACCCTTGCTGCATGTGTGACCTGAGTTAACAGAGTAGCTGTCAAATACTGATGCATGTTGTTTGGGTTTGCTATTACTAATCCTGTCATTCTTCTCACATCGGCAGAGGTGATATAAATGTCTCTGCAGAACCCAGGGTTTTATTCAAACACATTTCAGGCTGTTTTCAGGAATTAACAGAATCTGCTGGGGTTCAGCAGCCACACTTACAGGAATCAGGATTTTACCCAGCATACTTTTACCATACATTATTTAGAAATTGCAAGTAGGTTGCACACAAGAAGTAAACAGTTACTAGGTTCCTAATTTGTATTTAACCTGCATTATGAGTAGACATCTGTAGATCATTACACAGAAACCAGTGCATCATGTATTGGATGTAGTAAATGTATTTGCACCCTTAATTTGTTATGTTTTGTTTTCTTTGGGTTTTAAAATCACTTCAAAGGTGCCAATACATGGAAATGAACATTGTGCTATGGACTTTTTAGTCTATTGTACTGATATTTCCTTCTCCTGGGGAACAGGGATGTATATGAGATTTAGGAATGAAAAAGTGCAACAATAGCATTTTGTTGGCTCCTGTTAAGGTCTCTTGCAACCCAAACCATTCTCTGATTCTATGAATTTCCACCCTGACATGTGCTGTTGTCCAAGCAGCTTGGAAATTTTAGAAATGAAACATGTTTCCAAGAAAGGGATGGATTCCTTCTCTCGCTGTAAAGGCACGAACTGCATGCAAAATCCCTATTAATAACAAGCTACCGACAGTCTTTTCTGCTGAGGTAAACTTTGAAGTACATACTTCTGCAGATAATTCCATCTTCTTTTCACAGACCTTTTTTCTTTCTTTCTACATTTACTACTTTTCAGTACCTTCAGTGATTAAATAGCCCTCTCAACCAACCTTGCAGAGGTATCACATGAGAATGAGATACAAAAGGCCCTATTTTCACCTAAATATAGTTTAGTCACAGGCATAATGGAAAACAAAAGCTGAAAATTATATTTTATCTCCTACAGATTATTTTCTTTCCAGCTTTGCTTGTATATGTGGCAAACCGCTAAAACCTTTGGAAAAGCTGGAAATCTGTTTTTAATCCAGTCTGTTTAGGCTTAAGTATTCCTGCAAAGGCAGATCATAACAAATGGATAACAAAATGATCCTCCCTTAGAAGTCCTTCTGAAAGTTTACCTAGAGAATGACAGGGATTTCAAACTAACATCATCATCTTTAACTAAACCTTCACCATTATTATAATGTTTCTCTTTCCTTCACACAGCTAAAAGGCACTGATTACAGATCCTACTCATCAGTCAGGTAGTTCAACAATATCTCCAGTAAAAAGAAAAATTAGATCCTGAAGCTAGATTAAAAGTTCCAAGTCTGGCTATCAAAATGCTAACTGATAAATTGGCAAATGGGTGAAGTATTTTAAGAAATTTTAGCAACCAGAGAGCCAAATAGAAGCTAATGGAATTATTTTAGACATAGGGAGCATCCACAGTCCTAGTTTGGCCCAAGATTTTCACTAGTTTTTTAATAAGATTTCCATGCTTTGACTGCAGTTTGTTTGCAGGACCCATCTTCAATACACATTCGGTAATGAAGGGTCAGTCATCTTCTGCTCTATTTTCTGCTTTACTTTTGGTTTCTAGACTTGTGTTAAGACTGTCTACAAATCCCTCAGTAGATTATGTTATCAAGCATCCTGAACATTCCATGGTTAAACTGGCATCAAATTATTTCCACCATATCTCCATTTTCCAGAGCACATTTTCACCGTTCAGCAGGAGGAGTGCAGCTCATGAGCTAATTGCAACGACCTAATGCATCCAGCAAACCTGGCCCCTTTCCATGGGCATGAATCATTCACAACTAGGCCTGGATCTCTGTGAATGTGACTTATTTTTAGCAAGCTCCTTGTCAGGGAAGCATTGACTTCTCTGCTGTGTCCCTTGGGTTGTCCTGCTCTCAAGTGCCAGCAAAGCTCCAGTACCACCAGCCACGGTGCCTTTCCAATTAGCAAAGGTAACATGATGAGCAACCACTCAGGGTGTCCAGTGCCAAGAAATACTAAACCAAATCATCTGTGAAATCTGAAAGAGACTTCTTGTTGTTGTTGTTGTTAAGCCCAGGGAGCTCTGGATTGTCGGGAGTCCCTCTCCATCGCTAGGAATAAAAATTTCCTCTCACTTCCAAAAATGGTAGTGAAGCTGGAAAAGAGGATAGGTTTGTTCTGACGTGATGATGAAAGTGAGGGATTTGCTCTATTTGCACATCATGCTTCTATTCTCAAAATGGCTGTTTTATGGCCAACGGTAAGGAAATTAAATGGGATTTGGATTTGCCCTTCAGGTTATAAACAGCTCTATTATTTAGAATGCACTTTGCACTTGACTCTATTGTAGCAGGATTGTTAACAGCAACTAAATTAAAGTTCTCTAAAGATTTCCTTTAGCCCAGGCAAGAGAGATTCATAAGTATGTGTGTATATAATCTTTGACTTACATGAAAAAATCAAACAGTTATTTGTTGTAATTTTTTCCACATTCATTTTTAGATACATCAGAAAGAAGCTCAAACTTTTCAGTGCAAGTCAAGCTTTTGTTTCCAGTCTTCTACTTTTTTTCCTTTTTTGGCTGTTTTTTGAGAGTGAGAATTTTAAGAAATCTCTGGTGTGGGGTTTAAGCTTTGAATGGCCGCAATTATATGTGGATTTGCAGATGGCTCAGTACAGATCACTGGCTCAGAGCACTGGAAGAAGCTCACTAGCTCCAGCCTCCTCATGCAAGAGCCTCTGGTTGATGAACTGAGTCTGAAGGTCCCTTTCTATGACTTTCTGTTGTCCTGGGTTTTTATTTGGGACAGAAGAACATTTTTGCCTTGAATTTTTGTTGAATCAGGAAAGTGAACATTTGTAGAGGCCATGGGTTTTCCTCTGGTGGTGTGCTTTTTTTTTCTTAAAAAAAAATAAATTAAAATCATTCTGAAGATTGATAAATTTTTGATAGTGGAAGTGCCAATCAGGTAGAGCCCCTGGACCCATAAGCATCCTTTTTGGCTTGCAACCCTACTCCTAAACTTTCTTTAATGCTCCTGCTATTCTGTAATATCCTATTTTCAAATCAGCTGAACAATTCCATACACACACCCTGATAGGTGATACCAATCTACTGATTCAGTGTTAGAATGTCCTCCACAATATTTTGCCATCCATTAACTACAGAACTGCTGTGTGGCCCAAGATACTTGAATGAGACACCAGTGATGGATGTATGGTTGTTTGGGGTTTTTTTAACAGATTACACTTCCCCAGTATTGTTGTTGTAGTATCAGACACTCTTCATGTTCCATTAACATTATGTGGCTACAAAATGTGATATGCAATTACTTCCCCACTGCAGGTCTCCCAGTAAGTCTCACCTCTCTGCAGTGAAAAGGTTTATTTTAAGATTCCTTTTTCAAAAGCTTAACTTAAGTAACAAAGGAATTATGAATCGAAATTGATATGTCACTGGAATGTGTATTTTTGACAAAATCAGGTTAGTCCAGGGGAATTTATTAGGTGTATTATCTGTGGTGCCCCTTCTCAGAGTAGCAACATGGAATGGGACTAGTATTCCTGAAACACTGATAGAAATTGTACATGGAGGAAATGCTGCATTTCCTTTGTTCTTTACATGTTCTATAAATATTTCATTTGTTTGTTAAAGCCCTGTTATTTCTGGAAGTCTGCCTACTCTCTTGTTTAATTTTTCCCGAATCCTTCAAGGCTGTAGATAGCTTGGAATACACAGAGGCTTAACATTCCTTATTTATACTCAGTTAATAGGCACCACATGAAGATTAGGAATGTAAACGGGTTGTGAGGAATGGAGAGAGAAATTTTTAGCATGTCTAAAAAAGGACTAGACTTAGACCTCTATTACTCATACTTGTGACTTTCCACCCTTTTCACAGAAAAAAAAGGATGAGAAAGGTCATCAGAGCATCCTAAACTTTATCAGATGTTGGAATGGTCCTGATAACTGTCATTTATCACAGCCAGTGTCTGTCCCCAGCTTGTCTTGGTCATAAGCAGCTTCTTCTGCTTGGGAGAAAGAACTGCTGAATATGAAAAGCTTCTTTCTTTACTTCTGCAAGTAAATATAATCTTTTTCTTGCCCCATTGCTCCTATTATGCCTCAAAAAAAAAATGAACAACTGGAATATTCTGTATAAGGCAGTCTGTGCAACAGAAGTGCTTTCTAAATATCAGAGATATATAAAACTTTGTGTCTGTAAATATACTTAGTTCACGGAGTGAAAAAATTGAAGTGTTTTCAATAGTGATTCAGTGCTTGTACCATCCATTTAGAAATGCAGGTCAACTGATGAAAATTTGTCTGAATCATCAAGCCTAAAATTGTTGAAGATGCACTTATGATGTATAAACCATTTAAACCATTCTTTAAAGCAGACTGTAGTTCCTTAGGACCCAGGTTCCTTAGGTGCTGATGAAAATTTTATTCATTATGTTTCTATTTTTCACGCTTTGCCTCTATTTGTTTGTTTAAATATACATATTTGAAAGTCAGTGAAAAGTGAATCATGGATAACAGTACTTTGATCTTTCAAATATAACAATAATGCTGTTTTGAAAGAAGTCATCCCAAATAAGCATTCCTCTTGAGCAGTCCCTTTTTACCTCAGGGCCTCATATCTTCGCCTGGAAATTCAGCAGTGATGCTGGTTTGGTAATGTCTATTGGGAGTCACTAGAAAAACACAGAAAACCTGGGCATGAATAGATTTTCCAGTGCAACTGGAAAAAGAATGATTTCACCTTCTGCTGTGTAAAGAGGTGGAGTAGCTTAAATGTGTGCTGAAGTCTCAGAATCATAGGGCTTCAGAATATGTTTTCCTTGATTATTGGCATCTCTAAGCTAATAATGTCATATTTCATGTGACAATAGATATAGGTAGGGTAAGATTTTGATGGCACTACATGTCCTGGAAAACACCTTTCTGCATGAGGAACTTCACTAACAGCAATGAAATTCCTCACAGCTTAAACTGCTGAGCAGTGACCTAAGGCTGCCAGAGTGTTATTTCTTGTGTTTTGAACTCCTCCTACCAGGTAGTTAGGAAAGGTCAGGTGTATATCGAGAAAACAGGAGGCTGGTTGGTCTAGTAAATCCCAAGGTGCTTTTTTCCATTTCCAAGAAATAGAGCTGGAATCCCGTGCACACCCCAGAAAAATAAAAGTCCATGAAAACAGAGACCAGAACCTTCTGATCTCCCCATGGATTCAACACTTTTATTTGTAGTGATGATATCTCTAAGAAAGTGAGGCAGTGGCTGATTCACAAACCATAATGGGAGTTTCGAGGGTATTTTCTGAAGTGAGTGAGATCCTGAGATCATGACTACAAATCTTGGCAATTGCTCAATTACTTTTATTGCAGTTTTAAAGCTCATCTGCTCTATTTCCCACGTGAAAAACAAAGCCCACACAGGTTCCTTGTGCTGCATTAGCATTCTCCCACTTGAAGTTCCAGCTTCATATGGGGTCCCACACACCAAGGTAGAAACCCCAAAGAAAAATCAGCATTCTCTCTTTTTCTAAGGCAAGCTAAAGCTAACTACATATATATAGCGATTGAAACTGATTTTTTAAAAAGGTTTTGAAGCAATTAAAAGCTCTGACTCCTTCAGAAATGCCACATGAAACTATTCAGAGTACACATCTTGCAGAATCAACGAGAGGTTTTGCTGCCAGCAGAGGTGGAGGAAGATCAAGCCATAAAAGAAGGAAAACATATTTCCTTGCACTAGGATTTGTTGGCAGTCACGATGCTGGAGTAAGGGCCTGTTTGCCTCCTGTCACTGGTAAATGAGACTGACATTTAGGGTGCCAACACTGCCAACACAGCTGTAACCTTCCATAACTACTGCAGAACAACCCACACAAGTGTAAGCCCTTCAAACTTAATCCCCTAGGGAATTCCCTTTAATAAATTATCTACATGCAGTAGCTCTGGGGTTTTATGTCATTTCTGTACGTTGTCTTCATGGGGGTGAATCTCATGTTTTCACAGTTCTTTATTCATATTCTCTTAATGTATCCTGGTTTATGGATACCACTTTTTTTTTTTTAATAATATTTTAAAGGGATTGAATCAAGAACTGCTCGAATTTAGTAGTCTTTTTACATTCACTTTTAAAGAGACTTTCCATTAAGTTCAAAACACTCCAGTCAGTGCTCTCTAAGTGCATTCACTTTTTTAAAAAAGAGTGATTGAAATATAAATTTTTTTTTTAAATTACTCACCTTGAAAGAACGACATCATTTTGAGCTCTGCCCACTCTTTTTAGTTTCTACTGGGCTTTCAGCCTGACTTCAGAAATCTGAGACAAATTTCTTTCCTGCAAAATCTTAGGCCTTTGCAATTATTTGTATCGGTGTTTGATCTGTGAAATCTTGATTTGGACTTCCTGGCAGATTTGTACTGAACAGCATCTCTAATCTCTTTTAGGACACATTTCATAGGCTGAAAGAAAGCAATTTTTTTAACATAGGCAAAATTTTTAAAAGGGCTTTACCCAAAAGATTTTCCCCTAACCCAATCCTCTTTAAAAAACGAAACCCAACACCAAGTAGACACTAATTCCAATTTGTAACAAAACCAGGAAAAAGGGGGTGTGCCAGTGGTTATGCATAATTCTCTGTATGAGCCAGACAACTTAATAACACCACTTATTAGAGAAGCCTTAAAGGTAATCCCATTAAAGCCATTCAGCAGAACACTGATATTTTTCTGAAATCTGCTTGGAAGCAGGCAGGATTACTCAAATGAAATGTGAGCAGCTTTCCAGTAAACCTCATCCCCCCACCTCTTCCTCCTGAAGGCTGCAGACCCTGATACTCCAACATTCTCTCGCTTGACAGATGAGGCAAAATTACAACTTGGAAATAGGGAGTGATGGAGAACTGGACGTACAATCTTCTACAGCTCTTCTTGTCATGGCAGGACATGAGACCTTGATGACACTGCCACAGTTTTCTTTCCTGGCTCTGTATAGGGGTAATTTGGGTAGACTGGTCACACTGTGGCAGACAGTTTTGATTTTGAAGTGTATGGGTACAGAAACAAATGTTAGGGAGACCACTACTTATTATCCAGATCGCCATGCAAGGGATATTTTTCCCCCTTATTTTCTATATGTTTAACTCTACCTGCCTTCCCATCCAAGGAAATGCTACAACCTGAACATGTGAATTTTTGCCCTGATGATCCCACCCTAAGTGTTGCTAGTTGGTGGTGAATCCTCACTGCTGAGAACAAGCAGTGGTGGTTTGACAGAGCTACAGAGAAATTTGGAATGACAGGAAGCCACGGTCTTGTTTGAACTTGAGAAAGGGTGAATTTCTGTTTACAAGCACCTTATCTAAACAGTACTTAAGGAAGGAAACCTTGTGAACTCTTGTTAAAAACTTATAGCTATAATTTAGAAACTCCTTTCATCTAGCATGAAGGGGTTTTTTGCCTCGAAGAAACAAGGATGCTGTGTTCTCATTTGCATGGGCTGTGCCAGCAAAATAGGGATACTTTTGGCAATGCTGTTTTCGCTTCTTAGTTCTACTCTTTTTAGTCTGTATTTCTCTTGAATTTTCAGAACTCTTAAGTATCCAGACATAAATTTTCCTTGAAAATGATTAGGTTTAACTGCTTTTTATGCAAGCAATATCTACTTTATTTGGCTTTAACAATAGGAGGAGATAACTGTAGATGGTGTAAACATTCTACAAGTAGTTTAATCCAAACCTACAAGGATATCTAGTTTCCCTAAAGGTGTCCGTAATTATATAGCAAAGCTCTGAAGAATGTAATTCATCATTTTAGAAACTGGGCTGGAACACTACATGACTGATTTAGGTTTGGAAAAGGGAATATCATGAATGCAGAGCGTGCTTTTTTAAGTCAATGCCTACTTTGGTTTGGGGTACTGTACTGGTATGACAGCCAGGAGGAAGTTTGTGCAGTGGTGAAACCACCAGTTAAGTGACTCGTTCTAGACATTATTAAGCTATCCCTGCCACCTCTGCAAGGCTCTGGAAGGGGAATTTTTACCTGGCATTTGGCTAGATGCTGGAACTTGTTTTTTCCATAATTAAAAGCAACTCTCTGCTTCTGGGGGCTGGTGGCTTTCTTTTCATGGCCTTGCTGAAAGTTGGCAACGTACTGGGAAGACTGGAAAATTTTGTTAAGCCTTCACAGAATGGCTTCTCTGCTGCCTAAAATGGATGTGAAGCTGCTCATGTAGTAGTCCATAATTAAAAAATAAGGAAGAAATACTGCTGTATTTCCAAATGGTACCTTTTAGTCAAGGGGTTAATGTGCTTTAAAAATCACTTTTTCAGTGTATTTTTTTTGACTGACTGGATTTTCCCCACTTAGACTTCTCCTGACACCAACACCAATGTTTCTGGTGGCTTAATAGGTGCTTTATAAAACAGCCAAAACACATGAGACTCAGAGCTTCCTTTAATGTTGTATTAGTGGCTCAGTTTTGATGAATTAGAGAGAGGAATGTGTTGATCATTTCCCATCGTTTTTGCATGAAAACACAGGCTTTCTATGCCCTGCTGTTAATTCTGACCTGCACCCTGGTTCTGCCCTGAGTATTTGGGTAACTTGAGACCACATTTTCTGGTCTGTACCTCTTTCTCCTGCTTGCTGTTTCTTCCTTGATTGAACTTTGATTTCATTTTGGCCTGAGGGAATTAAAGTCAAGGCAAGGAACAAAAGTTAACTTTGCAAATATTATGTTGAACAGAAAGGAAGGAGTGTGTTACTTGTCTTAAAATAAATCCACTGTGTCCACCTACATGCTCTGCCTGGCTAATGACAGCAGGGTTCCTCTGTTGAGTCAATCTATACTGATCATCCGTGCCATACTGGAAATATTCCCATTTTGGTGGCTTTAATTTAATTCCTGCTTTTCATTTCATTGTAGACCATCTCTTTTCCTCTCAGCACAGGAACTTTACTTCGAATTTGCCCATGGGAGCTGTCGATGTTTATTTGTACTTCTGGCAACTTTTCCTTTACAGTGAGCATTTCAGTCTGCCTCAATTCAGCTGTCAGATTTCTTACAGCTGGAAGTAAAATGATTCTATCTCATTGTTTCTCTAAGTATGCAGAAAGATGTGTATTGCAAGTGAAACTGAGTCTTGGCACTGATTGGTACTTGATTCAAGATGAGGCTGGATGGGGCGCAGAACAACCGGCTCTAGTGGGAGTTGTCTCTGCCCGCAGAAGAGGGTGTTGGAGCCAGGTGGTCTCTGAAGTCCCTTCCAACCCAAACCATTCTATTATTCTATCACTCTCTGAAGGAGTCATCTCTCTCCAGAGGTGTAACTGGCCCCAGATTCAGCACTGCAGAATTAGGTCTTAGTTTGTTATGCTTTCAAAACAGACCAAAATAAGAAAACATATCTTTTAGATGGCTACAGCATTGCTAAAAAAACTGGAAAGGACTTTATGAATATTTAGTGAAACCTTATGTCTTGATGCTACCCTTCCAGGTACATCAAGAGAAGAGCATAAGAAGTGTCAGTGCATTGCTCTTCTCTTTTCTTTGCTTCCAAATTGGGGTGGGCAGAGTTGTGGAGTGTCTAATGAAGTCAAATAAGAGCTCACCATTTGAAATCTCTGTGAAATACTTCCAGCAATAGCAAGGATACTAAAAAAACAGAGCCTTGGTCATCCTGCACCCATTTATGAATAGAGACCAGATGTGCTGAATAGTCTGGCTTCGGAGAGGGGCTACAGAGTTTTTGTCTCTTCACTGAGGCAGGAGGGCAAGGCCAGAAGAGAGTAATGAATGCTCATGTGTTATCAGGAGCTTAAATGCCTTTGCTGCTGCCCTTTTCTCCATCCCATTCATGTGGCAAAAGGAGTTATCTAAACTCTGGGTGCCAGCTACATAGTATAAGCTGGTGGCCAGATGGTAGAGGGCTTCTATAGGGCAGGAAGGAATGTAAGCTTCATCAGCTAAATTAAACTTCACTTACAGAAGGGGGCAATGAGATTGTCCCTTCTTTTGTTACACTGTTCCTATTAGCTGACTGCCAAGCAGCTGGGTGACCTGGAAGCAAATGCTCCTTGTCAAACAAATTGATCTCTAAATTGTTGTTCTCCGAAGCAAAACAAGAATGTACCAGGGTTTCTGGGTAAGTTCATTTTTTGCACTTGTCACACATGGTTCCTTTCATAAACATAACAGACTAAATACTACTTTGGAATATTTTTCTTTCCTTTTCTTTCCTTCATGTTCTGCACTTCTGACTAGAGGTGATTTAATAACATATTTCAATTTGCTTATTAGGAAAAGATTGCTTTATTTCATATCATCTAGAATGTATTTTTTAATGATTATTCAAATTATTGTTCAAGTGATCCTCTGAATAGTTTCCGTGAAAAATACTTGGTCTAAAGCTTACTTGGAAAGAGGTTTGTCATGAAAAGGGTTTGTCACAAGAGAAGTAAAACCACTGAAGAGCATTTTGATATTCAAGATTGTAGGCTGGTTTGGAGTGGATGAACAGGTCTCTTATTCTCTTCCACACCTTGACTGGCTGCTAACCAGTCTGCTATTGGTTTTCTAATGTAAACACTCTTGTGTTTTACAACATTCACTTTGTAAGTATTCTCCACAAGTCATTGAAAATGTGCTATTCCTATAAACATCCCTGCTACTAAATTCATTTGAAGTGATATTCACTGGTAAATAAATGTAGACCATGCAAGAAGACATGAAAGAAAAATCCCTTGGGGAAGGAGTGGGGGTAAATTGCAGAGATAACATATCTTTTGGAAGCTTTCATATAAACAGACCTACAGATTTCCACGTATTTAGTCATTGGAGAAGATTAAAACGTTTGATGTGCAGCTACCATTTCACATGAAAGCAAAAGGTAGTTTTTCAATTGCATTTGGTCCTTATAATTCAAGTGCTGACAATCACTGGAAACCTAATTTAATGAAGGTTTTATAAGACCTTCAAGTGCTCTGTGGAAATTCCCCCCTCCCTCTGTCTGGCTGTGCATTCCCTCTTGCTGCAGTTTCATGTCCGTGGGCCCATTCCTAGCAAGCCCTTCACATGCCAGTGGCTCTCCTCTCCCCTGTTTACTCTCTGGAGCTGCTCCCATCAGCACAGGCACTTGACATGCCTACAGCTGCTCCATGCTTCTCCCTGTCAGGGTATTTGTTTAATCAACACAATTACTTGTGGCTTGGACAGCCCAACAAGGTGAACAGGCTGCCAGTCTCAGGGCTTGGCTCCTTGTCATCCTGTCCCTGGGGACATGCCCCTGGCATAGCACGAATATCAGTTCCTTTCCAAATGTTTGCAGGATCCCACTTAAAGGCCAGATACAGGTCTATGCTCCCCACACCCGCCCAGCCACTCCCCTGTCAGATCCAGCTGCCTTTTGCCCCTGTCAACATCTGGCCTTGTTTCATTCCCTTTTTTCACAAGACAGGCAGCAGCCTTTGGGAGGGCAGATACCCTCTGCATCCTTCTCTGTAATACCCTGATTTTTGATGTTAGCAGATTTTGCTTTGTCTTGGAAAGGTGAGTCATAGGGTCCCGGTGAACTGTCCACAGTCAGTATCTGTTCGATCACAGAAGCACGGAAGGGTTTGGATTGGAAGGGACCTTAAAGATCCAACCTCTTGCCTTGGGCAGGGACACCTTCCACTAGACCAGGTTGCTCCAAGCCCCATCCAACCTGTCCTTGAACACTTTCAAGGATGGGGAATCCACAGCTTCTCTGGGCAACTTGTTCCAGTGTCTCACTACCCTCACAGTACAGAATTTATTCCTAATATCTAACCTAAGCCCGCCCTCTTTCAGTTTAAAGCATTTTCCTCTTATCCTTCAAGTGCAAAGACTCATGATAGGAGGTTGGAAAGGCAGGTGGTGGCAGATCATGAAAGCCATGGATCACTTTCCCTGCTGTTGGCCAGCAAGTTTCCATGAGGGAATTGCTTGCTTAGCCCTCGTCTTCCCTGGACTCAGAGGGACACAAAGAGGCGAAATTGTGGGTGTAGCAAGTAGGTTCCTCAGGAGAAAAGTGCTTTGCAAATTCCTCAGACTCCTGCCATCCCATCAGGGTCAAGCAAAACGTTCCCAGCCCCAAGAGCAGGAGGAGTTTGGCCGTGGTCGGTAAGCAGGCTGCATTCAAGTGGAGAGGGGAAAGCTTCAGGAAAAAATTTTCATTTCTTAGGGATTCTCTGCAGCATGAGCCTCTGAGCAGCTCACATCCCCAAGTGCATCAGGCAAGTGCATTAGGAAAAGGGCAGGAAAGACAGGAAGCTGGCGAGAGGGTCAGGAGGAAAGGGATGATGTTGGTTTCCTGGATGACCTTAGAACAATATGATTGCTTATATTAATTTAAGCCTTTGCCAAAGAAACAGTTGCAGCAGTCCACAAAGGCTGCATGATATTGCAGAGAGGATGATTTAATGAGAATAACAACTTTTCCTGTGATAGCAGTCAGAAATTGTACCCCACCTCCACCACAAGACAAAAATCCGCTTTGGGGTTTTTCCATTTTGGCAAGACAAGTATGACATAGAGAAAGCAGTAGGCCTTTAGCAAAAAAAAAAAAAAAATTGTGTTATAGCAGTTCTTTAAATGAAAAAGAGAAGGGATGCTTTGCCCACTTCCTCACACCACAGTTGTCAGCTGTGCTGGACCACAGCCGAGCACGGGGTGAGGGCACAGCTTTGCCACCAGGCAGGGTCATGTCACATATCCTCTCCCTCTCCCAGCTGAAGGTTGGGTGCCATAAATACAATTAACAAGGACTTTTTTAAAATCTGGAGAGAAAACGTAGAAAAAGTCATCCTATGAATATTTCACAAAAGCTTCCTGGCACAAGTGCATAAATTAAAAGACCAGAAGTTTTTCACATCTTTGCACTTTTAACGAGTGCAAGATCCAGGACCTTGAGTGCAGATTTTATAGGGAGATTTTGTTAATCCCTTGCAGTAATTTCAGTAGCAATTTCTTAGAGAAAATTCCAGATACAAAAGGAAGAGGAAAGGATTTTAAATCCAGTACTGCTTTCCAGCGTATTACAGCATCTCTCTTTTTTAGAGTAGTTTTCTTTTTTTTAATGCACTATCCCTGTTCTTGGTTTCCTTCCTCAGGTTTCCTTCTTTTGTTCTCTTCCTCACTCCACCCCTACCTTCAAAAATAATGTGCTTCTGTGAACCAATGTGCTCTGCTAAAGTGATATGAAACATGGAGAACAGACAACACACAGTGCACTGTGTGATAGCTGATGGTCATCTGGGCTGTGGCAGTGAGATTGTGTATGGGGTGTTTCTAAGTTTAGCTCCATAGCTAAACTCAGTGGCATCTCTTCACTCAGCTTAAAAGGGAATATGGACTTGAGCCTGATAAAGTCATTCCAGATTTTCCAGCATCTATTTTATAAAAATGCTTTACTTTCCTTAATGCAGAGAATTGGTTAGTACCCCTGTTTGGTTCAGTAACGCCAGCCTTTTTCACCTTTATTCAATCTGTGTCTTCCCACTTCCTCTGCTGCCCCACCAATCCATCTTGTTTCAAGACTACAAGAGGATCATGAAAACTCACAGCTGTGGTGCCAGATTCTCTTTTTGAGGACTATGCTGTCTTTTGGGTACTCATGTCAGTACCATCGGTACCTGTCGTCCACATGCACCTTTTAAAGATACACTTCATGTGAAGACTGGGTGGGGCCTGGAGCAAACTGGTATAGTAAAAGGTGTCCTCCATGGCAGGAGGGTTGGAACTAGATGACATTTAAGGTCCCTTCCAACCAAAACCAGCCTGTGATTCTGTGAATGCAAAAGTTTCATGTTTTCCCTGGCAGATCCTTGTTTCATTTCAAGTCCAACAAGGGCACTAGATCTACATGAAAGCACTGCCCAAGCCAGTTGTCAAGCTTAATTCCTTTTTTTTAACTTCTGGCTTTGCAAAATACATGCAGCTATATACGCCTTCTTTTTATAAAGTCATTTCTGAAGTTATTTTAAACAGCTGAAAGTAGTTTGCTTTTTCTTCCAAGAATATCACTCCAGTCAGAGATCAAGCATAGACATTTTCAGCTGACAAGACAAATATTTGGGAAAATAAGCCTACGTTTGGCAAAGGGGTCACTGATCCCAACAGTCTGAGTACTTGATGACACTGCACTACAGTAACTCAAAATGGGCCCTTAGAAAATAAAAATCAAAGATCCTGATGTACTGTTTTTTGTCATACCCTGTCCTCATGTTCTGCAGGCTCCTTGGTTAGTTGAGGAGCAAACTGAGCAGTGGAGCTTTTCTCCCAGAGCTTTAATTCCAGCGATGCCAAGCTGTGCTTTCAAAGGAGTAAACATCAGTTGGTTCCTAATGAGAACTGCAGGCACTCAGCAGTTCTGGCTGTCAGCTCGCTATAAAGGCTTAAATTGTAGTTTTATTTTATGCTTCTATACGTGAAGCTTTTGATTGCTATTTAAAAAAAGCAATGAATATGTAAATAAATATATAGACCAACAGCCTCAAAGTAGGCAGGCTCCCAGGTCTGTTCACACTGGCCAAAACAGATGTTTTATCCAGCATGGTAAGTAATATTTAAACCATAGACACTGCAAATAGCTTTTCATGGTGGTGGTTCCTCTTGTGCTGGGTCAGAGTGGGAGCCCCAATCTCAGGCTGGGGG
Source organism: Pseudotriccus pelzelni (assembly GCA_035584735.1). Classification (NCBI taxonomy): domain Eukaryota; kingdom Metazoa; phylum Chordata; class Aves; order Passeriformes; family Tyrannidae; genus Pseudotriccus; species Pseudotriccus pelzelni. The sequence goes on along the minus strand of JAWMRA010000130.1, from coordinate 5,450,275 downwards.
TGATTCAAACTGGGATGGTCCTGGCTGCCCACCAAACATTACATCTCTGCTCCACTATGTGAGCTGGTGGAGAGGACTTCCACCGGCAGTCATCACCTGGGGTTAATTACCCTGTCAACTTAATTTCTGGCCAGCCAGTCAAGCCACTACCTTTACCACTGTGTCTGTAGCCTTGGTGAATGTAGCAGGCCATGCTTGGTGAAAATTTGTTGGTTTTTTCCCTCCATTGTTATATTTTGCCTTATTAAACATCAGCAGCAAAGTAGGACTGGGGGCCGTATTGGTTTTTTTTCTGAATGGACAAATAATGACATCTGAGAGAGGTGTCATTTTGGAAAGATGTTTTTTCACGGAAATCATGTTTTCTTACATTCCTTCTGGAAGCCCATGAGGGAAAATCCAGCTCCTGATGGCTCTTCATGGCACATCCCTTCCCCATATCCTTGAAGAATTTTTGCATAAGGGTTAATGTGTACGTGTGCGTGTGTGTTCTGTGGCCAGCCCCAGAAACCAGGCAGCTGTTCGCTCCCACTGCAGCCTCTCTGTAGGTCACCAGCTTTTAGGAAACTGGCAGCTACTTCACATCCCACAGACTCTATCCCATTTGTTTGAAACTGGGCAACAGTGCATTATTATGGAGGCGGCGATAAGCAGACAGACAGACAGACAACATGGTCTCATGTGCTGTGTTTCCTTTGGAAACCAGGCTAAAAATAACACAGTGATGAATAGACCTTAACTGGGAGACATGTCACAGGAGAGAGCTGGTGGAGGGTGGAACAACTGCGACTGTCCCATTGTTATTTCACATGTCTGAATATCAGCAGTAGCCCCTTAGAATATTTCTAGCAATTTGCTCACTTGAAACAGAGCCTACAGATGTACCTTCTTATCCAGAGCTGACTGTTCTCAGTGAAAATTAACATCCTGGTAATTCTAAACCCTAGAAACCCCTGAGGATTCCAGCTGGGCTCGGATGGTTTCCAACAGTATCTTAATCTTTTTTTATATATTTCCTCCTTGCAACTATACCAAAGATAATAATTATATGTTCTATTTAAATAAACATTAGGTATTGCTCTCAGTGCTCCTGACTGCTATCAAAGCATTCATGTGAGTTCGTGATCTCTGGGCTTCCTAGATGAAGAGGTATTCAGGAGGTCTAACAGCAAGAAGGCACTGGAGAAACTAAAACACATAATATTGCAAGGGAAATTGGCAGCATAAGTGATTCTATGAAAAAAATTAGGGGCAGAGATCACAAAAGAATAATTTTTTTCTCTGATAGCTTAGCAGAAAATTTTGGAAAGAAAGTAAATGTGGATTGAAATGAAACAGCAAACAAAGCTCTGCCCAAACCATTCTGTCATTTCAAGTCAGCTTGAAATGTTCTAGCTTCCTTTTTGGGCTATTCAGTCCCCTTGGTTAAATTTGAAAGAAAACAAAAGTTTGTTATATTTTTTTTTAATTTTTTTTTTTTAATCTCAAGATTGTAATTTTCTTTGCAAGCTTTTCCTCCTTCCATATCGAAGACCTTTTAAGAGTAATCAAAAAGGTTTCCTGGACTTTAAATTTGCAAATTTGATGGCACAAAAGAAGTTATGCCTTCTCAGAGTCCTCTAGGATTTTGCAAATGTACATAAAATTCGAGTTTCTTAATGGACTAACATAAAACCTATTCTGATTTAGTTTGATTTTTAATTCAGTGTGTATACAGTAGCAAAGTATCAGAGACATGATTTCCAAACAGAAGAACACGTTTACAGACACAGAGGTATTCCTAAAACAAGAATTAGTAATTACCTCCTATCAGAGAAATTATTTACACTGGAATAAGACAGAGTCATCACACCAGTGTGTGATGAAAACGAGCAAATGGGGTGATGTCATATTACAAAGAAGTGGTTTATCCCTGAAGTTTAAGTTGCTGATGAAATTTTCAACAATAGAAAGAGACTGATTTTTGGAACAGCCTTGGCTAATGGTGGTTAAACTGCAAAACAAACAGGAGTGGCAACGAGTTTTGCAGTAAATGTTCCTAGAATGCAGTTTTCTCTTTTAGGCAGCTGACAGAGGAGCCACAAAACTGTGGGAGCTCAGTGTCACTGCTTGGCAGCAGGGAAGGACCACGGGCCAGCTGGGCCCGCTGGGGTCTGCCCAAAGCACAAAGGCTCACGCACACATCGCACACATTCTCTGCAGTAGCTGGAAAAGTGGAAATGGTTTTGCACAGATGTGGATCATAGCAGAGCTCAGTGTCCCTGGCCAAATGTAAAACTTGCAGAGAGTCCTCGTGCGTGTGGTTTCTGTATCAGTGAGAACACGTTAATTCAACATTTGGACTTTTATGGGTCTCAGTTACTTCTGCTCCGTTGTTCAAATGGGAGTAGATGAGAGATGGAAGCAAATACACCTCCAACAAAATCTATTCATACTGATGTTTTGCATTTCCATGGATCCCGTCCAGAGGCTGAAAAAGATTTGAGATTCAGGAGAGCTAAGCTCCACAGTCCTTTCCTGCCCAAAACAAATTACACTGACTGCATTTGACAAAAGGAGAATACAGGATCCTATGCAATGACAAACATTAGCAGAACAGGCTGCTTATTGTTTGCTGATGATACATTCAGAATGTACAACTTCGTGGACTGTGTTACAGGCACAAATAGGAGACGTGTCCTCAGAAAGCTGCTCTCTTCTTCTCTGCCCCTCCACCTCTGTCAGTCAGCCCAAGTCCATCACCAGTGCTGCTCCTGGAGTCTCAGGTACAAAAGAAGGCAACTAACTCCGTAACATTCCCTCTGTGCTGAAAGCATTTTGAGAGGCATCTTTCTGAGAGTCTGAAAGGGACCTGTCAGGACGGTCCTATCTAAACCTATTTAATTCAAAGTGGGAGGGAGGTACCAGAATTCATTTTTCTTCCCAGAAAAGGGACGCAAAAGAGCCTTAGTTGTGGGCTCTTATTTACATTACCTATTCATATTTCTGGGTGCTGAACTATCCATGTAAATTGTGCACACTGAGGTAGAAATGAAGGCTTTTGGACATGCTGGTTCTTTAAATATGCAGCTGGGAAATTACATTCCCTCAGGCAAGATCATCATCCTGGGAATCCTGAAGATGCCGGGTTTGAGCAGTGTACATAATGCATTCATTGCTGGCTCTAATATTTACATCCACATAGAACCATACGTGACTGGCTCTCACACAAACATATTTTGAAAATCCCCTCTTGTTGTTTCCCAGTTTGGGCTCGTTTATCCAAGGAGAGCTCCCTCTCTTCCCATGCACGCAGCTATTCCATATAGGAGTGTTTGTGTGTTCTGCCCATCTGTATGTGCTTGAATATGTTGCCAGACAGAGCCATTCCAATGAAATCATTGGACTGTTATTTGGAAGGCTGAAATTTCACCCACTTCATAATTTATTTTACTCTCTCCAGAGCCAGTCCATCACTTACCCACTGGAATGTGTTGCCAGCTGTCACAGCACACTAATACTCGTTGGCTAGAAAACTTCAAAGTCTGGTAAGCTGTCCCACTGGGGAGGGAGAAAAAGTTGGCTGAAGGGTTTGGTGTTTCTTCACAACAACCTACTCACTTGCTTACCAGACATGCACAAATTCCTGTTTCCCATACACTGCAACAGCCAAACAAGAGCAGAAACCTGCCTGCTGTCCCTCATCTCTGCCAGACAGCACCCAGGAACCTCTCACAGGACTTGACATCTGTGGGAATATGAGCAACTTCCAGTTTTCGTGTCTCTATGCTGGTGTGGATGTTATTTCTCTGCTGACGTGGGTGTTATTTCTCTATTAAATATAAAATCCCATCTCATCTGAAGAGAGACTTTATCTGAATCAGAACAAGTGGGAAATCACAAATGCGACAGACAAAGAAAGAAAGTGTCCCTAAGTCAGCCAGAAGGGTATTTTTGGTGGTGGGCACCTTAATTTTCTATCAGCTAAAGCTCTGCTTGTCCTTTTGGACGGTTTCTTCCATTTTAGATGTTGTGCTCACCATCCTTGTTTTACAGAGGAGCATTTCTTATACTCTGCTTGATAGTTTGCAGGGATTGTCGTGACAATGGTGGCTTTTGTCTCTGGGCATGTAATTTCTTCTCAGTATCATGGGAACATAGTTTATGAGCAACAGAAGGATTGGGAAATGAATGCCACTAATGTGACGGAATGCAGAGTTTGTGGCAAAGTTATTTATTACAAAGCCAAGGGGAACATGAAGGGCTTTTCTTGTAGCCCTTAGGTCTGCAGGGAAGGGCAGGTTTTGGAACCTTTGTGGAAGTCATTGCTAACTTTGCACGGGAACTGATGAGAAGGAGGGGAGAGGAGGACGTTTTGGAGAAGGGGCTGTGTCCTTTCAGGAGCTGGAGCCCTGGGTGTAGCAACTATTTGAGGCTCACTGGTAGATCTGTTTAAATTCAGTCCTGTTGTTCATCCTTCATTCTTCTGCTGCTCCAGAGAGATTTGGTCAAAATCAGGCATTCCTGCTGTAACCCCAGAGCTTTGATCTTACCTCAACTGTATTTTCATGAGGAGGTTGATAGGAAACTGTTGGTCTTCATTTGTGATTTTCAGAAGATTAATGGTAACTGGTCACCACCTCATTTATTTGCAATTGTAGCATAAAGGGAGCACTGGTTTCATCAAAGGAATTGGCAGCAGGTTATATGTTACACATAATCTCTACCAGCTGCAAATGCAGCTATCTGATATCTTGTACTTCAGTTACGCGATGATATCTGTCTTCTTCCTTTACTGTTTTTCTTAGATATTAATATTTCTAAGTACTTTTCGCAAAAAAAAAAAAAAGGAGGAGAGAAAATGAACCCATTTCCTTCCCCCTTGCCATTTCCGTCTTAGTGTATGAGGGTCTGTTCTTTTCCCCTTTGACCATCACTTTTTCTGTTTCCTTTGTGCAATCCTCCCACTCGTTCCCTTTTGCAATTTGATAAGAGACTCATTTCCAGGCTGCAGTTTTCTAAGTGCTGTTCTTTAGTGGTTAAACATAAATCTCTGAGCTTGCTTTGCTCTTTTTCTATGAAATATGAAATACACCAGTCTCCTACTCTTGTCTGAGCCATCAAAGGGTGTCATCACAACATCAAAACATTACATCAGTTGGCTGAATTTCTTCATCTTTTATTAATTTCAATGTATTTGCTTTCCTTTTCATATGTTGTCAAAAGCTGTGTTTACCTTTTTGTCACTTTAAAGTGGTACACAGTGCTTTTAGTTTGGGGAGGAAGGAAGGAAGGAAAAAGGAGGAGGAGGCATCCTTTCCTCTCAAAAGAGGCACCATGTTATTTCTGAAATATCTGAAGTATTTCTGTTATTTCTGGAGGTATTTCTGAAAGCCCGATTCCATTTCTGAAAGCCAGAGTATTTAATGGTTGGGCTTACACAGGTGGAGGCTCATCACAGTGATGGGACTCTTTCAGGAGCTGTTTTGCAAAGTGGTGTCTATTTTTAATATCACTGCACATCTGTGTTCTTGTGGGTTTGTTATTCACTAGCGGGAGGGAAGCAAAGAAAGGACCAGCGGATACAGGTTCATCCTGGCAGGAGGGGGAGCACATGTCAACAGGGCCAGGCAGCACTGGCTGAGCAAGCTGTGCAGTCTTGTTCCCTTTGCAATCATCCTTGGTGAAAAATGCTTCTTTTGCTTATTTTGAAGAGAGTTTAATTCTCTCTTTGCAAGCTACGAATGTCTCTAGTCCATTAAAGACACCTTAGTGAAATGCATGTTTTTGACTTGGTTGTACCTTGTCCACTGAAGGACACAGGACAGAGATGTTGGATGTAGTGCTTGTTCAGGAACTCCAAAGCCGTTCCTGCCTATCATTGGCTCCATGTTAACAGGAATTAGGAGAAAGTGGAGGTTGTAGGCATTGATTGATCATTTAATTTCCTTCTTAGTGCCCATCCTGTGCTTTAAACGCTGGCATCCTACGCTTTAAACAGAGCAGACAAAAAATCACCAGGAGGCTTCCTGCATATCCCAGGAATTTCAGATGCAAAACCTGCAGTGGGGTTTTCTTGGTGGGTCCTACCAGCCAATCCCTTCTCAGGTGTAGCAGTCCTTCAAAAGTCATGTGGTTTTCAGTCTCTGACAGTGGCTGCTGAGACTCCTTGAGACTTTTCCATCTTCAGCATACCATGCCTACCTTTAAAAAAACCCAAGCAGTGAACCCACGAGCACATGAAGCACAGAGCTGTGTAGGTCATATTCTCCATCTGAAAAAAACATGTTGAGAAAAAGAGAGAACACCTTCAGATCAGCCAGTTATTTAATTTTATTCATTTCAACAACTTTTGCTAAAGATTGCGGAATTGCTCACTGTGCAAACAGGCTGTGAATGAAGGCAGGACAACTCTTTGTTTGGGCATGACAATCTAAACTGTTGTATCTGCTCTGACAGTATGAATTTGTACTGTTGTGTTTACTGAAATATCGCACGCCCATTGGACTGGATGCAAAATAGTGTTTTTCCAAATATTTGACAAATGCAATAATTTATTTTTACATGCCCCAGAAGTCATAATTACATTCCAGTCTTACAGAAGAATACTCTCTATATCCTTTTGACTCTTCCCAAACATAATCTGTTCAGTATCAGGCTTTTAATTCTGCTTTGGGAGATAGCCATTTGGCTGATACAGCCCTGAGAATGTCTGGATAAATGTCTGGATAATTTCAGCTTGAAATTGCTCTGAAAGCTATTTGCAGCCCAGTCAGAGAGATTTCAGCCTGCGCTCAAATGCTCTGGACCCTCAGAACACAGTCAGAGCAAATGGGCCCCAGTGTCTGACAGAGCTATTAAGTCACAGGGCAGCGGTCATGTGGATGGTCTTTTTGTGGAAACTGGAGAACTGTGGTATGTTTAATGCTACACCAGAGCTATGCCATCAGGGAGGGCTTCAGCTGCCCTTTTTCCTGCCTCCTCAGTGTCTGTTAGAGAGAAGCTTCAGGAGTTTATTAGTTAAGGCAAAACTTAGATATTTAATATAAAGCATGCCTATCACTTCCATCTTTCTCACATCCTCCACAAAAAGCTCACTTACAATTTGAGTATTTACCTTACGTGGGACACCTCTTGAAGGATGAATACCACAGGGATGTTGGATGTTGTCTGTGCTTTTTTCTTTTTTTTTCCTTTCAATTTTGGGATGAAGCCTTATGTACACATGGTATTTCAGATCTCATTGATTAGCAACTGGCAAACAATTAGCTACGTGACAATGAATGGCTAATCAATCAGCATCACTGAAGGAAATGCATCTCATCTTATAGCTCTAAAATATCATTTCTTTTGACATTTACATATCAGCTTTTAAAACTCATGCATAGCCACGGTCTTGGGAGGGCTTTCCCAGTGGATTTTTTCCTTAGCTCCTGGGTTTGAGTGGGGGAATTTGCTATTCAAGTGCTTTCACCATACTGTCAGGGTCGTTTATGAAGTTCATCTGCAAAAGGTGGAATGCCTGTCGCCATCTGCATCAATCGATATCTGGCCTGAGGACTGGGCTTGGATTCCCTCTAGAGGAAAAATTTCCCCAGCTGCCCAGATCAGCTCCTATCCCAGCCTTGTGGCTGTGGTTCTCCCTGCTCCACCTAGGAGGGAGAGTGCTTGGTAAGCTTCTGGATTAAGGACTGTTTTTCTTTTTCAGATGTTCACACAGCCCCAGCACAGTCCTATGAGAACTCCTCAATCCCCCATCCCTGCTCTCAGAAGAGTTGATGGCAATGATCAATTGAGGATTTTTGGTTATTATAATGAATTTTCAGTGCATGCAGAGGTATTCTGCTGACTTTCTGTTCTTCACTTCCTATTGATTGGAAGTGGCATATAATTTGCTTTAGAGTGTAGTTTTCATTTCTTCTTGGCTGGAAAAATTTTGAAGGAAACAGAAGAAAGTGAGAGAGGAGCGTTAATTAATGAGACAATGGGAAGAAGCATACAACAGGGAAAAGGACCTGCAAGTAATCTTACATATTTTACGCACAGTGAATGATTCCCTCAGGAATCAGTTAGGAGCCCATGAATAATAAGGTTTTAGTCATTTACATATCTCCTGTATGGACTATTTACATAATTTGTCACTACAGTTTTCCCTTCTCTCCTAACATATTTTGTAATTGCTGTGTATATTGTGCCTGGTTGCAATTACTTGATTTCCATGTTGCATTAGGCAATATGAATATTCCCTTGGTTGTGCCTAGTGCTGTTGTAGAAGTCGTTAAGTGTTGGTATTTCTAAGAGAATTCGTGAATCTCTGTAGATTTTTTTTTTCAACAGCATCGCTTGGTCCAGAACTGAAAAGAGAGAGGATGTGGGAGTATTAAGCTAATCACAGAATGAAACTATTCATAATTGTTAAAACCTTACCAGTGCCACAGCTCGCTTCTACACAACATGAAGTTCACTTCAGTGACTTGCCTCAGAAGGAACATAGAAGATAATATTAAGGGAGAGGGAGAACAGTTTTATTTGAGATGATGAGATGGAACAAAAATATAGAAAATATAAGATGAGAAATGTTCAAAAGCATGTTTTAAAAAAACAGTCTATTCAAAATGAATTCCAGCTCAGTAGGGTTTATACATGTCCAAGAAAAAGAACAATAAAAGAGGATGAAAAATATGTCCCTGCATACTTCCTTCCCTTTGCCTTCTAAAGGAGGGAGGTGGAGAGAGCAGAGAGTGAGGTGGAAGGAAACCTGGAGCGGAAACTTGACATTTTTTCGTTTCCAGACTGAAACAACCTTCTGAGTCATTGTTTTGGTTTTTTCTTCGTTCTAATACTTATGACTACTGTGTTTTATTTTACATCACAATACTCACTGGAACTAAAATCTTGATGGAGAACTTTGAGTGGGAAAATTTACAAACACCCTTAATACATTCTGTGCATTTTTTGCATGCATTGTGACTTGAAAATCTCCACATTTGATACTGCTCAGTACTGTGCTCATGTTAAAAAAAAATTCCCTTAATTATGCACAATAGTGGCCGTGAATGGAGCTTGAGCTCCTGCAGAGCCCTTCCTGTGTCACCAATGCTCTGACCAAGAGGAATCCAGACAACTTTGGGGGAAATGTGTACACTACTACGTTTCGTTACTTGGGTTCTGAAATGAGAGCTGGTAATTAGCACCCCACTCTCTCAAAGATTAATATAAATGTTTAACTCTGCCCCGTGAGTAATCCCATTAGTGCCATGTTGTTCTGCTGCATGGGGGAAACCTTCCAAGAAAGGCTGATTCGGTCTGAGTGCAGAAACGGAAATGTTATTTCAAAGGGAATTATGCCAGCATTAAAGAAAATTACAGTGAAAGAATATCAGGGAAAACTTCCTGCAGAACTTGAACCATTAGTGTGACATTTCTTTCCCATTGATTAGGTGGACTCCAATTTATCCAAGGAATGTCCCAAATAGTGTGATGCTTGAAGAGCTAAGGTTTATTCCTTAACCTTCATAGGCAGGTAGCCACCTGCTGTGTCTTTGTATTTGAGGATTAGGTCTTGAGCATGAATCATTCCTTCACAATCATGGAACGGTTTGGGTTGGAAGGGACCTTAAAGACCATCTGATTCCAAACCCCCTGCCTTGGGCAGGGACACCTTCCACTAGACCAAGTTTCTCCAAGCCCTGTCTGACCCGACCTTGAACATTTGCAGGGATGGAGCAGCCTTTCTGAGCAATCTGGTCCGCTGTCTCACCACTGAGTTATGTAGGTATGTGCTCCATGGATACAACAGGGAAAAAAACTACTGAAAACCTTATCTCTTTCAGTCTTTTCTCCCTCCAATCTTTTTTTTTTTTAATATATAATATATACCTTACAGTCTTTTTTTCTCCCTCCGCTTCAGCAGCTTGTGCATCTAAGAAATACCAAACTCTTCATACCTAATGAAAGTTAGAAATGTCAGCACATCTAGGCTGTATGTGTTTTAGGGAGAGAATGAGGTGGGGGAAAGAGTTGATGAGTTAAGGAAGATGGAAACAGCCACTGTACGTCCATTTTCTTCTATATATTTATTTTTGTGGTCAGTTACTGAGGGACTTGTGTCTCTGAAAACATAAATGTGTGATCTGGACCTCCACAAAAAGAAAGCAATCTCAATAATTCCATTTTGAAGCCAAACAGGAGGCAAGCTCTGCTCTGGTTCCTGCAGCCCTGAGTGGTGCTGGATTTGCCCCTGCTCCCTCCGTTTCTGGGCAACCTCAGTATCTTTTGTGCAGAATCTGTCACAAAAACAGATGCAGGGGCAGTCTGTTGCCTTAACCACATCCTTGTGCATCCAGGCATTCATACCACCATGGTAAAAACAGTAAGGTCATACTGATCTCTTCCCCTGCTATTGTGTCCTTCCTGCTCGGCGGCAACAGAACTGAGGCACACGAACTTTCTACAAGGTAATTTCTGTTCTGAGCCTCCCGCCAGTTGCATTGAGCCCTTTCATGTTATTAAAATGCAGTTGAACAGGAGCAAGCCTCTTTTTGCTAGCAATTTGTCATCTTCTCATCCAAATGAGCAGCCCAGCCTTTCACAGCCGTTATCGTCTCCCTGCTGCATAGCTCAGCTTTGTGGCACTGCTCACTGCTCGGTGCATAACAGAACCGTATTTTCTCTTTCTCATCTTTCCCCTAGGAGTGTGACTGCCATTTTTTTTTCTTTACGATGATGTTGACAGAAAAAAATACTATTCCTCCCTCTTCCCTCTCAACAATGCAACCTTTCCCTTTCCTATGCCTTCCTTCACCAGGATGGACACTTAAATAGATTCCATCTGGATTCTTCACTATTTTTTGTCTCTATGCATCCTGAATTATCAGGAGCTGATTTACTACATATTTACTGCAGTCTGACAAGCAAGTTTTTCTTCAATTCGCTTGATTCCTCTTCTTCACAGCAGATTTATTGTAAGCCTCCCAACTTGTGTGAATTCAAACAGCTAATTGCTTTCTAATGATAATGCAGACCCTTGAATTAACTGTTGAGGATAATGGTGTGTCCAGATTCACTGCAACATTTTACATTACATTTTGTCACAGTGAAAGAGAGCAAGACAGGTTTGAAATAATTAAACTGGTTTTTATTAACTTTAATTAATTAATTTGAAATAATTAACCTGTCATTGCCAATGAAACTACCTAAGAGTTTTAAATTTTAGGAATGGTTCTCCATGCTGACTTCTCTTATTGCATCCATTTGCTTCCCCACCTCAGCCTTTTTGTCACAAGGAACAGAAAAATTCTAGGGGGGAACTAGAAATATTGTAAATACAAATTGCCTGGATGGATATTTCCCACTTCAGATCCAAACAATGGCTTGTTAAAAGTGGAAACAATATCACTCTTTATCAATCAAAATCAAATGTCACTGAAATTTACTGTAGAAAAACAATGGCAAGAAAGCAATGCTTGTAACCTGCGAAGGAAACCTAGAACTGTGAATTAACAACCTTGATGGTGTTCACAGTAAAATATAAGGATTCAGTGAAGATATTTTGTGATTTTTATAAGGCTACAGTTCAAGAAAATTAGGGAAGCAACAGACAAAGCAAGGAATTTGAACAAATTGCTGCAGGCAGGAGTGGCCTCAGCTTGAGAGTTTCTGTCATTGTTTCTTGGTAATGCCTGCAGTTTAGCAATTTGACTAACTCTCTGTGACATTTCAGATGTCCTGCTTCTGAGCAACTGACTTGCATTGAGTTTATGGATAGGGATATGAATGCAGCTGCAGGAAAATGTACCAGGAGGCTGAGTCTTTAGACTTTTAAGCGAATTTAACTGAAAACAAGCAAACTAAAAAGAGTGAGACTATTCTCTGGCTTCTGGCAAGTTGATGTTTTTTACTGTTTCAACCTAAGTGACAAGTCAGTCAGAGATCCACAAAGAAGTAGTAAAGTGAACCAGAGAAAGTAAGGGCTCTCCTTAGGCAGATTAATCACTGACAATAGTGAAAAGTAACTGCCTATTTATGTTGCTGATCTATTTGGGAGGTGAAGCCAAGGACATTTTACCCCCTAAGTCCCCAGTTCTTACAAAAATAAATAATTCTACAGCATTTGACTGCACACTCTGCAGTCTCACCAAGTCCAGTGGGGCAAGCATAAAGCTGTGGACACGTGCAAGCCCTGGGATCAAATTTAAATGTATTACAGTCTTGTTTCCAAGCGGTCAGTAATGTCCCAGCGAACCAATGAACCTGTGCCCTCCTGTACAGCACGCATTTTTTCCATGCTGTTTACATTATCACTTGCTAAATTTATCCCACAGCTTCCCTAACACTGCATGGCTTTCCTGCTTGGGAATTTCAGATATAACAGAGTGCATACTCTGGCTGGGCACATTTTTAGAGAGCCTACCACCCTCTACAGCCACAGTTTGCCAGTGAGCCCTCTAGGAGGGAGCTTTTAGGAAATATTCATCTGCAAATTTGGAGAGTGTGTTTACTCTGCCATGATTGAATGAAGGCACCCACACAGCTTAGATGTAGATGTTGGAGACAGATAGATAGATAGATATATAGATAGATAGATAGATAGAGATATTAGATATAGAATAGACACATTTAGAATAGATAAAGATATAGATTAAATATAAGAAATGAGTTTTTTACAATGAGGGTGGTGAGGTTACCCAGAGAAGCTGTTGATTCCCTAACCCTGGTAATGTTCAAGGTCAGGTTGGATGGGGCTTTGAGCAACCTAGTCTAGTCAAAGATGTCCCTGCTTAATATGAGGGGAGTGGAGAACTTTAGGAGGACTTTAGAACTTTAAAGGTCTTTTCCAACCCAAACTATTCTTTGATTTCGTGATTCACATCAAAAATCTGCTGCATCCTTCCTGCTGAGTGTTCTGTTGTGTTGCTCAGATCACTGGCATGTCTTTTTACTTGTGGTTCAGATGAGAATGAGGAAGGAAGGAGGATGTTTAACAGGAAAATGACACTTCCAGGAGTAAACAATTCCTTCTTGAGTTGCCATAACCTTTGAAAAAGTAAGGGAGAAAGCCTTGGCTGCAAATAAAGCCAGGACTACATGTAAAACACATGCATGAGGACAAATTTATTTGAAAGCTCTAAGTGAGAGGAAGCCACTTGAGACTACCTAGATACAAGCATGTACAACTCAGCTTAAGCAACACGGTGTCTGTAGAAAGGTATTTGACTTTTACTTCAGTGTACAAAGGACCCTCAGAGTTTGATTTGGATGAGATTTGAACCCCAGAGTGGAAAATGGGAAACTCTTTCGTGATCCCAGTATACCTGCAGTCATTAGCACGTTCTGGTCACAGAACAGTGGGATGAATCATTGCAAAGATATGATTACAAGTAGCTTTGTCTCCTGGGTAGATGTTGATGTACACATCTTGGGCCAACAAGGTTGAGATACAGCAGCTGTTAATTAATATATTAAGTATATTTGGAGGACGGAGGTCAACGTGAACTTTTCCCAGGGCCTCTTAGTATTTCCATTACTTAATGAGCAAAAAGAAAACCAATACAAAGTTAGACTCCAGGATTTAATTAATTTTCAAACCAAAGGCACTAGCTGTATTGCTTTCTGTCTGATGCATCTTTGTATTCCCATCCTCGTCTGTCTCTACCCATTAAAAGAAAATTAAAATGCCACACTTATCAAGACCATATATTTTCAATATAAATCTTTTCATGTGTATGGCTCACAATAGCCTAACAGGGAAAATGGCTCTTGCTAACCTTTTTCCACATAGCCAAGAAAGGACAGAACGTAATTAAATGTGTTTTTAAATGCTGGGTAGCTGAAGATGGAATGTAAGAGAATGACAGGAGAGTTGCTGATAGCCAGGAGAATTGGATCTGTCAAAAAGTCTTCTTGCATGAAAAAATAGTGAGCAGTTTAGAATCCGCCTTCAAAAGGAATATTATGTGAGGCAGCCAATTCCTGAGAGAGGGACTAGTTGTAGGCTTTTTTAATCGACATACACTGTACATTCCTATATTCCCTAAACATCATCTATCAGCTTAGAAGGATGTGTGCTACATTCCTTTTGTTTACCTGGAAAGCCTCAATTTTATTAAATACACACTGGCAACTATTTGAGTTAACTTCAGTTATTATGCAGGAGCACTGTACTGTAATCAGTCTGATGTCATATAAATAATCAGTTTACCAGAGCTATGTGAAAACAAATAATAGTAAGAACACTCAGGTTTGGGTCAACAGCTGGCAGCCCTGAGACTCATTTTGAGCTGGTAATCTTCAAATAGTGATACTGGAGACTGTTTCCCAGCTCATGGGACCTGGTGATATCTCCCAATACACAGAAGCTGGAACTAGATGATCTTTAAGGTTCCTCCCAACCTCAACCATTCTGTGATTCTATGATTCTGTGAACTCCATGCTGGGGGAGATCAGAGCATGCATCATCTTCATGTAATATCCTACTTTCTGTAAAGTGGGAAATGCTAATAAGGGTGCTGACAAATAAGCTCTAATGTATTCTGACCACAGAACATCTTTGCTCTTCACTTTAGCTGTGGCTTCTATAGCTGCACCAGTATATGCAGAAGGCATATGGGCACTGGGGAAGCTGCTTTAAGCCAGCTGCAATTATTCTTCTCATTTCACAACAGCAACACAGCCTACCCAGCTCTCTTGTTTGCATCCTGCTTCCTTCTTTATCATTAAGGATAAAAGCAAGCTCAGAATGGCACTGGCAGCCAGAGATCAGGTGTGACATTGTGAAAGCCTCAGTCATCCGACACGTATGTGCATTAGCCAGAAGTGATATGGAGGTAGAGGCTGGGGTGAAGTTATTAAAGCTGTCTCAGGACCTCATGTGCTGTCTGGGAAATGCCACATCAGAAATTATTCTTTATGTCATGACAGTTAAAATTAGGGTGAAAGAAAAAAAAGTGTGCTACAAGAAATGCTTCTTATACTGTTCATAACTGGTAAAGCTCCTCTTGGTGCAAAAAAATTATGCTTATCAACTGCAAATAATGAGTGATGCACTGCATGCAGAGAATGAAAGGCAATTTAATCCTTTGAATCTTTAACATTCTCTTTCAGAGGAAAGGAGAATATAACAATGAAAGCGGTAAGTCTTCCCTACAAGCATGTTTTCTCTGTACTATTTTATAATTAATGTTATTGTCACCCAGTCTAGGCTTTCTTTATGCTCTGTCATCTATACAGTGCCAATATCTCTCTCCAGTGGCGGTTACCATGCAGGATAAGAGAAAGAAAGGTAAGAAAAATGGTGACTGCATTAATAGGTATCTATTACTGATTTATTTCAAGTTTGAGCTATGAGTGTTTGAAATGTCAGAAATATATCCACTCACTCTTATATGCAAGACTTTTCTCCAGAATGCAGTTTGGTTGTGGATTTTTTTCCCTGATAAATTTCACATACACTCATATTTGATCACACAGTACAAACCCAAAAATGCAATTACCTCTGTGACTTTTACAGAAGCTCCCTGTATACTGAAAAGGGAAAATAAATAGCAAACCAGCACGAATAACAGAGAGATAGTTCCATCAAGGTTTTCTGGCCATGTTATAAACAAAATGAACCTCAATTCATCAGAAACCTAAGCCATAATTATAGCCCTGTGCTTCAAATAAAATCTTGAGAAAAATTAATGTGCGAATGTAAAATTAATAATGTTCATTCTGGAAATGACGCAAAGGCACATATCCCTAAAATGTGCCTGCCTGCTTCTTCTTCCTGCAGTGTTCAGGAGGTTCTGTGTCAAAGGAATATGTCTCGGTTTTCCTCCTGTAAAATAAAGCTGGCTGAATGCTCTCTGATTTGGAGGCACTCCTGTAAATCCTTTGAGCAATTTCAAATTTGGTCGAGTGGCTGGCCCTCTAATCCATGCTCTCCACGTTATTTTAGGCCAGTCTGAGTTCAAGACTATAATCACGGGGCACCAACTGTTCTTGTGGTTGTAACACAAGTGGAAAAAGGAGATTGCACATACCCATCTAATGATATTTAGGAAAATATGTCCATTAAAATCCCAGGGATAGAAGAGATTTTCAGATCTTTTCAGCTTTCCTTGGAAAGTGTCAAGCAAAGAGGTAGGAGATAGGAACAAGAGCGGAAGGAAGAATGACACTGGGAGAGGTGGCAGGGGATGTGCCAAGGTTTCCACCAAGGAATTTTTGTGCTGCTGCAGCATGACCTTGCCTGAGCCTGCTGCCTTAGCCACAGAAACCGGCAAAGCTGAGCAGTGTCCCTGAGAGGCCACCTTATGGTTGACTCGTGTGATTTCTCCTTTGACTGCCCACTGCTACAACAGCCACATGCAAAGTGTTTGCTTGTCCTCAGGTAGCCTCCAAGCTTTAAAATTTAATCAAGTCCAACCTGTTGAATGGGGCTGGGCTGCTACCTCTGCAGGATAAAAACCAGTGGGGAAAGAAAGAAAGAAACAATTTGCCACTTTGAAGCCTGAAAGAAAAAAATCCTTTCATCCTTTAGTGTGATGTATCGTAAGTGACATCCATTCCTTACATTAGCATCCACAGACTATAATTATCCATGAAATATAACAGCTGGGGGAGTGTTACTGTGATGCTTTGGGTTGTAGGATGCTTTGGAAGGTTAAACAGAGCTTACTAATAATAGGACCTTTAAGGTGCTACATGGTTCCTGTAAAATGGTCCCTTTTCTCTTCTGCCCTGAAAGGACCACAGGGCACCAAGAAGTCAGTGTTCTGCCCCCATCCTGCCCTCTGCTCTCTGCAGCTCCAGTGCCTGGAAATCCTGTCATCCCACAGTAAATCAAGCCACTGTTTTTTGTTCTCTCAGAGGGGCTTTTTCCTACTCACACTGGGAAGGAAAGCCTATTTTGTCCTTGAGTCATTTCCAGTCCTTGACACAGGATCTGCAGAGGGAACCAGGCAGCAGGGAGGAGGGAAGGAAGGAAGGAAAGCTGTACGTCCAAGCTGCAGAGGGAAAAAACCCCAGCTGACAGAATGGCAGCTACAGAAGAGAAATTCTGAAGTCCACAGAATTATTATCCCCTAAATCATCTTCCCTTGCTGTATGTTTACAAACAACCCATGCTGCCACTAACACAGGTATCACACTGAATTCAAGGCTTTGCTCTCTGCATGAAATATGAGAAAGAGGAAGAATTTAGAAACCCCTGCTGTCCCCTGAGTGCTTGCCATACTGAGCAGCTATTCATCACCTCCACATTCGAAGGGCTTAACCTCTGTAAAACCTCAGCGGCACAAACTTGCCAGGATTAAACTATTTAAAGCCGAGCTTGCTGAAGCATCTGCAATTTGCACCTCTTGTCACGTCCATGGGCTGCATGACAGGTTGGAGAAGGTGTAAGGAGAAGTGGCAGTGACATGGCCAGAATCAGAATTAGAAGATTAATCACGAGTGTTAGAAATACCTGTCACCAATAGGGCCAGTGGAGGAACACCCTGCATGTTTGGCCACAGACCCAGAGCGCAAGCATTTCCATTTCCTTGAGATTTACCCCTCACCTCCATTTTCCGAGGAACAGCCCTTACAGAAGGACTGACTTATTTAGTAGTGGGAAGAATGAGGAAATTTGTGATTCATCCCTTCACAACAAACACCAGACCTGTCTGGTTGCACTGGAGAAGGTATCTGATATCTGCCAAATGTGCCTGTTGTCCTCTGGATCAGAGTAGTAGTGGTGGAAAGCTCTGTCTGATGGCACAGAGTCATGCAAGGAGTGTGATGAAGGGAGGACATCTCTGTCCTGACTGATCTGTTAAGGACTCTGCTTCCATGTCTTCCTATACATTAGTTATGGCATATCCATTCCACTTGAGTAATCTCAGTCTCAAAATCAAGCCCAGTGTCTGGTTTTGGTGACATGGAAAATTCCTCAGCCCCCTCAGCTTTCTCTGAAACTGAACACCAGCAACGACATCCACTTGTTGTGTCTGCTGTTGAGTCACTAATGTCCTTTGTATAAAAGCAAGCAGGACATGAGGATAGCTATTCAAGCACAGTTTTCCCTCCTCAGAACATCCACAGAGTGCCTGTATTATTCTGAGACAACTGTCACTTTGTGTCCTCAACTCCGCATGCTATGGCCAAAGCAGAGAAGGAGGTTTGTCTCTCAGAAAGCTGAGGAGCAAGTCAAGGGCAGACCCTGGGAGTAATGCATCCCAGTTTCCTTACATAATGTCCTTGAGAATTTGGAACTCAGGGGTGCAACATGAAACCCTGGGAAAATTAATAAACAATTTCTGTAATGGCCAATTTTTCCAGTACTGGAATTGCAAACTGAGACCTCAGAAGACAAGGGGATTTCAACTGAGCAGGATATCAGTTAAATTAACTTCTCCCCTCAGCCCTGCACTTGCCAATTTCCAAGATGTTTTACCAAGAAAACAAGAGTTGAAGCACACAAGTGTTTTCACTCTAGATTTTGTCTAAGCTAAAGACACTAAGTAAACCTTTAGGGAAAATTTAGAGAAAAGGAAAATTGGCTCACCTTTCCCTCTTGTTGCTTTAATAGAAGGGTTTGTGAGGAAATGAAACTTCAGGATACAGCATTTATTCCCCAAACCCACGGCAAGCTGTCATTCTGTGTTTTCCCATGGAATTGAGTAAACAGAATACTACTTGGCCTTAAATAAATGAGAAAACAAGCTCACAAAGGAGCACTTGATCAGAAGTGACAAGGGCAAGAGTAGAACAATCCAGAGGAATAAACGAAACTGAAAATTACTAATAATATTCTCTAAAGATATTGTAAATTCTATCCTGACTATTGCAGACGTCCCCTGAACACACTGTTCCAGCGCTTTAGCTCCCCTCCCTCAAAATTCTCACTTCTCCTACTGTTTCAACTTGCTAGGATGAGGAAACCATCCTGAAATGCAACTGGAAGGCACTTTAAGCAGCTGTTCTCTCACATATTTCTTCAAGGTGAGTACAAATTTGTGTTTTGGGAAGTTTAATTGAAGTCAACCACCTACGGAGAAATGATGGGCTTGCTTCTTCCGGCTTTCCCTGAGGGGATGCCCTTCCCAGCTGAATTAAGTTGCCACTGTGTTTCACTAATGTGCATCTGATGCTTAATGAATTGGGGTGTTATTCCCATTGGGCAGAGGTGGATTAAAATCAAGTCCAAAGCCTTTTCATTCATTTTGCTAATTATTCTCTGCATTCATTGCACGCAGATGAAATGATGAAAGACTCCCTGTTGTGAGGGATTTGGATATTTCACACTTGGAACATAAATTGAACTGATTATCCTTACAGCATTATTGTCACATTTGTGAGTTTGGGTGCCAGGAAGCAATAAGCTGTGCTCTGCCACATTCCCAGTCTTTCAGCCTCTCGGAATGTGAGGGAAAACCCTTTCTTTATATGTCCTTCTTCAGTTTCATATCTAAATCATTTTGGTGTACAAGAACTAAAGTAGAGATAAACCTTCTTCCTGTCATGTTTCTAAAAGTATCTTCCATTTCCATATTCCCATACTCACAGGTTTCAAACAGACGGCAAGATGCTGAAACGCTATGTCTTCTTTTGGCATCTGCTGGGGAACCAGATGCAGAAATTCTCTTGAAACAGAGCATTTCTCATACAAATTACAGGCTGTTAAGTGACTTCCAGAGATCCCAGTTCATGGCTGATTTGCATCCAGGGAGAAAGTCTTGAGTGTTTTGGATTTCCTGTCTTTTAAGCTAACTGATTTTGGTCTCAGTGTAGCGAAATTAATTACTGTTGGGGCACTGGTCTCCTGGGAACAGGCTGTAAGGAGAGATTCAGCCCTCAGCTCCTGGTCCAGTTATACTGCAAGTGCATTGCTTCATATATATCTAACACAACAAAGTCCCTTCTCCATAAAGACAGGTCCTCAGGAAAATCCAACACTGCTCCAAATGCTGGATCAGAACTTAACAGTTACTTCTTTAGCATGTATTTTTCCAACTTTTTTTTCTGTGTCTGTGTCAGCAAACAGGCTGAAGATTTATAATCTATACATGGACTTCCATATAACAGGTAATACAGGCAAGCTGCTGAGAGACATTGAATTCTGGCATTTCAAGAGAACAAATCAAAATGAAATCCATGGCTGTCAGAAAGCATAAGATATTTGTGTGAAATACTTCTATTTTTGAGAAAAGTTTCGGTTTATTCGGAACAAAAGTTATGTTGTCAAAAATCTCCCAGCTATAACAAAAGGGAAACTAATGAGGGAAGTAAGTCTGGCATAAAATGAAACAAACTGGAGGCGTCTCATACATAAACTTGGAATCTGATTTTATGCGTCTTCCATGGATGTGTGAAATACACTGACAGTTTGCTTAGTCAAGTGTCCTGTCTGGCTGATGGCTGCAGCAACAGCACATGAAAGAAACTATGTAAAATAGGGGACTAAAATTATTCTTCAGCTGTGCTCCAGTAACGAAGAAAATGTTGAAAGCAACAACATCTGCGCTGTGTGAAAGAGACAGGGTAAAAAAATTATAGTTAACTTCACACACTGTGAAAAACTGGGATGTGTTAAACAATTGCATTCCTATTTTGTGACAGTGTGGCTCTGACTATGTTCTTGACAGAAGTAAGCTATAATTCCAGAAATAGGAAGGAAGAAGCAGAAATAAGCCAAATTCCATAGCCTTCCAGAATCTCATAACTGTTATGAGTATTGCACAACACATTGGCTTCAGGGCAATTGCTCCCGGAAAAATTTGGAATCTCCTAAGCAAAAAAACAAATACAAATTATTTAAAAATACCGTCTTCTAATCCTGGTGTTGAGGGGCTTGCTTGAGTATTTACCCTTCAACACATGAGGACTGAGTCTTAGGCTATAGGTAGGTAGGTTATTTTGTCCAACCGTCAGAACTGCAGCCCAAATTGTCCCTCATACTCATCCTCATACTTTGCCTTTTAAAAGAGGTAAAGCCACTTTTCCCACAAAGGGGTTTTAAACAGTTTGGGGTGGGGGGCAACTGGGGGAAGAAAACTGAACGGGATCCACATATCCTTAACAGAGGCAGAAGCATGTTCCTACCAGAACATGACTGGCCCTTTCCAGCCACAGACATGCCTCAGATTTGTTCATCCTGCTCTTGGAGTGAAGTGGCACCATCACTAGTGAGATAGCAGATTGGCCACGGGAATATGGAAGGTTTTTTCCTTTCTCTTTTTTCTGTGAAAGCAATAAGATTTTGTAGCCTGGCTGAGTGTAAACATGCTGACATCAGGCAGAAATGTTCGGATTTCTGTATTGTCCACAACGTCTGACTGGAGTGCCTGAAGTTGGAATCATGGACAAAAGCTCTGGTGTCCCATTTATTGTCCCATTAAGAATATCTCGTGGGCATTTTTGCTCTGTTCATGGCTGTGAATATGTTGCTGCTTTGAACAGAGAATGCAGCCATAGGCACCCGTCATTAGAGGGGTGACACACAGTATGCAGATGCTGCTCATGACACAGCTTGACCAGTGAAAGGTTCAGTGCTTCTGGAATGAGGCCCCACATACAGGATACCACAGCTATCCCAGTGCTCCAATGAGGAATCCCGATTTAAATGAATGTTTGCTGGCTCATTCACCCTTAATTAGTCTGTATCCACTGAAGCCATAATACACTGTAACTCATTGACCCAACATGAAAGGCAACAAATTGGTTAATTGAGAGAGAGCAATGCAAGGCCTGTTCTATCTGCAGAGGCTGGAGCAGGACTCTTTCCTCCAGCAGAATTGCACCCAGAAGGGCTGCTGGGTTAACATCCAGCTGCACCCTCTGGCAACAAGGGCAGCAAGTAGCCTATTGTGAAGGAAGGATTCACTACACCCCTTCTTTAATGTGCTCCCCATCCTTTCATGTGCTCCTGTGCCCTCCTGCACCCACCCCAGGCACACTCCAATTTCCACAGCCCACATGTGTGGAAGACCTTGGGTAGAAGCCTTCTTATGCCCTTGCTAATATCCTTCCTCCCCCATGACCTCCTTTGGCTCCCTGTTCTTCATCCCCTCTCCATTACACCTAAGATTTGGAAAGTGGAAGAGGGCTGAGCAAAGGGATTGCTTTGCAGCTTGCACGGGACTGGAGCAGCTGCCCTTTTATCTCCCGGGCTTGAAGGATTCCTCCGGATATCCTGCTTACAGCTGCTGAGCTGTCAGTTCTGCTCAGCTCGGCTCTTGCTGCTGCCTACTGTGAATTTCAGTGGAAAAAACTCTCTCCTCTACTCACTTTTCCTAACACACACAACTCTCAGTTAAGGAGGTTCTGAGGAGATTTCTTGTCTCCCCTTTTTGCTGACCTCATCTGAAAGCTCCATTTTAAAATTGACAAATGTTGAAAACATATATTCAGAAAAAGAAAGAAATACCTAATAAAATAAAAAGTAAAAAAAAGAATTATTAAAAGCTTTTCTTGCATTCAGTCTTTTCAGCGGTAAGAACTTTGCTAGTTTTGTTCTATTTCATATCAGAGTTCTAAGGATTGGAATACCTGTAGTGAACTCCAGCTTGTCTTTGACTCAAAAATGATTGGAATAGCAGCAAAGACACTCAGCTGGAAATTCAGTTACTCGGAAAATAACACCACCAAACTCCAGCCAAGTCTGCCCTATAGCTCTTCTCCAACAAAGTGGAACTGAAACTATTTGAAGAACAGAACAATCCCATGACATTTCAATTCTGATGCTGGAAATATCAGTTACCTTTCAAATATCTTCAAGCATTCCTGAGAGCCTTGTGATGCTGAAATGCCCGGGGATTTTCCAAGTCAAACTAGCAAAGCCTTTGGAATTTGAGGCAAAGGTTTAATTTACATTTCTGCCCACCTCAAAGTCCCTTCACCTTCTGATAAGGATGTCCCCTTGGCCTGTTAAAATGTTCAAATTATGAGATAATACCTTGATTTCATTTTGATTGATATCATATCTTATATCAAATATTATATCATAATCTTACCTTGGCAGGGGGGTTGGACTAGATAATCTCCAGAGGTTTCTTCCAATCCTAACAATTTTGATATAAATTTCTTCAGGTTGAATAATGTAGAGAGTGAAAGACACATTTTTTTCCCATAAGATAGACAGGGCTTGAAGATTCCTTCCTAGTATAGTATCTCTGCCCAAAATGATATTAAATCATTTGAACATTGAATGAAATCTTCTCAGCTGTAGGAAAAGAAGAATAGACCCAGAGAAGGTTCATTACTTGAAAGAAAAGTCTAATTATACTGCTATAGAGCCAAAAGATGTAATCATAGAATCTCACAGGACAGTCTGGGTTGGAAGGGACCTTGAAGACCATCTTGTTCCAATCCCCTGCCATGGGCAGGAACACTTTCTACTGGATGAGGTTCCTCAGAGCCCCATCCAACCTGGCCTTGGACACTTCTAAGGATGGGGCAGGCACAGCTTCTTTGGGCAACCTGTGCCAGGGCCTCACCACCCTCACAGTAAAGATTTTCTTCTTTGTGTCTAATCTAAATCTCTCTTCTTTTACTTAACATCAGAGTAAAGGTTTGGGGTTTTTTTCCATTAAATAGATACTTGATTACTTGTTTTGTTGTGGGGTTTTTTTCTCCATTCCCTCATTCTGATGCCTAAATATACAAGCTTCTTTATCCACATGCTGTTGCCTCACTTGGAAGATAAATCAACCTGTACATTCTTCCCAGCTTACAACAGCACATACCAATACCTTTCATTAATGCCCTAAACGCTGACCAGTGATGCGTATCTTCATAATTTTTTGCAGCATTACAAATGTTAATAAAAAACGGTGAGTAGGGCAGTGTGCTGGTCTGAGAATAGGCAGCACTTCAGATGGTCACTCTCATGCATGTACAAATTTAGAGCACAGCTGAAAAAAGGTTAAGTGGCATAATTCTGCTTTCATGCATGCAAAGTATATTTTAACAGCCTTTGTGTTAGTTACCACATATGTCTGGCAGCTGGAGCTGAGAGAGTGGGAAATGGAGACAGTACAGGAGAGCCATGAGGGAGTATTCAAGGAGTATTCTCTAAGTGAATAGCACAAATAAAATTACAGGAAGAAACTACAGTTACTCTAACACAAATCCCCATACCACCACACAGAGCCCCCATTAGCCACCCTCCATACTTGCCTTTCTCTCACCCCTGATTTTTAATAATTATAAGAGATGAGATGAAGCACACTGATCCATCTCGCTGTGATTGT
Organism: Pseudotriccus pelzelni; assembly: GCA_035584735.1. Taxonomy (NCBI): domain Eukaryota; kingdom Metazoa; phylum Chordata; class Aves; order Passeriformes; family Tyrannidae; genus Pseudotriccus; species Pseudotriccus pelzelni. Next base: position 5,426,081 of record JAWMRA010000130.1, on the reverse strand, counting down.
AATATAAACTAGATTCCAAAGGGACCTCATAAAATCACATCATATTAAAATATTCTACCCAGTACAGTTTTGTTTGTTTTGTTTCTTTTCCTGTGGAAATGAACCTTATGTAAAGATGATGTCTATCTGTTTTCATCTTGTTCCCAGACCCTGTTAGATTATGCACCCATTGGCAAATATGGTCTAAAACTGTCAGAGGTACAGGTACAAAGACTGATAATGTTCTTATATGTTTCATGAAATAAAGAGATGACAAAAAGAGACGTCTACTTGGGTGTAACTTCAGGTATCAGAGTACATGGAATTCACAATCCCGGACTGCATTTTCTTTGACCTCAAGGCAACTCCACTACAAGATTCAAATCTGTAGGACAAATGCTTACATTAATTCCAGCAAAGCCATGGACAGGCAAATTCAGAGAAGCATGGAGCTGAAATATATTACAGAAATCTTTCCTGAAAACTTGGTGCTATGCTTATCTAACTCTTTGTTTCATATGGTGAAAGATATATGCATGCAATATATGTTAGCAATAAGACTGAAAAATTCTATTGCCATTTAATTCCTGGTGGAGTGGTAGAATGAGGTAGTAAAAAGACTGAAATTCTTTTCAACCTTCATTGTACACCATGAGCAGAACTGTTTGGTGGGACTGTCAGAGAACAAGCCTCATGTAAGACAGAGTATTTATGAAAGTTGTAATCATGTAGGCGATACCTAATCAGACATGGTTCTCTAGTCTGGGTAGGGAATTGAATGAGTTCAGGGAAAAACAACTGAGTCATCACCAGTGTAACGAACTTTACATCGAGTCATGATGTGTTGTTCAGTCTAAATTTAATTGAATTAAATTATAACAGGTTTGGGAGTTTAGACAGAAAGAAAGGACATGGGTCAGTGCAGAACACCTGGACAGGAAAATTCAGTTTAATTATACCAATACTTAGAAAACTATCAGGACACTTTGGGGGAAAAAAACCCAAACCACACAACGAAACAAGATTTCAAGATAAAACACCTGTGTAAAGAAAACAGAATGATATAAAATCTTGTAAAAATATAAGCTCTAGAATACTGTCTTGAAATGTATACCAGTAACATTTAATTTCTGTTTATATTTAATATCAATTTATATTAAACAAAATAAAAAGTTAAAATGCAACAACAGAGTCAGTAATTAGTTTATAAGGTAATGATTTGAGATTGGCTAACTCAGATTTCAGAAATTCAACAGTTTAGTGACTTTTCCTATGTGTTCATGTGTATTAATTGACTTGCTGGATGATTATAAGCACCCACCACGATGTTGACACAAAGGAAGGACATCTGAATGTTTGTGAGACATGTAGAATAATCTACAGGAGGCTTGAATAAAGTAAAAATAGAAGTAAAAGCAGTAGCAGTAAATTTGGGAGAAAGATGTTCCATCTAAAGTTGCAGTGAATGTGATTAGTCTTCAGGCTTTGCTCTGCCAGCTTGGATTTATGTTTGCTGGATAGATATAGTCCTCCTTCTGGAGCATTTGGTAAATGTTTGTTTCCTTAAAGTTTTCTTTATCTAAGAATTGTAGTGGTTTGAAAAATGCTGACATGAATTGAACTGTGTAAAGGGACTTATGAGTAATAGCTGAGGTCTCCTTTAGAGAGCTGAAAATAATTTCTTAAATTGTAAAAATAAAGAAAAAAATAGAAAAGTTGATACTCTTCCAGGTATTTCTAAGGCACTTTCAAAATAACTCAATGGTTCTCTGTGTTAATCTAGATTATTTATATAGCTGGTAGAAAACAATCCAAGGATTGCTCATTCTGTAGTTCTTCCACAGTTAAAACTGTGGCTTTGTTCAAAGCCTAATTCCAGCTGCTCTTGGTACACATATATCAGTTCAAGCAGCATCCTAACTGATGTGCCTGGGTGGAATGAGTGTGATAAGTAAGATGGATAGATACAGAATTCCTGAACTGTAGTTATGGAAAGGAATTTTATCAGTCTGCTCTGAAGCATGTCACTTGTAGAACTATGCATACAAGGTTATCTGGTGGAAATGCTGATACCTCTGTGAAGTGCATTGCTGTGTGATGGTGATGTGGAGAGGGTTGGATTTTATTTGCACTGGTTGGTGCAGCGCTCCCCGTGACCAGTTTGGGGTGTGTTGCAGCTGACGGCTGGTGAGCTGGAATTTTGGGGCAGAGGAAGGGAAACCCTACATGCCCAGACAGAACGTTAACTTCTAGGCATTCTGTCCCCAGAAACACTGTAAAGAAGCCTACAAGCCATACTGTTTCAGTGAGTGCTGAAGCCTTGAGAGGGAGAATAAAAACCAAGCTATTTTTATAGTATCTCGAATCTCTTTGCATTTGTGCACTGCACAGGTAACATCTTGACTTCAAATCTCAAAATAAATAGTACTATTAAGGAGACTAACCTCCAAATGCAATCAACCATGATGCAAGTTTCCTTTCCAGCTTTCTCCTAGCAGGGTAAATGCTAACCCCAGCATTGTTCTAAGTTATATTTCACCCTTAAAAGTAGTACATCTGGGTGTTATCTTAGAATTGACAGGTTTCTGGTGAGCATTTGAATTGAGGAGCAACTTTTGGTTTCCTGCCAGTAAGCTTCCTTTAGGAAGCTGCAATTGTTTCCTCAGGAAGTGCTGCTGTGAGTAGGAAACCTGAACATCCATAGTGATGCAGAGTCAATAGCAAAACTGACTGATATCCTGTGTCTTTTGTGCTGCAGTGTATGCACTTCTCAAGGGAAAGCCACAGTTCAGTGAAATGCCTTGGCTCTGCAATTAAATCTCTGAAAAAGGGAGGGGAGAGGGGGACAGTGGGATGCTGAAAATGCAGAATGTTCTTACCATCTGTAAATCATAAAGAAAGCAAAATGACAGAAGTGTAATGGGGCTCCAAAGACACAGAACTATGACTTTAACTAAAAAAATAATCTGAGAATAGGGAGAGATTGATGATAGTGATAACCTAATGCTATGAGGATACTCATGACTGTAAGGAGTATATTTCAAAAGGGCAAAGGGAAGGTACTACCCCATAGTGTCAAATTCATGGGCTGCAAATATAAGAAGCCACAGAGACAAACAGATTAGTGAGAATCAAAGAGTACCTGCTAAGCTGCAGGTACCTGTACATCATACAGACATTTCTGCCAAGACAGGTGGAAAGAAAAGCTTGATAGTAAAGGGAAATTTGTTTCATATGCTTCCCCATGAGGATCAAGAAGAAATTCGACTCCTCTATTTAGAGCCTTATGTAGCCATTCGTACTCTCTACGTAGAAATGTGCTGACAGATGGATCAAGAGAAATAGAATATATTATAGCACAGAATAAGCTTATGGGCTGAGCATTAGATTTGATCTGATGAATGCAAGATCAGCTTTTAATGCAGATGAGAATTCTGATTATACTCTGATTACCATGTTTCAGTATTTCAGAGCACATACGTATCTGCATCCAGGTGAAGTTTGAAAAAAATAATGAAACTCAAAAGGCTTTTTGGTCTTCTGGAAGAGATGTCCATGTTTTATTTTTCAGGCTTAGAATCCTGCTCTAAAAGGAGGCAAAAATCAAGACATAAATGCCTTGATTCAGTTAAAAACCATTCAGTTTCTTCCATTCTCATTAAGCCTTTCTGGAACTAATGTTTCCTTCCCTCCAGCAGGGAAGCTTTCCAAATGTGTTCTGCTTTTTGTATGTTAATGGCTGGAGTTTAAGTAGGAAATTGCTCCACTATCAATTATGTGAGCCGAGTTGAGCAAGGAGACAAAGGAACTGAATACCAAATATCCTTATGGCTGGGAAGGGGGAGAAGGGGTGGGTGCAGCCTGTGAAAGGCAGCGAGCACTTGTCTAAGTACACCATAAGTTTTGGCTTTACATTTTTGGGTGAGTCAGATTGTTTATGGAGAGCATGAGTGGTCCTGAGACATCCTGGGTGCACCATTGCTTGGCAGGAGGAGGATGCATAACTCAAATATGGAAGCTGCTGATCCAGGTACCTTGTCCCTGCTGTGTGTGCTTCCTACCCGTTCTTGCTTTCAGAGGGGCAAGATGAGAGTAACCACTTGCTTCAGTAATTTATTTGTACTTTGTGAAGAGATGGCTGAGATGCTCTGGGGCACAGCGATCAGGAAGACCTGGTGCAAATTGTCGTGACCTTGTGCAAAAAGCTGCATTCAGAGGTAGCATGGGTGCTGTAATTTAAATGTCCTGCATCACCCTGGTGACAGAAGTATATGCTGATGTGTGTCCTTAAGTTGCTATGGTACCTGAAAGCCACAGACCATTAGCCAGGTGACAGTTTGTGCCTAGATACTGCTGTGATTGATGCTCTAATAAATACCTGAGAGGGAAGGGTAGAAGAGACAGAGGGGATGGACTGATGGAAATGACCTTATCCCAGGAGTTTCCAAATACCCATGATGGCCATAAAAACTAAGGGCATTAAAATTTAATTTGCATTCAGCACTGTCAAAAAGAGAAACTAATAAAGTCAAAGCTCCCAATTTTCCGTTTTAACATCAATATGTTAAGCAGCTGATAAAATCTAATATAGAATATCCTTCTGCATACGGAGCACCTTTAATACACAAAAATGAAAGCCTGTTTGAGGCTTAAGGACTCAACTTCTCCCTGTAGACTTTTTGTGTTACTCTGGTAGAATCATACATCCTCTCTGTTCCCCTTTCTAAAGGTAATTTAACCATTATAGAGGTACTGAGAGTAGAAATGTCACCATTAATACTACAAGTGCATTGGCCACCATAATGAATTCAAGCACTGTGCTGATAGAAGACACTTAAGTTACTAAGTTAAGATAGGAAGACAAAACAGTGTTTGCCTCTGTCATGGTGGTTCTGTGTGAGGAATTTGATACCAATTGCCACCAGGTACTCAAAAAAAGTGTCATTGGTACCAGGAATGCTAAGACAAGGTTTCTGCTGACTTCCTCTACACTGGTATGTCCTTGTGTAAGAGAGGTGCCTGAGACTGAGGGGATTTCAATAACTTCTCCTTAAAAAATTGTAACTGCTTGACTCCGCTTTTCTCCCTTAGCCTGGGATAGGAAACTTTGGAAATGGATTTACAAGGAAACAGCATGGTACTGCTATGATTAGCCTCACAGTGAGAATGGAGGCTTTGACTTGTCTTTAACTATATATAATGAAATGGAATTGAGAGGCACACTGAGGCAGTCCGCTACAAGCACCTAAACTGAATATCACAAGTTATCTGCTGCCAAACTCCAGAGAAATTTATTACTGAGGCCAGGGTTAGCCAGGCCAGGTTATCTTTGGTGATAAGTGGTCGTGAATCCAGTGTTTGTTCTTCACCCTGCCCTTTCCAGACCACCTCTCCAATGGGGCAAAGAAGATCTTCCTTTAATAAAAAGTTCTGCAAAACTTAGTGATTGATAGAGGGCAGGTATTGCTGACATGTCACATTAGAGGAACTTAATGTGTATTCAGGGGGAATGTGGATGCTGTTTATCAAGTAAAAAAATGTTCACTGTTTTGGTATCCTTGCCAAAATATGCCATTTTAGGAATGGCTTGCTGCCATTGAGCAGCTGGGAATACTGGGAAGCCAAATCACCTGTTCCTGGCTGCTTTGTTGTGTGTTGTTACTAGATGTGTGTGTTCAGAAATTACTTGATTTGTTTCAGGTGTCATAGGTGAAACAGGAATGTGGAAGGGGTAAAGTTTCCAAAACTGTTATTTGATAATACATAAAATAGAGCAATACATAATTCATAACATTGCTTTGGGACTTGTCTTTCAGGCACATATATATATCCTGGCTGTCTGTTTTTTTAATTGCTGCATATTTCTGTAAAAGTCATTCATATACGGCATTTTTGACAAGTGCCTTTCACCAAACTTTGTTTAAATTCTAATTAATTCTACTCTACAATGAACAAGAGGTTTTTTTAACCCTGCCCACATTACAGGCTCAATTGTAAAAGAGATTTTTTTTTTTTCCAATCTAGATTAGGTAAATAAGCCACAAGGAAGGAATCTCTTAAATTCACTATAGATTTTTCTTTTTCCCCTGGGCAGATGTATCCTTTTTTTCTTTATGATTTAGTGAGAGACACTAGTTTTCATGTGGACTACAGTCTAGATGTTTTTGTCTTGAAGACATCTGTTAGAGTTTGTCAGCTGTATGTCACAATTGCTTTCAGATTTATCTCAGTCAGCTGTTTCAAGATACAGATATTGCTCAGATGTTGTCTCTGACTGAACTTTGGACTTGTGCTTTTGCTCTTTCTGTTCTAATTTCCTCTTTCATTGCCAAATTGTCTTAATTTAGGTAAGTTATTATCAGCAAAAAGCTCCCTTCACTTTCTTAACAGCATTTGTCCAGGTAACCTGTTTTTCATGTTAGTAGTTAGAGAAGTTGTATCCTACTGTGTCCAAGTAGCTTCTGTCAATTTTTAATTGGAATATTAATATATAATAAGGATATTATATACATTATATATATTATATTATAGATAAAATAATACATTATAATAAATATATAATATAGTAAGGAATATTTCTGTCTCCTCTTTGGCCAAGGTCAGTATTTCATATGATATGAGTCATTTAGATACTACCGTAGGTCACCGAGAATTTACTAGTCTGAAATGAGCAGCATCCTAAAGGGTTTTTGAGAGGAGCTTTGAGCACTGAATTATTGCCTAAGGGGATAGAGTGCTAATCCTGCCATAAACAAGAAGACAATCTGTGTATAATGTTCTTCAATTAGTTGGCATGATTAGTCATAAAAGCAGTTGATAGAGGGTTGACTTCTGTGACATACAACTGGACAGGAGATCTATAAAAGTCCTACAGACTGATTTCTGGTCCAGGATCTATATCTATTATTATTATTATTATTATTATTATTATTATTATTATTATTATTATTGATTTGCCAAAGCAATTTGTGGATAAATGGGCAGATCATGCATTGTTCTTCACAGAAGGCCACATGGGTTTGTCCCACTGTAGCTGCACCTAAGCTGGGCAAGAGATATCCAAGGAGCCTATGCTGTGGATGTTGAACAGATGGGATACCCAGACTGGGCAAGTCCTCAAGCTCACGTTAGCACAGATGCAGCCAAAGTCGTCTATTTTTAAGGATGAAATTCCTGAAAACACAAGAGAGTCTCATGAGTGGTCTCATGGTGGGAAGTTTCCTTAACATGTGAAATATGAGATTTGGAAACCCCAGTTCTACAGCTCGAAATCCAGAAAAGGCTAAATGGTGATGCAACTGGATCTTAATTTTAAAATTAATTTTAGCTGAGTTTTGGCTTGTTTCCTCACCAACTTGCCAGAAAAACTACAGGGAAATTTTCTGTTTATCTCAAAAGCACAAGCCAAACCCAAATTGAACTTTCCTTGTGTAAAGGAGAAATGCTGCTGATCAAAGGCCAAATTTGAATATGATTATTTTCGTCTTATGGTTAAGTGGTACTAATCATGTGGACTGTAGTTACGGGGAGGAAAAAAAACCCATAGAGAACTAAATTTGTTCTTAGTAGATAATTGTATTGGATTGTAAAATTATTATATGAGTTTCTATTTGCTTTCTGGTGACAGTACAAAATAGCAGAGTGGAAGAGGGAGTTGGCCACAAAGGGACTACTAATGTGTTTAGTCTCCCTACTCAGTTTTCCTGCACTGCCTGTTTAGCCAGCAAAACTTAGGTTCTTACATGGGTGGGTGGAGCTGATGAATTAGAGAACCCAAAATCAAAATGAGATGTCAAACTTAGTACTAGACTAAGACCCTGTGTTTAGGCAGAGCTGTGCACCTCCCTGCACAGAGCACCCACTATTCCTCACTCCTTGCATTTCTACTCCTTTCCCTTCCTTTCCTACGTGTGCTAAATCTGGTTTGACAAGTGTAACTATGTGTAGCTGTGGTGAATTAACTGACACGATTCAAAGAGCACTCATTTTTGCTAGGCAATGCCCTGTTATCCCTGCAAATCAGCAGCAATCAGTGGAATTTTTGCACTGTGAATATGAAAACGATCATGGAAATATCCATATGTAGAATGGGCAGAAAAGGTGATATATTAAATAAGATTTTTGCTGTGGCAGACAATGAAATAGCTTGCATTTTTCTCAGTCTTGCAGCAGTCTGAGATGTTCCACATGTATGATACACCATCAAGGCTATGGATGCAGTCAGCTTCATCAGATACACACAAGTGTTGTAGAATAACTTAACATGCCATGGACTATTCTAATTTTAATTAACCTATTGCTTAATTTATATGTCTATTGGCTTCCAAGAAAGCGTCAGTTTTTAAAGGTTATAAGGAGGCATTACTTCTGCTTTAAAAATGTGTTGCCTAACTCAATTTCATGACTAGGAACTAAAGCAGTAGGTATGTGACTGGGGATTTTTTTGGTATTTGCCAATTGATTAGTACCCAGTTGCACCTGCGCTCTATTTAGGGTAGTGCAGACCATCATTAATGGACTTTAGCTCCAAATCTAAGTTCCTCTAATAGCACAAGGCTCAAGTTGGCTTTGCCACTTTGTTTAGAAAACAGCAGTATCTAGTACAGGGTAAGGTAATACTAAAAAAAGATTTAATACATGTTTGTTCTTCCTCTTGTGTTGTAAATAGAGTAAAACTGAATCACTCCGCATCTTGTGAAGACGGAAAGGAGACAAATGTGTTTTCTGTTGTTTTATGTGCCTAAGTGCTGCTTTACAGCTCAGAAAAGATAGCTTAATTGAGACTGTCTGTGCGTGGCATTCTCTGTGTTTAGTGTTTTGCCAGCTTGCAGGAAGGAACCATGGTTTCTTGCCAGATCAAACATCACAGCAGAATATATGCTTCCCTAAACACAAATTGTACCATGTTTTCTTGGCTTTCACTACTTTAAAAAAAAAAAAAAAAGGGTGTGGCCCCTAGCACTTTGAATGTTGGCACCACAATTGCCTTGATTATGAGGATTGGGTTTTATTAGGTCTAGCAGGTGAGTTGCATTTTCTGTAACGAGAATGTCAAATCTCTGCCAGCCACAAGTACTCAAGTACTGCTGGCAGTGCCTGCAGTCCACTGGCTCCCCATGTGATAGGTCTCCCACTGTTGTCACAAAATCCCTGCAGACTTCCTGCTGCCCTTCCTGTCGGGTGGAGTGAGCACTGGAGCAGGTGAGCTGTGCTGGGGTGATTCATGTTGGCAGCTGAGGTGTGGAAGGGGTAACAGTCAGGAACATCCCAATGGATCCTGCAGCAGGAACAAACAGCATCTGTAGTCAACATGGGTACGTCTGGTAGCATCACTAGAAGGAAAGTAACACCTATCTGAGCCAAACATTTTATACTCTTTATTTATTTATTTATTAGCAGTAAGTAACTGCTGTCCAGTGGGATGGAGGAATTTCTATTTGCACCAGTGATGCTGATGACAGAAACACCAACAAAATGACGACAGTTTGCAAGCCAGCCTTTGCTACCATGGCATCTTGTCCAGTTAAGGCAATAGATAGACTATGCACTTAGGCTACAGGTCTCATGATGCTGTTCTGTTTCTGTCCCATCACCAGACCTGCTGGTGACCCAGTCTGTGGGACTCCTCATGGCATTATAACCTCAGTGAGTTGTTTTATTTGTACACAGAATGCACTGTGCTCTCAATCTTGATCTTCAAGGTGCTTTAAACAGCTGTAAACTGAAAATGTGACAACATGTGGCTGTGAGGCAAACTCTAGATAGAGCATTTTGGCTGGCTTGTGTGTTTGTGTGGCTGGTAAGTCTGGTTTGGATCTCTCTACCTACAGAGGATGTTTTCTCTCAAGACACAGCTGCAGCAAACAGCCACTGAAACCAATGGCCCCCTTGCAGAGTATAAAGAAACTTGAGGTGGCTCAATATATTCTATGTCTGAATTTTGTCACTAGTATATGTATGTTGAGACCCTCTCTAATTTATTGTACTTATTGGGGTTGATGGATATGTCTCAAAACGTGGGAGAGAGTTTTGTTGTATTTCCAGACTGCATTCCAATGCCGTTGGGCTGTCTCCTTAACATACATTGGCTGGGTTTTTTCCCCTTCTTGCAGTAATTCCACCCTGCAGCCTGGATATATCCCCTGCTGCAAGTTGCTCTCAAAGGGCTGTTACTGGTGTGGATAAATATGGCAGAATGAACCCTTTTTATTTTTGCATACTCCATTCCTCAAATCTTTAAAGCTGGAATCTGCAATTTCCAACCCAGCTGGCTTTCATGCTTTTCTCTTAGAGAGTTTTGCCAAAATACCAACAATGGCCTCAACTGTGTGTTGGTTTGGCACAGCTGTGTTCACAGTGGTCTTCACAAAACAACTGCAATATTTAGAGAAATGCACAAGAAACTCGAGACTGTTAATTGTTAAATATTTTTGCACAAGGCATGACATTAAAAAGACTTTCCTCTGTTTTCCACTTCAGCAACTGTGGGAATTTCCAGCCTGAAGTGATAGTTTCTTTTATTCCTGTGTAAAATAAATAAAAAAATATTTCATAAGTCAGCAAAGCCAGTTAAAAATCCCTACTTTAGTAGTTTTAACAATAGCAAAATTATTTTGGTCAGCTCTACGGTTTCATAGAAACTATAGAGGACTTTCCTATCGCAAAACTGCTAGTTCCTTCAAGTGGAAAGTCGCCTGACCCTGTTTAACCAAACTGGACTTCCATCTAAAGATAAAAAAGAACAACTCACACATAGTAGGGGTCCTCACACCCATCCAAAATATGTTTGCCCCAAAACTTCCTCTTCTTGACCCTATTGTTGTCATTCTGAAAGCCTCAGGCCCCTCAACTGGGAATTGTTTGTGTTGTGTCCCCAGTCATTTCAGCATCATTGAAACCAAGTGCAGATTGATCTCTTCCAAGTTCTGCAGGCTGTGAGCTTTCTTTTCCAAAGGGTTTGGTTCCCTTTCTGCTGAGTAAAGCCAGTCTGGATCTTTTACCAAGTGAAATGCTGCACTAGACTGGGGCAGTTTCTCATCTTTTCATCCTTTTCACTAAATATTGTGCTTCCACTCTGCCCTTCAAGTAGTTATCTTGTTTTTGGCAGCCCCTTGAGTCTTGGCTACCGGTGCCAAATTATGCTGACTAGGCATCCTCTCCTGTGCAAATAGGGGAAAAAGGTCATTAGTTTCCTGGGCACACCTCAGTCTGGCTAATTAAACCTGTTCCATAGACTGGAGGACTGCTAATTGGTCATTTCTAATCAGTGCCTGCCAGGGGAGGGCTTAGTAATGATATGGCATAAAACCGGAACCTTATCCTAGGTTTGGGGGTTTCAACTGTAAGCGCTGCAACAAGCTCAAACAGAATGGCAAGCTGTTTAAAAGAAATATTTTAAAAACATGAAAAGGTTACTTGAAGGAATTTGACTGAACTGTGAGCTACCACTTCAGGGAATAGAGAGAAAATGACCTCCTTTGCTATGGAGACTGAAATATTGCCAAGCTTTGAAATATTCAGATGATTGGTCAGCTGCCAAAAACTTGTTATTCATGAAATGCCTGGTGTATACAAGCTTGTAGGGCTATTACAGATCTTAATGAGCTACAATAGAGACTTTTGCTTTACAAAAGACAGATGAAGGGGCTTGTCCTACCAGATCCTCTGTCTCAGCCCTGTCCTACAGGCATGGGACTAGAGAACAGAGTGCCTTCCTTTGGTTTGAGTGACGGGCTAACTCTGAGTGAACACAGGAAGGTGTTGACCATGCAGACAAGCTGCCTGCCACAAAACTCATTATATGACTTGATCAGATTGTGCCTGAGCCCCGGTGTCACTAGAGTCATCCTTATTTAAAGCCATTCTGTGGCTGCTCGGTCTTGAATTTGAGATCAAGGCAGCCCCAGCATCTGTCAATTCCCAATCCCAACTCTCCTGCTTTTGCATGTCTGAATGACACTGCAAAGCACTTGATTAGATGGAGAATCATGCCCTGCTGCTCTTTCTCTCATTCCTGGTTTACTCAGTTAAGTAGCTTACTGTCTTACTAGTAATTGCAAGGCAGGCACTGCTAATAAGCTACTTGCTTTCCAGAAACCAGGCTCTGCTCCATGAATTCCCATTCATATGCTCTGTGATCGCCAGCGCTAAAAACCTGCCTTTATCATTGGTTTTTCATGCAAGTTTGATTTGTTTCTCTTTAAGCATTCACATTTTAACCTTGGTTTTCTGGCATGAAGTTGAGAAACGCAGGTGACCCCTTGGTTAGATGTTCAAACCATTCTGGTCTCACTATGAAAAGTCTGATTTTTTTTATTTCATGTTCCCTGGTCATTAATTTTGAAAAAGCCAGAAAGCTGTCTGACAGTTATAGTAGGAGACTTACTTGGTGACTTTTCTGAGAGGGAAACCAAACGGCAGCTTGAGACTTCCAGGGGCTGAAGGTTGCCTTTGCCAAACACATCAGAAGGGCTGCTGCTTTATTCTTTTTTTTTCCCTCTCCCTTGAGAAAGAGGTCAGGAGTCTTCAGTTTTTCACACCTCTAATACATATCACTATCATTTCTAGTTTTCACAAGAATTAGATGTTGTTCTCAGCATGCTGCATGAATGTGTCTGCAAGGCTTCCACCAAAATCCAATAGAAAAAATACAAAAAAAGCCCCTACTCTTCCCACAACTTAGTAGTTTCTAGGAGAATCCGTGCCAAAAATCTGGAAATAATATAAAATTTAATAAGAATGTATTGAACTGTGTAAGAGGAATTAAATACCTCCAAAATTATATTATATCAGATTGTTTCACAAAAGGAACATCAATTTGTAAGCATGAAAGTAATAGAAAAAGCTTAGCTTGCTGAAAATGCTCTGAAAATATTCCAGTGAACTTTCCCACGAGCCCAGCATGCTGTACCTCTACTGTGTAATGTCCATTTTAACAGCATGTCAGAGGCTAAAATCTGCTTTCTTGTATTGTTTTAAAGTGTTAATGTATCATTGACTACTAACAGAGCAATTGGATGCTCTGGATTCTTGCAAAGTGGTGTGGGAATGTAATTCTGGTTTCCCAAGTAGGGATGATTGCTGCAGGTCTTGGAGCAACTTGGTGTAGTAGAAGGTGCCCCTGCCCAGGGCAGGGGGGTTGGAACTGGATGGTCTTTAAGGTACCTTCCAATCCAAATTGTTCTGTGATTTTAAGAAACAATAACTATGAATATTTATTTATTTATTAGTAATAATTGTCAATACTTATTTAGGTCTCAAGACTTTAGGGCTTCAGCCCAGATTTTTATGAAAGGATTTGTTCAATCTGCCAGAAAAGGTGCTGTGTGTTTGTGATGAAATTCTGCCCCAGCAGCATACGCTGAATTTGTGCTGTAAAGCTTCAGTAGAAGGTCCCTCTGAGATACAAAAGCATTCACTTGTTTTCTTATTGCACTATTTTTTCCTGGTTCTTCAATACTTTTCCTTTGAAGGCAGCAACTTAAATTAAGCTGGTTTGAATGTTGGCTTTCACAGCTGCCTGGCCTGATGCTAATTTTGGAACAGAACAGCCTGAGAGGTCAGAACTGTGCCCTTCATCCCTCTAGCCATTCCTCCCTCCCTCTGGTCTGTGTAGGGGAATGCACCGGGCTCCAGCTGACCCCTAGTGGTAATAGGGAGGCCAGAGCCAGCCCTGGTGGTCTGCCTGGATATTGGGGGACAGCTCCTTCCCAGACATGCACCGTGTCTTACAGCTACAAATGCCTGCGAGAGGGGGGGGGGGGAATTGCCTGTGTGCATGTTTTATATGCACGCAATATAGGTTATATCATGGAAGACTCCAAGCATCTCTTCTGAGCGGTGCTTAGGCAGAAATTGAAAGTGAAATATGAAGTGTAGAACGTGGATATGAGTGCAAACTACACCTGGTCAGGGAAAACCCATGTTGTAGGGAAGACAGGTTTTCTGTAGGTTGTTCTTCTCTCCCAAATGCCTCTGCAGATAATTAACGAATATTAGAAAACACTGTTGAGTCGAGGATGAGATGAAAGTGTGTGTGGTTCAAACCTAAAAGAAGAGATATGAAGATTAGATGTTGAGATGAAACTCTTTACTGTGAGGGTGGTGAGACCCTGGCACAGGCTGCCCAGAGAAACTGTGGCTGCCCCATCCCTGGAAGCACTCAAGGTCTGTTTGGATGGAGCAACCTGCTCAAGTGGACGGTGCCCATAGCAAGGGATTGGAACTAGATGATATATAAATTTGCTTCCAACCCAAACCCTTTTGTGAACTACAGACCTCAGCGTGCTGCTGTTGCTGTTCTTTGAGGTTTATAACCCATCCAAACCTACTCTCTTTCAATTTAAAGCTATTCCCTCTTGTTCTATCACTTATTAGAGGTCTTTTCCAACCTAAAAGAGTCTATGAAATATAAGTTATCATATGTAATTTGTATGGTCACTAGCCCAGCTCCTGGGTGTAGCTGGTGGGTTCAGCCCCTCTGAAAGGTTGTATCTCTGCATCCACAGGCACAGAGGGGAGAGCACCCACATGAGAGGCAGTGTGGAAACATGAGTGTTGACTCTGAAGCAGTGGAAACCTTTTTGAAGGCCGTGATCCCTCCTGGTGGCATCTGAACAGCTCAAAGACAACCCAAGTCACAAACTAAGCCATGCATTTCGGCATGAACCAACCTGAGTAAATGTGGTTGTTCATCCTCCTAAAGGTGAGAAATCTACCCCTTTGTTGCTTTCACAAAGAGCCTCTAGCTTCAAGAGAAACCAAATATTTTGGGAGATGCAGTCAGGTGCCAGGAAGAAAAGAAATGAAAGGGGAGTAGAAAAAAAAAAAATCCCCCTTTTTCCTTTGACAGGTATAGTCAGTAAATACCCTATAGCAAATACTTGAAATGCAACTTTCTATCTTCAAGACAATTACTCTGCTAAAAATCTCCTCTGTTTCTGAGGCTATGTCTACTTAAACTCATGATGTTGAGAGAAACTGAGTTCAAAACTTTTTAATATAACTACAATTAATAAGTGTGTAGCCATCTCAGTGGATACTTTAGAGCTGATATTTTCCTGAGACTGGTAGAAGATGGTGAAGTCAGACCTCAGATCCAAGAAAAACTGAAAAGTCAGGACTTCTGTCTGGTGCTGTGAAGTCAGTTCTGCTTAATTGCACACTGTAGTTATCTGTAACTGGGACAACCATCCACAGCAATAATAAATGGTTCTATTTAGGAATTTCGGAGCCAATTAAGCCTTTAACATAAGTCATAAGAGGTTCAGTGTGAGGGGAAAGTTGGAGATCAGAAGCTGCCACCTTCTGCTGTCAGGGGAGAGCTGGCAAAAAACTCACGTTTCTCATTTGAAGAGATTAGTTCGTTCTGCCACACACACACAGGGCTCCTGAGGTCTGCAGCTGGAGTTACCTGCACATAAAAGAGAGTGACTAATGTAGAGAAGGATTTAAATATTTAAGTCTCTTTAACATAATCTCCATTAATTTTTATGGATTAAGGAATTCTCAGTCTTAAAGCAGTTGCGGAGGTTTTTGAACTCCTGGTCTGTTAATTGGTGGCTAGAAAATAATTCCTTTGTATGTCCAGATAACTGTGGACTGTTAGAAAATTAAGGAATTACAGTAAAAACTCTGCCTGAGGTATTATTTACTGGTAATTGTGTACTAAGCATTGAAGAATTAAGAAGAAAAATTATCTGCAAATGGTTGTCAGGCATTAAACATACAAATTGCTGGATCATGCCAATGTACCTGTTTGAGAGTTTCAAGAACTGTGCTCAAGGGAACATGCTCAGTAACATCTTGGGGTACTGCAGGGGGTGGAAATGTGCACAGACCCCTCTCTATCCTCTATTATTCCATTAATCTCTTAGATGGCAAACTGGGAAACCATATCTGAGAGTGCTTTGTCTTATCTTGCTGTGTTACTTGCTGCTGCTGCCAACTGCAGTCTGAAACAAATGCTGAACCAGCAGCTGGCAATCTCTCAAATACATATGTTTTTATCCGCTTAAAAATAGCGACTCAGAACGAATGCTTTCCAGGATCAGGAAGGTCTTCTCTCTGGGATTTGTTTAGATAGTATATTTTTGTTGTAACCACATGGTCTTTGTGCTGCTTTGCCTCTCCAGTTGGATCCTTCTGGCCTCCTGCCTCTTGTTTACTGAAGCAAATTTCATAGGCATCTTATGGAGATGTGTGTCCTGCTTTTTTTAATGCCTTCACTTGGACAAAATCCATTCCTGCACAGAAACTCAGTTGTCTAATTGATGCTTGAAGCTCTTCTTAACAGGGAATGCAACCATGCCCTGGAATGGAATAACCCTCTTTCTTCATGGTTCTGTTGTGGATCTGGCATTGCTGGGTTAATGATTGGGCTCAACCTTAGAGGTCTTTTCCAACTTTAAGAACTGAATCTATGAATACTGCTGACTATACTGCTCAGTGTAGGGATATGCCATATGGATTCTGCAGTCCCTTCCTGCTAAATAGTACATTTTAAATTGGTGGTTGGGTTTTTGGTTTTGGGGGTTTTTTGCCTGCCTATATAGCTGGTGAAAGCTGTGGTTTTTCTGGATGTTAAAAGTCAAAATGTTCTCATGAATTGATGCAATGCCTGTAAATAGGCATAAGAATTATCATTATTGCTTTTCCTCTGGTACCTGGGGAATTTAAAGGGATGGGGGTAGTTAAGTTCAGCACAGCAAATCAGGACAAATTGGATCTGTCTGAAACTCCTGATGGCAAACTGAACCCAGGAACTAGACATTTCTTTCACAGTTAGTTAAGGATTATTAATGCATGAATTTAATTAGAGGCTTTTTCTGTCAGTTCTGTAATGAAGAACCAAGATTTCTGCCTTCTTTCTGTTTTCTGGCTTAGGCAGCTGCATGGAAATATCAATGTGTTGTGACTTAACCTAGTAAGAAATGGCACAGTTGACTACCACAAATATCTACACAAAGGCTGTTTCCTCTGTCTGCTCTCAGCACCTACACAGGCACCAAAACCCTTTTCAAGTTTTTTGGTTACAAGTTTT
Organism: Pseudotriccus pelzelni; assembly: GCA_035584735.1. Lineage (NCBI taxonomy): Eukaryota > Metazoa > Chordata > Aves > Passeriformes > Tyrannidae > Pseudotriccus > Pseudotriccus pelzelni. Next base: position 5,409,061 of record JAWMRA010000130.1, on the reverse strand, counting down.
CAAGACTTAAGCAAAATAAAGAAAACAAACTTATTTATGAGATCGTGAGAAACCATTGTTGTTTAACTAAGTAATTGCCACCAGTTAAGCAGAATATTTTAAACATGTTAAATTATCTGTTAACTTTGGTTGCAGGTGTTATAGTTGCAGGTACTTCTGGACTTTTCGGGGTGAGGAAAGTTGTACTTAAATGTTCCACAGTACCTTGCCCTTCCATGATTCAAGGCTATTTTTCCAGCCTTTTTTTGGAATGGCTTTTCTCTATCCATCTGTAGAACCCATTTGAGAAATTGTCATGTAGTCGAGTCAATACTTAAACATTACAATAACCAGGCATGTAGTTGCTTTAATAAATTAAAGGAGCTTTAATTTTGTCATAATATTTTTCAAATCCTACAGTAACCTAGAGCTCCATTCAATGAAGTCAGCCAAAATATTTTAATAGGGTTAGCAGATTTGCTTCCATTGTCTTTAGGTGGCTTTGGATCAGCCTTGGGGTAGACAAGAGGCTAATGCTGAGTCAGCAATGAACTGGTGCAACCTCCTTCTAATGCAGTGCTCTTCCAGTATATTTCACCAATATTCAGTCTAAAATATTTTAAAGTTGATATTTTTGATAGACTTTTTCCCCAAAATATGGAATGTGAAAGGCTATTGTTCCTTATCCAGTGAAACTGTTTTATATAATGCTGCAAACGAACCTCCAGAAAAACAATTTTTAGACAGAAAAACTGAATAACCTGAACAGGATTTGGAGAAAAGCTATGCAGATCATCAGGAAAGCTGGGAAGACTTATCAAAGCAGATTATTATGGTTTAGCAAAGTAACTGAGAGAAGTCATGACTGTTACGCAGAATGGAAGAGGTAAAGGTTAAGGGAGTGGGCTGCTTATGGTAGGAGGGCCAAGGCAAGGAAAAAATGGTCTTGGGTTATAATGGTGGTTTGTTTTGGTTTTGGTCTTTTTGGGGGTTTTCTTTAAAATGAAGACTTAAAGATGAGGTCGGAGTATTTATATGGAAGTTGAACAATTTATAGGGATTAGGTGGCTTAGGACTACCACAGATGATGTAAAGCTGTACTGTAGTCTTTGTCATTCTCTGAAATTAAAGCACTGATAAAAAAATATTATTTCAAAGGTGGTGGTTTAGTCTATGGCAAGTATAATTTCTTATCTCTGCATTAACAATTAATGAGTTCATTAAGGTGGACTCTGGACTCTGTTATTGTTAAGAGGGAGGAGGAATGAAGATTTCTGTCTCTTTTGATGACTTTTCTCCCTTGCTATTATTATGATGCTGATTTTAGATTTCCTAGGTAAGAGAGGGTCTGGAGTGAGGACTATAGTTGTAGGTAGGACCATGTTATTGGAAATGCAGGCTGTCCTCTTGAGCTCTGAGCAATACATAGATCCCACTGAAGGGAAAGGAAGCAATTCCATGGTAAATAGGCTTTTTAAACTGAACACTTCTTCAGGACTTTAAGTCAGAACACTGATGTTTTAGACTTCCTAATTTCTCCTATCATTTTGTGGAGTTTGTTGATACAAACACACCTGTGTATTCTTCTCTGTCCTGTTCATGAACAGTGTTGAAATTAAATCTTCAGTGGAAATAGGGGGGGATATTGCTGAAATCAGCTCACCAGTGTAACAGTGAAAGAGTCAAGTAACAAAAACTACACTAAAAGAGGGGGGGGGGTGTGTTAAAAAACAGCAGCCATGTTCATCTGATTTGTTTATTTTCTGGAACTTCAGGCTTGGAATTAGAAATCAGTTTTTGATTTATGTATTTATACCAAACCTACACTTTCTGATCAGTGGTGTTGAACTGCTGTGAGATGTAAAATCTTCCAGTAATTGTAAGAAAATGCTACAAGTCTGTGCTTTCTTTAAAAGCTATTTTTTCTTCAGATTATAATTTTCTGCTTGACTTATTGAGAATCTGTAGTGAACAAGCTTTCTTCCCCCTACTACCTACTTTAAAGGCTTAACTTTGAAAAATGTACTAAACCAGCCAGTGCCCCAGTTTTCAATTTCCTTGTTTTACCTTGAAAATTACTGTAAATCTTTTTTAGCATTGTTATGCATAAAAGATAAGAGCACATTAATAATGCAAGTTTAGAAAGTTTCTCTGTGTTGTAAAGAATAGGAATCTATTAAAGAAACAATAGTTTTGTTTTCTTTTCATATTTCTTCCCTTTTCAATGCCATCTACCATAACCCATAAGAGACTGAAATAACAACTTTCATTCTTAGTATACTTAGAGCTGCCAGGCTGAAGACAAAATAGTATTACATTAAGGGTTTGGTTTTTTTAACAAAAATGAGTCAGCTTGCAAATTGTGGTTGAAAATGCAGGTAGGAGTCTATACCTGATGCTTAACCAGGAAAGGTTATATACAGAATCAGTGCTTTTCAGGTACAATTTCAGTGAATTGTGAGCCAACTCAACAGCATGTTGATGTAAATCACATTTGTTACTTTCTTATAACTGTTTTATTTATTTAAAAGAAGACAATTCACGTTCATCACTGCTCGGGGAGGCTTATCTCCTTCTGAATAGCCTGATAATAACGGGAGGCAACTGAAAGCAAACTGTACACTCTTCTTTTCCTCATAGTTCAGTACATCAGTTTAGGGAGTGTGTAGGGCAGGAATTCTTGGTTTACACCAAATTTGGGAAATAAAACCAATCAAAAATTCAAAATCAACCATATAAATGTGCACAGGAAACTTTAAATGCTCTTGTTTCCCTTGGTGGAAATCTTTCTATACCTCTAGGTCAATTTTGCACAATTTGTATATGCCAAAGTTAATTTTGAATTAAAAAGAAAAATCAGCACTGGGAGGGGAGAAAACACAGACATGTTGATCATCAAATCTCTTCCTATCTAGAGGTGAGATGCATTTTTTTCCCTGAATATTAAAAAAGGAGGTGTTCAGGAAGAAAAGCAAAATGCATATGGTATGAAGCCTGCCTACATGAGTGGAATCTGTGCAAAGCAATGAAATTCTCAGCGAGGCTCAACCGTCTGTGCTTGTGTGGGTTTGCCCCAGTGGGAAGCCTGGTAGTCGGATGGAAATCCTTGAAGCTGTGCAAACATACATACAGGCAACACTGAACGCACATACTCAGTAACTGAAACTCTCTGAGGGTTTTGAACAGCTCCCAAGTGGAAGGAAAATACTCGAGTGACTGAACTGGATTCACCACGAGGAGCTTGCTGCTCATATTCCTCCTCCTTCTGGCCCTGGAGAAGGAGGACTGGGGAAGGGAAGGAGTGGGAAGCACTGACTGAGGTTGTAAATGAGCAATTTAAAATAACAACATGCAGTTTCAAAGCCTGTGGGATGGAAACAATCAGCCTGGGAAACTCTGGTTAATCCATGCCTGAAAAATTCCAGTTATAGATGGCTGTAAGGAGGTGAGAACTGAAGTGTCACTAGGACAAGTAATATATTTTTATTGTTATAGGAAGATAATTTGTGTGCAGCAATTTTTTTTCTTTTAAACACAACACTTGGGTTCTTTCTGCAGAATTGCCGTGGTTTGTGACAACTGTATATTTGTGGTCTGCCTGTAAGTGTAAGATGTGTAAGCAGGTATGAAAATGCATCTAATCAATCTATGTTGAATAATTTGCTTTTGTGATCTGTCTCTGTAGCAAACAACTTAGGTAGACATGTTTTTCAGACATCAGATTTATCTGTCATCTATGGCTTTTTCCTAATACTGACCTATTTTTTCCCCCCAAGATTATGATCCAGTGATCACTACTACTTTAACCTTCTATTCCAAAAAATATTTCTCTTCCCAAAATATGGGCAGCATTGCAGACAAATGTTTGTTACACTGAGAAGTTTAACCCCACAACCAGTTGTGGACTTGCAGTATTTATATGGATCCTGCCTTTGTTGCTCCAATACAGATTTGGAAACCCATCTCTTCAGAGATTAGAAGTTTTAAAGATCTGACCGAGTAAACTGATTTCTGGCAGTGACAGTGTGATAGGAGTTGCCCCTGTCAATACTCAGATGGAAGTTTAGTTATCTGTAAAATTAGTCACCGAAGAGAAGGAACTCATTGTGGTCACTTCCACAGCTTGCCCCCTAAAACAACTCTGGAACCAACACAGTGGTTTAAGCTGTTTGCCAGTTCTTACTCAATATGATTCACGCAGGGTTAAATGTTACAGCTTCACCTAGTACAATTATACTTGGGGATAAAGACAAATTAGGGATGCATGTCTGGCCTTTCCATTTGCTGATCATTCTTTCAACGGGGTGAAACTCAACCGCAAGAGCTTTGCTTGTATCTGAAACTTGGCAGATGAATCCTGAATCCCACAGAAATTAGTTAATATAAACTCCTAAGACTAGAATTATTTGGCAGCTTCTAACCCTCTGGCCATCCATTAAATACATAAACAAAACCTAAAGTGCAGCAGTTCCAGATGTTTGTTTGTACTCGGCTGGGGAGAGAAGGATTTGCTCTTTAAAATGAAATTAGAGGAAATTTTGCTTTTGGAAGTGGGAAGCAAGTTTACTGCAACTGCTCATTTTCATTCAAATGGAACTTATTAGATGTTAGAGCATTTGTTCCAGCAGGATGGAGCTGCAGCAACACTGGTTTAAATACAGTTTAGATTGTGCTTGGATTCAGGATATGTCAGGAGCAGCACAAAGCTGTTCCTGAAGAAGGGCTGAACTTGCTTGGCTCTGTGTTTCATAGAATTACAGAGCAGTTTGGAGTGGTAGGGACCTTAAAGATCATTTTGTTCTGCCCCCTGCCATGGGCAGGGACACCTTCCACTAGACCAGATTGCTCCAAGCCCCATCCAATCTGTCCTTGAACACTTCTGGACATGGTGCATCCACAGCTGCTCTGGGCAACCTGTGCCAGTGCTGGGGAGAAGATGATGGAGAGCACAAACAAGTCTGAAGGGGAACTTGTGAGGGATTAAAATCCTGGAGTGTGCATTGAAATACATTTGTATCCAGGGAGAGGATGAATATGAGAATTTACATAAAATGAGTGCCCAGCCTGCAGTTTGAAGCTTTACATGATGTTTGAATATCACAAATACCCAAATCTCTCTTTCTGCTTCTGTAAACTCCTTGTTGCAATGCAGCTTTTTATTTGGATTTTTGGTGAACAAACCATTTCCACAAATGATCCTCATTAATTTGCAGAACTCCTGTTTAATGGTGAGTCAAAGCCAACTGCTTTACAATCAAATCCTTGCAGAGCAAATAATAAGAAAGCAATTATTAAATTATACCCTGAGAATCACAGGGCAGACTAAAAGCGATTCCTTTACAGCTCTAATACAGAAGGATTACATTATTTAGTGAAGCTTAGTAAATATAAATGACTTATATTGCTGCAAACTGAAAGTTTAGGACTTTTTCAAAGGAAGGAATATCCTTTCGGCTTAGATGTTCATTTAACATCCCATGAAACATCTTTTGGAATTATGGAAGAGGAGGATCATAAAGGCATTTTTTAGCAGTCAGTGACCAAGTTTTTGACTAGTACTGGAAGAGTCAAAGGTATTTTTCTGTGGTATAACTACTGAAGTTTGACTCATTCCCTCTTCTGCGAGCCTGAAGCCAACAACTGAATTACAAAATGTGTGCATTACTGATGCTGCCTGGATTCAAAATACACAGGTTTTTTATTTATTCTGAAAAGCAATGCGTATTATACCAGAAAATTTTAAGCTCTGCTTAAGCCCTACACTACAAAAACCCCATCTCATTTAAACAACAAAACCAAAAATCAGTTTCTACATATTTAAAAAGCTAAAAGATCAGGGAGAAAAGAAAAAAGGAGATTAAAAAAAAAAAAGCAAAAACAAAGATATACATACTAAGACCCTGGGCCTCATAATTTTTAAACCAGCCAAGTAACACAAATTCCAGAGCTGCAGGGACAGAGCCAAGGCGTGGATTGCCATCTAGTGGGGTCTGGTCACTGGGGACAGGGACGGGAGTTGCACATTTCGAGGTAGTGCCTGAATTCTTTTCACATCACCCAGATCCAGATTAGGTTCTTTTCACTTCAACTCTCCTAGCTATCATCTGGCTTAAAGACACTGTTTCCTTGCACAAGCTGCAGAAGTAAAACTACATCACGTTCTGGATGGCTGTTGCGGGGCTGCTGCAGTACTTGAAGGCAACACCGAGTCATTACGAAGTCTGGCTGGCAGAGGTTTCACAGAAATCAGTAAACCTTGCCATGTAAGGGAGAGTTCAGTGTTCTCGTTAAAAGCAAGTGATTTCAGGTTTCCAGTGAAATATGGTGTTTATTCATTTGGAGTAATTTTTCACGCTATAACTTTAAAGAGACGCAGCAGTGTGCTTGAGAGAGGGCTGTTGCTAGAATTCAGTAGTATTTGGACTGGTTTATTTACCCTTCCCTTGGGCAGGCCCTCATAAGGGCAGGACAGTGTCTTCTGGCTGTGTAGAGTATTCCAGTACAATTGAGACATTCATTTTTGGAAGTGAATTTTGGAAGTGAAGCATGGAAAACCTGCAGACCTCCCTGCAGAGGAGACATTCACCAAAGTATCTGGAGAAGACTGTACCTGAGGCACTGTGACTCACCTGAACAGTGTGTGAAGCTGCGAGGGAAAGGAGTAAAGAGGTTTTTCTCACGGGCTAAGGCTAGAATTTGCTAGGTTTTTGATGAAAAATCTTTAACCAAGGTGGTTTCTGACTGAGTTGATGACGATTCTGCAGTGCTTTGTGGAGACTGGGACTGTAAACAGAGCAGTCCCACTGCTGCTGGGGGTCCCACTTGGCTGATGCTTCTGTCCTGACCTGGACACAATGAAACATAAACGATAAGAAAATTCTTGGTTGTCGTCCGAGGACGACACCTCGGACTGCATTTGAACTTGGTGGTTTGGCAACGAAGTGTTAAATAATTATGTCACTAAACTACGATGCCACTAGGTGGCACAAAAGTACTTTTTTTGGGATAAACTTACGTACTGCCACGGTAATAAAAGGGAGAAACTGTGTGTCCTTAAGGGAATCCAGCACCATCTACTTTTTCCATTCCTTTGGCACCACAGTCATCTCGAAGCATGAATATCGTCGGGTCTTATATGAGGTGTTAAGAAAAGCCCTCAAAGTGAAAACCCTAAATCAATCAGTGGATTTGTGATTCCTAATCAAGAGGAATCTTTAAAACTACTGTGATGTCCCTAGGCTGGAATTCAAGTTCAGAGAAAAAAAAAAAAAAAAAAAAACACAAAAAAAAAGCCCTAGCAAAGTTGGAGGGGTTTTTGTTTTGTAGGTATTTTGGGGGCTTTTCCTCCCCCTCAAATGACATGGAAGCAGTTACTCCACTAGGAAGTGTTTGAATCAAAAAGCTACATGCTGTAAGCACCTTTTGACAGAAGAATGACTCTGCCCAAAGGGCAAAAAGCAGGAGATAACCTGCCAGAATGAAGTATGGGACAAAGACGAGGGAGCAAAGTGTGTAGTCATCTCCCCTGATAGGGCAAGATGAAGTGAATTTTCCTAGATGACCTACATCCATACCTCTTCCCAACAGCATGAACCTTCCCTCAGCTCACTGCAGGTTAGCCTTGGCACGTTCCTACGGGTTTTACTCCAGCCTTCATGCTGCAATGACCAGTGGTGATTGAGCCAAAGAACAGGAAATGCTCTTAAGAAGCCATATGGGCAAACTGCTGGGATACTCTTTTTCCTATGCAGATGCACAAAAAAATATCAAGTCCCACACACTGGAAAAAATGGTTTTCACGTTTTTTGAAAGTCTGGGGCTTTTTCAGATTTTTCGCTGAAAATCACTAACCTCAAAAATCAGAGTTGCGTGGGTGTTTGGTTTAAAATGGAAAGCCTTCAAATTCTATGCTCAGGGAAGACCAGGATTACTGTGTTGGATGGCAACAAACTTCAGCCAGCTCTGTGCAGTCCCCTAAGCTCTTAATCAAGTGACAGGCCATTCTAGACATTGGGGTAGAATTTCCTATGACAGACAAAGCATTCAATTATTTTTGTCATTTTCCCTCCTCTTGAATTCCCCTGCCTCAGACTTGTCCATACCCAAATTTTCATGGTCTCTGCATTCCTGTCACTTTCCTGGGGCTTGAGCTTTTGCAAAATAGAGGTCATGGGTTCCAGCTGCCAAATGCCCCACAAGGTTGGTAAGTGGTAATCATTTGTGTTGCTTCTCACACTTTGGCAAAACTACTTTGCAGGTCTTGGTAATCCAATCCTCTGCTTGGTTTATTGCTGGGAGAGAATGGAAGCTGCCCAAATTGACCCTTGTTATAACTATGACAAAGAATGTTTTATAGATTGAGTTCTAAGGAAAGATTAGGTTGAAACTAGTGACTTTATTTCATTTATACTTTTGTGGTTGTTAAGCTATTTCAGCAAAAGAGTGAAGGTTATAAACTTAGACGTGGATGTCTGTCAGTCTTGATGGTCGTCTTCAAATTATGTTACTGTTTTGATTTCTGTGTTTATGTATTGGATATTGAAATATCCAAACACTCAAATGGCCAGCTTTTCTTCAAAGAGTTTGGGTACTTGTTTTTTAAAATGCTGCCCTTCCCCTATAAAAAAAAACCCAGCGTATTTTACATATATGTATGGCTTTTATGGGACCTTCATCTCCTAGGACTTTAGTGTTCCGTAAAGCAGATTCTGTGGTGTTGCAAGGTAATATTGCATTAGATACCACAGTTAGAGCAACTGAGCTGTGGGGTCTGAAGCGCTGAACACCAGTAGCTAGATGCTCAAACCCAAACCACGGCTGCAATGTGGTACCCAGTGTTGTTTCTGTTGTGATTAAGAAGGCACCTATTACAGTTAAGAAAGATGCAGAAGAAATTATTCCTGTGAAATAGCTCTGAAAATGCAGATAAATGATTAATTTCTGGAGTTTGAGGTTTAAGCGCTCTTCCCCCTTGCTAAAACGATCAATACCTGTCCAAGAAACTTAGGGCAGCTATGGTGCCTCACCTTTAACTGGTATCTACAAGTGCAAATCCCTTCCTGTCTGTCTGAGTGTTTTTTCCTTGCTCACTACTGTATGCAACAGTGATGTGCATATGATGCTCATGGAACAGGCTTGCCTCCTCCTTTTGCATGCTGTTACCTGAGAAGTAAACATCTATGTATATCTGAACACATTAAAAGTAGTTCCAATAAATACATTATTAAAAACATTAGTGTTTTAATTAGGCAGCCAGCTTTGAAGTTTTTATGGCAGTCACGTGGCTGGTGCGTGTGGTTTGGGTATTTAGCAACACCTCTCTCTTATTTAAGGCATCTTCTTTGGTAGGTGACATTTAAGAAATAACAAAATCATAAATGTTTTAATGACTTCAGATGGAAAAAATTTTCAACTAATTTCTTCAGCCCGGTCCATCCTGTCTCAAGCTGGTTCAGTTTTATTGTATTTTTTTGTTATACTTGCCTTTCATGTTGTACAGTTTCAGCTATTTCAGGTACTGCTTTTTCTTCAAATGAAAACCAGCAGCTATCTGATGGTAAGCCCAGCAGCACATACAGGTTAAGAGTGTTTCATTCAAATAATAACACAGCTTTTGGCTAAACACTTTTCAAAGCAACTAAAAACATCTTGTAACCCACTGAAGTGTAAAAGCTGAAGCTGTCCCCTTGTGCAGTGCAGGAGGGGTCATGCTGGTGACTTTGGAGGCGGTAGATTTGCATCAGATTCTCCTGCTTGCTTTTTGCTGCTGGAGAAAATGCTTTTCCAAAGTTCAGTGTTGCAGCAGGATTTTTGAAAAATATTTGCCATGGATTTTGGGGCAGGTCCTTTGAGGAGGTAGCTGCGTTCAGGTACGTCCCACAGGTGACAGGTGAGCGGCTTGTAGAGGCACTGGCCTCCCTGAGGGTGTTTTCCTGGTGGCAGATTTAAGGTTGCCAGTGGGAGGTACCTGATGGCACAGCTTCTAATTACAGGCTTTCCACTTTACAGGGTAACCTGGTGTCACACATAAACCTGTCAAAATTCCTCCAGCACAGAAAATATGATGGAAACTCAAGCTGACCAGCAGCAGAAGGGGTAGATTGCCTACAAGCCTGTTTAGGGTTTGTAAGTAAATTTCTACTTTCCTTCCTCACCTTTTCCTTGGGCTTAATCACCTTGAGATTAACGTTTAGCAGAAAATTGTACAGAACTTTAAATAACAACAAAGAAAATGGCATGTCAAACAGGTTTCCAATATAAGGGTAATATTTTGTGCTGTTCTGGTGGTGCCAATAACTTCCTGTACAACAATAAGGCTAGAAAGAAGTTTTCAGCCCTGATTGAAAACTAAGCATCTCAGCTCCAGAAAACTGAAGGCTCCCCAGTTTTAATTGCTTTGAAACAGCTTCATTTCTCCCTGGAGTTATAATTAGAGATTAATGTAATCAGCAGCTACTTAAGGAGGTAAGGGCAAGTAAGATCTGCAAGATTTTCAGACCTGCAATGCAGGGTTTAGCCAGTGAGATCTCTGACCAAATACAAGAAGCTTAATAACAAGGCTTGTGTGGGTAAACTAGTATTAGAAATTAAGCTACAGCCATTACAATTAAAGATGGAAACCGGAGAAAATACTGCAGTACAAGAGTACTGGAATGGGAGGGTAGATTTTTGTATCTATGAAGAAGACAGTCCAACTGGGCAGGTACCAGACTCCCTAAGATGATGCTCATGAATTACAGAAAATAAAGAACACTACTCCTCTTGCTGAGTGCCCCTGCTTCACATGAATACATCCCAAAAATCTACCTACCACACATCCAGACCAGGACTGCTAAACTCGGAGAGCAGAGGAGGATGATATTTTTCATGGAAATCTGTCATACGTGTATCTTGCCATTGACATTGGAATTTTTCTGTTGGTCTCATGAGAGCAGCATAGAACTGAATGACATATTTACTTATGTGAGAGTGTAGTTTTAAGGGTGAACTTATTCATTACAAAATTTCCTCCAGGATATGGGATACCATCTCTGCTGCGTAGGTGTGAGAACAAAAAAGGATCAGGAAGGAACTAGTGAAACACAGGGACTAAAAATAACTATATGGCTGCTACTGAAGTTCCTAGAGCTTTCCTCTCACCAGACTCTAAAGCTTTAATCTCTTTTTTGCTGTTGTTTCAGCAGAATGGAATATTCCATCATAGCTTCTGATATTCAGCTGTAGGCCTTATATGACTCTTTCTAAATCTGTATGTATTAGCAAGAGATAAAAAGGATTAAAATGTTAGTGTCTTATTGCTAGTGTGGTTTCTCATGGTTTTTAACAGAGAAAATATTCCTCACTTAGGGAAATCCAGTATGAGATTTTAAACACTTCCTTGCATTAATTACTTCTGAGTATAATACAACAGCTTCTCACTTGGTATTGTAGTATTTTGACATCTGATCTTGACCTAAAGCAGAAATAGAAATAATGAAAAAGAAAATATTCACTTGGCCACAGACTTAGAACCAAAATCAGCCTCACTGTGGGTGAATTCCTCATTCTGAGAGGGAATTGTGCTTTCACATCCACCCTGACAATGCAGGATGAAGTCATTATGATACAGTCAAAAGAAAAATAGCCTTTATCTGGTGTCTCTGTGGCTTGTTTTAATCCCCAGGAAGTTGTTTAAAGTTTTTTCTTCCAGCTCTGTTAATTAGTCAGATAGAGAACTCTTGAAGGAGAAGCAAATGTGCCGAGTTCATGAATGATTTGAATGCATGGTGTAGGATTTTGGCAATTATCTTCAGTTAAGTGATACTACGTGGTTCCATATCAAGCATTTTCATATCTTATGTTTGTAAAACAAAGCTTATAAAAACTTGGCATTTTTGTCATGTTATGTATCTTATTTGGCAGTGTGTATTCCATCAGGGTAGTTTTCAGAGAGCTGGTGGTTAAGCATCCTTTGAAAATTATATGTGGTGTCCTAAAACAAATTTGCACAGGTTAGAGTAAGAAATAAGACAACAAATTAATTTAAGCTTGCTATATTATTCGGAGCATGTCAGGAGTTCTTAATTTTTTTTGGTTTCTTGGTTTAAATTCCTTTCTATTTTCCTGGTTCTAGGGCTATCTAAAAGCTTCATCTTTTTATTAACATTCAGTAGGATTTTGTGTTACTTTCAACTTGCAAAACGATTTCAAGAGCCAAAACTTCGCAGACACGAGGTTAAGATTTTTCAGAGTGGTTTTTCTTCCATTTCTGGGTTTCAGCACAATTGGAAAAGGTATCTAGGATAAAATTCACCTCCCCGGTTACACTACAGCACCTCTACCCATGTACCTTTCGGGTACTCTGAGCAGAAACTATCACTCATTAAAGTAAAGTACCTAGGTAGGTACATAGAGCAGGGAAAGTATTTTCTCCAACAAAAATTGGTCTGTCAAGTTTTTATACAGTATAAAGACCTAGAATTTGGTTAATGACAGTATAGTGGCAACCACTTAATTTGTTTTGACGTCATACTGCAGGTGCTGAGGGTTCTTTTCTGGCAAAATGAGAACTCTTTGATGTTAACAATGGTGTTAAGATATTCAACTTTAACCCCCACCCCATTTTTGGTAATTTAGTGACCCATTGAAGCAGATCATTTCACTGAGGGGCTCCAGTCAGTAAACAGCCATTTAACAGTGCTTTGGAGATTTCTCTTACTTACAACTTTGTTCTAATTTATGGGTTCAGCACCGTTTTTCATGTCTCTGTGGGTTTATGCTCATAGTTCCCATTAATGTCAGCATGGCAGGTGTTATTAAAATCTACCTGTGTGCTGCGTTTTAGCCACTGTGTAAAAAAACTCACAGTAATGCAGAATGGTGCAATTCCTTCCCTCTCTTGGAGCTATAAACCAACATCCACAGTGTCAAAATCTGTTCTGCAGCGTACTAGTAAGTGCCCTTATTTTGAGGAGGTCAGAATCAGAGGATCAAGTCAAGGTGTTAAAATCTGTTCTGAAGCACAATAGTAAGTGATCTTCTTTCAAGAAGACAAGCATCAGAGAGGATCAAGTCAAGATTTGATTCTTAAAGGTGATGCTGTTAAGACCCAAATTTTGACCCTTCTGACACAGTCACAGGTTTCCCTCGTGGCACGGGTGGACATCTTGGATGTGGTCCCAGGGATGAGAGGGGAACAGGTTCTGTAAGAGAGCCATGAGGAACATCTTGGTGACCTCCAGTTCACACAGCGGCAGTGCACCCTCACCTTCCTTGCTGCAGCACCTCCTGAGTGATTTATGAGATCTGATTTGCTGCTGCCAGGTACTTCTGATTTGTGAACAAGCTGGAATGAGCCTCGGGGAAAGGGGTGGGAAGGTGACAGGGGGATGCTTGAAAGAAAGGTTACATACCTCCCCACTCTGAAGGGCTAAATGTGTAATCTTCCATAGGAGTTCTATAATTTCTACTTTACCTGGTCAGCTGGTAGGAAGAAAAGCTGCAAACTGATGACAACCTTGAAACAAGGTTTTGGGGTGGTTTTTTTCCTACCTGCAGGTAGAAAGGCAGGGGAGGGTATGAGGAAGGAGCTGTTTGCATCTCTGGCACGTAGAATTAGTTATTGCTGACAAAAGTTTGATTGAAATGTTATGAGAGCTCTTTGTGATAGAAATAATACAGGAGCCTTTATTTTTACACAGCTTGAAAATAAACAGGTAATTTATTTTCTTCTTCCTGATAGCTTGTTTGAAAAGCTTATGGGCTTTGCATTTGATGGGACCTCACTGGCAGTGTAAGCATTGCTCTGTCAAGTTGCTGAGGAAAAGCCCCGCTTACTTCTCCATGGAAAGCCCTTGGGTTTCCCCAAGAATTTTTAGATCTCTACCCTTCTTCACGTCTTGGTGCCTTTAAGTGTATACCTTGCCACCATCCCTTGCAGCACTCGTGGCCAAAACCCTTCAGGTATCACTGTGTCCAGGCTCAACCCATACATGACCATGTCCTTGTGTGAGGGGACCCTGACTGACTCTTGGTGTTTTCTGCTGGATTTTTGTAGCAAAAAAAGTGGTAGTAGCTGCAGGACTCCTGTATTTGTGCCCTCTCAATGACTCTCAGGATCCAACATCATTCACCAAGGCAGAGGGTCAAAGTATGTGAGATGACTCTGGCTGTCAGGTGCAAGTGATTTCTTCCTGGCAAGATCTAAACTCCCCGCCCACGTTTGCTGCTCTTTTGCAGGTTGTATGCGAGGGCTGGCCCCTCAGCCAAGTCTCCCAGATGTAGAGTAGAATGCCTTTCAAGAGCCTTCCAATGGGGCCTAATCCACGTTTCCCATGTCCCTTCTGGGAGGCTGGGACTTGTGGAAATTGTTGAAGATGTGTATAATACCCACTTAGTTGTTTAAATAGTGAAGGCTACGGAGCTTGTGTTGCAAGGGGGAACCTCAGCTTAGTGCCCTCGTTAACCCTCTGGCCAACCCAACTCAAATCCTTCCACTCTTCCTTTTTTCATCCTTGTGTTGCTGCATCAGCTTGGCCAAAATTGCAGGTCAAGGGCAATTTCAAGCAATAGATCCTGCTGAGGAAGTTAAACATGATATTCCCTCACAAATAGACATACCTGCAGACTGTAAAAGCATTGATAAGTGTTATTCAGTGCCAAGAGAGTATATGTAGAACCCAAAAAGCCAGGCTAGAGTTTTATAGCAAATACCAGACAGCCTGGGTTTTTTTACTGCCGCCAGAAATGTGTGGACAATCCAGCTGTTTTTCCTTTACTTGTGATGTAAAGTATGAGTAGCTCCACACAGGTGAACACCGGGCAGATTAAATCAATAGTTACAGCAGGATATGGGGTTCTGGCATTTTAATAAAGCTCTGTACCAACCATTCATTAATGAAGAACCAAAGAAACATGCTGAGTGATGTGCTATCTCTTTAATCATGTTAGTCCACATGAGACTTAGACAGAGCTATTTATTATCCATCCTGTTTTCATAGCTGAGGTTTCCAGCTCAAGCAGAGGGATAGAAAATGCCAAGTTTCTCTCTTCTTGGTTTTTTTTTCTTGAAACTTTGGCTTGAAGAAGCTGTTAATAACACTCAAAAAAATCAGTATTATTCCTAAAAAACTTACACTTTGTTGTCAGTTTCTGAAAAATAGATAAATTATCAGTTTTCCTTCGGGTCAGTATTGAGAGGCTTAGCACATGTTAGAATGGAGATCTTCACTGACTGTCTTACAGGCTCCCATGGCTGCCAGCCTATGCTCGAGGGCTGAGTATAGATTCACAGAATCACTTAGGCTGGAAAAGACCTCCAAGATCATAGAGTCTAACCTTTCCGGTGATCCCGAGATCACAACATTTTCCACTGGACCACAGCACTAAGTGCCATGCCTAGTTGTTTCCTGAATACCTCCAGGGATGGCGACTCCACCACCTCCCCGGGCAGTCCATTCCAATGCTTGACAACCCTTTCCTCAAAGAAATTCTTCTTGATGTCCAACCTGAACCTCCCCTGGTGCAGCCTGAGGCCATATGTTTGGCAGTAGAAGTGAGTCAGCTACAAGTTGCAGAACTGGGGAGGGTCTCTAGCACCTCTTACAGGTCAACCACATCAATGGGCAGTATTTGAAACTTAGTCCCACTTATGTAATTTCTACTTCTCTTTGAGATAGGTCATGAACATCACTATAAATAGGTTTAATATAGTCTAATATGAGCTATTTTCAGAAGAGGTTTGTTTTACAGAAAAAGATCATTTTGTAATTCCATAATATCCAGATCACTTATTTGTTCTTACCAACTTTTGCCTTAAATCAGCATAAGGCAGGAAAGATCCATCTATCAGTTTAACTGTCTTCATAAAATTATTTTTTAATATTTCCTTACAAATTGAAGATAATATGTTCTTTACCTACAAAAAATCTGAGTAGTCTGTAGAGGTCCTTTTGATACTCATTTCATAGCATGATTTCTGAGCTGAAACTCTGAGGAAACATCACAAAGCTTTGAAGAAATTTGAAAAGAAAATTATGATGTGCTACTGTCAGTGCTACTGCTGCCCTTAGGAGCTATATAGCACATGTATGCCCAAGTAATACAAATATTAAAATACACTTTCGTTTACCTATGATTATTTTGGACTCAGGAAAGCTCTGGCAATTCTGTATGTGCAAGATTCAAAAGGAAAAGCTGACACAGCAAACATCCCACCACACTTAGGGTGGGATTTTGTTCACCTATTGTAAGAAATTATCAAAGGTACGGTGTGCAAGCCATGGATCAAAGTCCACCAAGCATTCCCAGGCTGGGGAATAGGAAATCCCTGCTTTCTTAATTTCAAATGAACTCTAGACAAAAAAGTTGCAATTATCTAGGCAGCTCTAAGGAGATGAGTGAGCAGTTACTTTAGAAACTGCACGGGCGTTGAGCATACACAGTTCAGGTGTTGCCTTCTGGCAGTTTTTGTGTGTTCTTTAATATTAATCTTTGTAATTTAATAGGCATAAATAGAGATCATAATTACTTTAAACAAAAATGCTTTTAAAGTTTTGTCTGGCTCTTTTATTTTGCACCTTTTTCACCTTCAGACTGTAAACTGTACAGGCAGAATGGGAAACACAACACTTGGTATCTTGCATTGGGCAGCAGCAAGCTCCCCTGCTGAGACAACAGCCAAAGCTGGGAAAACTTCCACAAAACTCATTTTGGGTTATTTCAGGGATACCCAGAGTTCAGACTGTTTGGAAACCGTTTCTTATTCTGACAGTTGGTAGCACAGGTAAGTATTTTATGGAGTGGTCCAGTGGGATCTGGGGGAATTTATGAGATGCTATGTGCCATAAATCCAGCTCACTAGTTCATAAATAACCATTTAAGCAAATGGGAATGAGGGAAACTTTTGCCTAAACCTGGAAGCAAAACACCTCTACTCCTGCCTGATACTGACATGCCCAGGCTTAAACATTGCCTGTGCACCCCTTGGATAGACCAGCCCAAGTCCTGAGGGTACTTTCCAGGACAAGTTTAAGACCCAGTCTCTCTCCTGAGGGAGTTAGGGTTTTCATGTGCTCCTGAAATCCTTTAGTTATTCCTTTGCTGCTGCTGTTTCTAATAGTTGAGGACTGGAGGTGTGGGGGGAGCTCCAGGAGGCATCATAAGCAGAACAAAGCACCTAAAATGGTGCCAGTCCCTCTCTCCTTTCCTTTCCTTTTCTTTTTCTCCTCACGGTGATGGCAACTCTTCAGAAGGAAAAACTTGCATCCAAATAGTGCCTTCCCACTTTTGGGATTTCCTTTTCACAGCTGGCCAAGGTTTGTTTTTTTTTTTCTGCTCTACTGCACTCCCTTCATGAAGAGAAAAATGCATCACAAGGCTTGAAAGCCCAGGGCATGGTTGGTACTTCCCCCTCTCACCTTCCTGCATCTGTTAACCTTCCCTCTTGCTTAGATGTTTGGGAAGCAGGTCAGGCCAAAAGGAAGAATGGAGAAGCGTGGGTTTAATTTGGCTTATTGTTTACGGTAGGTTGCCTAATTTTAGGTGAATGGCCATTTGTTATATTAGCTGATGTGTATTTTGATATTGTAATTTGAATTAGAGGAGTTCTCCCATGCCAAGATTAGCATCATAAAATGAAATAAAATAAATAAAAAAAAAGGGTTAAAAAAACAATCAGCCAGTTCCAATTAAAATTGTGGCTGTCTGGAGCCATGGAAAAATGTAGCATAAACAGAGCTGCAAGATTTGCAGGGTGGAGCTGGCATTGGCAGCAAGGTGTGTACAGGTATATACCTGTCTCCCTGATTTGGCCCAAACAACCCCCGGTGTGCTCCTTTTGGGATCAGAGAACAAAAGTGAGGCAAACACAGCTGAACTGTGGGAGAAGCCAATTCACAGAGAAAAAGTACCTGTTCAAACAGTCCCCCCTTTCCTGGAACATCTCTCATCTAAAAGACTCTTAGCTCCTGTGCTTATCAGTTTATTGTCATGCTTTCTGGCAATTAGTGATCCACTTCACCCCTTGCAAGCTCACATCACTGCTGAGCTAAACTGACAAGATAAAACTCGGTGCTTAAAATTCCATTTCCAGTAATAGAAATGTACCCCATCCTGTCATTTTTTTAAGCAGGTTTTTTTTGAAGTTATACAAAACACCACCATATTAAATTAAGCCTGGGAGGCATGAATTTAAAGGGAGAAACCTATGTTTCTGAACAGAATGACAGCCTCTAGTTTTCACACTGTAGAATTTTCAAAATAGCTATTTTCTTTTGACTTTGGCACTCGGATTTCTTCTTTCTTTCGTAAAGTTTTTTTTTATCTGTTATTTTGTGTAATCAAGCCTAGAATCAGTAAACCACTTGAATATATATTGCACTGTAAGCTTTACTGGGGTTCTCTTAGAATAAGTGGGTATTAAGGTTTTGCTCAAGTGCCTCACTAAATCAAAATTTTTGTCCTTCAGTCTTACTTCGGGGATGGGGATGTGGGGTTTACACCTGGTTCATTTCCTAGATCTTATGTCAGTATGGTCATGCCAACTTTGCTGGTTGGCAATGATTTCTTCTTCTTTCTTTTGGAAATCAGAAGAAAAAGGAAATGATCCTTGGACCATATGAAATTCCCTTGGAATTCAGATTCCTGGATGACCACATTGGCTCAGCTGGACACAAAGCTGATTTTTGTAGTGTGGCAAAGAGAAACCCTGTGTTTGGAGCAGAGTTTGAGGCCTAGGGAGAGCCTGCACTGTGTGATCCAGCAGAATTTTGGATCTAACTGAGGGACAGAACACCACCAAAGCTCAGCACTTGCCACTCCCTTCTTAAAATATGTCTTACTTATGCTCCCCTTTATCACTCCTCTATACATTGCCCTGAAAAAATGAGTGCTTGAAAAGGAAAGACATACTTCTCTTTTGTCTCATTTAAATTCGCTGTACGAACCAAGTCAGCAAACACACAAATGCTCTTAGAAAAAGTCTTTCATGTAGGTAACAGTGGACTTTTTTTTTTTTTTTTTTAAGAGGGCAGTCTGCCAGAGGGTGTCCAATATAAGCTTTTGTAGACAGCAGTTTTTCTACACAGAGCTGAGTTGACAGCTTTCCTCCTGGGATAATCACAATCTTCATTCTTCTGGGACAAAATTGCTTCTGACAGTATAAAACCCGGGACATCTTTGATGTAAAATCTGACTCAAACACATGAATGGTGAGACTACAGAGTCATCCCATTCAAGAGAAAATGTTAGTAGTGGAAGCAAGATCAGAGGTGCCAGCTGAATTAATCAAACTAGTAAAATGTGAGGAAGTATCAGTCCATAAAGCTGCCTAATAAATCTGAGTATACAGCATTTGAAGGGAAGTGCCTTTGGACACTAAGCTGGGTGTCAGACTGGGAATGGGCTCTCTGTGTGTGTAGTCCTGTCCTGTTGGTATACTGCATTAAATGTTTTGAATGTGCATTTGTTTTCTAAAAGCCTGTCTAAACCTCCAGTGCTCACTGATGCAGGGGTGGTTTGGTCTCCCTCCCTCTTTCTTCTTTCCCCTTGTTTGGAATGAGGAGCCTGGGACCTGAACCTGACAGGGTTGGCTCTGTTCCCTCAGCCAGCCCTGGGGATGACAGAGGGGTTGGTGTGCCCCTCGATTTATCAGCCAGTTGGAGTTTGTAAAGGTTAATCAGAGAGGTTTTTTCCAGGGAAGGATACAGAGTATCAGGATGGATGAATATCCATCAGCAATTTTTTTACAGAAAGAACAAACACTGCTGTCATTTTTTTATTAGATTTTGAAAGCTGGAGAAGTGGGTTGCTTTTTCAAAGCTCAGGATGTTTTGGGGTAAATGAGGCTGCAGTTAAACAGAATACTAATTGTGGCATGTAACCCAGGAATATCAATGGCAATAATATGCTGGTAAGCCTGGCTTTGAGCATTGTTTGCTTGGAAAGACTTGGAGATCGATTTGAGTATTTCAAACCCTAAAGGCAAAAGGATAAGAGATGTTTCTACTCCTGAAGGCTTAAAGCTAAGAGAAAGATGGAGCTGGTGAGAGGGCAGGGAAAGCTTTATTTGCCGAAATGCCTGTGGCCAAACGAGGAGCTGTGGGACAGCAGGTGGCACCAGCGCCTCATCCATCCACCCATCCATCGCCCCGCATCCCTGCTGCACTGCTCCACGACACGGGTGCGTTTGGAAAATATCCTCTTTGCTTTCTTTATAGCTCGTATGCAGTGTCACCCAGCTGCTAGACACCTTATCTGAGCAATAAAACTCAAGGAACACCCGAAGTAAGGAAAACTAAGGACTTTCCTTTCTGCTCGCCTTGCAGCAGGAATGCAATATTTAACAGCCTACAAGCTCCTAAAAATATTTTTTGTGCTTTTCCATCTTGATTTGTTTTCACATTCACTTTTCTTAAGTATTCCAGCAAGACCCCTCCGGTAAGGTATTGGAGTTTAGCCTGGAGAAGAGAAGACTGAAAGGGGACTTTATCAATGTATCTAAGTATCTGAAGAAAAAATGTCAAGAGGATGAAGCCAGGCTCCTTTTGGTGGTGCCCAGCAATAGAATAAGAGGCAGGGGCCAGAAACTAATGCATAGGAAGTCTCATCTGAATATGAGGAAGAACTTCTTTACTGTCGGGTAACTGAGCACTGGAACAGGTTGCCCAGAGAGGTTGTGGAGTCTCCCTCACTGGAGATATTCAAAAGCCACCTGGACACAACCCTAAGTAATATGCTGTATGGGATCCTGCTTGAGCAGGGAGATTAGACTAGATGGCTACCTAACCTTAACTATTTTGTGAGTCTGTGAGATGGAGTTAAAACCAGAAGGGTGAAAGCCTGCAAAAGTAGCACAGACTGATGAGGCACACACAGGTTTCCCTATTCCTGTCAATATTTCTGCAGCAGGTCCCAAAGTCCCATTAATTTCCTCACAAATCAATGGTGCTTCTCCAGCTTACTCAGTGTCTTGCCCACTTCCTCACCCTTCAGTAGTAGGAGCTCCCTGTTCTCTCTACCAGCAAGTACAAAGCAGCCCCTGTCTCCGTGGCTCAGCACAGCATCTAAGCATGCAAGTAATCCCATCCCCATTCAGCAAATCACTTAGCCACATGCTTACCTTTAATTATGTACTTAAACCAAAGATGTGTGAACTTGTGTTCAGGTCTCATGCTGGACAGCACAGAACTTAATGAGATGCTTAAAGTTAAATAACTACTCAGTGATTTCCTGAATCAGGACCTAAATAGAAGATTGCTCCACATGATTTCTAAAATTAGATTATGTTTAATTTTGAAGGCAGGGCACTTCCTTGAAGTCACATCAATTTGCCATAAACAGTTCTTGGAGGCAATGCCCTTGGGGTCTAATCCAGGCCCCTTTGATCAGGCTCCTGTTGACGTCAATGGATTTACATCAGGTCCTGGGTCCCAGCAGAGGAAAAGGAAGGAAGGAAGGAGACAGCTGAGATCACACCCTGTTGCCTAACCCCCCACACACACACCCCTGAAGTCACACTTAGTGAGAGCTGTCAATGAAGGCTCATCAGTCTCCTTTCCCATAGATGGGGGAAGACTGCAAGAGACAAGAAGGGTGGGAGCCAGGGTTCTGTAGATCATTAACACCCCCATCTCCTCTCTTTCTTTTACCCCCACACCCCAAATAAAGTCATGGAGCTCAGGAGAGAAATTAAAAGATGTCCATTTCGCTAATGCAGACAAAGTATGGGTCTGCTGTGTGATGCTTTTGCTGCTGGGATGAGGCAGGACTGACTTACTGCCCACAAACTCTAAAACAGGATGGTGACTCTGTCACCACACAGCTTTTGAAGAGCTTTTAGCTCTGTTTTCTTTAAGGAGGTGAAATGGATAAATCAACAAATAAACTTAATTAGAACAGAGTAATATATTTGTACAGATTTACGTGCCTCTAGACAGTAATATATCTACTCACTTCAGGAGGGAAAAAAAGGAAAAAAATATGAGTTTATATTTTGGTTGTAAGTATCTGAATGGGGTACTGGAACCATCTTAAAAAACACTTAAGTGCAACTAAGAGACTAATTCACACATAATCCTGTACTCAGATATAAGAGGTTTTTTCTTCATGCAAGACATCTATCATCAGAGAGGGGAAACCATCTCATTTAATTTGCATTCCAGGTTACTAAGGAATTCTGTACTCTGTTGCAGTAACTTTGGGCAGTGTTTTTCTTAGCTACAGAAGCCAGAGGCAGATTGTATAATTTCCATTTCCTGATTATATGACACACATAAGTGAAGGGGCAAAGCTTGGAGCACTCAGTTTACTACTGGATGCAGAGTTTAAAGTGCTGTCTGCAAAATTAGGATTGTGAAGAGAGACCAGCTTGTTCCCACCTCCTGTCCGGATACTCTCATGAAGGATCCCTTCATTTACATCTCCAGTTTGCCATATAATGAGGTTGAAATATAGCTTTATTTTATTAACATGTATATGTTTCCAGTGTGTTTTAGATTGCAGTTGGTGCCTGATGAAATTTGGTCCTTATCTTCATCTTGCAACTCTGACACACTGGGGAAGGCAGAAGCTTTTTTCTCAGCCTAGTCCCTGGAAAGTCTCAGGCGTAAATCTCCTGGGATCACTCCTGTGACAGATCTGGTGTGCTCTCTGACATTAGTGGCAGTGCCAGCTCCACAACGCCCTTTTCCTTGCCTTTTCCCTGCAGTCCATTACTTAGCTTTTCCTCCCTTTTTTGAGCTCTGCCTCTCCCTTCTTCTATCCATTTACAGGGATTTTGCAAAATCTGAAATGTGGCTGGCAGCGCCCAGGGTGAGGCACAGGGAGAGAGTGATGAGCCGGATGGCTACGTCCAACCGTTTGAAAATGCTTAATGCAGGGGCTGGATCCAAACGTTGTGGCTCAGGCCCATCTCCATAAAGAATAAGAGAGAGAAACTAAACACCCTGTTCCTTCAGCCGACCAAGATATGATGATATTTCGTAATCATAACAGAAAGGGAACGGCGGGGCCAAACTACATCTTGGCTGTTCTTTATCGCTGTGAGTAGTACAGGAGGGTAGGAATCAGATGGGATGAGCGAACTCCAGGCTGGAAAGCAAGTTCAGATGTCCCCTCCTGAGAGGAGCTCCTTGCAGCTGGAGGCTGCATGATGTTTACCGTGGAGCTGCACCAGCTTTAAGAGAGAGGAAAGGGTCCTCCTGCTACTCAGCAGCAAAGCAGAGCAAGGCAGTCCTGCTCTAATCAGACTCCCTTTTTCTGCAGTGCTGATTCATGGGTGTTGACAGAGGGTGAGATGCAGCAGAGGGAGGGATGCTGGAAAGGGGGTGTGTGGGCCACCCCAGCAAGTGATGGCAACAGGAGCAGGCAACTCCTCTGCAGGTATCAGGGCTGGTCCCACTGCTGGCAGATGGAGGCATGGCTGTGGGAAAAGATGCTGTTGTGGAGGTTGCCCAAGTCAGCCCCAGCTCATGCTTGTCTCACTGCGCCCGTGCTCCCACTGAGGTTCTGCCAGTGATGCTTCTGTGTTGTGCTGGCACCTTCCCTCCTTTCCCCTCATGGATTTTGCATGGTGGCTCCTGTGCTGTGTGTAGAAGAAGGTTCTGCTTCTTGTTCTTTTGCAATACTGGTAGCACTCAGCTTAAATTTAATTTTCTTCTTTCCAACAAGCATTTTTTTGGCAGTGCCTTCTTTGCCCTTCAGCTGTTTTAAATGTTTATTTCTCCTTTTGCACATGTTTGACAAAGACAGCACTTACACAATTTCTCTCTGAATAATTCCTTTTCTTCCGAGAGCCAACAAAGTGAAGAGATTATAAAACGAGACACTGCATTTCTGTGTTAAGCAGTGAGGTTGCCCATCTCGTTTCTCTGCTCTAGGAGACAGCACTGGGATATGAAACCTCAAAACTCTAGGACAGAAACCCAGTGTGGTGCTCCAGCTCCTTCCAAATGCCCTTCCAGCATGCCACTATTTTTCCAGACATACAACTCGGCTTTGGGAGGAAAAGAACCACCAAATCTGAACTGTCAGTTCACAGTCCATACTTACCTTTCTTCCTGTTCTCTAAGGCCTCAAAGTGTAACCAAGAAGTATGTGCCCATCAAAACTGGGGCACCTGGGGGAGGGGCAGTCACACTTCCCAGTACTGTGAGGAGGATGGGCATTAATGAGTGCAAGTACACAGGGATTTACCAGGAAGATAAAACATCTCAAGACTTTGCAGCTTTTAAACAAACTACTTTGCGCATGGGTATAGATTCCTCTGAGAAAACTGTAAGCCTTCCGGTTCGTTATCTCATCCAAACAAGTCACCAGTGACTAAATGACCAAGTATTTTCTTGAAGTTCTGTATTATTTATATTTAATCCACTGCTTACGCAAAGAAATTGGTCTGGAAAAAACCCACTGTACAGGAAAAAGGTTTTAACAGAGAAAATCTGTCTCGGTGTTTAGGGTACAATAATCTCAAGATTTGCTCTGAATTTAATCCAAAACTAAAACAGATCTAGAAAGAGAAAATGGTCGAATCATAGAATGGTTTGAGTTGGAAGAGACCATTAAAGGTCATGTAAACCAACACCCCTGCAGTGAGAAGGGACATCTAGATCAGGTTTCTCAGAGACCCATCTAACCTGGCCTTGAATGTTTTGAGGGATGGGGCATCCACCACCTCTCTGGGAAATCTGTGCCAGCAGTTTGTTATTTTAATACTATTTTAGTTTTCTTAATTTTTTAGAATTTTTTTAGCAATGACACATTTGAAGGAATGGGCTCTTCCCTCCCTTAACTCCCATCTGTCCCACGACAATACTCCACACTGACCCTCTAAGTCTGCCTGAATTACAACAATAACACAACTCCTCACAATGCTTTTCATGGGGTTTAAATACTACCTAAGATTAAGGCTTCTTTCTTTGCCACTGCCAACTTTACAAACTATAAAATGATTCATTTTGTAAGTTGTGTGCCTTGGGAATTGTAGATCGAGTACCAGGGTTTATTATGGAATAGGTTTAATTCATTCAAATTTTTTTGTAAATTTGGCAAAATTGTTGCAGTTAGGAGTTCTGGCCTGAGCCAGTAGCTCATATCACAATAAAAACTACTGCCTTTCTTCATGTCTGCAAACTGAGTTGGATGTATCCACCACTTGACGACTTTAATTTCTTTGGAGCGGAAATCTTGTCACCAGTCATGAATACTTGAAAATTGAAGCTGCCTTGTTTGTCACATTACAAATATAGGCTGAAATCCTACCACTGGCAAAACTCTCCTGAATTTCTCTAGATCCAGGTTTTCCCTCATGGGGTACTTTCATTCTTCCACCATCTATCTAGCTAATTGCTATAATGAGATTTGCAAAGGGCAAGCTTGAAAGTCAACTGTAAAGTCCAAAGTGAGCTATTACCTCAAATTCACTTTCCATGAGTATACTCACAGAGAAGGCTGGAGTGCTGAAAGGTACAGGGAAAATGAACACAACAGACCTGCAAACACCATCAAGTCCAAACTCAGTTTAGAGTTCAAATTACCTCGCAAAGAAGGATCTCTTTCTTTTAATATTATTTCAGCTCTGGCAATTTCATACTGCAAAACTGCCCATGAAAAAAAATTAAAATCGCAGAAAAAAGAAAATGTATGGTCGATGTGACAGAGTCTGCCAGGTGCTCCACACACCTGAGAAAATAAATTGTGAGCTTTTCCCTCCCCAGACCAACCCTCAGAGCAATTTGTTGCTAGGCAGAGATGGGCAGTACACCACAAGTGCTGGAGTACCCTGCCCAGCATGCCCTGCTTGGATCCTGGTTTCTCGGGGGGATTCTAGTGCAATGTCTGTAGCTACATGGAATCTAGAAGTGATGACTTTTGTAAACCAAGGAGAACCCATTTTGGTTTTCGTAGCAGATATTCAGGATATCATCTGCTTCTCTTGCTTCAAAGCACTTTGTCATTAAATGATTGACTCAGCCACATACCAGTCAAGGGGAAACTGGGCTTCTCCTTAGTTAAATAAGATAAAAGGTTGAGCTGTGCTGAATGTTGTGGCTCATTGCTTTGTGATTTCACTTGTTCATATCATGTGCATCCTAGATGACCAAAGGATTTAAGGACCAAACTGACAATCAGCATGGATATCTTCTGCTGCTTTCTTTCCCCTCTCCTGTCTGCAGGAAAGCAGGATGAAAGTGTTTGTGTTTGGGACAGAATTGACAACTGAACAAACATGTTAATGTGCAGGTGAAAAGGCAGTGACTGGTATTTCTAAAGAGCTCTGAAGGATGAGAAGTTTTCCAATGATAAAATTAAGGCACAGGAAAATTTCAATTGGGAAGGGTGTAAAACTGTCGAGATCTTAAATCCTGGTTGCTAGTCATCATGGGTTTGTGTCACTCTTGCAATGAGTTACCCTGTCTGTCCTCATTTTGCAACAAAATAAGGGAGCAGTGGCTCCCTTAACTTTCCCCACTCTATTCCCAATTTTTCTTTCAATATTGTTTAGACTGGGTGTTGAGATTCCTCCTTCAAAATCTGAGGGAATGTTGTGAAAAAATTAATGTGATGTAACCCATGGCTTGGCTTCTGGGAAAACCTCTCAAACGCTGAAAATAAAGAAGCTCCGAAATACCATGCTAAAGGCATTCTGCTTGACAAGTAGAAAATGTTGCCACTTGGTCCCCTGAGAAATCAGCTGGACAAACCATGTGGCAGGGAACATTTCCACCCTGGCATACCCTGGGACTGTGAAAACACCTAATTGTCTGTGAAAGCAAAATATTTCCTGATGAAGTATTCAAATTTACTTATACACAGACCTAGCTCTTTCTCTTCAAAATGTATAAGAATACCAGTGCCTACTATGTTCTAGTAATTAAATTTTGGCCTATGTATAATTTTGGGAGACTTATGTTTTATAGTGCATCACAAATATCAGCTCAGACAATATTCATAATGAGAAACGGATAAGTGAAAAACTCTGGTTTGAAACTCCCCAGGTTTCTTCTTCACCTGAAAAAAGTGATGGGCTGGACAGTGACTTACACTAATTGCCCAAGAAGCTTTTGTCACCGAAGATTTTAATATGAAACTGTTTTGCTACATACATGCAGCAATTTCTGCATTTCTGAAAGCAAATTGTGCATTTATGTAAGCATTTTCTATTGAAAAATAACTGCTCCATGAATTCAAGACTCCTCAAACTTTAATTGATCAGAGAGAACTGAAAGTGTAGGATTTGTGACACTTGCAACTTCCTTTTGACAACTTCTCACAGCTGTATGTGGTAAACTGTCCTGAAACCATAGCTTCTTTTAACTTTAATAAAGCTGGTGTGCAGCTTGTTTTCTTTACACTTGCACACCAGCAGACCAGCTATGTTCTTTATTATTACATGGGTTTTCCATCTGGCCTTGAAAGTTTTGGTAACATTAGGTTATGGTTTTCATATTCCTCTCTTTCTTTTTCTTTTCTTTTTTTTTTTTTTTTTTTCTGTGTAGGCATGGCAGGTGCAAGATGGTTATTCCATTGAAATTCTAGAACGTATATGTTTTTAATTTTCAAGTTCTCCATCATTCTCTTTCCATCGCCTCACTGTAATTGATTTTCCTGTCTGCTCCATCGCTGCCTTGGACTTTCAGTAGTGCCACTTGCTCCCTACTCTCTTATGCACAACTATCAAGTGTGTTAAATACAGCACCCCCATGTTGTCTTATGTGGTTGTACTCACTGGAAGAGCTCCACGATGTTTATTCAAGGATGTAAGGAATTGCTTTTGCAATCACAGCTTGGTAAAGAGTAAACCAGGAAAGGAAGCCCAGGTGAGAATGAGTCTGTCAGGCTTTAGATATTTATAACCTCAGTGCTGTGTCTCTGTATGAAAGTGCAGCTGGTTCCCAGGCAGAAATGTTCCTGAGGGAGTTAGGAAAGTGAAAAAGGTGACAGTTCCTACAGGAAGAAGATCTTGCTCCTCCAAACTGGTAGTGATATGTTCAGTCCCATTAATTCCTGCTCACAATTCTAAAATAAAGCATTTCTTTGCTTCCTACTCCAGGGCCAATTTGCAGGCAAAAATAGATAATAGTAAATGGTAATATTCAGAAATACATCCTGCTGCATACATACTTCTCTTAAATGTCATATGATAAGGAACTCAACAGGAAAAAAATTATCGTATTTCCTATCCCTTATCTGCAAAGGTCTTCACTCAGTTAAAATGACCATGTGGACTCCAGCTGCTGAATGCATAACTGAAATAGAGATATAGGGCATAAATAACCAGCAAGATCATTTTCTAAAAACCATTAACAACCAGAATTGGCCATGGGATAAATCCTGCAATTGGGAAAAAAAAAAAAAAAAGTAGCGCAGGAAGTTTCAAAACCAGATTTAAGTAACAGGTTCTCCTAATATCTGTGGGCTGGGGATTTTCCACCCAGGGGATGCTTCAGGGGTTCCTGTGGAGCAGAGAGGGCTCCGTGCTGTCTTCAATAGAATGTGGAAAACCCATCACATACCAAAAAATACATAAAGTTTGTTAAGTTGTTAAAGTTTTAGTTGCTGGTTTTTCCTGTTTATTAGAATGAGAGACTGATTCCAGTTCCTATGTGGTAATTGGTGCTTTAATTGTAATCATTACAGAAAGAACTTGGTATCTGGAAGGAGTTTGTTTGCAAGGAGATGGTGGTACCTGTAATATTTCTTAGTGCTACAAGGTAGTTTTCAACCAATGGCTTCAGATGACAGTGGTTACACTGTAGAAGAGAATGTATTTGCTATAGTGAGAGAGAGTTGCATTTCTAAGGTCAGTATTTTCCCTTATGCTCTGTACAGAACTTGAAGAAATCTTTTGTGCACACCCAGCAATTTGAAATCTGAAAGAATCATCGACAGGAAGAAGCGTGTTTCTCCTGCCTGGCATGCTGAGTTTGCATGTCTGTGACCCTCTTTTAGCAATACAAAATGTTTGAGGTGAGTTTTAGACCTTTCTATCTTCAGCCAAGGAACTCCTCACTGTTTGATTTGGGTTTGACCGGGTTTATTAATTTACTTGGTCACTAGTTTGGAAACAAAATACTTTTAAAGAACCGACTGATACACATGATTAACAAAGTGCCAAAAAATAGATTGCTAACTGCTATAAGGGCATACAGCTTTACTGGAAAAAGGGGCATGTGTACCTTAGTTTACAATGTGTTCCTCTGACCACTTTTTGATCTGGAAGGAATAAACATGACTTCATAATTGGCAGATCTATGTCATGGTTATCTTTAGGAAGTAACCTCTCCAGTCTGGCCACAGAACAGGTCAGCTGGGCAAGTGGAAAGTTGTGGGAGCCCTTGATGGGAAGCTGATAGATGCTTATCTCTGCTGGATATACGAGCAACGTATAGGCAAACCTGGGGAAGCCTTCACTATCAGCTGAGCAGGAAAGCCAGCTCTGTTTTGCTCCCAGAGCAAAAAGACCAAAGGCAGTAAAACTGGCTGAATTCTGCTACATGCTGAGCAAGGCCTTCTCTGATGAGTAATTAAGAGAACGTGCACAGAATATGTTTTTCTCAGTGAGATTAAGGGATCAGACCTCCCTGCCACAAGCAATCAGCCCAAGTCTGTCTTGCAAAACCACAAACACAGTCATGTCTACCCAATGCTCTGTGCCATCTCATTCCACCAGCAGTGAGACCCCTCAGTTTTGGGACCATTTTTGGTTGTAAAACAGTCACAGAGCTTTCCCTGAGAAAGCTGTCTCCCTGTTCCTCCCAGGCATGGTCTGTGCACTGTCAGTCCTGCAATGACAGACCACAAAAGCTGCTTCGAGGCTTGAGGAGAGATTGTCCTCAAGATACTTATTTTCAGACTGAATCAGCACTTGGCACCACCTCCAGCTTCAGCACTGACCAGCATGTATGACATCCTCATATATGTGTATCCATACACACACAAGTATATACAAACACATGCATACATATAAACATATTAGTTGTGGTTATTTAGCTGCTAATGGCATGATTAGCAAAGGACAGCACATTAAATGAATCCCTTTTGCAAGCACATTGTTTTTCATGGATTTGCACCAGCAATAATTAGGGCCCTTGTTCCTACCTCCCAGTTTTCCTATCTGATTAGAGAAAGAAAAGAAGTCCTCAGCCCAATTAAGCCTTGCCTTCCAGCTGGGAAAAGCGTGAATTTTGGAGGCCATTCTTCTCTCAAACTTGGCTGTCTCGTCCTTAATTATTATAAATATATTAGTTACAGTAGTTTGTTTTGGAAGGTAAACAGAAATAAAACATTATGAAAAGTGATACAGTAGCAGAGACCACAGCTATGCCTAACTCTGTCTGTGGATTCCCATAAATGTCAATATTTTCATTAGATGACTGGTGTTCTTACTGAAGTGGCCAGCGCTGTTCCAGTAATTCATTATTTTCTTTCCATTCCTTTGAATATGAGGTCCCCCCTGCTGTTTGTGCATCTAGTCCTATATGGTGGAGTGCTCACAGCAGCTGAAATACCCTCACATCAAGATCAGAAAACAAGTGAAATATTTTCCCCCAACCATAAGAAAGTGGGCTAGGAAAGGATTTCCAGAGCTTGTTTGTGTCACCTGGAAAGCAGCTTTTTCACTAGCTCTGATTGACAGTGACAGGTCTGTTCCATCACATCTCATCCGGCAGGCAGCGGGGATGCCCATGTTGCAGGTATCCCAACTCCAGCGAGGCTGGATGTGTGTGTCTGCAGGAAGAAGCAGCAGGATAGTGCCCCAGACAGAGCATGGATCTTGAGGAAGCTGCTTCTGGACTCCCAGCAGCACTTCAGGCTTCCTTCAGGAAAGGTACATTGCCAAAATTTGTGGTAATCTGGGAATTCACATTGAAACTGCCTGAGTGACTCCCTAGCTTCAGCTGCTGGAGCAGCTTCATGGGGTTTTTTTAAATGCAAGAGGTAGTTTCACTGACATCAGTCTGTCCATGGGTTTGGTATGTAAGGGTTACAAAGCAGAACTTTTCTTACAAATATAAGATTTTAAAAAAAAATTCCCATGGTTAAGAGAATCCACTTGGAAAAAAAATAATTACCTTTCCTTTCGAGCTGTTATCAATTATAAACTGAGGAGTTCCAATATCTGTTCAATACAGTATTAATAATTCTAACAACTTGTAGATGTAAGTAACATCGCAAAAAAAGCATAACAGTGTAACTTAAATGTTAATAACGAAACAGGAAAAAGATCTAGGAAAATTCTGTTCATTTACACAACAACTGCAAAGCTCAAAAATCATTCCTGTAATGATACAGGAATGGAGCAAATAGTAGAGGAACTTTATATTAATTAGGGCCAGTACCATGTGTATATGTCATATCGCATCTTGTCAAGTCAGGAGATATATCTGAGTAAATGTTTAGGTGGATGCATTGGTCAGTCATACAAGGGCCTGACAGTCCCTACCCAGTGTCACCAAGTTTCAGCTGGAGCAAGAGATGCTGTCACACATCCAAGCTCATGCTGTTCCCATGCATCCTCTGAGCATGTTTGAGGGAGTTGTTCAGTCATCCATTCCTCTGGTTGCCCTGGGGCTTCTCTGACAGGGCAGTTGTGTGCCTTCAGTCTTGATGTGTGCCAAATGCCTCCATTTCTTTTGCCAGAGGTCCAAATTACTGAGCTCCTCCATAGCTCCTGGCATCCATTATGAATCCATTCCATTTCATATTTTCATTCCATTTTCTTTCAAAAGCTTAAAGTTGCCTCCCTGTGTTCCTCTGGGGAGCATCCAGGTTTCATATCCTTATGTTCAGATGGAAATAACATTTGAGTTGCAGATTCATAGTTTGGTCTATGAGTTGCAGATTTGGCCTTTAAGATGTAGATTTTCAACAACTGAATCTTGTTTAAACTGGTAAATGCAGCTGCTGCCCTGCCAATTTGTGACCTTATTTCCTTCTGAATGTCCCCATTGGCTTGCATGTTGCTGCCAAGGTATGTAAACTGACCTATAGGTATTCCCTTG
The DNA here is from genome assembly GCA_035584735.1 of Pseudotriccus pelzelni. NCBI lineage: Eukaryota > Metazoa > Chordata > Aves > Passeriformes > Tyrannidae > Pseudotriccus > Pseudotriccus pelzelni. The sequence goes on along the minus strand of JAWMRA010000130.1, from coordinate 5,377,103 downwards.
CCCTCTGAAGTATTTCTTCAGCTGGGAGTTGATGGGGCTCTCGTTAGATTGACTTTGGAAAACTGATTATGAATCACATCTGCTTGTGATTAAAAACAATTTGTTGTGATTACATGGGGAAATGTTGCTATTTTTGTACCCTATAGCTGCTGCCTCTCTGCAGCTGGTTTTCAAGCTATCTGTTTAACGCCTCTGCTTGCTCCTAGCTTTTCTTCTCTGCTACCAATGTGTTGGGAGAGCATCTGGTGTTTGGATACCAGGCTGAATTTGTCACTTTTGAGTATCCAATACAAATGTTTTGGTGTCTTTTGCCTACAAAATAGCCTTTTACCCATACTAGTGGGAAAAATACCAATTTCTAGGCATGATCATACCTGTGATGAGTCAGGCACAGTAGAAAACCAAAAGAGACCAAATTTCCAGAAACAAAATACTCACAAGCCCCAAAATTTTGGACTAAAAGTCTTTTTCTTTTGCTCAGTTGCTTTTCAGTCATTACAACAAGAGTGGGGTTTGTTGAGTTTTAAATTACTATTTCATTAAAAAGTGTCTGGAGAGGGATTTGCTTGACCTGGTGTGAGGATCCCTTCTGACCCTTCCAATACGCCCTGCTAGTGCATGGGAGTTTGTTTCCTGGGCAAACTTTTGATTTATCAAGTGCAGTAACTACCTGGTGTTTCTAAACCACCACAATCAAATGTACTGCTGCACCAGTAAGTGCAAGGATTGCATGTAGCAGGGGATTACACCACAAAAACTTGTACATACGTGGTGTCCTTTTATTTTCAGGTCATCCTCTTGCCTAACTGCACTAAAGAAATGAATAAGAGCCCCAGGTTCATTGTCATTCCATTCTCAGAAGCCTTGTCTTAGATATTTTATTAGGTTTCTTAATATTCAATTCCTTCACTGAATATATGAAGTATTTTCCTCCCTCGTCATCTTAATACAAACTTTTCCAGGAACTTTTGTCATTTTCTTGCTCCTTTCAGTATTTCATAGTTGCTGTGGGACAATAAAAATCAGCCTATCCATTCAGAATTTTTTTGCTTAGATGCATAGGTGTACGCAAAAATGTATATAAAATAGAATAAGATATAAAAGTTATATATTCTACATGCTTTTGTTGGTATGCATAACTTTTTTTTTGTAGGCTATGCAGACTGTTTTGAAAATAGTCTTGATATAACTGTTTATCCATCAGCTGGTATTCTTGAGTGCGCCCAAAAAATGCTGCAATCAATCAGTGACATTACTCCAGTTTCACACCACTGGTACCTCAGCCAGAATTTAGCTCAGTAATAGCAATTTTATACACAGACTATTGCACCTGAGCAGTTGAAATTATGTTTTCATATTGCTTTATTTTACAGTAGTTCACATTAGGCTTTTATGGTTGCAGTGGTGCTTGCTCTGACTCAATACCCTCATATTAAAGACAGTAAACTGTGGGGTTTTTTTGGTTGTTAGGGAAAAAGTGTGAGGTGGGAATGGCAGGTGCTGCTGGATCCCCTCGCGTGCCCCTTGGGCTCCCCAGGGAGCTATGGGGCTCTGGGATAGGGTTCCTGCCCTGCACAACAGCCCCTGCTCGTCCGTGGCAGTGACTCATTAAAACATGAGTGTGTGTTATGTGGTTGCCAAGGGAACAAGATACTTGAAGTAATTGTTTTTGCAAATTCTCATGTTGGTATTCAGCATGTAAGGCTGCCTGTCGTTGGGCAACCAGAGGCATGAGGGCTATAGCCATCTTTTCTGGAAACCAGGAATGCCTTTTCAGTGTGGGGAGTGCATATTTCTGCAAGAAGTTTGGCTTGGTGGTTTTATTTTTCCTTTTCTATTTCATAGGTGCAGTGCTTTTTTTCTAAGCCAGTTTTTGCCCCTCTGAGACTCGTTGTAGATCCAGCAGCTGCAGATCTGGTTCTCTCCTTGTATTTAAATAAACATTCCTGTCCTGACTGGCAAAAGCCCTGTCTCTGGTTTCCTCAGTACCTGCATAGGCAGGGCTGCTAATGCTGCCGAGCAGATGCTGATGCTATCAGCCAAAACTGCTCCGAGAGAAAATGCAGTCAAATACTCTCATCCATCGATAAGAGCATACCTGCAGATGCTCCCAAAATGTCCAAATTGGCTGTCAGTAGCCGAGAACCCTTCAGCAAACAGCTGGATCCCATCTCAAGGCACGTTTCTGCTCATATATGGTTGGCAGGGTTTGTTCTCCTGCATGTCTGGAACCAGTGGCTGCAACCAGAGCAGTGGGACATCCCTGCACATCCCCACTGCCCTTTGCTTCCCAGCGAATCGAGAGCACTGCCATCCCCATGGACAGCATGGGGAAGCTTTTGTTTTGTTTTCAGTGCACATTCATGGATCTGTGCTTGGTATTTCACTGGAAGTGGGAGTATTCATTTCACTCATGACCCGAGGCAAATTTAAATGTAGGCTTCCAGAAGTGTTAAAATAGTATAGACAGAGTTTAATGGGCCAGACTCCAAGCTCTATAAATTTAACTATTCCCATATATCCAGTGTAACTTGCAAGTTGATTAAAACATGTGTGAATTGATTCCTGTAGACTGACACTTCACGGGTGGCTTTAGACTGAGAAATGTTCTGGTTATGCTTTATAAAGTGCCCTGTATCTCGTATGTATGGCTTGGAAGTTGTTTTAGAAAATCTCTGAGGCTGCTGATGTGCTGGACTGGCTGAGCTGACAATTTGGCAGGGAGACAACAGACAGATTATTATATTCCTTTTATCACTTGAAGGTTGCAGAAAATGCAAACAATATGGTCATGAAGAGAAAGCAAGAGCCACCCATTTCTGCTGCTTTGAATGAATATTAGCTCCAGCCTCAGACATAGACAAGTGCAGTAATTTTAGTAAGATACTCTGAAGTGAAGTATCCCTCATATTACTCCAAAGGGAGTATCTGGAGACACCAGAACGGTTCCTAGCAGATGGTAGTACACAAACAGCAAGCACCTCAAAGAAACAGACCTTTTTGCCTTGTATTAAACCTACCCCAAATGCTCCTTCAACCCCAGAGGGAAACCCCAGGTTTCAGGGGAGATTTATACCTATGCACATCCTACAGAATATGCCTCTGCACATCTGCTGATGCAATAGTGTGACCTCCTTCAAAGCTCTTATGTCACTGTCTCCTGCTAAAGAAATTGTAGTGGAAGATCACGGCATTCTTGGCAAGATAGCACAGAGCCAATCTTGACTGGTTTTGGGCCACCACTAGAAAAACTTCCTAAACTGCTCCAGTGTCCCATGCCAGTAAAGATGCCAGTCAGAGTAATTACCTTCTCCCTATTTCCACTTGCATCTTTCCTGTGATCCTTGTTAGCAGTTGTTAATGTTAAAAGCAAAGATAGCTGATACACTCTTAAATAAAATGCCTATAAATTTGATTTTGATAAGAGGAGAAAGAGGAAAGGTGTATAGTTTAAGCAGAAATTTGTGGTGTGCCTTTCATTATCCTTGCTGGAAGGCTATTTCCACCCCTCTCTGGTGCCATGCAATGTCAAGCTGAGAGACAATCTAATTTAGATGCTGTGTCTCCCGCAGTGCCCAGGGGGTTGTTTCCAAGAGAAAGCAGCCAATGCTGCCATGATTATATGATGTTATAAGGCTTCGGATTAAACTCAGTCTGAAGCCAATGGCTTGGGATTTTATTAGGAAAATAAGTATTAATCTGGCTTTGTCACTCTGGCTCTTCCAGATGTCCATGTGGTTGATGGATAAACGAACTCTGCTGGTTGTTTTCAGTCTTTACTTGTGTTCTGCTATTTTGTAGGGTTTGCAAGATAAAAAAGACTAATGTAATGCAATGGCTGTGATGAAAGAATGGTTTTGCAATGTGACCTGATGATGTTGTCTACAGAAATAGACTGAAGTAATAAAATCAGTTTTGAAAAGGGAGTTGTAATGATCTTTGGTACTGCATTGAACCAAGAAGGAATATAGGGAGTGCGTTGGGGGGGTTATGGTTGCTCTGTGAAATTCCAAGCAGTGCATTCCTGGGATTTAGCCAGGAAACCAGAGGAGTGTGTACTTGCCATTTGCAAATCGTATTACTTAAATTCTCCATTAACATATATAAGTCACTATCTCTCTGGATAATCTAGCATGCTGGACTGCTAGACCAGGCAGAGGGTTTGGACATTGTTTCAGTTACTGAGACACTTGAAGTCTAAGCCTAATTCCACACCCTTTCTGTATTGCATGGGGTTTAGGTCTCAATATCTGCTTTTAAACCTTGATTCTGGAAAGCACTGAATTATATTCGCCATCTCAAGCCCACAAGGAGAAGTCCACAGCATGCCCTTGCACATGTACTTAAATTTAGTAGCCTGTCAAGAACCGGTGGAATTGAAATTGGAAATATTGTCGATTAACTATGCACATATTGTGGGTGAGAAAGCAGGTTGTGACAGCCCTTATTCTGAGGGCTGAGTCTGTGGTATCCATCCTTGGAGCTGCTTATATCCTCCATCTCCATCACTTCTTTGCTGTTTCTCTTCGCAGAAGGTCTACTCTTTTTAGTCTGTCTTAATAACCCCTGGTGATAACATGCCAATATTACGAGTTATATACAAGAAGCACAAAGGCAGCTACAATCCTACTTCTATGCCTAAAGTGACCCAAAAAACCAAATCTCTATTGAAGTGATTTGAAACTAGAAGTTGCTTTTGGATTTGTTGGGGTTTTTTTTTCCCCAGAGCCTAATGGAAAAAGCATTCAAACTCTCTTAGTGTTTGAATACCCAGGCTGTATGGATTTAGGTTAGTGTATTAATCTTTATTATCTAAATTAATGGAATTTTTGTGTTACATAGATGTTTATATATTAGAATCCTTGCCAGTGCTGGAGGTAATGGGTGTTGCCACTGTACAATATTTTGCATTCTTTGATATGTACGTTATTTATTAACATATTGGCAAAAATTCCAAACAAGTGCATAGTCACACCGTTGTGAGCTCAACCTTGGAGTTTCTACCTCCTCAGCTTGGTGAAAAAGGAAGAAGGTGACAGTGAGCAGAATCAGTTTTCCTGCGGGCTCTGAGGTCTGCCTAGGATACAGGTGTAAAGCTCTGACACAGGAGTCTGGGAAGTCATTTCACAGCTGTGGTGAGCACACAAACAGGCTCAGATGTTTCACAATGCATGGACAGGTGATGAACATATGTCTGGTATGGTCCCTTTCCTGGACTCCTACATATTTTGCCATTGCAAAAGTCCATGGCTCAGTTCTTGCAGCACTTTTCAGACCTGGCATGAAATCTAAAGCTTTTAAAATGTCAGCTTTTGAGGATTGCTAGTAGCATGTTTTAATGATCCAAGGAGTAATATTGCAAAATATTTAACACAGCAAATTAACCATTTTCAATGCTCACAGTTCTATAAGCTACCAGTGGAGTCCTAACCCAACTTGGTGCTCCTGCAGTGGGTAGAAACTGGAGAGCATAATAGTAATGCATGTGTTGTTATAGTCCAGACCAGTGCAATAGATTCCCTTTCGAGGCAAAAGGGTCCGTTTTTCTCTGATTCTTGCCTAGGATGGGAATTTTGTATTTTCTCCTGTGCCCTGCCTCAAAGCAAGGGTTCCTCAGGGAAAACACAACTGAATCTCAGACATTTTCTTTCCTTTTCATGGAAAAAGGTTTTGCTTTGAATGAACTCCCAAAACAACACAGCTTCTCTTCAGCCTGAGAAATATAACGAAGCTCTGTGTCCATAAAGAACAAGGGTTTCTCTCCAAACTACCAGCATGCCCTCCTGAATGTATATGAGTTTCCCACTGTTTAATTCATAGTGCTTTTAGCTGCTTTTCTCCTTGTCCCAAATGGAAGCAGAAACTGCCAGAGGTTCACGAAAATGAAAAATGGTGAGTGAAATATATTGTAAATCCAAACTTTCAAACCCCAATAAGGCTTAATTATTATTTCATCCAAAGTGGCTCACGTAATTACTTCTCCCAGGCTTTAATGCTGTAAACCTGTCTTCTGCAGCACACATCTACATTCCCATTGGCCGTGCCAGGAACTCACCTCCAGATTTATCACCTGAGCATGAAAACATACAATGATCCTTTAAAACTTGCCAGTTGCTGGAGAGCTAAACATTGCTGCCTGAGATTGGGAGCACTCTCTAAAGTAAGTAGGAGGAAGTGCAAGGAGCACTGAAGAAACTCTATCTATTTATCTAAGGCAAAACTAGCAAATTTTTAAGGTTGTCTCCTCCAGGTACTGTCAAATAGCACTGGAGGTCCTTCCATAATTTGGGCTAGAAATTATTTGCCACTAGAGAAAGTAAAGGGCATGTCAGAGACCATTTTCTCCTCGTGTTATGTTGTCACTCTGCCCCATTGCTCTCAGTGTGATACATGTCATCACCAATAATTCCTGCATCCCACAGCACGTCTGTATTTCCCTTTAATTCAATGGTTAGATGAACTGGCCAAACAACACAGGGTTGTGAGTTCCAGTGAGCACACGGCTGACATACTTAAGACACTGAACTCCAGTGTACATGTGCAATGAAATGCATGATGTGCCATTCAAAGAGGAGTATTTTTGTCACCTTCCTCCAGCCTAATGTCATTCATTTTTAGGAGTATTAATAAATGAACATTCTTCAGTTGTAAGAACTTGCGGAAATTTTTAATATTGCTCTGATTACTCATTTTCCATCTTGCCTCATGTGAAATGCATTCTTTCCTGGAGATAGACGGATGGATAGATAGATAAATAAATAGGAAATTTAGGGAGAATTCCCCATTTCTATTTTCTGTATTTTAGAGTTTATTTTCTTACACATGCTAAAATGCTTACCTACTATTTTATTTCCAGTTACCCCTGGTTTCTGTGCACCTCCCAAAAAGGGGTCACTGTGCCCACACCTTTCTGCACTAACAGCACAGTCCTTTGATCTTTGGAGAAACTGCTCCAGTAAAAGAGAAGCAGAAGGTGACTGACAACAACAGAGAATGAAGTTGGTGAAAATTAGAAGTCAGGTTATTTTTTAGGCCTTATTTTCTCTTCATCTCAGACCTCTGGATAATTAAGTAATACTGAAATTCTTCTAGAGATATATTCCCTTGCTCTACCATTTGCAACAAACTAATCCCCTTCCCAAAGCTTATCTTTCTTGTTTCTTAATTCTGTGCTTATTATGTCTAAGTTGTGCATCATTCATGATTTTATTTTCATGCTGCTTAGAAAAGTACCTATCCCTTCAAAAACTGCAGGGATCTCTGTGGGTGAGCTGTGTTCTTGAGAAAAATAAAAAGCAATCATTCAGAAAATCCAAGATTTTCCCCCTGTGCACCACAGCGTAAGCATAAAACTCAGGATGTACTAAAGGATTATGTGTTGCCTCCTATGCTATGGAGCTTAATAATGCACATTTGGACTGAAAGTGATAATATAAGTGAAGTAAATCCCTAAAACCAGTCCCAAACCTCCGCGCATGAAGCTCTTCCTTGCCCAGGGGCTGTGATTCTGACAAACCGCATCCTTCCCTGGGCAAGGCAGCTTTCCGAAAAGAAACCCAGCCACCAGCAACACCACTTCCTGCACTAACTCTCATATAAACAGCAATCCTATTTATGCTTCCCAGCAATCTTTCCTGTTAGTAGCAGAATTACTAATTGCTGGCTTACAGCTCCTTCCCCTCCTCAGCAGTCAGACCAGTGGAGCCTGGCCACACTCCAGCTTTTTGGCCGTGGAGGAGATGGGCATTTCCAGCCCTCTGACTGCAAAGCCCTCTGGTTTGATTTTTCCCATCAGAGGCGCAGGTCTGTGTTTGCACAGTCTGATAGCTGATGCTCTTGAGGGGATGGGAGTTCAGGATATGACCTGGCCCCTTGCCTCCTGATTTCTGTTTGTCCCTAGAACAGAATGGAGGGTTCCTTAATTTGAGGAAATAATGTGTGGTTTCCACTTGGAAACTCTTAATTAAGTAGTCTGTGTAGGCTTGGGAGTGAGTCTGTGTTTATCTGAACACATATTTTGTTTTCCTGGGGGTGGGTAAATGACAGGGTAAATTAGGGGACAGAAGTGTTCACTCCAGAATTAAAACATCCAGTGACAACTCCACCAGCCACAGAGTATGGAAAGCAGAAGTGCAGAGATCCTGCCCGGTTTGCAGCTTTCCTGTTTCAGATTTGAGGATCTAATTTCTAGATTAATTTATGTTGTTATCTAGGAAGCCTGTTTTCCTTCATCTTTGGGAGGCAAACTGAAGCTGAGAAAGTAACAGTCCTTGTGTGTTCACCGTGGGCAAGAGATTTTGTCTAAAGACAAAATTGAGTGGAATTTGCTCTCCTCTTACATCCCTCTGTCTTCATGTTTTTCTTTTAGTTGTCTTTTTCCCCTCAGGGTTTTCCATTGACTGAATTGTCTAAACACTTTGACCACGATTGCCAAATTATACTTTCCTTCGGAGATGATAATCTAGATAAAAGAGTTGAGTAGCTGCCTGCAGAGGAGGGATACGCAGCACACCGAGTTCTTAGCACTTTTATTTATCAGCAGGAGTATCTTAATTATCAACCTTGTGACAAAGAGTGGTTTCTCCCGTGGTCCTGGGGATTGGCAGGAGGGAGGCTGCAGGCAGCAGGCTGCACCCTCTCTCTTCAGGTGACGTTGCAGCAGGGGCAGAGGCAGGGTGCTTTTGACAGTGAAGGGTGAACATTGCACATTCCTGACATTTGTGGTGCTCAGAACCCTGGGCACATTCCCAGGGGGGCTGGCACCTTGTAAGGGGAGGAAAGGGCAAGGAAGTGTGGCAGCTTGGCCTTTCCTGCTCTCGCTGTTTTCAGTGCCAAAGAACTGTTTCCACCTACGTTTCTAAAGGTGACTTTCATCAGAAGATAAAAAAAAAACTATGTGGCAGGTTTACAGGTATGTAAACATCTTGTTTTACAAACAGCAACATAAAAGCCTGACTTGACCTGACAGCTTTTCTTTAAAGAAAATATTCCCTGTCTATAATGAATCTCCTGTCACTGATTCCTGGTTCCAGAAACAAATGGTGCTGTTCCAAGAATGTGTTACACAAGTGAATTCATAACAAAGTAATCATGGAGAAAGCGGGTTCCTTATAGCAAAGCTGTTATAAAGCATCGCAGACACAAGTATTTTAATCTCCCAAAGTGTCTCTGTCAGTACTTCCCTTCCTCCAAGCAATTTGGACCAGAATGACAGCAGTAAGTAAGCATGAGTCACTGGCTGTATCGTAGGTGAGACATCATCAAGGAGGGAAGGCCAAGAGACAAACCTTTAAAAACAGGCTTGTTTTTATACTACTGCTGTATCTGTCAGCCTGGCAGTCCTGGAAGGGGCACTACAAATGTCCCTAGATTCAGGGCCCATTGGGGTTGTAACTCCATTTTTAAGTTACCATTTCACCTTCCGAAAATCACTGTCACTGATTCCTGTCATTCAAGATCTTAGTCTGAGCACAGAAATATGTACGAGAAGATTCAGACCCTGAAATCCAAGTTTGATCAGGGTTTGAGCCAGTGGAAGGGAGGCAGTGAAGAACTCTGAATTCTTAAAATTGCTGTTGAGATCAGGATACTGCTCTAGACAAACATGGCCATCAGGATTTAGGAGGAGCACAGAACTAAGATTAGAGTCTGAATCGGGGTTTTCAAGTTTTGCTCTTTGCAATCTCAGTACTGACAGAGCAATACTGAGGTCAGAAAGCCCTGGAGTGAGATACAGGGAGAAAATGAGGGAGGCAAAGATGCAAGCAAACAAGGAATGGGACAGGAGGCGGAGGGCAGGAGAACTGCCTTTTGCAGCTGCTGCTTGGCCTTGGGTGACCACTGCAAGTGCAGAAGTCCCAGCAAAATTAAGTTTGCTGTCCATGATATTTGAGCTGCTTTTCTGGCACAACGAGGCAAAAGAGACGGGATGGAGTGGGGGTCCTGTCTTCCCTGTTGGACCACGCCTGAAGTTGGCTCTGGGAATGTAGGACAAGCATGGTGCCACTTAGGCAGCCCGTCCTGACAGCCAAGCATGTGTCACTGTTCTGATTTATTACCTTACATTTATTAAGCAATTTGCTGATTAAAACAGAAAGGAAGACAACCTGTGTTTCCTACCACTCGTCCCTACAGAGAAAGATAACATCACTTACTTTTTTGTGTCGGAAAAAAGTTGAAATTCGCATTTTTCCCAGGGCAGGAACCTGGAATGGGAATTTTATCCTACACAGGAGGTGCAGGGGGCAGGGAGCTGCATGTACCTGGCACTTTTAAGGATGCACTCACCAACTCAGGGGGCTGGGGCCCAGAAGGCAGCTAATGAAGGGTAACATGATCTATCTTTTGTGTGAGGTGAAGGAGTTTTGGAGACGGACAGAGAGAAGGGAGGGCTGAGCCAGCCAGGAGCATGCACCGACTAGCACCAAGGCAGAGAAAACAGCTCTTGGAACCACTTCCATAAATTTTCTTTTCCTTGAAGCATCCGACAGAAAAAGAGAGGGGAAGGGAGGGGGGGATAGAGGGATGGGGGGAGGAAGACAGATGGAAGTGTGAACGAAGCTGTAAAACTTTGCAAAAGCAGGGCTAGGCAATCATTCCATGTTTTGGCATGTCTGCCTCCTGCGACGGCTGGAGAGCCTCACTTTTAAGAGCTCGCTGCTCTCCTCCTCGGCTGCCTGTCCCAGAGCCTGCCCGTGGCTCGGGGTTGATCTTGGAGAGCTCTGCGTGAAGAAATAAATAAATCAATGGAGCCGGAGGACTCGGTGAGCAGGCAGGGACACGTGGAGAGAGGGGCAGGGACCAGGAATCCCCCAGCAGCAAAGCAAAGCACCTCCGAGCTGGGCAGCCAGACACCAACCTCCTCCTCTTGGCTACCACAAGCCCCCCGTGAGGTCAGCAGGGCTTTGTCCTCTCTCTGGAACCATGAGCACCTCCCCAGGGGTCTTGCAAACACATCCAGCTCCACACACAGTTCCCACCAGTGCCAGACATGCTTGGAACAGCCTTACTGGGGCCTGAGAAATGACTCCTTCATCATGCTTGAGGCCTGAAAATTGCAAAGCAGAGCCCTCGTGCAAAAGAAACTTTCCCTCTGTCCTCTGAAGCTTTTTCCCATGTTTCTGTGCTGAGGAAGTATTTCTTTGTGTTAGGAAAACGTGAATGGGAATTAAGTCAATGTAAACACAGCATATTCACCAGATTTTTCCATTTTTGGTTCTGAGTACTTTAACCAACAATGAAAGACAAACGAAAGTTACTTGTTTTTAACTGTTTCCTTCTCCATCATCATGATAACATGTTGTTTGTTCTATGGCAGCTCCCAGGCAAGCAGTTCAAACGCGGGTTCCTAACGCCATCCCTATCTCATAAGTGTGTGTTCAGCAGAGGGGGGAAAGTCCTTTCCCAGGATCATGAAATAAGCCTTATCCAAACCCCTCCTGAAGCAATGAAACAGTTGCATTCACTTCATCTGGGGATTTGGAGAAGGCCCTGAGTCAGAGTGTGGAGCAGCAAAACCACATCTGTTGGTGCCCTCAGCATGTCTCCTAGATTAATTCATCATCTGCTTTTATTTGGGAGAGGGAAAGGGGTAGCTGGAGTCACGAAGGCAAAGAATAAGACTGGCTAAAGCATATAAAAGTGTTAAATTGCTCAGTAATGGTTCTAAGAAGTGCTCAGTGAAAATATTTCATATCTAATAAATGTATGACTAAGAACACAATAATAGTCACAGAGCCATAATTCCTTCCAGCAAAGGCTTTTGAATGCAAAACAGATCAGATGGCTTCCAGACACGGAAAAGCAGTCGGTTCTTATTGCAGCCACCATGGTAACTTCTCAGCTCTCTTTACTGTCATTCCAGATGGGAAATCAGGACAGAAAGATACGACATTGCTACAGCCAAAACTTATCTGCACTTGCTTTCAGAATCTTCTGGAGCAACCTATTCCTTTATTTTCTACACTGACTCAGGTTGGTTGCTGTTAGGAAATCCCAAAGATCACTGCAATGCGAATTATCACTGCAAACTGAAGACCTCCTCTGTGGCCTAATTTGGACAGTACTGGGTAGGATCCTCGCAATTTGGACTCTAGTCCATGAATTGTTGGGTGATCATGGGAAAATCACTTTTTTCTGGTGTCTGCAAGTCAGGAATAGTTACCTCCTTTTCAAACTGAAATGGAAAGATGAATTATTATGGCTGTTATTTTGGTCCTCTCCAGTTATTTTTCTCAGTCAATTCAACTCTTGTATCAGGATAACTGTCGTGTGACATCTGAGATGCTGGACAAGCTTAATCAGGGGTCATCTAGGAAATGAAATGGGATTAAATTTTGCTTGTAGTTTAAGGAGGATCCAATTATGTAAACCACTGAATCATTGCAGTGTCAACCTCTTCAAAATTTATACAGTTTAAACAAACCCTAGGGTGTTGCTAAGGAAAATAATGTTATATTATAATAATTATAACAGCGATGTGTTGTAACAATTCTCTAATGGAGACATTGTTTACTTTTCAGATTTTTCTCAGGTTTATATGGATGGCATTTGATTTGATTGCTTTTCATCACATTTGCTACCACCATTCTTATCTTTTATTTTCAAAAAGATGAGTAAGGATATTTATCCAAGGCTACAGAAAACCCTGGAAGTGAGGAGTGCCCATAGAACAGCTAAGGCAGATAAGAACTTAACAGGAATATTGGGAAAAGTCTGAGTTCCTTCACTCCTCTCTCCATTTTTAATCACCCCTCACCCTCACCCCATAAGTTAGGAAATCTACAGGATAAATAGACACATTCTGCACATGTCTGCTGCAGGACCAGTTTTAGCATAGATCCTCCACATCCATTTCAAACAAAAATTGGGTGTTTAATTACTATACTGTGGTAGGAAATGAGAGAACTTATTGACTTGTTGCTTCCTCTATCCCTGGAGAGGAGCAGAAGATGCAGCTTTTCATCAGGTGGGGAGGATCCTATCCTTAACAGCACTTCTGCTGGGTCTACTTTTTTCTGATTTTATACTCCTGCTTGAAAGTTTTGGCATGCGAGTTAGACAGCCTTTGAGATTTTTTCAGATAGTATTACCTTGTCTGTGAAAGCAGGTATATGGCTCTGTGTTTTGCATAACCCAGGCTTGTGTAAAGATAAACTATCTAAAAATATGCAATTGGGTTTTCTTTACCTGGGCCTTATTAAGCATAGAAAATAACCACTCGTGCTTGTGTTCAAGGAAAGTGTTTCTTCAGGGGTTAGTGAAATAAGCTATTCAAAACCACTAAATCCTTCAAAAATACCCTCACAGAGCTGTCAGAGGTAGTGGGGCCTCGAATTCTAGTATCAACAACATGCTGTTAATGCTGCCAGAGTTGGAGGGAAGCGGGAGTTTGACACTAAGCCTATTCAGAAATAACATAATATTCTCTTAATCAATTAACGTACAGCATCATGTCAGGATGTGACCTTCCTTTTCTTGTTCTTTCCGATGTGCTCAGCCTTCCAGGCTTAAAGGCCTGCATATGCCTTTAACCCAAAGCAAACATTATACAAATGGAAATGGAAAATCACTTGAATTTTATTTCCAGCATTTTTCTCTTGGTCAGAAGAGAGCAGAGCAGGTTCTGTGGGCATTTATTTAGCAGAAAGTCCCATTTTCTTCTCTTGGAGTTCTCTGGAAAACACTGCTTTGGAAGATCACCTGTTGTAATTACATGAAATTCGTTATGAACCCATATGCCATATCATGGCACTTTTGCTGAAAAACGTATCCTTGCAAACATTACAATTGCACACAACTCCTCCTATATTTTAAATATTGCCTTTTAGATTTCAAATGATATTGTCCTTAAACCAAAACTCATTTCTACACTGAGGCTGATTACTGAATGTCCTTTGCCACTTAACACATCAAAATCCAATTGTTGTGCTGTCTTGCACTGCATATGCCAAAGTGTTAGAAATTAAAGAGCACGTTCTCTTCAAAGGTAGAAAATTTCTAAGACTGGCAACTCAGAACAAAACCTTGAGCTCTTGCTGTGATGGGGATGTGATAGTTTCTTTCTAGACTGATATGACAAGATTTTATGACCTACTAAGTATACAGAAAATGAGACACATTGACACACACCTAAGAAGGTCTTTGAATTGGAAATCAATCATCTCTGTGCACTTCAAGAACTCCAGAAGAAGCTGTAGTGTATTGAAAACCCCACATTGCTCCCAGTTGGGATTAGATTTTTTTCTTGGTACGAGGCAAGGAGGGTTTGCAGGTTTTACTTCCCTGTTTGTGTATCTCAGGCTTATGAATTTTATATTTGTGCTATTATATTTATGCTGCCTTTTTTTTCTTTGCTACACAAAGGTTTTAAAGAAAAGCCTGAGAAATAATGGTTGAATATGAATATTATTGACCTTTTGATTACCTGAGCAATATATATAGTTGTATTTAAGCTACACAGCTCATTACATCTATTTTGCATACAATAGCCTTATGTCCAGGTTACACAAAATAGATCAGTACCTGGGATTAGCATCAGCTTATTAGTTATTTCAGAATTTCAAAAATTAACTAAAAATAAAGGCAGAAGGCTGGTTTGGTTCTGTGCAACCATGCAGACTTGTAACTTAGATGGCTGTCTTGCTCATGGAAACCCCCAGCCAAAGGAAGTGGCTGGGGTGAGGAGGAGAGCAATATGTGCCATCAGAAGCTTTTCTCTGTGCTTTGACAGGAAAATTGTTTTTATCCATGTCAGTACCTATTTTCTTCATTAATTTTCCTTATGCTTTAAGTTTCCTTGGAAATCTCTGCTGTATTGTTTTGGAATGGATAAAGCTGATGCTTTCAAAATTCTAAGGAACATGTGGTGTATGTAGTGATTATGTTGAACCACAATGCATTGACTTCTCTGTTAAAGGTTGGACTTGATGATCTTGGAAGGTCTTTTCCAGCTTTAATGATTCTGTGATTCTATGACTTGCTTCAACCTATGGCATAGAAAATTGGAATTGTAAAGACATACTCAGTTCTTACCAGTGCTGTTGCTTTTTTAGCACATTGCTACCAGAGGAAACACTTGTCCATGGTAGATCATTTTCATTCCTTGAATTCAATCTAATTCAAAGAAATAGGTGGAATAATTTTTAGTTATTTATTAATGCCACAGACATTAAATGTGTCACTACAAAAGAGAGCAAACCAAACTGAACAGATGAGAGCCTGCACACGAGCAAAATGAGCTTCCCCCAAGTCTATAAAATCCATAACAGACTTTTGAGACTTAATAGCTAAGTTGATGGAGAACAGCCAAGACTACTAGTGCTGTGAATTAGGGAAAAGGTTGCAAGTACAGCTGGAGGTCTACAAAATTCATATGCAATTTGGAGGACAAAAGTAAAGGCTATGAAGAAAGCTAAGCTGCCAGCTAAACAGGCCCCTATTTAGTTCACAGTCTTAAGACAGCAGGTTGGTGCAGGTAGATAAAATCTCCTCTGTGTCTCTATCCTAGCCTAGAAAATAATGAGGGGGAAAAAATGATGCTGCCTTGAACTTATTGGCCTTCTCTTCATAAGTGAAAAAAAAAAAAATCTACCTGCCATTTTTCATAATTTCCATCCTCTTTCTGGCAAAACACCTCTTTTTTCCTTGTTCAGCTAGACTTATCTTATAGCTCATTTGCTGAGGAGCATGTGTTAAGAATCCCAGAGGATTAATGCTTGTTTTTTTAGCCTGAGCCTGTAATATTTCTTTCCATTAATACTCTTTGGGTATACCTGTTTTGCTTCAGAAGCAGTGTCTATGTCAGTGAGCATTGCTGGGCTTAAGACCTATCATGGGTTTGCCCTGGGGTAATTTTTCTCACCCCCCACACAATTGCTGTAAGTTGAGAGAACTTCCTTGGTTACAAGCTGGTTACCAGGAAGGCCTAGACCAAAACCATCACAAGACCACAGTGGTTTCAACACACACTGGTGATTGGACCCCCACAAAGAGTATTCTTTTAGCTGAAAAACTTTAGATGAAAAATCATTCTGAAGAGAAGCATTAAGATTTCACTGTGCTAAATGGTGATTATGTGAGATTCGGGAGATGTAATAGTGACAGCACTTTCAATGCTCTACACTGATTCCCTGGAGGTCCTAGAAAAGGTAGGTGAACTCCTCCGTCTGCCACTTCTGCTGTTGCTGAAATAAGCAGCCAGAAGGGAGTGAAAAAAAAGAAGAAGAGAGTAAAAAGAGCCAGAAAAACAACATGGCCATGCCAGTGTGGGCAACCTGCACCCGCAGTGCTCACTCACAACAGCCCCCTGTTCCAATTAACAGGGGAATGGCTCAGCCTGCAGAACGGTCCATGATGTCTGGGGAAGCAACATGAGACAGCTTGGATTTCGCAGAGCAGTCTGATATATTCCATATGGTGCAGGAGCAGTTTTTTACTTCATCCCTCTTTATCTAGGCAGCTTTGGATGGAGAAACGTTGAAAGCGCGGAAACAGAAGGCAGAAGGAAAAGTCAGAAACCATCGTCTGGTTTCTGCAGAGGTTGATCACTATTTGGTTTGGCTTTCAGATGTGGCAATTTAGCAACAGGAAATGTCAGCTCATTAGAGCCATCGCATGGCATCGTCTGATGATAGCAGTCATTCCCGCTGGCAGGGCTCCAGCCGTCACACTCCGCAGGGAAACGGCACGGTTTGATATCAATGTCTCGATTCCGTTTTTAAGACAGGACAGTTTAGTGGGCTAGTGGACTTGGCAGGCTGTTAACAGAATTAATGTGATTGCCTTGGCAGTGGTAGGAGGATGCATGAAGGAAACCTTCTGGCTCTGCTACCAGCATTTAATAGCAAATGATTATCATATACTATTGAACCGGTGCTGGATGAAGCATGTGTGAGGGCTTGCAACAACTTTACCAAAAATAGTAAGTGCCATTTGAAGTTGGCAA
Organism: Pseudotriccus pelzelni; assembly: GCA_035584735.1. NCBI lineage: Eukaryota > Metazoa > Chordata > Aves > Passeriformes > Tyrannidae > Pseudotriccus > Pseudotriccus pelzelni. Next base: position 5,360,158 of record JAWMRA010000130.1, on the reverse strand, counting down.
ACGTGTGCTCGAGAGAAAACAAGCTTTCCAGTTAAAGCCAGTCAGAACTTCACCCTGCAAGCCTGTTACTTGTCATGTTCCTGGGCTGTGTCATTTTTCATCCATGCTCCGCCTGTGAAAGTACTGCTTTGTATTATCTCCCACTGAATTATATTAAAAGCCACAGCTGTCTGCTGTTGATGGAAACTGTTTCCACTGGAGGATGGATACCTGCAATAATGACAGCTGGATTTGCTGTTGGACAACTTGTAGTCTTGGCATTCAGCTTGTTATTTTGCCTGAAAATGCACTGGGGAGAGTGTTGCACGTGGAGCTGCGTGTTTTAGGTACATAAACCTCTCATCTTTAGAATGAAAGAAAATGCCACTTGGCACATGACTCATTTGTATAAATACCTTTTCTTTACATACTTAATGTAATGCAAAGGGTGATCAAAAAGAAGCTATGTATCTGATAGGATTTAGCTGGTCCATCAGTCCTCCAGTGGTCTTACTACAAGTGACTAATGGTAAAACAAACGTGAGCGTTTTTCATCCAAAGGGCTGAAAGTGTTTTAAAAGCATTCAGGAGAACCAGTTGCCTCTCCAAATTTAAAGCTGGAACTCAATTTCCATGATCAGGCCAATATTGGCTCCAAATCAAAAATCAACACAAAATGGAATATCTATCTCAAAACTGGCATGAGACCCACGCCTGAGGAAGAGGTTTTCTGCTAGATTTGAGGTGAAGTGCAATAAAAGGCTCCTGATTTTGGACATTAAAATGGAGATGTTTCCGCCATCCAGAAAGCCCATTGTTTCTCCAGCTCCTTTCATCTCACTGTATGTCACACATATACATACCCTTTCCCCATTTGCCACCTTGGAAAAGCGACCAGTTTGTTTGCAGAGCTGGCACAGATTTGGTGTGAAAAGGGTCCAGGTGTATTTGATCCCTGGCTCCAAGAGCACCAGAGCCCTCTGTTGGCTGAGAGGTGTTCTGGGTTCCCATTTCTGCTCAGTGTGCCTCTCAACCTCCATTTTTATAAAGTCACTGAAAGGTGTTATCATCAAGACTGATAAACAGTTCCAATGAAATACACTTGTTTTGTAAAAGCCGGATTTTAGTTCCTTGTAGAATTGTAGAATGGCTTGGGGTGGAAGGGACCTTAAAGTTCATAAAAGATCATCTGGTTCCAACCCCTTCTGACAAAAGAAGAGGAAGGTGTTTCTGAGAAATACTTCAACACTGCATTGTTTTGCTTTGGCAATATTCAAAGGGGAAATACTTTAGCAGCAGCAGCAGCACTGTCATTACTACATCTTCAATTCTCTTTGCTCCTTATTGCTCTGAATTGAAAAATGCTGGGCACAGTGAGGTTCTACTTTTGCCTTGGGCCATTCTGCAGCTTTCTGCTTCTGAAAAATCCCATTTCTCACCATTCTATGGCTTTTCAAAACCTTAATAAAGAGAAAACGGGAAAAGGAAAGAGACGATACAAACCTACTGGATTTTCTGTTACAGGCCATTAAAAAAAAAAAAAAAAAGGGAGAAAGGAAGGGGGAAAAAGGTTTAAAACACCAATATTTATTTTCTGAAATTATCAGTACAGAATTAAAATTAAAGCAGAAAGATCTATGGCAAAGTCCAATTTTGCACTTCAAAGAATAAAAATATTGGTCCCCTATAGAATCTGTTAACAACTTGGTTAAAGGCATAGCAAAGACAAAACTCTGGAAGGTAAATTTCAATTAATTTCTTTTAATAATAATTCATTCTATCATTTCCTGCCTTTTTTGATCTCCACTGAACCCGAACAGTTGTATTTCTATTTCAGTGCTACATATGCTCACATTTCTTCCAACACACTGCAGTGTGTGCACATGTACGTACATAGGTCTGCACACACCCGGGAGCATGGAAAGCCCAGGAATTCCTCATGGAAAATATCACTAAGCTAATATTTTAATGGCAACTTCTGCAGAGTAAATAGATATTTTATACAGATAGATCAGCTCTCCTGGGACAACAGAGAAGACGGTTCTTTATCCAAGCGTTCCCAGAACCAATTTATGACTGCTGCAGCCCACTAACAGGTGGTTTGTCTGCATGAGATCATACAGCAGTGGCCATCCAAAAGTTTTCTGGTACCTCACACTCAATCAAAGTGATCTGCTTTTATAATTCACAATGTGATTGAAGGAGCAGTAGTGTGACCAGCAGTCTGTGGCACTGCTCACCTGCTCTTCCTTCTGCTAGGGTAGATGAGAAGAGAAAAGAAGTGGAAAATGAGAATAGATGGATTTCAGCTGTGTGTGCCTTGCCAGCCACAAAGCAGCCACCATTCAGCTGTGATGGCTACTGTGCCCTCAGAGGAACAGGGGAGAGTTCTCTGTTGGTGGAAAAGGAATGAGAAGGAAAATCTGATCTCTCCACCAGTGGTTTTTTGTGCTGTTTGCCAGTGGCTCTGAGAGAATGGGACCGTGACCTGATCAAACAGCTGTGGCCCTGAATGCCTGGGGAGAGGGAAGAAAGGAGGGATAACGGCTCCAGCAGCTGGAGCAAAAAGGGAGGGAGGGGGCACGGAAGGGCTGTGGGTTGCTCTGGCAGCTGCTCTGGGTGGCTGGGCATAGATTCCCCCCACGAGTTCAAACAGGGCACTGAAGCCCATCCCAGAGCTCGGCTCACAGGGAGGGAGATGCAGATGGCGTGGTCCTCATCATGGTGGCTTTGGGCTGGACATCTTCAAGCGGTATGGATTGGGAGAGAAAGGGGCTGGTAGGAAATAGCGTGTACCCTCCAAGGAAGGTCAGTCAGAGGAGAGGGGTGGGCAGTGAGTTCTGATGAAGAAAAGCATCACAGAAAAGGAGGAAGAATGGGTAAAACCTGAAAATGATGAACAGGTAAAACCTGAAAATTATCTGCTTTTTCTGCAGCTTAATGAAGACACAAAGAGAGTAACTGTGCACCAATAGCTACAATGAATAATTCCATTCCCATGATTCTGCTTAAAGAACTTGAGATCTCATTTAATTTTTTTATATATTCTATTTATTTTAATACATATTTATATATTAAAATATAAACATATAATTTATATTCTATATAAATATTTATTTTATTTTATTTTATTATAAGCAGCACTCTGGTTCCTGATGGAGTTTCACAGTCAGATGTTTTCTTCTGAATATCTTTGGTGGATGGAACTTGAATCTCCTAGGATGTACCTTAAAAAAATTAATGCTCAGAGCATAACCAGCCTGCTAACCCAACAGTGACAATATTAACCACAAGCTGATGCTAAGACAGCTTGGGACCAAGTTACATCCAATTTCAGAGCCTGCACCTGGCCTTGGTGATGCCTGGATTTCCTTTGTGGTTTTGCATTCACATTTTCCTTGGTTTCTTAGTGTTGCTTTCTCACACTTATATGAGAACCCCGCACAACCGAGCTGTCTGACTAATCAGTGGTGTAAAGGAAACAGTGACCATGAGTAAAGCTCTCTCAGAAGCATAAAGGGAGAAAAAAAAATGGAGTGGTAAAATCTGAGTTGTATTCAAAGAAATTACAGTTAATATTAAGAGGTGGAAATGTTCAGAAAAATACAACTGGTTTAGGACTGTCCTTTACATTCTTGTTTCATCTGCTGGCTCTGGTGTGACTCCCTGACTTTGAATTAAATTAGATGTTTCAGAGAAACATTGGACTTAATGAGATGGCTGCAGTGTGTGGAGTGTTAAGACTTGTCCTCTACATCTTGAAATGGTGCAGACCAGAATTATATATAATTGTATCTTCATTAATACTTTAGGCTTGACAGGAATTACTGGGCTTACTTAATATTGAGGTTCAACAAGTTATTTCAACACAGGGGAACTGATATCTTTCCCAATGTAACAGTAAGTTAAATATCCATCAATTGCAAAAACAAGCATAGAGTTTTTTTCTTCTTCTTGAGGCTGAAGTGCCTTAGGTTGCTTGGAAAGGCAACAAAAGTAAGAAACCAGAAGTTGCTTGTTTGCCAACAGAAAAAAGATATATCCTACCTGAAGATATGCACATCTCTTCTCTCCATCACCCGTTGAGGGAGTCTAATAGTTTTGTGGAGGGGAGAATACCGAGCTGCAGAAAGGTCACAGGCGAGGAATTGTACAAGGTTTGTTGGAAAGTCCACATCCGCTTGGAAGCAGCACATTTTTATTCTTTGGTGTTCTTAGAAGGGAACTGATGTACTTGTAACCTGAGCTCTGGCCACCGTCAGTGTGAAAAGCAAACAGGGACACAATGTTCCATGGTGTGTATTTTCAAATATATTCCAAAGGCGAGCAGTGCCACAGGATATTTCCTAGGGAAATACAGATCTTTCAATGTGGATGTGATTGCCCTTACGGTGTACCCTTGTGTACTCTTGTCAAGATGGTTACAGCCTATTCTTTGCAAGTTGAAGATGTAGAGAAGAACAGGGAATGCCCCAAGCTAGAGTACCTATAATTACTGTAAGCAAATCTATTAGCCAAAATCTTTGGTTTTATATCCATCCTGACAAAGTTAGAATTACACCTGGTGGGCATATCTGCCATTTAGCTGGAAGGCTCTAAAGAGGATTGCTGAGGCACTAGTAGGACTGATAGGGAATATTTATAGACAGTAGAAAAATTCCACTTGTTGAAAAGTGTGTTCCACCATTCCAGTACATGATGCTTGCAATGTCATGACCCCCAAAGCTCAGCACATAATTCTCTGACAGAGTTTTCGGGGAGTGCATCAAAGCCTCAGTGATATAATGAAACAAAATAAAGGGGGAGTTTTCTCATTTCTATGTAGAATTTCTATTTCATGCGAATACACACTGAAACTAAGCTGAGTTGATCTCTTTAGCTGCCCAAGATCTAGTCATGCCAAGTAAGGTGGTGACATTTTTGGCAAACTTGACTTATTTTGGACATTTGATGGCAAACAGTGTTAAAATGCATTATCAGAGGTTATGTGACTGCTTGGAAAATGGGACAACACTGAGTGGTTTGAGACAGCATGGGCATATACTTTCCAAGAGCATCTCTGAAACCACTGCTTCAGCTCTCTGACACTAAACTGCAGTTTTTAATAACCTCAGCATAGTAATAATAGTAGCAGTAATAGCAACAACAACAACTATTATTATTGTTGTTGTTATTTATTATTATTCAAGAGAGCTATAATAGTAATAATTTTGCAGCTGGTCTGTGTTTGTGGTTTCCTTGTGTGGTGCTGACTGGAGGGGGTACACAGCTGGTGGGCCCTGCACGGTGGTGGCATCATCCTGACATGCACCATTATTTCCAGATCAGCAGTTTTCTTTTGACCTGCCCTAAACTCTGGCCTGTTCAGAGGAATAAAGCCTGCAGGGGAGATACCTCCAGTATAGCTCTTAGTCCTTTTGTGATTGTTTTCCCAGATCTGGGTTTTTTTTGTTTGGTTGGTTTTTGGTTTTTTTTGTCTACAACCACAGCAGAGAGATTTGTGTGAGAGGGTTGATTAAATCCCAGCTGTGCCATACAATCTATGTCCCAAAACGTCAAGACTGTTTCAGGTGGGCAGAGGAAGACCTGCCCAAAAGACCAGCATTGTCTTCAACAGCAATGTGGCATCATTCTTTTTCCCAGGTGTTAAAAGACTGCAGGGACTCACAGTTTCTCACAGCATGGGAATATTTAATAAGGAGGGAATGGCACTTGCCAATGGCACTCTTTTCCACATAGGGGCCCTGAAAGTTCACTACAAAACACAGATATTACTGGAGTTGCAAGGCATCACAAAGGCCACCCCAGGACGGGCTCTGCAGTACAGCATGCCTTGTGGCTTTGTCATCTTTCACACAAAATAGGGCTGAACTGAACCTACAAAATCAGCTTTTCCTTTCTGAGGTTATATAGGGTGATTTTGGAAGTGTCTTTTAAGGCCTTTAACAGGCTTGTGAGAACAAATTATTGAACTGCCTTTTTAACCGCCACACAACTCCATAGGGTCTGGCACTATACAGACTGTTGGAAAAGGAAGAAAGGTGTGCGGTTTTTTTCCTTTCTTTCTTTTTTTTTAAGATAAATTGTTTGGCCCAAAAGCAAAATTTGAAGTTCCAGAGGCAAAACAGTTTTGCCCAAAAGCAAAATTTGAAGTTCCAGAGGCAATACTGTGTTTTTCCAAATTTACCTTCTCTCCCACTCTGAATGGCCCCCAAAAATCCAAAAAGCACCAGCTTTTTGATGGAGCTGCCTCAGATGCTCCTGGCTCCTTCTGGTGAGGGAAGGACATTCTTATCCAGAGAGGCCAATCCAGCCAGAAAATCGTGCCTGGAGGCCATGGCACCATGGGGATCTCTGTCTGCCCCTGAGGGAGCTGGATTACCACTGACAGTCAATATTTTTATGTTTTGCTGGCACTTTTCAGCCACGGTATTTTAATGACAACTCTAAGCTAGTTTTATATACAAAACTTCAAGCCGAGAAAATTTGTTTCCACAGAATTTGTTTAAAAAATAGGGAAAGAAATCTTTAAGCCCCATGCACTAAGGGTTTTCTCCACAGAGAGAAGATCATGTTGCAAAGCATCCATAGAAATACAGAGTATTTCAAATGATCATGTTCTGTTTATTGCCATTGAGACCTCTCTGGTTCCCCAGCTGTCACAGACTAATATTGCTGTGGTATTACGGTTTCATACTGGTGAGTTTGTAGACAGCTTTCAAGCTGATGGCTGTGTGAGACTCATTACCAAGCTCTGCATTCAGACTGCCACTGACATCAGTCTCAAAGGCTGGATGAACGGGACAGGCTGGCAATTTACTGTATCAACACAAGGATGCTGTTAATACTGAGGATGTTGATAAACGAGGATGTTCCCCCAACACAAACATAATTTTTTTTTTTTCAAGAAAGGCACATTACCAAATTTTGGGTTGCAGTGGATCATTTGGTGAAGAAAATAATCCGAGAGCCCACAAAAACCAGACTCTGCTCATGAGTCATTCTGTAACCTGTAAGTTACTTTATCACCTCCTTGCCTCCAGCTTCCCAGATAAACTGAAGAAAAATCAAAGAAAATCAATATCCTTCCCCACCCTTCCCTTTAAAATATTCAGGCAAAAGGTGTTAGGCAAGTGAAAACGGTCCCACGTCTGGAAATACTTCCACTACTGGTTTACACAGGAAAACAACAATTTGACCCCATCACTTTGAAGAGAGGTAGAGAAGCAGTGGTGCTCGAACTAAAAAGGGATTTGTTTTATACTGTTAATTGCAATCCTTTTGAAAAGTGATACTTAGCCTGCCAGTGAGGTGCTAATTAATGTGAGGATGCGGTGCAACATATAATAAAGGCTGCTAGTGAGGAATGTGAATGGAGTAGGGATTGTTCCTGAGGTGTTGATGGGTAAACAAGATTGCTGCAGAGGTGGGCCACAGGTAAGCTTGACTTTGCATTTTTTGCAAGCTGTTGTCTTGATCTTTGTGTTCATTTGTAGACATTTTCCATGGTGGGAAACTGAGGAAGAGGAAAATCCTTCCCTTGGAGCCACCACTCTGAGTTTTCAGACACCAGCAGTCTTTAGGATGGGGAGATGCTCAGAGCAGCAGCATTAAAAAATCACTATGTAATGAACCATCAGCATTTTAAAACCACAATTAAGATTCTGTTTCTCACACTGTAATTTTGTCTGAAACTCTGCCTGCTTCTCTGATTGTACATGAGAGTGTGTAACTGTGGCCCCCACACTGACAAAAACCTTTACACTCAGTTTAGAATCAACAGCATTTTGGTTTTGTACCTTTTGTTTTCCTCTTGACAATTTTTGCTGTTCAGACAGAAGGATGCTGTTCAGGGAGAAAAAAAAATATACTTTTTTTTCTGGTCCACTATTATTTAGGGACGTTTTCCTGGTCTATCACAGAGGCTTTGCATTTAAGACCTTTTCCATGCAAACACATGAAAGAGCAGTTTGATGCCATATATTGATATTATTGATAATATTGGTAATAAGGCCCATCCCCACCAGTGACTGTCTTTTGCAGCCATTCTTGCCTTACAATCAAATGTGAAAACGTGCTAGTGTTGTATTTAAGAAATCTCCCTGGAATAATAAGCATTCCATGTCCCCAGATTGTATTATGTTTGATGTGACCATTTAAACAACTGTCTGAAGTGCAATCATCACAGATGGACAAGAAAGGGTGAATTTAGGAAAGCAGAGTAGCCAACAAATAGTGAATTAGTTGCAGACGAGTTCAGCCATGTTCTCCTGGGAAATTCATGCTCAGTAAGGTATTTTTCTCCATTTTGTTTTAAATTATGCAAGAGGACAAGCCCCAAGCACGTGCCCAGTCTGTGGGTGGTCCTAGTATAGGATATGGCTCTTCAGCAGGTGTATTTTCTTCAGATATTAGAAATAAAATCCTCCAGCTGTGAGGAGGACGCTATCACAAGCTACCTGAGTAGTAGTGAGTATTTCATGAACCCTCCCTAATGGATGAGCTCAGACTCACCAACCCCCCAGCAGATGTGTGCACTTGTTTAGAAGACAGACAAATAGGACTATGAGCAAGAAACGAGGAACATCCACTCTGCTAGAAGAAAAATAGGAAAAAGCTATATTGAAATATCTGGGAGTGCTTACACTCATTACTCAGAGTCAGAGGAAGGAGCTGAGGGTCAAAGGAAGGACACCGAGTCCAACCAAGGGTGTGTGTAGGCAACTTTTGGTTGTCAGCTGGCCAACGTTAGTGTCACCCTGCTGTCAGCAGTGCTCTTCCAGCCCAGGGAGAGCTGGCCAGTGGAGCACAGCTGGGTGAGGAACATTCCAGTGCCTCAGCAAACAGCAATGTTCCCGCAGCTGCCGGCACTGGGAGAGGCACAGCAGCTTCCATGCAGGTGTGTTACAGCCACCAGCTGCCGTGGGGACACCCCTTGTCCCCGGGTGGAACACCAGGCTGGGAATATGGGAGCTGGAGGTGGCAAGTTTGATGCCATTTGGGGACTTCCTGAGTAGATTTTAGAGTACATGGTGGACATAGGTTTTCCCAGCCTAGAGGAGATGCTTTTCCAGCCAGTGTGATATACCAGCAGATGAGGAAAAAGGGAGAGGATTGACCAAGCTTCTTGTGGAAAGAATGCTTCACTCGGAAAAATGCAGTTTTGAAAAATGCATTGTGGTATTGTGACCAAAATGCTTTCTCTGATGAAACATTGTCATTTCTCCTTCGGAAGGAGTGAAATGAAGGATACAATTTCAACATACAAAGGTGTCGTACAATGGATTGTATCTTCTAAAGGTGTTTTGTTTCTTTTCTAGAAATATTTCTGAATTCTTGTGCCATTGCATTTTTCACTCCCTGTTCTAAAGGGAGAATAACTTTGGAATATTAAAAAAAATAAAATAATCATGCTTGATAGCAATTCTATTTGCTGATTTCTCTATACCTCTATATATAATATTTCTATAACCCTGCTGGCTCTACGTTTCATAAGTTAATAATTTTTTTCAACTGCACCATTTATATACTGTGGAGATTTGCTTTTTGGCAGTCCCAATACTCCAGACTTGCCATGTATTTCATGTGGAAAAGCAGAACTTTCCCAGATGTGGAATTGCAGAATTTTGTGATTTTTTTCCTTTAATTTACCTTGATAGGGCCAGAGCAAAATCTTATTGATTGAAGATAACTGTGAAACCATTTGACCAGCATTGAGCAGAGTACAAACTATTTATTTTTTTTCAGCCTTCAAAAGTTCTTTTTTTTTTTTTTAAATTAGCAAGACTTTTTTAAAGAGACCTTGGGTAAGAGCTCCTTTTGTTTCCAAAGTTTGTCTCCACTTCCCACACACATTCAACCCACTTCTGGATATATATTTAAGGCAGAGAGAGCTCCAGGCTGTTTGTACAATGAAATTGGCAGGAGGCAATCTTTCATTCAGTCACACAATTGTGCCCCTAAAACATAGGCTATGAACACAACTAACACGATAATTAAATGATTTGAAAAGATACCTAATAAAATAAACAGTTCCACGTCATCTCGGTAATAAGAGTAATCTTACTTTCAGAAAGTGCACTTTATCTTGAAAGCTTCCAGAGCCCCCAGTGCTGGCAGCACTTTGCACATGTCCAGCCATGCACCAGAGCCTGGTGAAAGTTGCTGCTTTCCCACACGGAGGACAGCCAGAGTGGCATGACCTGCAACCTGCTTGGGAAGGGCAACCAAAAGCTGATTTTGGCATAATTAAAGCACGACTGTGATTATCCATGGAACTGGTTGCCCAGAGAAGTTGTGGATGAAAGACTTCATGCAGAGGCAAAGCCCTGAATGCTGATCAACCAACACAATGTCTACATGTCACCTCTCCAATGGCTCTGGGTGTAACAGCAGGGGATTTCTGAGAAACAGCACTGATAATCATAGAATCAAGGAATGGCTTGGGTTGGAAGGGACCTTAAAGATCATCTCATTCCACACCCTCTGCCATGGGCAGGGACACCTTCCAATAGATCAGATTGCTCCAAGCCCCATCCAACCCAGCTCTGAGCACGTCCAGGGATGGGGCTTCTCTGGGCAACCTGTTCCAGTGCCTCACCACCCTCACAGTGAAGATTTCCAGAAAGTTCCCAGAACCAGTTCTGGTAAAAGACACCACACTGCTCCTGTTCCTTCAGTCTGGTGTCTCCCTCACACCAGATATGCACACAAAGCCACATTTCCACTGGTGTGGGTTGTTGTTTTTTTTTTTTGTTCTCTTGCGGAGAACAAATCATTTCTGCCTGTTGCATCCACAGTACTGTGGGTGAAGATGAGCACAGCAGTGTAACTGAGAGTCTCCTCATTATCTCACTGTAACTGTATCTCAGAGGTAGACAATTGCCCTGGGCTTAGATTTTCTCAAAATTTATGTGTATCGAAAGGGATCTTGCACAGGCAAAAAGCACCAAGTTGATTTTTCCAAGAGCAGCTTGCCATTTTAAGCAGTTGTTGGCTTAATAAGTGAAATAGCTCAGGGCTGTGTGCATGCCATAATGATTGCATTCTGTAAGAAAAGACTGTGCCTATGGGTCTCAAAGTTTCAGAGCCAAGACTAGTCATATTTGTGGTCTTTAAGTCGCAACCCCAAGCTATTCTCACCGCTGCAGATAAGGGATAGCTGATCATAAGAATAACACTGATTTTTAAATAACTAACCACAGCAAAATTAAAATGACCTAGTCAAGCAATACAAAGGGTATATGATTGACAAGATAGATGTTCTTTGAAATGTACTGTAGACAGTAAATAGCATCTTATGCCCATAAGCTATTTTCTATCTTAAAGCCAAGAATAATGATCTGGCATCTGTCCTTCCTGAGTGAGGATTCAGTTCTGAAAGCTGTGGCAGCTCGCTCCCAGTCGCCTCTGGAAATGATAGCAGGGGTGTGCTTGTTGTAATTATACCATGGGCTGCTTCTCTTCCTTTATTCTGAAAGGGTTTCTCTCTAATGTAAACAGCTGTGCAGGGTGGAAATGGAAAGTTTTGCCTCTATCACTTGTGCTTAGGCAGATTTAACTCACATTTGCATTTCCTTGGGGTGGGCAGCCAGACAAGGATATTCAGCATCAGCAGGGCCAACTCCTGATTTATCTTTGTCCCCATCAAACATTCAAGTGGCAACTAGGATTTTGTTGAACTGTAATCTAGATAAATTTACACAATTCCACAGAATTCAGACAGCTGCCAAGCTTTTCTGTACAGCCCCTTCCTGGCCAAGGAACACATGGACTGTGGACAGTGTGGATGCACAGGATCAGACTGTAGGCCTGCAACTTACATATTCCCTGCAATGTGGTCTAGGCTCGGTATACGTGCACTGGGACATAAAACATTGAGGCTTTGCATCATGGCTTGGTTCTGCCATGTTTGCTTTCTCTTTGGAAGGGGTTTTCCTTCTGTTTGTGTCTCATTAGAGCTATAGAAGAGCAGAAAACATACACTGGAGGCCGTTTCTGTTCCTATTTCTACTGAAGTAGCTGCAGGGCACTGTTACCACTGCCTTACAATCACTGTAATGTTTCCATTTGGTGCCCTGTTTGTGTCATATTGCAAACTCAATCACACAGGGGTGCACAGGGGTGCAAATTCCTAAATTCCACGACCCTGATACCCAGTAGGGAAGAGTCCATGTTGCCGAGTCTGCAGCAGCATCAGCAGCAGGGTTTGCCTGTAGCACTTTGGCAGCCCATCCCAGCACCTGAACTGCTCATCCACCATTCTCATCTCACAGAAGCAACAGGAATCAAGAAATGCTAATAAAGCGTCAGATTTTTGCCTTTTCTTCTTGCCCCCCCCCCCCCTTCCCATTATAGGCTGGAATGCAGTTTGATGAATAGAGAGTTCTTGGAACACGTCAGATGGCTTTGAGGAAAGCAAAATGCTCCCTCTTTCGGGACTGGTATGTTTTCTGATGTTGTCGTGGAGTTTTTTGTTATTTTTCTTTCCTTTTTTTTTAAGAGAAAAGGAGAATTGTAACTTCCTTTACACCAGTACATTAGCATAATACGTTCCTGCCTTCAGGTACTGTATGTCATTGTTATGAGTACATTTTGACATCTCTCACACTTCCAGTGCTCCAAAGATCCATGACAGAGCTGAATGAAAACTTTTTTTTTTTGACTTGGCAGGAGCAGTAAGAACACATAAAGCCTGCCAGCTGTCAAGGATGTAAATGGTGATTTTGTTTCACTTTTTTAATGAATTAAAGCAGGATTGAAATCTGTCCAAAGACAGCATGTTTGGCCTTGCAAGGAAAGAAAAAAAATGAAAGGGAGGGATTTCTTTTTTTTCCTCTTTTGGCACCTCTGCTCAGAGAGTGTTTATTCTTGGTAGCACAGTGTAGGATGGAGCTACTCTCCTGGAAGACCCTTGGCTGTCAGACATGAGACACCTTATAGGGACTGGTTTCATGAAAGGAAATAAAAATACTACTTTTTACCTTATTTCAAACCAGGAACCTGAAAAATACTGCACCCATCACTGCTTTGGAGAAGGGTGGCAGCAGATCACTGGCAGAAGTAATTTTGTGTGTCATTTACACCCTAGACACATTGAAGCCAAACTAAAATTTGGTGGATTTTTCTTATAAATCATGTTTCTTCCTGCCATCTTACTGATGACACTTTTGGGGGGAAAAGGGACACAAGTGTATCTTTCATTTATGAGGCTGGCCTTTGAAGCACTGTGTACCTCTGAGGGACTGTATTTGGTCCCTCTGGTTTCATGGTCTCAAAGTCCAAAAGCAATTTGTGTTGCAGCTTCTGGTAGATGTCCTGAGTATAGACACTGGACCTGGATCTGGACCTGGACCTGTATGAAGAAATACTGTGGTTCTGAGCTCATCAACATTGCATATTCTTAATGTACTTTTCTTGCTATTGAAAATTTGCTTAGATGGGGGAAAAATGGCTGTTTCAGAATTTGTCTGCAGTTTAGTTCTCATTTCCTTTCTTAGTTTGTTAAATTTTGCATTTCAAACATCTTTGACCATTGTTGGTGATTAATTCAGACTGTTTTGCCTGTGTTTGCAGCACTACACTCTCGTATATCTATTTATTTCATTACTCAAATTGCACATGCACGTTACTCAAATTGCACATCACTCAAATTGCACATCTACTCCTCTGGTGGAGCCTTACTCTGTATCTCATGTACCTAAGCACAGTGTGACCTCCTCTCTATACATGGGTGTACATGTATTCCTCTTCAGCAGTGAAACTACAGTAAAGAATTCGCCAGGTTCTTCGGTTTTTAGGCCATAATTTCTGCTTAAGGGTTTCAAGTGATGTCCTGTTTAAGAACTAGCTGATTTCAGATCATAGTTTCCAAGCTGGGAGAGAGTTATCAGTTGTGAAGGCTACCTCAACACCTTAAAAACTGAACTGCAGGGGTCTTAAATAGCACAGGCAGAGAGAAATGAAGTCTGTTCTTCTGGAAAATGTAGCGCCTCTCACCTAAACAAGTTCACATTGCCTGACGTTCCTGGACCAAAGACCCTCCTGGAAGCTCAGCTCAGCACATCTCCAATAAAGTGTCCTGTGTGCAGTAGAGAAGAGATTCCATGTGTCTGGCAAGAGGTGCATGGAGCACATTAGCTCTTGCAGGGATTTACAAACAGGCTTCAGTGTATGCGTTGTGAGCAGACCTTTTAATTCAATGTGACTTCTCTGGCAAGCCAAGCCCACTTAAGCCAGATGATTTAGACAAAATAAAAGTGAAGAAATTTGTTCAGACAAAACAAAAGTTGAATGCTAACTTCTTCCAAAAACTCGAGATGAACCTGAATTTCTGAAAAAAAAAAAAAAAAAAGTGTAATTCCCTTTTCCTCCCCTCGCCTCTCTCTCAGCCTCCTAAAACCCTGGCACCCACCCACTTTAGCTGGAACAGAATGACTCTTCTCAGGTTTCCAGCCTCTCCTCAAGTAGGAAGTATAGAAAATCTCACAGGAAAGCCTTTTCTTATGAGCTTTCCAGGCAGATTTTCTGAATAAAGACAGTCTTACACATTTCAGTTATTTATTAAATCTTCTGAGGATGTTCCATCCCCAGCTTTAGTAGAAGCCTTCAGACACAACATGTAATTACAGGATGAAAATCTGCTAAACCCTACAACCACTTCAGTAAACTCTGTAAGAGTGTAAGAAATACAGTGAAAGATTGGACCCTCTTCTCCTTTTTGTGAAGAGAAATTTTCCTTTAAGCAGCATGGCAGATAATTTCAGCACTGACATGACAGAGCAGAAAAGGGTAACCTGATGAAATGGGGTAGCTCAAAAAATAAATATTAAATTGCAGTATCTTCCCCCCACTTTGGGGCAGTTGTCCAGAGACACAGAGCAGGTTCACCCAACTCTGGATCCTACTCTTATTCTGCATCTTTTACCTCTGTCTCAAATGGGGAGAACCTACTCAAAGAAATGAATCCAACTGCCTTCTCCTCTATGGAAATTAAAGCACAGGAGATGAAAGGAAAGGAATCGCTGCTGTCTTTCCAAGTCACTCTTTTCTCCCACTCGTTTGAGTCTGGGGGAGCTTCCCCACACTGAGTGGCTTCCCCCGGCAGGAGTGAGGCACATGTACCACCACCAGTGGTCCCAAGCCCTGTGATAAGGGAATTGCAGCCGCCAAAAGAAGCAGTGGGTCCACTGATAAAGTGAAGAGCAAAGCAATTTAAGCACTTAAATCTTGCTTTGGGTGGGAACGGGGGAAAGGCAAGAATGACTGAGTGGAGAAAGAGCCAAGTGACCACTCCTCACCCTCCTGCCCCCAAGTCACAACACATTTTATGCCACCAACACACAGCCCTGAGGTAAAAGCTGTGCAGGAAAGAAGTCAACAGTGATTATTTACTCACTTGCCGAAGCTGTAATTTGTGCTACATTATGAAAAGTTTTAGGTTTCCTGATGTATGGGAGGCAAAAAGCCCCTAAATTAGGACGCATGGGTTAGCACCTTCAATAGAGAGAAGGTGCATGGTGTTTAGCCTCACTTTCTTTCATGGGGCTGCGGTGCTTAACCACACTTAATCCTTTTTAATGAACACTTTGCTGATGCAAATGAGCCCACGGAGTCTGTTTAAAGAAAAATACCTAAAAATCTTTCGAGAGACTGTGACTCTGTAAGATAGACTTGGCTTAACTAAATGGTGCCACAAAAAGGTGAGTGGAAAATAACTGCAAGTTAAAAATATGCTTCTGGGAGGATGTTTCAGAGGACAATGTTTTCTGAACTGGTGAATTTTTCGTTTCATAGTTACGAAAAGAATAATAATTTGATTCTACTCTTTTCTCCAAAAGTGGTTCAGAACAGAGAAATACTAGCACTGTTTTCAAACAGGGCTTTCCTGTACTTTAAACCTACTTTCTTTCGAAAGGCAGGAAAGAGCACAAAGTAACACTGGCTGTTTTGCCAGTTGAAAAACATCTAGAAAGTGTGAGAATGTGGGGGTGGGAGCGTGGGGAAATCACATCCTAAAGCTTTGTCACCATTTTTCAGCTGGAAAAATATTGGAAAGCAGAAAGATGTTTCTTTTTTCATACATCCTTACTTTGTAGAAGAACCATTCTACAAACATAGGAAGACCATTGTCTCCCAGGAAAGATATTCAACTCAGAAAAATCAAGAGTTTTCAAGCACTTTCTAACCACACACCTCTGCAATATTTCTACTCACTGACTGATACACAGGATGTTTGTCAGGCTGGATATTTACTCCTAAAAGTGATATGTTACTACAAATGAAGTGGCCAGATAGATCCTTCTGAGCACAATAATTTTCCATTTTTTTGCAGTGAGTGATTTTTTTTTTAAAGAGTTTTAAACATACACTTACATACAAATACAAGACAAGCATTTCTTTATTGGGACCCTACTCAGGAAACATTTCAAACATTTTCAAGAGCAGGAGATAACAGGGAACACATACAACAATGGCAAATTTAGAACTTGAATCATTACTCGGTGACTTTTCCAACTCAATTTGCCATCTCTAATAATTCTTACTTTACTGTTTTTAATACTTTGAAAAGTTTGTTGGATGGCTTGATCAGTCAAAACTATCACATTGCATAAAAATTTAATTTCCTTAAACTGGTGACCTTCCCCCCATCATTCAGCTTTGCTGGTTGACCCTTCCCACTCTCGCTGCACTCAAATAGTATTTGGGGCATTCACATCTTCTTTTGCCCCAGCAACATTTTGCAGATCATTGCACAAGGTGCTGTGCTTTCCCCTTGCTCCACCAGAGGCTATTGCTTAAAAGATCCAGTTCCTGTAAAAACAATCATAGGTCAATGCTGAAAGAGTGATGGAAAGACCCATTTCAGTCATGTGTTTTTTGGCACAGAACCACTGCGAGTGCATAATCTGTATAAATGTTAGCTTTCTAAATAAACAGAACCTCTGGTTGCATGGAAGCAGAGAATAAAGTTGAAACTTGTTCTTCTCATTAAGCAACGTTTCAAAGCCGGGGCTTGTTTTGTTCTAAACATCCGTCAGCCCTGACAGATGATAATAAACAAATAGGAACAATAGCAACGAAGCCAACAGAGCTATCCTGGACACTTTACTGTGTTCCTTTTCTCAAGTACGAAAGTATTTTGCCCACTATATAACATGGAGTGGGCATGGGAAAGCCTTTGGGGCTCATATCCATGCAGCTATTCTGTTTTGGGAGGTTGGGGTGGTGTCAGTAGAGCTGTGCCCCCGGGGGAATCCTGTGGGCAGTGCCTTGATTCCATCTGTCCATGCTTGTGGGATGTTGGTGATGTAAAATTCCCGCTCGGGATCCGTGAAGGTTATATGGGAAAAGTCAGCTGATGGCAGCAGTCAGTGTTCAATACTCTGTCCAGTTTTGACTCATTTCCAAACTGCACAGCTCTAAGCAGGAATTCTTTCACTTGGTGTTGCTGTTGCAATTCACCATCAAGTCACTGATATATGTAAGAGTTGGGGATTTTTTTCAGTATAACCAGGACAGCAGTAGAGTTCTGTTTATGTGCTTAAAATAGCCTGGAAAATAAAGGGGAAAAAAAATAAAATTGATCCATCTAAAGAAATTATTAAAAAAGAGTCTCCTGATAGTGCACTGAGGTATTTTTGAAAGAGATGAGAAAGTAGTGTTTTTTGCATACTATGCTGTAAATACCTTAAAAATCCATCTTTCCCTAGCCATATGTTAAGGAAGGCAAAGCAATGCAGACAAAAAGATACAGAGGTGGACAACAGTTGTCAATGTTAAAATGCAGCTCGTCTGTGGGCTCTGTTCCACTTCCTCCCCGTTTTCTTAGTGCTCATAGGTGATCTTGCACAACACAGGGCAATATTTATAGCGCAGATTTTAACTTTTTACTAGATTTCTACAATTTAAATCAGAATTAATTACATGTTTTCATTTGTCAACATGTAAGTAGCTGATAAAGTATATCCCTAATCCAGACTAATGCATGGATACACAGAGTACATGGCTTTTACTTCTTTTCCCACACACAAACATTTCACCTTGTTCATTCAAAACCCCTTGCAAATGGCCACAGTAAATTTTCTGGCACTTCAGAGTGATTGACATGTGAGAGTCATGTTCTGGCACAAATATATCCTGATGAAGTTATCCTTTTAGTGGTCACAGAAGGTCATCTTTTATGTCTTTACTCCTTTGTAAATAAGGTGTTAGGTAGTTCTCCTCCCACTTTCATGTCTACACATGATTTCATACTTTATTAACAATTTGGTGGCTTTCATTGTGTTGTGGTTTTTTGGTTTTTGGTGTTTTTTTTCAACTGTCACCCTGGCTTTGCCAAAGTCCCTCTTGATTTGCAGCTGTGAAAGAAGGTCTTGGGCTGGGGCAGAATGTGCCCCGTCATCTCTCCTTGTCTCACCGAAGATGTGCAGAAAGGAAGGGATAAGGATTAGCAGATCCAGCCTGTTGCTCTGCTCCCATTCAGAGCTCAGAGGCAGCGGATCTGTGGAGTGCACTGATCACTGATTTCAGCACCACCAAGGCCATAATCCCCCCTTAGTGCTCTCCAGTAGAAGCAACACTTGAAAAGCTCATCTCTGTCTCACTCAGAGAGGCCCTTTGGACAGGAGAGCTGCATGATCTTCCCTTTCCTGGGAAACAGGAATTTTGCTTTCTTCCAGAGGCAGGGTTCCCACACATGGTTCCCACAAAGTCTCTTATGTCTGCTCAGAAAAGTAAAATAAAGCAGAGGGAACTACACTTTTGCTGAACACCTTAAACAGAAGAGTTAAGCATTTTTTAGCTCAAGTCTGTACCATTCATTTGGCAAACAAAGCCTTCATATACTACTTAAATTCCCAGAAAACTGTATTGTATGCAAGATCACATTGTTTGAGTGTCTTTTTAATGGCCACTTGATCTTATTATAAATTAGACCACTGAATACCCTACTATCTTGATAGTATTTCTTGTCCCTTCCTCATTTTGAAAATCAGATTTTTTGAAATGCCAAAAAATCTCTAAAGGCATTTCTGACATTTCAGAAAATATGCTGAGGCTCTTGTCAGCATGGAAAACTGCCTGAATATCATTAATAAAACATGATTAAACATCATTTTCTCTGAATTATGTCATAGTTTTCATTTTTTGAAGTACAAAAGATATGTAGATGAAAACACTCAATTCTATAGATGACTTAAAAGTTCAGAATTGCCCTGGAGACCTTTGTGTCAGCCAAGGCAGATGCTGTAATAAAATTACACATACAAATACTTTAGCAGGTTGTTCCTAAAACTAGAATCCTGTTTATTGGAAACTCCCTACCTTTGGCAATTTTCATCAGTTGCTATAATAAATACTCCATTTTTTGCAGGCTTAGTGTTCATTTAACAGAAGCTCTGGAAGTGTTTGTGAATGTTTTGCATTGCCTTCCAACAGCCCCCGAACTAAAGAGTACTCATAAATCCATCCTTTATCCTTGTTTGGTTATTAAATGTTTCTGTTGAATCTGTTTCAGAGACATTTGAACTTATCAGATGGCACTTTAGTAATTTGTAACAAGTCTTAAGTGAACTACATCCACTTTGTTAAGGGATTCAATAACCTTTCAGCCCCCATGATACAATGAAATTGCAACTCTGAAAATCCCCAAAATATGACTTAAAACTACTGAACTTTTCTTATGTAACACATGAATACTTTCTGGCATTTTGGATGCTTTGACTCTGATTCGATCTTGTTTAGAAACTGAATTATATATATATATATATATAAAATATGCATTATGCATCCTATGTGTAGATCTTACAGATCTTATGGCATACAGAATATAATATCATCATATACAATATGAAATATAATTAAAATATGTGTAAAAATACATGCACTTAAACTGGAAGGGAAAAATAAGAATGACAAGGCAAGTGGCCAAGCATATTTGTGAAACTATAATTTAAAATTAATTTAAAATATAGTCTTTCTTTTTAGTCTGGGTTTTAGTAGGT
This sequence comes from Pseudotriccus pelzelni, assembly GCA_035584735.1. Lineage (NCBI taxonomy): Eukaryota > Metazoa > Chordata > Aves > Passeriformes > Tyrannidae > Pseudotriccus > Pseudotriccus pelzelni. The sequence continues at coordinate 5,340,176 of JAWMRA010000130.1, read as the reverse complement.
CATCTAGATATTTAGACCCGTTTGAAAAAGCAGCTGTGTGGTATTTTCATGTTAAAATCTCTGTATGTCTATAATGTTTTCCTTCGTGCCATTATTTCTCACTGACAGGTAAGGGGAGGTTTTGCCACTGTTAATATAACATAGGGTGTTAATCTTATAATCGCCCTGTCAGCACTTCGTGTCAGGGTGTTAATGGCCACCTTTCAGCCACTCAGCCTGGCCTGCCAATAAAAACAGTCCCGGCACCTCTCCAACCAGCAGCTCTGCAGCTACTCTGCTTTTCCCCCAAAGAATAAACAGAAAATTTCACTAGCCTTGTGGCTGCAAAGATGCTCCTTTCTCCTTACTCATTTCCTTTTCCTTCTCTGCACCCACTGGCAGGAAAAGTGGCTTTGACACTGAGCCCTTCTAATGTACTTTACATGCTTTTTTATTATTATTATTTTTAAATATACGCATTAATTTTTGAGTTTTAAATAAGCATAACACCTTGGATAGGATAAAAGAATTTTTTTAACTGTGAGAAGCACAATTATTTGCCACAGCTCTTTGCTACTAAGTGTAGCCCAAACACAAATGCTGTATTTCTGTAATTTCTCAACGGCTGCAACGAGTCCGTATTTTTCTCTCTGCACAGGAGAGGGGCTTTTCCAGCTTCCTGGCAGAAGGAGTTGCACAATTCCAGATGACTTACTTTATGTGCCTAGAGGACCTTTATTGCACAAATAACAAAGGGAGACAAAGAGGAAGAGGAAGAGAGCACACACTCAAAATAATAAACAAAGAATAATAAACATTCTTGCAGTTATCCGTAGGGATTCCAGATGCTGCTCCATCCCTCCACAAGGCCTGCCTGCCTCTCCTTCAGACTTCTCTGAAAATCTCGCTCTCAATCTGGTGAAACCCCAGGAGTTTTTGCGCACGGCAAAGCTGTGAGTAATCACCACATGTGCTCAATTGCTCTCTAAAAGGCTGTCCTGCCACAACCCCCAATATGTAGAAGAATTGATCTGTGATATTATGGATCATTCCAGGGTGGATTTCAAGTTGCTTCAAAGAGCTTGTTGCCCTAAAGCTGTGGTCCTTGTGGCCTGATGTATTCTGATGACGAATTTCCTCCCCATCCCGCTTCCCACATGGCTTCTGCCATTGGTATTCAGGGTCTAAATCCCAAATCCTGCATTAAATCCAGGTGTAAATACCTTCCAGTAAGGTATGGGGAGGCCAGAGCCATGATGAAACCCCATGGTGAAGCCAGTTTGCTGCTCTTGCTATCTTGTTGGGTTTGGATTTTCACTTAAATGCTTATAGGTTTCCTCTAATCAAAGTGACATGGCTGATTGGCCAGGGCTGGTTCCAGCATCATGTGCTCTCCATCTGGATTTTATATGCATTGCGTTTTCCCAACTGAAAAGAAACAGACGTACAACCCAGCTAATTAGAACTCAGTCCCAAAAAAAGTAACAGTTTGTTCCTAGAGAAAAATTTGTTTCTCATGTGGGATTTTTAATGCAGACCGAAAAAAGTAGCAAAGCATAAACAATCGCCAGTTTCCATGTCATACCAAGCCAAAGATGCAGTTGAAATTATTTCTGTATTAAAAATTGTCAGGATTTACTTAGCCTTTGCTTGCTGTATTTTATAGTAAGCGTGAATGCTGGGATTCCTATTATCTTGGATGCACAAAGATATTCATTATATCACTACATAAATGGGGGGGGTGTTTCCAGTTTCTTCCATAGTATTTCACATGCTTTGCAGCAGCAAAATAAATGTGAAAGGTCAGACACCTAAAACAGATCAAGATATTCTTTATCTTGTTATGATCGGGCATTAATATATATAATTTTTGGAAAGAAGATAACAGAATTGGATTCTAAATGTAAGGGGATATTAGAAAATCTATCAGTGACTTCAAGAAAAGCCCAAACAGCCAAGCACCCTTCTCTGAGGTAATGACCTCATCCAAGCCACGATGGCTACTGCCAGTCCATTTAACTATTTATTTAAGATTTAACTATTGTCCAGCATATCATGTCTCAATTCTGCAAGATTACTCATTGCTGATATTCTAAATATTTGTGGAATTGCAGCTAAATCAAAGGGAAGGTTTAACTGGCATTTTTATATGTATTATATACTTCAAAATGCCCACACTAGCAGGGGAATACAGAAGAAGTTTGAATGTGGGGGTCTATCACTATTTAAAGTGAGTGACTAGTTTATCCCATACTCTTTCCCTTTTTATTGTACCTCTTACCAGGGACTCATGAAAGTACCAGTACTTGGCAGAAGAGTCACCATCTGCAACAAAACCATAGTTTGGTAGTTTTTGTGGTCAGCAGATTGGTGTGTAAACATGGATTTAAATTTGCACATATGCAGAGATATGTATGGAATTATGTGTCTAGAAATGTGAGGGAGAGGGCAAAGGAAGAGAAAGAACAGCCCTTCCACCTGCAAATCCCAGAGCACTCTAAGACAGACTTTACCCAGGTCTGCCTGCCAGGCAATTTTCACATCCCAGTCATTAACTGTGCAGGAATTTCAGAGTTTCACATGTTGGGAAGTCTGAGCAGGTCACTATAGTTCAAAACAAATAGGTCCAAGACTCCTATCCAAACAGCTGTGCTTCATATTTGAATTTTAGCCTTGTGGACCTCAGACCCCTTGTTCCCCAAGGAAGTCTTGCATAAGCTTTGTTAGTGGAGCACAGAGAAAGTAAAAGGTCCAGACTTGAGCTGACCTTGGAACACTGAGAGTAAGTGGTCAAGTCCCTCTTATATATCTGTGTATATTTGACTCCTGTTAACAGTAATGGGACTAACATCTGCATGGTGAGGATCAGCTATAACCCTAAAGTAAGCAAATTAGGAGAAGCCAAGAACAATCAAACTTTATTACATTTTAGAATTTTGCCAAAACAATAGTTATTCCAGAATTATTTTATAGGTTAAGCAAACCTCTCCATCTGCAGTGGGATTTCATCTTCCCAGTAGAACTTAGTTATTTACCAGCTTTTCAGTGGTTTAGCTTTGGTAAGCAAAGCAAGTCTCCAAGAACTCTTACGCAAAAAGGAAGCAGCTGCTTGCAGAGATGAGACACAATGGTAAAGGAAACCCTCTGGGAATGCTCTGACAGGCACAGTGCTTACAGACTGCAGAGATGTGAGAAGGAGGGAATGCTCTTCAGTTTTTTGAGCTCTTCTTCTTGGTGGGAAAGTGGTTTTGGGAGAGTGGGAAGTTCATACGAACTGGATTTGATATTTCTGAGGACAGAAGTTCTTTATTGACAGCCTGGGTGGTGCTAACATCAATGTGCCCCTTTGCACTTCATTGCTGGCTTACAGAGAATACTTGGGAAGAGCCAAGTTCACCCTTCTTGTCTTTAAACCCTTGATTGTCCCTCCACCTTTGGCTAGCAGTTATTTTTGAGGAATTTTTTGGAGATACTGATGTTTTGTCAGTAAAATTTGGACTGAGGCCACTAAAGCAATTTTCACAAACTAACACTGGATGCAGCACTCAGATGGCCATAGTTTTTGGTTGCCACCAGCCTGCCTTTGACCAAATTGGCTTAATGGAGGGCTGAACTCTTCAGTGTTAGCTGAGGGATTCAGCCACAAGATGATTAATAGACAGTGCACAGTCAATTCCCTCACGACTCTACAAAAACTGTAGCCAGACCTTCAGCAGCCCATCAATAACATTTTGAGCCATCCAGTCTCCTCACTGTAATTCCCCAAAGAGATTGTCAACACCAGTGTAAGAAACATGGGGGTCAGAGTGCATGGAATCTGTGCACTTGACTGAGTTACTGCTTTGAGACCTGTAGGCTTCAGGAGACTTACACGCAGGACTTTGCAGGATGGCAGAAGAAAGCTGTCTTCTGTTTCTCTGACAGAAAGGTGCTTGTGAGGAGAAAGATGTGCAACCTAGTGAAGACCTACAGCAACGAAAAAATGAAAAGAAAACTGACTGTTTCTTAGAGACTGCATGGCTGGGCACATACTTCCAAAACCATATGAACTTAACCATTTACATTAACCGTTTACATATGAACTTTACACTTAAAAAGAACCCACCATAAAAGAGGAGAGAGAACAATTGTGTGACCTCAATAAAGCCAGTCAAGTGCCTACTTTATATCCAATGGTGTGGCAGAAGACACAGGCATGTTCAACAGGTATTTATGGTACCTCTGGGAAAATAGAAAGTGCAACTGCTATCTTTTGAAAAGACACTCCACATGAATATGGGACACTTAATTTTCCCTGATTTTATCAATTTCTCTGTTATTCAGACCTTAGGTGGGAAAGTTGATTACAGCTAGTTCTATTTCTGTATCTATTTAAAGCAAGTACCAGTACAAAGTGTATCCTGCGTATTTCAGGTGAGTGCTGGCTGGCTCTATTTGTGACATAGCGTCCCTCTGGCAATCCACTTGGTAAAAAACATGCATAAAGATAAATTATTTGATTGAAAAAAACATGGTGGAGATGATTTACCCATCTGAAACACCTCAGAGAAATAGCAGTTTGGTTGGCATATCTAGACATACACAGTCCTTGGTGATGTTCTTAAAGGCTTTTAAAATTAATTTGTTTCTTTAAGAAGAGAATATAGTCTTCTGAGATTATAACTTGGAGAAGGTGGAACTATTTCCAGGTTTGCCAAGCTCTGTAATAACGAAAAGGTCAGTCATTCCCTCTTCCTCCCACTCTTCTTCCTGACATCTTGACACTCTTCTGTTCTACTGGTTTGGTCATGCTTCTGAAACAAATGCTAACAAGGTAATACCCATGATTTTCCAGGAATTTGGAATAATTTCTGCTATTAGTTTGTCCCCATAAACACTTTTTGTGTGGAATTGATCATTTTAAGTCATGTTGTAGTTTGAATGCGTGGTTGTAAGGCTGTTAATTCCAACGTTAATAAATGGTTTTCCAAAAAGCATGTACATGTAGGGAAACAGAAATGTCATTATTTCTCCAGTGTCAATGAGAACAAAACCAAACTCACCTGAATTTTTGTGAATTCTCATATTTAATCCCCTCAATTTAATTACATGATCGCACAGCTTTTAAAAAATACTCACCCTCCTCTGGCTCTGGCACTCTCCATCTACTAATTCTTCTAAAATTGGCTTTTATGTGCTGGATAATCAACGTTTTTTTTCACTACTTACATGCTATGTTAAGAAAAATCTCTAAACACAAGACTTCTCACTAATTATTAAAATTCCACCATTGATTATAATGAAATATTTATTTAATTTATATCACCAACTTTTTTTCCACTTAATTGAAGATATTCCAACGCCTTTGAACACTAGATTCTGGGACAGTTAAATAATAGATTAAGCTTCATCTTGGAATAACAGGAAACATAGCTTTAAATTATTTAGAATGTCGGCTCTTTGGAGCAATGGATTTTCCCATTATGAGGTTTCTTAGTGTCTCAAACAATGTCCTGAGCAATTTTGACCAAAACAACTACATGTTTTAAATAATAGAACACACACAGAGTTCTACATCACAGTAGTTTCTAAATCACACTTTCAAAGGCATTGATGCATCCTGATTTGTACCAATGATAAACTGGTATTCTGAAGAAGTCAACAACTTTCTCCAGTGCAGAGAAGCTGGTCAGTGTGGAGAAAAGAGTGATAATGGAAAAACTGAGTGCTTCTACAAAGAAGCTTGGTAAATAAGTTCCTGCCTGGTTTCCTTTCCTCATTTACAAACAAGACTAGTTTCCAAATGCAGCTAAACTGAGATTACAGAGCTGCTTTTAGTTTGTGTGACTAACAGAGAGGAAACTATCTCTTACCACAAGTTGAAAAGCATTGGAAAAATAATGATGGACCTATTATTCTAAAGGATATAAAAACTACTCTACTGAGAAGAGTAGTCATTTTGGACTGACCACCAGCATGCACACTGGTATTTTCCTTTTCTGTTTACCATATTTATATAAATATTCACTTGGTGTTTATTTGTAAGACTTCAGCTGGCACTTCCTGTACACCCTAAAATTTCATCAGCTTCGGTGGGTGTATTCCAGGACGCCAGCTCAGGCCCAAGGTCTTGAATTATGCATTGCATTTTTCTTCCTACCTGAATGAAAGCTTGTTAGTGTACTTCCCCATCTAAGCATCAGGCCTCTGATGAATATTTATATTGGAAGTCAAAATCCTCAATCAAAGGAGAGTTTCTACAAAGATGAGGCTGCTTTGGAAACTCTGGTCTCAGTGACACGACAATCCATCACTTCTCTGCAGTTTTGAAGCTCACATAACAAACATAACACAATGAGGTCTGAATCAAAGCAAGCAGCCAAAGCTAGTAGCAGTGTTTTCCTTCCCATAATTTGTGCCAGTCCCAGTGAAGGATGTTTATTACAAACTTTTACAAATTATATGTTAACGTAAACCCAAGTTAAGTCCTTGTCTGGAATAAGCTCTTGTAGTACTAGTAAGAAGTTGTCTAAAAATATAGCTCGGAAAAGAGTATTACTTGAAATAGAGTCATTTCAAGGGTAATTTAGGTTGCTATGTCTTCAACACACAACTGAGAAATCTGTGATTGCTGAGCGGATTAAGTTTCTGGCTATTTTTTAATTTGTTTAAATTTTCTAAAACAGCCTTTGGAAATACTGTTAAAGGCGGGTTGAGAATTAAGTTTATTAGTGTGGCTTACTTCTTGGTAGGAGATGGACAAGGCCATTATGATTCAATCATTTTATAATATTTACAAATCCTGTGCCCACAAATGTGTCTCTAGTGCCAGACAAAGAGAAGACCAGTCCCAGTCTCTGAAACCAGCTACAGAGATGAGCACTGAAAGCCAGATGGTTGTGGGCAAAGAGGTCCCTGCAGATGACGTGGAGCTACCGCACAGGTCTTGTTTCTACATGTTATTCTACCTTCTAAAGGACATTTGAGAGGAAAGAACTTCAGAAGCCTTTGAGGCTGCTCCCTCATGTCAGATACCGCTGTATCACAGACCTTTTCATTAAAAGCAATGGAGGTTTTCCATCCAGCCTATGCAGATCTTGAGTGATTGTCAGTCTTCAAAAACTGGCATCATCTTCTTCTTTTAGATAAGTTTATAGCATTTTTTAAATCTATGGTGTCATCAAACCCTGTCCCATCCCCATTGGTGATTTTCAGAGAAGGTACCATCAAAAAGAAAATGTTTACTACAGAAATACTACTCTCATTCCTCTACCAGAGTTGATCATAGTGAGGTCTTTTGATTAAAGCTTTTCAAAACACTGAGTTGGAAACAACTTCCATATTTATTGTTACTTGAAAGTCTTCCTGCAGCATCTTCTCTGACCTTTCAGTCACCCTAACAAAAACCATGAGCATGTGAATGTAAAACGTGATATATCCCTGACAATATCCATGCTCTGTCTCTCTTCACAGTTAAGACATTGAAGAAATTAAAAAAAATAAAACGAAGTAGTTGACATTTATTGAAGGGAAGAGGTTATGGAATTATGTCAAACAAAGCTTGCCAGTAAGTTTAACTCTTTCTAGACTTTTATTGCTCATTGTAATTATTAACATCTTTAGTTGGAACAGCATTTGGATATCATTAAAATAAGTGCAAATGATCTTGGCCTCTCCTTAAGGATCTTATTTAGACACCTTTTTTGTCATTCAGCTCACTAATGCATCATTTTTATCACACAGTATCATGTTACATACATTAAACAGTTTAGCACATCCAGTGCCCTGTTTAGCTGGAAACAAAACTTCACAGATTTATCACTAGATTGCAAATGACTCAGAATAAATGGTTGTGAACTGTATCTTCACTTACCAATGTATTCTCAATAACCAGACTGAGTTCATGCTGAACCTTCTGGAACTGAAGTCAGTCTCAGATGGAGCTTTGCCTTCATGTGGATGCTTGGGTTGCAACATCCCCTCAAAATTTTTATGGCTGTGCAGCCATAAAGAGGAGGAGACAAGGACGCAGACTGAAATGAAGTCAGTATCTTGAATAATCTAAAACAGTGGTTTATATTAATCTATTTTGCCACTGAAACAGGCTAGAAGCATTGACCAGGGTACACAGCATATCTAAACTTTTGAGAAAGTAACAACCAGTTGAGAGGTAGGAAAGAGAAGTTGGGAGCAACACCTTCTTAAACTCCTCTTCTAGATCCTCATCTGATTGCAAGTTCACCAAGGCTTTTGCAGTACTGGCTAAGCACTTTTTCCGAAAGTCAAGAACTTTAGCTGTCAGGGGTTTTTTCATATCATTTTTCTAGAAGCCCTAATTCATCTTAAACTGATTTCATCTTTAATGCAGCCAAATAACTAAATTACTTCCTTTCACAGAGTTTGCCAAATGGTCTTCCAAAGCACACAGAGAGTCTCTGAATTATAGATAAGGCCACTTAGCAAACAATACATTTCAGCACATACTACAAATATGGTCCCAAAGGATCATTTCAGTTATTGAACACAAAAGTCACGATTAATAAATTGCATCTTCATAGAATAGTTTTGAAGATAACAACAAATGAGCAAAACAAAATGTTGACAAAAGACAGTATGTTTCCCCCTGTTTACACGGGGACAGGAATTTGAGGACAGAACTTCTGCCTCTGCCCTGCAGAATAACAACAGGAAATCTGTGTGGTAGGGTCTTTGTGATCTTTTTCAGTTTGTTTCCTCCATGAATATTTCCTCCCATAGAAGTTAAGTGACAGAAAGATCAGGTCAGAACAACTCTTTTAAGCATCCTCTGGACAGGAGTGCTACTTTCTTTTAGGGGTTGGGTTTCTTGTTCTGTCTTGATTTTTTTAAGTTCAATGCATGAGTGAGAAGACCAAGAAGATTTAATGAGCAGTCTCTGCACCCTCAGGGGAACACAGATCTGCATGACCTACTCAGTGACTTCCAGGCTTTGTCAATAGGGCTGAAAAGTCATTGTTTTGTGATCATTGTCTTAAAAATGTTAAACTGAATGAAGTGAAGGTTTTCTGCCAGCTTGAACCTAAGACTGAAGAGTCCAACAGTTTGGGTCTGGAAGAAAATACATCTGCTTAGCATTTCATTTTCCTGCTGGAAATATTGCAGATTCTTCCAGGGAACGTTCCACAAACATCCATAGCCTGTCGTAAACAGGGTGCGCCTCCAGCCACATGCTCACAGCCACATGCTCACAGAAACATTAAACTATTTTCTCTGTCATGAAATAACAGGAGATGGCTACCTCTCCATGTGATATGTGCTTGGTTGAGCAGTGATTCCTCATTCGGCTGGGTGATTACAGTTCAGCTCACAAAACAATCTCTGCCATTTTGAGCATGTGGCTTTCTCTGGGCTTCCCTTAGGTATGCAGAGTAAAGCATTTTGCTAATTTTACCTTTTTCCTTTTATTCATCTTAATAAACCCTCACACAGTGGCATCTTCCATGATTTTTCAGAACTTACAAAAACATCTCTGAAAAGGCAGAACTACTTACTGTTATTTTGTTCTATATATTGAGACAGTTTACTTTGAGGTATACAGAAAGAAATATTATACTTACAGGTTTCTGGCTGGATATTCTGTTTCAATATTTATGTGACTGTGTTTGAATACTGATTGCACTGGTTTACTTGACTGGCACAGTAATCCCGGCAGCTTATGACTATCAGGTACCAGCCTCTCCTGCTGAAGCACTTTTCTGCATAAGTATTTGTTGCACCTGGAGCAATTCTTTCATCTGCCAAGGAATTTCTACGTATCAAATTAATTGATCAGTCACACTCTCCTCCCCATCCCTCAAAATATGCAATACATACTAAGTTTTAAAATTCAGTAAAAAGAACCTAGAAGACAGATAAATGTGTTTTCAAGCTAAAGCAGAATGGCTTTTGAAAGCAGGTCCACAGGTGAATGCTTTAAATATATTGGGCTGGGATTGTCCTTTGGAGATGTTTAATTCAAAGAGCAGATTCACAGTAGAGAAACTCAAGTAGAGTTAAATGCTTTACTCAGGGATACAGCTGACATCTTGCTGCTTTTCTCTGGAAGAGCTCAGCCAGTTGCTCTCCAGTGATATTACTCTGAGCTGATTTAGCTCTTCCCCTCCATTCATTAAGGAAGAGATGTGCCTAATCTTGGAGCATGAATTCCTGCTAGCTGGCAGGATGCCTTAAAGTTAGGTGTTGTGCTAGCCAGCATTGTGCTCTCTGCAGATTTAGCCTTGTACTTCTTCCATCCCTTCAAATATTAACTGATTAAGTAGCAGTTAATTAGAATTGGCTCACACTTAACATTCTTTAAGGTCATTTTAAGATATGAGGGTGCAGGTACAAATAAAAAACAGCTCTATTCAGAAAAGAGGTGGTTTCCACTGAAAATTCAGTTAAGAATAACCAATAAGCTTAACATTTCTTAGCCTTTCCCCATGCTAACATTTTCTGAATAGCTATTATCCATGCCCAATACATTTTCTTCTTTTTGTGCAGTAATCATTCTATATTTTTATTTATGTTTGATCTGTCACACTAGCAAAAGAATACCGCTGTTATTTTGATATTCTTGTCTAAAATCTATCATTTTAACAGAATAAAAATATACTATCACTATACAGGACAAAAATAAAAGTTTTATATGAAAATGGTTTTATTTGAAATGGTTTAAAGTCTATGATTATGTTTTAGACATGCAGATGTTTTTTATGCATGACTATCATTTCCAGCCGAAAGCAACATTGTTATTGTGTGAAGATTAAACACAAGCAATCAATGCCACACTTAAACTTCTCCAACTAACTTGGAAAATTTTTTACATCAGCATCACATCTGTAGTTCTATTTGTCTTTCACATGCTGTATTTGAAAATTATTTTGACTTGTGAATAGCTTGAATTTTTCTGGAACCTGAGTTTATCTTAAAATTCCTAGACTCTGATAATGTAATCAGGTGTATCCATCACAACCTTAGTCACTTAAATAAAAAAAAAATAGTTTACCAGTGTTCTTTGGAGTTTATCTTTCTTCTACTAAAGGATCTTTTAAGGGTGTAAAGACATTCAGTAGAGTTTCTTGAGACAGGCATTAAAAGCCTGAACTCCAAATATTTACCCCTTTTACTTCTCTGGATATAAGAAAAAATATCACAATGGGATGTTCTGCTTATGTCTGACTCGGATGGCAGAATTAGCTTTCAGAAGCCAAATACCTTCTTGAAATATTTCTTGGCATTTTTTTGTCTGATCGGTAATTACATACCTTCTGATAACAGGAGGAAATGTTTTGTTGTGTCTGAAGATAGCTGAGGTCTCAAATTCTTACACTTTCCATAATCATTTCCTTCCTGTACTTGACTCCATTCCATTCCAAACCCAAGTTTTTAGCAATGAAAGGACATGTCAGCTTCTGCACAAACCCCACATGACTGTATATGGCATAATCTTATGAATGGAACAGAATGACAAGTATTTAGTCAGTCATTGAAACATTGACTGTGTCAAGCAAAATGTGAGACTTGCAGCTCTTTTTAACCCTTCAGAAACAACCCAGCTAAAAAACAACCCCGCATATAAAAATTTCTTCCAGATTGTGCCTGATTTTTTTTTTAAATTGTAATTATTCAGACCATATAGGGTTTTTTCCCAATATTAAAGATGAGGGATATAATATACAGTTTAGCATTTAGTATAGATAACTATGAGTATTTTACATCCTTTTTTCCTGCCCTTTTCCTAGGATGTTATAAAAGTTTAGGGCTGTCACTTAGTGTGTAACTTAGGCTGCTCAATAAGTATTTTGTTTTCCATAAATGCCAAGCCTCTGAAGGTTCTTGGTGTACCTCTGAGCATCAGCTTTCTCTGACAGCTCATCTGTGCCTCTCTTTTCCAGGAATGTAACTTTCAAGCATTTGTGTTTTCATATCTTCACTTTAATCTCCTGTGCTTTAGTTGTAAAAATACAACAACATTGCCATTTCCACCAAACACTTTAGGAGTCATAGGCAAAGAAAATATGTGTGGAAAGGATGAATCACCAACTGGTGATCTTTCTTTTTCTGCTTTCTGGAAAGAAATCCTCTTACTCAAACTGAGAAAGTGGATGCTTACACGAGAGGTTTTGTGAGCAGACTTCTTAAAAACACTACCATTTGCCAAATGTGTCAAAAATCACTTCATGTTCATCTGATTTCCACTCAATTATTTTTCTAGAAGGCTTATTAAAAAAAAATCCCCAAACCACCAAATAAAAAAACCAACAAATGACCTTTTTTCTTTTGTTTTCAGTGGGATTGAGGAGCAGAGATTTCAGGGATTTTCCCAACATTTGGAAAGAAGGCAAACAGGTTGACACTTCAGAAGGCTGGAAATAAGAGTGGCATTTCAGAAGCAATCAGTACTGGCCTAACTTTGTGGGTGTCAACAGTAAGAAACTTATTGACTGATGGCAAAAAAATCGTGGTCCTTTCTGGAAATCTCTGGTTTTTTACTCACATGCCATGACTTTTTTTCTTTCAGTCTTGAGGGAAGTGACCTGGTCCCTTTAGTCACCCCAACACACTCTTCTTATGGCAACAGCAGGCCCTCAGATGAGTTTAACAGAGTAGTTTTCTGACCACAAAATACAGATGTTTAAATAACATCCTTAGATTAATCCTTAGCCCAATTAGGCTCTTGTATTTCTGTATGTCGTTGATAAGTACAATGGACACAGGTCCATTTATCAAATTCCTGGTCTTCGGGGAAGGTGGCACAGCTTTAAACTGTCAGATTCTTTACTCAGAGAATAAGGTTGGCATAAATATCTACCTGTTTTCTTATCTGTGCTACAACATGTGAATGAGCAGCAAAGATGTAGCCTTTCTTTTCTGAGCAACTGGGATGGACAGCATTACAGTCAGTAGGTTATAAGTAAAACTGACTGCCTGGAATAACACCAGAGTGTCACTACAATAAAATATCGATTCACTCCCACTGTCTCCTTATCCTTCCTTCCTTTCCAGGCCATGCCTACAACTAACAAATTGATGGGATTTCAGAGAAAAGAATAACACACACATTTTTAGAGAAGATAGAGGGAAATGCTTAAAGTGTAGTAGACAAAATGCTTTATGAATGTTGACCTCAGTGAACAATCTAGAAATTCAACAAGGGATGTTATCTGCAGCTGCTGCAAAAATGTGTTAAGAAAAGGCTCACATTTTGCTGAGGCACATCTGTTATGCAAAATACATAATTTATGTAAATACTGCAATGCAATATCAAGCCAGGCATATATTAAGGACAGCATGAAACTTTAAAAGTTTTTATTCCAGACTTTGGAAACCATTCTTCTAAATATCTACCCCAGATGCAAGTTTATCTCAAAAGTATCCATAACAACACAAGGTGTGAGCATATTTTCTGAACAAAATTCTGAATTTGTTTTGGAGGAAAGAAAGAATTTAATTAAAAAACAGGTACACCATTGCTATTCATAAACTTGTCCAAGCAAAACAAGTCATAAACCAATTTGGTTCTTGCAACATGTGTGGTAAACACATATAAAGAAAATCTTGTGAACCGAAACATTATAGCTGGAAATGAACGAAATTTCTTGACGAATACAAAACTAATTTAGGAAATGAAATCTTGGATATACTAAAACCTTTCGCAAACTCTGATCAGCTTTGATCAGCTTTGATCAGAGTGAGTAGCTTTGTTCCCAAAGTGGGTAAGTGAACTACTTTGCTTTGAAGTGGAAATAGGCAAATAAATAAAAGTTTTGATTTCTTAAGCCAGCATTACCATTTTTAAATAGAATTTCATTTTTTAAAAGGGGAAATCTCTTGAAACTAAAACAGAAATTCAGTCCTCTCAAACATACAAAGGCCCAAAAAAGCATTTCACTTTACCCCAAAGGAAACATGTGTTGTGTTTAGAACATAATGAAACATTTTAATTAATTTTAAGGGTCTTTTACATTGAGTGCCCAAGTCACCTAAACTGCCCTGGCCTCCTTACATCCAGACACACACTCATGCCCCAAAACCAAGGATCTTCACACATCACATAAACACATCCTTGTCCACACTGCTCTAACTGTTGTTGTCTCCAGGAGCGCTCATGGAATTCAACAGTTATATCATTAAACAAACAGTGCAATTATTCCACACACAGATGTGTCTTTCTCCTTCACTTACACCTTTTGGCTCCTAAACATGTTTGGATATAATCTAGACTGTTGTAGAACTATAGAAAAGAAATTTAGGCCATATAAAAAATCCATTTAGTGCAAATCATCCTAGAGAATATCCACGGATTTAATGTAGAGATATTTTATGATTTTTTTTTTATGATTCTTTATCTTAAGTTGGAAAAAATGAAATTTCCATACCAGTCTGGGTCAGTGTTTTGAACATCTGGGTGACAATATACAGAAAATTAAATCACTAAGAACTTTTATCTAGGTAGTATATAAAGCTAGACATTCACCTGCAATAAACAGCACATTTTATTTCCCATTTTCCATTTTCTTTCCTATTTGGAAATCACTTTAAAATTTTCAGCTGACAGTATTCTTGCAATTATTAAGCACTCCATAATAAAAAATGTAATTCTGGGAAGAATATGTGATAATGATATTTAATAATTCATTTGTGTTCTTGTTTTAAATGCAAACAAGTCTTCATGTTAAGCATGGAAAACTTGACAAACTTCCACAATAAATGCATCAGTTATATCACAAAGCACTTTGGAAAACTGCCAAGCAGTGATGCATTTAGGACACGAAAATTAAAAAGTCAATTAATTCAGAATATGTGACTGCACAATAAATCTTCTATATGTGCCATTAGGACCTCTCTAACTCAAAGAGACTTTAGAATCAAGTTGCTTACATTCAAGAGTCCATGCACCTCTCATTTGGAGAGAGATGCTTTTTAGTCCTTCCAATTTGTTAATGTATGCAACTATAGAAATTAATTAAACCACGCACGGAATTTTTTTAAATTATGAATTAGATAAGGGGAAGGTGTTAATACTTAGCTGGGATTTAATTTCAGTGGTTTCTTAAGTAATTATATCCCATTAGGAAAACTGTAATTACTATCAGGTAAGGTAAATTTAGAAAGTATAGAAACTGGCTTGATTTTTATTAAAGAGAAAGAATGAAACGCTACTATTTTCTTCTGAAAGCATGATCTTCATCTCCGAAAATGACTTTTTCAAAATCAAAGCCCTTTAGCTAATGTTTAATGCTGGAAGATGATCACACGTCAATACGTGCATGGCAAAAATGTCAATTTTTTAATTTAAATAAAGCTCATAACCAACTAATTTTTAAACATCTGCATGCTAACAGTGCACCGGTAATAGGATACGGATAGTTCACCATCAGAAACAGTCCTTGAACCCAACACTGTGCAATGTATTAAGCAATGTAGTTATGCTGGAGAGAACAGATAAAAAAATAACAAGCGATCAGATTTTTGAGTGAGACAGAATATAGAATATTATTACATTTGTGAAGTACAGGGCAATGGAAGGGGGGGGAAGAAAAAAAACTGAGTCAGTTACAGTCAAGCAAATATGAGAAAAAGGAAAATGCATTGGAAAACCTTCAGCTGCAGAAAAACTACGTATCTCCATGGGACGTCCATGAATGTTCTTTATTTTATATTCTTAGATACGACAAATTAATTCTGAGTAGACACAGGAAGAAAAAGCATTCAGATATTAATGACAGAGCTAGAGAGTGCAAAAGAGAGCTCAAGAATGCAAGACCCGCTGAGGGAGAGTAAGACTTCTGAAAAATGAACCAGCTGCCACACAAAGAGGTACTCAAAGCACTGCAAACTTCAACATCATGTTGGGACCAAAGAGATAAGAAAAGCAGCTCTATATTACTCAATGAGTACTTGTAAGTCTCCCTTCCGATGTTAAACTCAGGGCCAATTCTCAGATATCTGGAGTCTGAGGACCACTTGCGCATAGCTGAACATTAAAATGAAGCCCCGGGCCATCTCCTGGCAGGACAGTAGCAAGGGATACCAAAACAATCTGGGAGCAATGTGCAGGAGAAACTTGCAACTGAGGGTTACCTCATGTTATGAATAGCTCAAGGAAAATTTGGGGGCTGTGGAAGGAACAGCTAAGCAATGTGGCTGGGAGGAGGACTGGGGGTTTTATGCTGTTCTTGGCTTGAGGGTCACAAAGGTCTGTCGTAAGAAGCGAGCTGAGAACCTGCCAGATCACTCAAAGTAATGTAAGTGCATGAATGGGCTTTAGTCCACAAGTAAAAAGCACTAGGATGACAAAACTGGTACTGGTGAGATCCCTGAGAAATGAGCAGTCTGTCATCATCTTCACTAAGTGCTGTTTCCATAAACATCTCATAACAGGCTCCTTCTGAGCCTGTCTCTGCACTTTCTAGTTGCCAGTGTCTCCAAACAAGGAAGCCTGTGGACGCAGATCTCACTATTCTCATATGCACGGGACCAGCCAACTGATTAAATAAGGGCTTTGCTCAGACTTGTTTGTCAGAGATCTGCACACATTTTTCCAAGTGTACAACGCGCAGCCCTTCACACCGAGCAGTTCAGCGTGTCTCCTCTCACCCTCCTCCCCCACACCTCAGCCCTACATGAAAGCAAAAGCAACATTCGGAACTAAGCTCACTAAAAACGATTTGGTTCATTGCTACACTTCAAGCACATGTAAAAAAACCACGCAGCTGCCTTGTGAGAACAGCATAGCATGTCCCAGAGGTTAGTTTTAGTGTATTTACTCTTCCAGAGCACCACATCTCTTAGTAAACGGGCAACATATGATGCAGTTCTGGTCTCATCACAACATGTGTAACATCTGGGAGAGCTGCCACTTGTGAAGCCAACCAGTGCTCTGCTGACAGACAAAGTGAGCATTATACTGAAATGCCATTCCTCAGCTGTTTGCAGAATTAATTTCCCTGTAGAATTTACTAATTAGTTGGCTCTTTCCAGCCCATTCCCCACAGAGGAAGCAGAAAGGAAGCAAAAGGCTAGCACCTGCTCCTAAAGCTCTGACTGGGGAAAAAAAATAATTAAATTTAAGGATGACATATACAGTAAGTATTTAGGCACTAGAAAGCCTTCTATCCATGCAGCTGTGGGGATGAAGTAACTCTGTTTGAAAGCTTAATGGAGATTCTTCTGTGGGGAAGAATTTCCAGTGGCTCACATTCCAGACAGTTAACCACATTACCGAAGGGAAGAAAAAGGGATTTGTTCAAGCATTAAGAACTGCCTTTAAAAAAAAAAAAAGGAAAAAAAAGGAAAAAAAAAAAGAAAATTCACCCAATCTGTAGAAAAGACAGACAGAGGAATTCAGACCTGAGGATGATTCTACATGTAGCTCACTCAATCACTTATGGATTATTTTCAATCATTCGGTTTTCCTATGACTTCAAATTAAAAACTGTTATTATGTTGGAATGAAGTGCATACATATTATCTTAGAAGCAACAACTTAACACAACAGAATCTGTTCCTTACTGGAGTGAGTCACTGGAACAAAAGAAATAACATGGTTCTTCCCTTGAATTTACCTGCAGTCTGTCATTGTAAGGAAAAAAAACATGAGAGGTATTTAATGAAAAATAAAAACAAGAACAAAACAGTCTAATAAGGGCAGTTTGCATTCTCACTACACAGACAATTTGGCAAAAGAATTTTAAAATACTGAATATAAAGGAAGATGATGGTCTACTACGGTTAGAATGCATGAGGGAAAAAATCTTCCTTATGGAAATTAGGATAAACCGTAATCACTTCAGTAAACAGTTTTCACTGTATTTCCACAGAAGCCTTACAAAATGGTAGACCTTACAAAAAAAAATAAGGTTCTAGAATAAGATCACAGATATAATGTGCCTAAATTCATTTAGTGTGTGTTTTGATCAGCACAACGTGTGATTTAGGCCCAGAGATGAGCAAGAGTTATCCATTAATAAGGCAGATGGTGGTTTAATTGCACAGCACTGTCTAATTTTTGCGTCATTTCAAAGCTTCTTGAAAGTGGTTTTTTAATAGATTCAGCATACGTGTCTCAGTGTATGTATATATTTGGAGTAGTGGTGTGTGGAATTGAAATACTTTTTACCCAAAAATGTATTAATTTCATAGAATCAAGACACAGTGTTACATTTTTATAAACTCATTATTTTGCAGAAAAATTTTAGATAAACAAATGCAACAGGAAGTGTAGGTAGGAGGAAAGATTCTGTTAAAAGCAGAGTTAAAAAAACAGAGATAATGTTGCCTGCCTGGGCCAAATGCCCAGACCTTGTTCCCCACTCAAAGACAATTTGGAAAATTTAGCGAAATAACAAGTGGAGATGTAAGGCAGGGCTATTCCTGCTTTTCACTGGCAATGCTTGGTACTGTTCTCTGGTATTCTAGTAGTCTGTGGAAAATCTGTGTATGAATGAGTGGCGTTTACCCTCTTCATATGAGGTGGCAATGACATGTTAATTTCAAAATGTCTACAATTATTTCAAGTGGACTTCTCCCAAAAGCCTACATTGGAGAGGATAATTTCAAACTTCAGAAAACCAAAGTAAACAGCACTTATTTATACTCCTCGGAAGTGGTGCAGCTGAATTCATC
>JAWMRA010000130.1:5246313-5321560 GCA_035584735.1 Pseudotriccus pelzelni | reverse complement strand
TTCGAAAATCTCCTGTGATACTTTAGTCTGACCCAATAACTGCACCTGTTCTGTTTTTCTTTCTCTTCTTTTTTTTAGGGGGGATCAAGAATGGGGGAAAATTATTTCCCCTTCAATAGCACATGTCTGGCTTTTAAAGGATGCATAGAATGTTTTATTTCTTTACTGTCCAGGCATTTCAAATGAAATAATAATATGAAACCCCTCATCCCATTATTTCCCTCTTTGAAATTAAAAGTAAACAATGGATGGAGAGCATGTCCTTGGAAAAGCAAATGAATGATAGGTCACAGAGAAACATAATGTGAAAGAGTAAATCTATTTTCCACAAAAAATCATCTAAATGAATCCATTTTATAGGTTTCTCGTTATTTTTCACTTTGACAAAAATGGCAAAAACATTTCACTGAAATAATTTTATTTCTAACTTCAATGTAGACTTCCTATGAATATAAGCATATGTAACCTGCTACAGGCAGCTTGTCTCCAAGACCTCTGCCCTCAGTCATAGAATTGAGTTAAATTTAATTTACCTGTGACTCACTGAAACAGGCTTAACTTTTTCCCTTAACAGGCAAAGTGACAGTGAATAGCAATTTGAGTGTAAAAAAAAGACATATTGTTCTCAGATTATTACAGGTCATAATATTTGACTTCAGCTAAATCTGAAGTCAAGAAAACAAGCTAAGAAAACTTTGGTTTGTTTGAGGAAATAACCTCTGCTTATTCACCACACACTGAAATTTAAAAAAATTAAAACTAAATATAGTTACATCAGTGACCTTTAAAAGTATGTTGGGCGATTTTGTATTGGTTGTGTTCTGTTTTGCTTTTGATTAGTTTTGACTGGTTTATCTGTAAATCTAAAACACATGAAGAAACAAAGTCGGTAGAAGAGAAAAGAACAATTTTCTCTGGGAAGCCTCTAACCTGTTGTAGAGAAGAATTCTTCATTATGGTGCAGCTGACTCATCCCTTATTTCTCTCAGTTACCAAGAAAAGCAAAAAAAGGCAATTTCTGTGCCTTCACAAAAGTTTAGGAAAACATTGCACAAATGGCTGAAGAGGAACATTTGACTCAGGCCCCAGAATACTGATTCAGGAACCATCTTTTGCTAACTGCCACCATTGATCAGTGTTAGCTGGGTTTTAGGACAGCAAAATCTCACCTATCATAAAAGGGAAAGGCAGAAAATACTGCCTTGGCTGCGACTATGACAGGTACATCACAGCGGTGAGCAAGGGATGAGAATCCAAAGGTTTGATGGCAGCTGGGGACATCTTTCATATGCCTGGGGTTACAGTTCCCTCTCCTTCCCCCTTCAGCTGGCAGACACTCTCTGCCAGCTCCAGAAGCAGCCCATGGACACACAGCAAATCCTTCCCGCTCCCGTTCTTCCTTGCTCCCTCTTTGGTCAATCATCTGTTTTTCCATTCAGATGCCTCCTACTGTTTTCCTTGAACATCCAGGGTAATGTTAAACAAACAGCACATGGTCAGATCCCAAGTCCCTGTGCAGACTCACTGACCACCTCTGTTCTCAATGCCAGGCATGGCAGCCTCAGAGAGGCTCACAGGTTGCAACATGTGTATTAATATCACTTTGCTTTTTCATATCCTTATCTCTAACAACAAATCTGTGTAGCTCAGGATATGAACTGCAAATGAGAGATGAGGAACTGGTTACTGCTTATCGGGAATGATGGAATTTGAGATTTGGAGATGAAGGGGGTTTGTTAGTTGTGCTTTTTTTAATGAGAGGACTGGCTGATATTTATCAGTTGACCCCTGTTTCAGGTAATGGAACAGTTGGCAGGGAGCTGTTCACACTGATTAGAATGAGTTGGTATTCTGATTAACTTCTGATTTCCCTAGTATTATTTGTACAAGCTCTTTATTGCTCTGGATAATTCTCCCCTTCCTGGTTTAGGAAGTGGAACTGACATCCTCCTGGAGCACCGCTAACAGCTCCCCAGATTTTATTATGTGAGACGACATGATGGTCAAAGATTAACCCAACCTCTTACTATTTTTCAATATTAAAATTAGACCTCTGTGACATTTGCTTTGTTCTAACCAAGCTGGAGTAATGCATGACTTTATCATCTAAGAAAGATTTATGTTACTGAGACTGATCAGGATATTACTTTTACTCAATATTTCTGTGGCTAAGGCAACTGCTGTCTTCTTTCAGGCTTGAGTATTTGTGTAACCCGAGTGGCTTTCAATCCTTGCTTGTTCTGAGTGTCCCCAAAACTCTTCTGCCATGGCTGGAAGGAATTATGATATTTTTTCCTCCTCTCTCCACTGCTAAGCTTGTTGCCTGCAGGACATTTGGATTTCTTTCACAACCTGTTATTTGTCATCGTTCTGTCTCACCTCTCTGCCACAACAGATCCTTGAAGTAAGCATTCAGAGAAGCAGATTTTCAACCATTTTTCCAAAAGTTCCCTCATTACATCTACAATCCTGAGCTGAACAGACCTTGCAACTACAGGTGAGAGTCCAGGTAGAACAAGTAATGTCTTATCAAGTATGTTCATTAGGATTTCTACTACACCAGCAAACATATTTCCTTTTTCAACCTGGCTATCCAAACCTCATATTTCACATATCTGTAGAGAAGACCAGGTTTGTTTTCCATGAATGGGCCACATTATGGAGTTTTTATGTTATTCAATCTCCTACAGGCTTTTATCCAAACCAAGAAACTAAAATAAAACATGGCTTCCTTCCCTGAGATGGTTTCATTGCCCAGCTCTCCAACTTTCTCCCCTACCACAAACATGCAACACAATTGTGCAACAGCCGAGGAAGGAATGGTGAGATCAGAGCCGTGACTGCAGACATCCTGACATGGGGATCTGGCAGCTATTCAACACAAACACAATTAGAGGACTTACCCTTGCGTGAAGTATTTGCTTTCTTGATAGTCACCAGCCTTAACCTCTAGGAATGCTTACAAATCAGATAGCGTTCCTTGAGGAGGGCGAGCCTTTTCAAGCTCCTCTGTCTTCCTTTAGCCAACACAGATATAAAGAAGAAAGACATTCCACCATGTCATACAACTTCTCCAAGGGAAAGCCTTTAAAAGGAGAGAAGAGTTGTGGTCTCAAAATCCCTGCCAGGGATTCAAGAAAAGATCACATGGTGTTTACTCCTCTTCTTCTCTATTATTATCAGCAGGAAAAAGTAACACCACAAGAGACAAACTTTGAAATTCACACCAAACATCAAAGTAGGGGGCTTCTTGAGTCCTGCTCCTTGGCTTTGCATTGCAGTAGGTTTCTCTGGCAGTGGTGATACCACAAAATGATGGCAGGGCTTTGCATGTCTTAGTAGACTCATATGTGTGTATCTGCATAGATCTTTGTAAGCTAGATACAAAAAAGGTTCATGATTTTAGAAAATGCAACACAGAGTATATGGGTGTTATATAACTTAAGAATTCTAAATTGTGATAACACAAGTATTTCAGTAGATTAATTCCAATCAGTGTAAATCCTGGGCTTTTCACAGAGTAACTTAACCTTAAAAATGACAATAACAGCGGAACTTTAATAAACTATCTGCTAGCAAATAGGTCAAGTGCCAGTCTGGCACAGCAGTTACAAAGTCTTGTTCTGAAATGCCCAAGGATTTAATTTATTCTCATCTCAAGCTGCATTGGTGACATGAGAGAACTGGACCAAAGAAGGACGCATCGGTGTAACCTCAGGAATGCAATGCAGCAGAACTGAGGGGAAGGCTACTTGGTGGGATTTCCAGACGATGCAATGAGACATGGCACGACTACCACAGATACTGCAAGTTAGAGACACTTAACTGGTGTAACATAAAACAAAATAACAATAAAAGAAAGTGGTAAAGATACCTCCAACTCAGAAATACTGAAATGAGCTGAGAAGTGCTGCACTGTGTGACCTCCCTGAGTAAACCCACCACCTCACTGCATGAGCATTTATCCACCACCAGCTTTGAAATTGCACCCCTGAGCTGCAGCCTGGCAGCTGTAGGAGGAACAGTTGTGCAGGGTTGTGCCTTCCCAAGTGACCAGATGCACTTTTCCATTGTTAGCAGCTTTCACAAATATCAACAATCTGAAAAACAGTAGAGAATGCCAAAATATCAGATATCTGAATCCAGTCAGAATGAGACACTCCCAAAAATATTTCTAACACTATGAAATTCACACACACACCTCCCCAAGTATCCAGGGAACATTTTTGCATGGGACCAGAAGAAAAACAACAATAATGCCCCAGACAGATATCAGTGGTCACAGAGTTCCAAGTAAAGGAGCTGACTGATGTTATTAGGGTGCACGCAAAACAAGCAGGCCATACTCAAGGGACAATCTGGTACTAAACTACTGGTAGTAAAGCAGTTGCATCAAGCAAGAAAATACTGCAAATAAAACATATTTCTGGGTTAGGTCTGTTGACATCTGCAGACCCACCCAAGCCAGGCATTCTTCCCAAAATAAAAAATTGGCAACCAACTATGAATGCTTTCTGGTTTTGACTTTTTGTAACTCCACTAAAGAAGCACAATATAAATCTGCAATCCTGCATCTGGACAATAATTGAAATACATCGAGAAATGCTTGCAGTCGTTCCTGACGGAAAAAGAAAAAAAGAAAAAAAAAAAAAAAGAAAAAAAAGGAACAAAAAAATAACGATATTTCAAAATCTAACAGTGCTTATAAACAAGGATGTTACTTTCCCCTTTCTTATCCAGAACCACCCCTAATTGAAAGGATCAGTATCTAAAGCAACTGGTGCTGCCCTGCACATGAATCCCCTTTGCACCTCTTCTTTCTTATTTCTTCAGTGGTTGTATTAACATTAGTGACTTATCTAAGTATTAGAATGCTTGGCTGCTTGGAAGCTTATCAACAGCAAATTTTATGGGCTGTTCAGTGATGGAAACAGGAGGAGTTGGAGCTCTCCCCCCCCAGCTACCTCGATATGGAAGTCTTCAAGAAGCCATGGAATGTGCTCTCTGGTATTTTTGGTATCTTTAAAGTGTCAAGAGTGCAGAATTTCTCTTGTCGGTTGTCACAGTGTGACTCACAATTAGAGCCATCTGCTCTGCATTCACCTCCCCAGGGGCACCGCTCGTTTTTCACCAGCTTCCTGTTGTTGACAGCACAGTTCCTCCCTGTATCACTCTCCACCAGCACCCATACTCCTCACAGACGTTGCAACAGGCTTAAGCAGATTTCCCTTGGGAAAGACTTTACCCTCGTTTTGCTAGTGATTGGGAAAAATATAGACTGTTGAGAAAGCTCTGAAGGCAGAGGCTGGGTTTCTAAAGGAACTGAACAAATTCCATTCTTTTTTCTTTTTTTTTTTTTTCAGGAGGACTCCATTGTTTTTATACTGCTTTCAAAAACTCAAGGTTTCTCTACAACCAATTTTTATTTCAAGCAGGACACAAGCTTGAAAAATGAAACATTATTTTTGCTGAGTCCTTTTCAATAGCTGATGGAAATGGGTGACTAATACTATCTAAATATTATTCAAATAATTTTTCAAATACTAAAAATTTCCAATAACTACTTCTCAGATGGTGAACGTGCCACCTTCCCCTCCCACTCCACCCAATTAAAAAAATCAGCTCTGCTACAGATTTTCCACACCAAATACGTAATCTGACTGGGACTAACTACCCCAAACACAGATCCGTGCTTGTGAGGGGTCTGTGCCTGGGTTAATGTCTGGACCATGTTGAAATACCACCTAGGCTGAGTACGGCTGCCTGAAGCACAGCTGTATCGTATGATCTTTTGCCCCTGTGGGCTGTAAGTTTCATTTCTCGGGCTCTGGTCAGTAGTAATAGATTTGAGAATCTTGAAACCCAGTTTTCTTGAAATGATCTCCAGTCCTGCAGGAGCATAAGATATTATATATCGTCATTTAGTGTAGCCATTCTGTTAGGCCTGGGCTTGGTCAGGTGCTTCTCTGTTGTGTCCCCTGCACAAGGAATAGCCTAATAAAAAATTCAAATATTCAACATAATATAAAATGCTTCTCCTACAATGGGCCACAAGTTTTATGCAAGTAACACCTTTTCCTGAGCCTTTAGAGAAGCTCCTGGGCCCTGTTTCTGAGCTGACACTAGTGATAACGGCTAGAGTCTGTCATGCTCAGACAGTCCAAATAAAATCATAAATCATCTTATTTTTTACCACATCCTACCAATAAAGATTAGTTGCATAACTTTATTGTGATTTGCTGGGATCTTTCCAGAATGAGTGGTTGGCTTCTCCCAGGAACAGACTCTCTCTTATATATTCACACCCCTCCAAATACAAGTTTAGCAGACTTCAGATCATGATGCATCTGCACTCACTCAGTCACATCACGTCAATACGATGCACAGAAGCCTTTCATTTGCCTTCTAAATCAGGATAGCATAACAGCTGAAATATTTCTCACTGACCCTGGTCTTCAACACAAAACTGAACTTCCCTTTGCTATTTCAACATTCACTTCACCAGGATTATATTAAAGGTCAACACAATTTGGGCCCTGGATTCAGGCTGCTTAAATTATTCAAAAAAATATGAACCAATGCCAGTTAAATCAAGAAAATATGTTCTAAAGAAAGATAAAACACATCCTCTGTTTAAAAACACATTTCCAAAAGGCAGCTCTAAACTCATCTCATAAAACTGTTATGAAATCCCCAGTTCCTCCAAACATGAGGAGAACTCTCTGCAAACTAAAATATTCTCTCATATTTGTTGGGTAATCTAGTAAACCCAGATGGGGAAAAATTGGAAAGAGAAAAATGGATTCTTTCAGTGCTGCTTCAGATTGCTCATCTATTATACAACTCAGGCACGTATCTGTATGGAAGGTTTTCAATGCTCCACAGCTGAATTCTCACTCAAAACTTGCATTTG
Source organism: Pseudotriccus pelzelni (assembly GCA_035584735.1). Taxonomy (NCBI): domain Eukaryota; kingdom Metazoa; phylum Chordata; class Aves; order Passeriformes; family Tyrannidae; genus Pseudotriccus; species Pseudotriccus pelzelni. Next base: position 5,314,647 of record JAWMRA010000130.1, on the reverse strand, counting down.
CTGAAGGCATGAAAACCCGGATTCATAATAATCTCTGTTTGCAGGATCAACTGTGGAGCTGCCACTAAAATGCCTTAAAATACATTTGCCACTCAATAATTATTGTTCTAGTACACTGTAGCAAATTATTTTTACAGATTACAAACCCACTGAATTGGCCACTTAATAAACACAGTCTTCTTGGGCAGAAGGACTTTTTATGATACCTGTTGTTCTAAGTATTAATGCAAGTCAAGGTTGGGTATTTTCCATTTATGAGGTTAGTAGAATTGGATATGACAACCTGCTCCTCAAACTTCATTCCTCTTATCTGTATTTCTGTTTACTGCTCATTATACCTGTAGAGTCAGTCCATTTGCGGTAATAGTGTCCGAGCACTTTAATTATGGAACCATAAGTGAAGCCACAGAGTTAAACTGCTTAATCTTAGCAAATAAAGTTATGTTTGCACCCAAGGTCACACCTGCCAGAACTTGCATGTTTTATAAGGAACATCCAGTCGTAAAGACCAAGATGTACTTTGAAATTTAATGGAAATGCACTCAGCTAATAGTGCTTTGCAAAAGAGCAAACTGGTAATAAGGTGGACTAAAAAAGCAAAAGTATACTGAAGGACAATATCGTTCTTTTCAAGTAGAAACTGTTAAGTGTAGAAAAATCATGGTGACTGAGGGAATCTGGTTTTGCACTGAAAACCTCAAGCATTACATCACAGATAGACCCGAGGCCTTGCATTTTAATAATTAATTTCATAAAAGATCCCAAGAGCAATAGAAAGATCATGAGAGCTATTCCAATCCGTGGGCAGTTGAGCAGGAGAATGCCTCGATGCCCTTTAGCCTTTGAGTGTGTAGCAGGACAGGGAAGTTTGGTGCTAAACGACAAATTGAGTTAGAAATATTTGAGTCATAAACCATAGTAAATCTTTTAGCACTTGGAACACCGTGTGACACTCCAAACTGAGAGCAAATGAAGTGTTAGCCTGTGCATGTTTAAAATGCATGGAGGCTGTGTTTACTGGATTATCCATTTCTTAACTATGTCTCCTTTAGGAGCCTTCACAAGCTGACATCCAAACACTTCCCACCAAAAGAAACCATTCATGAAAAACTCCTCTATCATGGTGTAAGAAAAAAAACAATATATATCTCTCTGAAAGCAAAATTACGTAGGTTGCAAAGTCAAGGACAGCTGAATTAGGAAGTGGCAGATTTATGTGTGCCTGTATAACCTCTACTTGGCCCTCTTGTAGGTCCTGTGCCCCCAGTGAGACAGAGGTCCTTTGGAAAAAATAGTATGTGATTATGCAATTAAAGACTATATCTTAACACAAAGGGTATCTGAATTAAGGTTCTGCTGGCAGCTGTGAGTAATACATTTCCTTACATTTGAATTCTGGACTTTGCAACCTTAGCACAGGATTTCTGTCAGGTGACACCTTCAGATGGCTTTTATATATAGGTGGGAATTAACTCTAGCCTGATTACTGAGCCTTTGTTGCCCCAGCACAGCTTTCCATTTACCTGAGCTGAAAAAAAGAAGAAAATCAGGAGTCATCTGTAGAAGGATGCTCTTCACTATAGCCCTGGAGTAGAGTCAAGAGAAACTTCATATAAAATTGGTTCTTCTTCCTTTGTTTACTGGCCAATGATATGGTCAGTATCAAAATGACCACACTGAAACAAAAATTATTCCATCCCAGATCTGAATTTACCATGTGCATTTTGCTGCTTTTGTAAATTACTCCAGTTATCAGTCCTAAAACTAGATTCAGAGCAACATGAACTGTTTCTTCCTAACTAGTCTTAAAAGGCTGCTCAGAATTCCTAAGGAAGATTCACATTGACAGGAACCTTATGTATTCCTACCAAAAGCCTTCTGATCAGCAGGACTGTACACCTCTAGGAAGGGGAAGGTCTGAGGGAATTGCTACCACCCAACCACCAGTTCTTCATGCCAAGTCCCTCAGGGCCTGTCCTGTTCTGACATGACCCTTTCACAAGAGGGGAGAGCAAACTTTTTGCTTCTCTGCTAAAAGTATACAGCAGAATCCAGCATAAACTTTGAGCTGAATTGAATTCAATGGTGTCCTTGTTATTTTAATCTCTCCTTTCTTTGCTTTATGGATTTAGTCAGGGAATTCAAATATTGAAAAAGTGCAATGCAAGCCGAGACTGTAAAAGTGCCAAGTTGATTAATGAAGTTACTATAAAATTTGCCACACTTTGTAAGTATATGATGGTATAAAGTCATCGCCTACAGAATAATAGAAAATGTCATATATTTCTGAGTCATCTTAGTTGCAGAGAGCCATGACTTTTCTTTACCTGACTTTTACACGTATAGAACCTTAGATCTTCTTCTGTATATATGGCATTTTTGGTTTAAAAGTTAGCTCAAAACCTGTGTATTCTGTGAGTCATATGAACAAAAAAATTTTTTTTGTTCTCCAAAACACTGTGGCAAACAGTACAGGTGCAATCAGGACACTGTTGTCTTGACAACATCATGCAAGAAATGAAAGAAGGATTTCTAATTCATGAAAGAAAACTGCAGTACTATTCTTTTACCTCAGAATATTCCACTCAGGAATCCCAAAACTGTTGCTCAAAATGGATGAGCCGAAAAGCTATCAAGGTGAACAAGATATCACTTAAAAACTGCAGTGTTAAATCCAGAGTTCCCTTCTTCAAAAAAACAATATCAAGCAATGCTACGTCAGGACAAACCACTAAAGCTTGCAGAAGCTGGGCTGGATGTTTGGAGGTTAGCTCTCCTACAGAACACTGTATTCATTTTTATGGATAATTATCACTGTGGAAAATGTGGATCCTTGGGTCTGTCCCCTTTACCCAGGGTGCCAGTCAACTTTTCTGATGAGTTTCAACAGGCCTCACTTTTGTCCATATCCTCTCGTGTTGCTAAAACAGAGAAGAGATTTAAGGAAAGTCCAGAACAGCAGATCCAGTGTCAGCACTGCTACCGAACTGCTCCCTACAGGACAGAAAAATGTCCTCTCCATAAGGAACAGATGGAAGAAAAGTGCTGAGGATTGCATCTCTTAAGAGGCTGTCACAAAGTATCCCACACTGCTTGGTGTGGGCAGGAAGCTCGGGAAGCCTTTGGGCCCAGATGTAGAATTTACGAAGAGCTCAAGGACCATCTCTGGGTGCAAAGTGGAAGGTAGCAAAGAGGTATCAAGCACAGAACCAGCTGAGAAGCCATTTAGCTGTGTAAGTGTGATGCTGCACCACTGTGAGCAGACCTGATGAAAAAGAAACTGGCTGCCACCCAAAGAGCAAGAACTTTGCTCCACTAGGGAACAGCTTGGGAAAAGGTAGAGCCATCAGCTCCAGGGTGTGCATCATGCCCAGCAGGCAGCTCGATGCAGAAGTCCTCAACTTCAGGAATGCCTTCACTTCAAAAGACCTCACTTGATTGCAAGGATACACACTGGCAACAGCGAGCTCCTTTGAGGCACCTTTCCCCTTCTAGCTGTATTTACCTAAGAAATTTCATGTACAGAAAAGAATGAGTGAAAGGAAAATAGTCAGATACATGACAGGAATGGTCTTTATTGTCATTTCTTTTTCAGCCAGTGCTTTGTTTTCTTTTAGTCAAAGTCTGACAGTCATAAAAAGCTACTGCAATTGCAGCCCACTGAGAACCAAACCACAGTCCTCCCTGCAATGTCGAGGGTAGGAATCATTACGTTGTTACTGTGCCACTTGGAATTCACGCAATGCATCCGCTTAGTCTATTAAATTAAAGCATTTCCTGTAGCAATTGAGGAAGGATAAAGAAAATAGGTGCTATTATAAAAGCATTGTCCAATTGGTCTTTTGCTCTGCAAGCCATTAGAATGTGGTAGCTTATAGCTTTGAATTGCAGGATCTCTTATCTCCCATTACCAACATGACATAAATGTGAAGGGCTGGAACCAGCAGCACTGCTGTACATAAGCAAGTAAATGTGACAAGGATCTGTCTCCAGTGTTTCCCACTCTGTTTCAGCTTCCACATTGCAGGTTCCTATCTTTCTGGTTAGTCACCCTGTTTTTCAGCCACTGCTCTTCCTGTGGGACCCTCCTGGGTGTCTGCTTCTCTCTGCATTTGATAAGGAGATTATTTGGAATGGAAGCAGACAAGCACAGGTGGTGGGACCACCTGCTACAATCTCTTCAGTGCTTTTGGACAGTATAATAGTGCTTGGATTTAATCTTCATATTTCCTTTCTCTTTTTTTTCTCTTTCTTCCTTTCTTTTTTTTTTTTAAACCAAAGATAATTTTCAATTCATTTATTCAGGAATCTGAAAGGAATTATGATCAAAGATACAATTCCCTTGGTCCTGAAAAAGCAATTTGCTAGAATATCATTCCCAGGAAAACAAGCTCATCCTTTGCACTATTTCAAAAGCTCTGGCAGGCCCTAAAAAAGTGCAAACCAAAAGCCCTTGGTGCATCCCCAATCTCTCTTTCACTGTCTAACAGTTTCATGTGCCTTATTGCCTGTTTCTGCCAGTTCCCAAATTTTATGTGGCCGTGCACAGCCATAACAGAGTATACCACTCCCTCATTTGGCTACAGTCAGGCATAGTCTCAGCCTCAAAGGGCATCTGCAATATGATTTATTATGGCAGAAGGTTTCTTCTGAGTGTAAAAGAGAAAGCTCAGTTTGGTCAGGTTCTTGTTTGCACAAATAATAAAAGAAACCCAGTGTTGATTCTAAAGAAGCCATATTTTCAGTGAACTTGCTATTTTGAGACTGAGGCAGATATCGTCAGTTTAGCCCAAGAGGGAAGAAGAAATCCATTAAATGGATGGAAATCTGTGGAAGACAGATGAACAACAAATTTAAATGGTGCCTCATACAGTTGGAGTCCAAATTAGAATCAGCAAGAAAGACCTGAATCCCCAAAAGTGCACTGACAAGGAATATCTAAGAGACAAATAGGTTTGAGAGATATACTACAGTTTGCAGCCAGCGGAAAGATATAATTTCTCAGCTTATTTCATATTCAGCCTTAGTAATCACAGAAACACTTTTTCTATTTCTGGCGAAAAAACTTATACTAGGTTTTAACAAATCTCTGGAAAATTTTTCTTAAATATACCTAAACAACATGCTTAAGGTAAGATTGGGGTTTCATTTTCTTTCATATTATGGCCACTGTAGGAAACAAGAACAAACTCTGAGGTCACTTTATGGCATGTATCTCTAGGAGCACAACTAGAAGCATCAAATGCAAAACAAGCCTCTCATGTGCACTTGTCCTAAGTGCTCTTTGGGGCTCAGCACTTAACAAAAAAGAACAGTTTTATAAAGTCACTTGAGAAACTGGAGATGAAGGGTTTATTCCTGAGCTGATATGCAATGTTAGGCAATTCGGTTTTCATCTCAGGCCTGCAGAAACTAGGGCTAATTTTATTTCCTTCTATCAGCTTTAAAAGAAAAATGCCTAGTCACATCATTATTCATTCCTGAGTGCTGCTTCATTTGCATTTAGGTATGATTTCCCTCTGCTTTTGGAGGTAATATTTTGTAACATCGTTAGTCAGATGCAGTCACTGTTTCATTTGCGTTGTGCATGTCATCTTTCACTGGGATCCCATAATTTTCCCCTGGAATTTGCTCAACCCTTAGCTCTTAAGATGACAGAAAATTGGACTCAGCAAGCCAACAGCGACAGACCTAATTGAAAGCACTTACATCTTTAGAGTACAGCAATGATGCAAAGATTTGCCTGTGGTTATGAAGGGAATGTGAGCGGACTGTTTCACAAAGAAACACTGTGTATGCCATTCTCCTCAAGAGTCTGTCTTTTGTGCCTTCAGTACCTACAGGAGTGATCAGGAATGCACAGAGTTTGCATTCCTGCAGATACATTATCTGAAAGTGTGGTCCTTTGTTTGCTTTCCTTCTGTTTTTTTCTGTTAGCCCTTCATTGTAAGAGAGACCTGTTTATACATTCCATTTTTCGTGGTCTTCTTGGCACCTTGCAGTCAAACACTACTCCAGACTGATCCCTTGGTTTACAATGCACTGGGGGTACAGTCTATGTAAATTTTAGGAACAGACAAAAGGGTGTACTCGCCATCTGATGATTTCATTTCTAGCTTTCCAGCACCTTTTGTTATTTCAGGGTATTTTTTCCTGGCGGGAACAGACACATTCAGCTGTTGTTTTCATGCTGAAAGCCTGTGTGGAAACACTTCCCTGCTTTTTTTTTTTTCCAGACATGTCTTTCAGCATGTTTCCAAAGGCTTGGAATCAGCACATTGTGTTGTGGCATGTGCATACTTGACATTGCTTTGTTCTCTAACTTCCTTTCGGTTGCAATCTTTAGGAAGTTATCTTACAATTAGCAAGGAATTTTGAGTCAGTGTTATTGCAGACCCAGCATATTGTCCTCTACCATCTGCAAAGAAGAAAGCATGGAGGAGCAGGAGGGAAGAAAGTCATTTTAGTATTTTTAACTGGATGAACCACGTGGGTTTCTAGCTTTAGTTCACTGCATAGAGAGTGACTGCAGCTTCAAATGCAGCCAGAAAAAAAATGTATTACACACTACAAACATCCATTTGATAGATCCTTTTTCTGTGTGTTTTGCTCTTGTTCAGTGATTCTCTTATCAAATAGCAAAAATGAAAGGGTATCTTTTTCCTTAAAAGTTTATATGCAATTCATTTTTTTTTTCTTTTTTAATTTGCACCTTCATGTAAAGAAAACCTGTTCATGTGTCCTGGAAATGAAGATGATAAAAATAAACAAACAAAAACCCCAGTGGCAAATATGCTTATGTGGCATATACGTTCATGGCTGAAAAGCACAATTTTTTATGGTGTTCTTTTTCTTCTTGTAGTTTAGACCATCAGCCTCCTGCAGCACAGACAAACAGACAATTGCTTTTGAACTGCTTCCCTGTAGGGACATCATAGCTCTAGAAAGAGAGAGATGGCAGCACTTTTGGGCATGAGGGGAGACCTTGAGAGCTGTCCCAGAAAAACTTCCAAGGGAAGGTCCAGTCAGATACCCTCTAGCAACACTAAAACTACCACTGTATTAGAAGCTGTGCCAGGAAGAAAGCAACCATAGGTGTGATGTAACAGAGACCTTTTCAACTGGCCACAATCTCTCAGCTCCTTATTTCTAATCCAAACCTTGTTATGCCTCGAAGAATTGCCCTGATGCCCAAAGAATTTGTGGTCTTTAAACCTCACTGGCTGCCAAAATTATACTGAATGCCTGAATCTAGAAAGGAGTGAGGGACCTACCATGTGGTCAGCTGCTCACACTTCAGCAAGACACCTTGTAGACCATAGGCATGTATGCTAGACCTTACTCTGTAGATAAACACTCAGCTTTTACATGTTTTGGCATTATTATATAATATATATAAGATCTATAATAGCACTGTCCAGACAAATTTTTATCCACTATGGGGCAGGTGGGGAAAGCATCTCCCTAGTTAGTATTTTGAATAACTTTTTCTTTACGTGCCATAAAATACACATTATAATACTTGGAACAAAGATTTTGGTGTCAGGATGTTCCTGCTGAAATGGTGAATTTTTTCTCTTTTGTCCTTGGAGTCAGTAAAAGTATAATAAAACATCTGTTTCAGACTTCAAGAACAGGCCTGAGGAAGGAGAGGTTTTTACAGATACCAGCAGGATCTCAAAGCATCAGTAAGAAGTCTTTGGTTTTCACTGTGCTAAGACATTTCTGCATCAGCTCTAAAAGACACTGCTTGAGTACGTCTCCTCAGTGTAGCAGAGCATAATACAGTGAGACCCAAATAAACAGCAGCTAAACTAACTGCAAGACTGGAGTGTGTCAGTGCAGAGCTCTGCTTGAGTTGTGAGACCAGCTCTACAATTTCCAGACAGCCCTGCATAGACAATCCAGGATTTCTCAGAGACAGATCAGATTTCTGAGCACCGCAGTCCTTGGCACTGAATAGACATGCTGGGTCCATCACAGGAAGTCCGGAATATTGAGCAATTACCCAGCCACTGAGCAAGACAGAACTATTTAGATCCCAAATGGTAAAGTGTTGCTTAATTTTTTTCATTATGAGCTCTCACGCTGAAATCTGTATTTCAGATCACTGCATAAGAGGGAGAGCATATCTGAGGGTCTGTGCAAGACTGAGAGCTTGCAACATAACTAGGAACAAAGTCTAAAAATATATATTTGCCAATAATACAGCAATAATAATTCATATAACTATAGCAGGAAGAAAGAAGATCGTGCTGTAAATTCTAACATAAGAAAATCAGTAATAAGCAGAAGTCTAATCCTTGAGAATAAAAAGGCTTTTTAATGTTGGAAGCTTAGGGTTTCACTTGTTTATGGCATAAACTCCCCACCAATTCTATTTACTAACTCCATAATCTAAGGATTACCATGTACAGAGCATAAAACCAACAAGAGCAAAGAGACAACTGTCTCTCCCTTGCAAATTTGTTTTCACTCATTCACTAAATGCTTTTGCTTACTGCTACTTTCCTCCAATATAAATGTCACCGTGGGTGCTCACTCATGACAGCTGCACAGTATAATGTCCCATCCCGCCTTAGGTGGAACACAACAGATAATTCCTTATATATTAAATAATTATTTCTGTAACATATTTTCCACACGTAGACATCCAAATTGATATGCTAGCACAGTAAATAACTGTACATAGGCACAGACAGACTCAGGATATTCCTCTAAAAACTGCTTGGTTTATTTATTTATTCATTTTTAACAGAACACATCAAAACAATCTATCATTTTTCGGCACCACCGTCATTTATTAGTGTTATCTAAGTTGTACTACTTTCCTTGTCACATCATAAGTTAACCTTTCCTAATCACCACCCTGGACATTTACCAGGCTTTCCCTGGGGAAGTGTTTAACTAGAGGCATGATTTTCCTGTTAGTATGTACACCAGGGCTCTGAAAGCTCATGTGGATTCTACTCAGGGACTGTAAATAAATTCATATCAGTCTGGTGCTAGGGAACTTAATGGATATATGCCTACTTTAAATGATCTCCATAGTCTGTAGCATGGTAAGATGCTCAAAGAATCCCATTTTTTGCTCTACTTCCTACGTTTTGGAAGCATGATAGAAGTAGTTCAGCGTTTCTCCTCTCTCAAACACCCACCATTTTTCTTTCCCTAGATACCCTTAGCCTTGGCAAAGCACCGTGGCCTGCACACACATGGTGTGGAGAACTGGGCACTAGTGCTGTGCGATCCCTTCTTCAAATCCGTGCTGGATTTAAGTGAGGTTCTCAAGCATCCCACAGTGTGTGTGTTTCCCTATCGGTGCTTTCCTGTGACCCTCATGGGAACCCTTTTCTGCCACTGGCCATGCAACGGGTTCAGGAGTGTGAGGAATTCTGCTGGGGCCTCCTGAATATGCAGCCAACTGCTTAGTCCCAGCCACGGGAAGCAACCAAATGGCAGAGAACCAGGGAAAAGAAAAACTCCTTCTGAAAGTACTGTGAGGAAGCACTTAAGCTACAGACACATTACTCATGATAGACCATTATGGTTCAGTCCAAAAAGCTCAAACAAGACCTTGAAGACCAAATGAATTGGTTCAAAAAACCAACCAAACAACGGAACAGTAATCCCTGGTTTTCACTAGCAGAGATATAGACCAAGTTAAGAGCTGACAATTCAACATCTACTCTCTTGAGGAATATTTTTCAGCCTTAACAAGGTAAGCTGTTGCCAATACATCTAAGCCCAAAAGTTTCTTAGACTAGGAGGGGAATCCAGCAAGAGACCAGCTGTGCTGAATTAGAGCACTCCACTTAAAACATCCCATCAATCACAGAGCAGGAGAGTGCTGACGTTATGTGTATGAAATGTAAGAGTGCTATTACTCACCTGCAATTAAAAAGAATAGTTTGATTTGGTTTCTTGCCGAGAGTTATGTGAATATTTTCCCTTTTGCCAGCTTATGAATTTTGCCAGCTTCCATAATCTGAAGGTAACATTCCAGGTCCTGACTAAATCGTGAACAATGACACGATACAAGTCAGGTAATTTTGGAGGGGAAATTATTCTTTTTCTGAAACCAAAATTATAAACCTTCATTTTGTTCAACCACATTCTCTGCAACCGTCTGGCTTGCAATGTCATGAAAATGCAATTTTAATTGGCACACTTTTTGGCACAGTTTGACAAGAGTCCAAGATCTGCATGGAGACTCAATTATTCTATCCTCCCTGGATTTGGACCCTCAAGGCATGGATTAAGATGAGACACTAATGGGGCAGCATGCAAAAGCTTGTATTACTGACATAGATCTCCTTCATGGATAAAAAGAAATAGGAACTTTCAAACATACAACTCTAAGTGAGAACAGAGCTGCAGATAGGGAAAAGAGTCAGACAAGGATCTGAGCAAAGACTGGTAATGTAATGAAAGCATCGGAGCCATCTAGAGGGGATTTTGACTGGATTGCATCTTCCAATATTAGGAACAAGAAGTCCACAAGTCTCTGAGCGCAGGTTTATGCCATCTTTGGCAAAGTGAATCATTTCACATGCATTAAATGCATGTATGCAGTTAGAAAAAGCAAAACAGCAGAAGACAAGCAAGGGCAAGTAAAGACAGTTATTCTGAAGAGAGAAACTCTTTGGGTAAATGCCTTTGGGTCTTTCTTCTCAACCTTCTCCCCTCCCAAGTTCAAATCTACAATTTTCTTCATATTTTTTTAGTTGATATTGGGCATGCCTCATACCATATTATTGTACTGTTCATGGGGGTAAGCTCACATAGAAACTGTGGGGTATTAAAAGTAGTTCTTCTCACTCCCAGAAACATTTGCTTGAGGACTTATCTCCCACAAAATTAAAAAAGGAAAAAATGAATACTCACATCAGTAGAAAACAATTAATGAGAGGAATATCTATGCAGCCATCTTAAAGGTATTTTTTGATTCAGGTAATGGGAACAACAAAGTTAGTTAACCAGGGCTGGGTGTAAACTTCAGCTGCATCTTGATGCCTTATTAGACAGGTATCCAGGCATCCATATGCCCATCCCTTCCATTTGGTTTCTGAAGGAAAGAAATCAAATTTGTGAACCTAAAGGGATCTATAACCTCCTTCAGTGAGCTTCCTGTTTGCACTCTTGTGCTTCGGGAGATCCCACACAGAACTTACCTAACATAGGCAAATAGAGCCAAGAAACATAAACTATGAGATGCAAAACCCAGCCTTTTTGATTTCCAGAAGAAGAAAAATAACCACACTATACCATGCTCATCTGTCAAAACTATCTCAGAAAAGAAGGCAGGCTGTGTCCCTTGAGCTTTTTAGCTCTGCTTCCCCTTCAGCAACTCATGGCTGACTTCTCATGCAGAGCAATTGCCTCAAGGCCTCATTTCTGTAGAGTTTTCCCCATGTTATAATGCAGGGCAAGGTTATTGACCATGCTAGAGGGAAGTGTGTGTAAACACGGGCTCCTTTTACTACATCACTCACTCTTCCCCAATGAATTCTCAGAGACTTTCAGTCCTAATTACAAGGAACAGTTTAAATGTTTCACCCAGAGAGTTGATATTACAAAGCAACAACTAATCAAGGTCTTAAGAAACACGAGTACTTTGTCATGCAAATCTTTCTATAGCAGTTCCCTTCCATGTGGCTTTTTGCTACTTCCCAAACTTCTTGAGGATGTTTGAGAGCTTAGATAACACAAAGTAACCTGTCTTCTTGTAGTAGAGAGGCAGAATGATTTGAAACCAGCTTATCTAAGGTCATATCCTGCCATTGATTTTTTTTTCACTGCTCCCTATTGATTTCAGAGGTGAGTTCCACATACAGATCAATACCAGGATATGGTCTTTATTTATTAGTGTACTTCTGGTCATTTCACTCTACCCTAATGCCTCAAAACACATGGAGTTAATTACAGCATTCAACGTTACATCGGCCTTGTTGTCTTTAGAGGAGAGTTAAGCCTTCATTTGGTCAACAGAATAATTTGGAAGGATTGTTTGGTGACTTCTGCCACTGATCCAGAAATAGATCCCATAACACATTCTTCAGAGCAGGCTGAAGCAGAGAAGTAGAGACACGTGGATAAGCATATCCTTTAACTACCCAGCAGCTGCACATTAGCAGCAGCACTAAATTCCCAGCAGAAGTTTCAGACAGTGTTTTGACAATGAGAAATTCTCTACATTGAGTCAGTGGTCTGATTCTCCTGACCTAGTCTAATGTTTTAAAAGACTTCATGTACTAAAGAAATATACGTTGGGCACTTGGATTGAAGTTTCCCTATAATAAATCTCTGAACTTCATCAATATCTCTTACTTATCGGGTCAGGAATACAAGAACTGGAGTTTTCAAGAAGTTCATTAAACATGCATTTTTTTACTTCGTGGGGCTTGGAAGAAGAAAAAGCTGAGGCTGACCTGGAAAAAGTCTGTATGTTTTCACAAACTAACTGCCAAGAACATGAGTAAATTACAACAATGTTTTTGTCAATGGCTCTGGCTGGGGGGTAAATCTTGGCCCCCGTGTTGCAGTTGGGCCCTACAGCTTTACTAGCTGTCAGCAGTTTGTAGGTCCCAGGTTTGATACAGATCTTAAACTGTACAATATCTGAAAGGTAAAGTATCTTTAAAGAGATATTGTCTATTCATTTCATCCTCTTACTACATAACTTTCTTCACAGATGCAGGAGTAGGAAAGAATAAGCCATGGGATTTGCTTTTCAAGTACTGTCTATATCTAGGTATGTTTGATTTAACTGAAAAGAGCAAAGGAACAAATGAGCAAGGAAAAGAAGGTACAGAGTGAAAACAGAACTTCAGCATTTGCTCAACTGCCTTGGAGCTTAAGGAAAATGTCAGTGCTCTATTGACTTTACTTCTCTTGTACTCATTTACATCACTGGAGGGTCTGGCCTGTGTTTTAAGAAAATACTGCTCCTTTTCAATTGTTAAATAGTGACAAAGTCCAGGTGACCGTAGCACAAAGCCTGAGTGGTTTATGTCAAGCCTGGAGACAGTGACTCATGGAGTCACAGATGATCAGTTGATAAATGTCCCTGGTATCAGAAACTTGGCCATTAACATGAGTGATGTGAGAACTAAGAGGTTAAGTAAAAGCTACCTCCATAATGAGTGTGTGATACAGAAAAGCAATGTTATGACCCAGGCTTGGAGTTTGGGGTTTTTTTCTCATTTCCCCTTAAGGTAGATTTGGTTTTGTAATTTTGCTCGCAATTAGATGCTTTGTAAGGTTGTAGAGTTTTTATAATACATACATTTTTCATGGGTGGAAAAAGTCTACAAGAAACGTTAGAAAGAGGTTCAGATGTACCAGGGGGTCCACTGCAATTTTTTTTGCAACACTCTGCTGCAACAATGCAATCTGTTTGCAACAAACTGCTAGATTTAAAATGACTCAGAAGCTGTTTTCAGCATGTTTCTAGGACAGAGTAAACTGTGTTAGTACATGCATTACAAGCAGTGAGTTCCCTTATCTACAGCTAAACATAAGACCAAGGATTTTGCTGAAGCAGAGGCCTCACAAAATCTTCCCAAGTTTTGCTGCTTAAATGTATAAGCACATATCACCTTAGATAATCACTCTTAGCAGCCTTCTTAGGTACAGTTCAAGAATTCAGTGTTGTTGAAGTCATTGCATCCCAGCAGAATCCCACTTTAGGCAAAGACACTTTTCTAATCTTCACAATTTAATGAAAAAAAAAAAATCCAATTTAGAAAAACTCTGGGAAACTTTGGCTGCCAACATGCAAAATCTCTCAAACTCAGATGGAAGTAGAAGCTGGTATTTCACAGTGGTGATAACTCCTTAGGAAGCATATGTTTGTAAAGTATGTATGATATATTTTAGTGCACCATTTAATATACATCACACTAGTAAACATATCCCATTCTCTTTCAAGAGAAGAGTCTAAAGTACAATTTAGACATTTACATCAAGAGGTCATATGAGCCACTAACAGAAACACATTTTGCAGAAATAAATCCTTTTCTGTTATATTTCAATTTGAAATTAAGTTAGCATTTACCTACAACTACAGGGAAAGGAAGAAGGGTTGAACAGTCTTCCTGTTCAAAATTATTTTCATTTAATTAATCATATGATGGGAAACATAAAAGAAATCAAAATCAGAATGAAACATCACGCGTTATTATTTTCTCAACCTTTTCAATAAAAATTTATTTTGGTAGAATTTCTAGTCACTTGAGGAATTTGGAGGTTTTGCTTCTTTCTGGTGTGCAAATAAGCAAGGAAAGTTTTAAATGACTGCTTAGAGACTATTTTATTCTGTGACATCCATCCTAATTCTTATCTCCCTCAGCTCTTGAAAGCAGATTTATTTACTTATCCCTTCCCTTCAGTGGCCACACTGGACTCAATGAGTGCATCTGGTAGTTCCCCAGATTCATGAGGTTTCTTCATCCTTATGCTCCCCACACTCTGTCTTCCTGGTCCCTCAACACACATCAGAGTTCTTGCAAGGTCTGATGCCCCCAACATAATCCTCCCCCTTCACCTCTCCCATGCCAGATTTGCTCTGCTACCAAAACTGCTAAAAGCTTAGTTATTAACTCATCTCTTGGAATAGATGCTCAAACCTTGACTGAACGAGCCCTGGGCAACCCGGTCTAGCTGGACCCAGTTTGAGCAGGGAGATTGCACTCCTTCTGTGGAGGTCCTTTCCATCCCAAGGTAACCATTGCATAGATTCCCTGCCTAATGAATTCTTTTACTTCTTTAAGCACAGGAACAATTTCATCAAGAACCACCAACTATTTCAAGAACAATATCAAAGACAAGCAGCCAGGAATGTTACAAATGTTTTCACTTTCATCAAAGTCAACAAGACCAAAACAAAAGGAAAACCAGACGAGAGAGCAGGTATCTTTCAAGAAGCTGTGCTACAGTTGATCTAGGAGGTCTCTTTACCTTCTGCAGACACTGGAATAGTGGCTGCTGAGTGATGCCCAATGAGATTAATAACATCTGTGTTGAGAGCTGTTCTAAGTAAAGTGTCAAAAGATGATTCCCAGAAATACTGTGCAAAACTCCTGGGGATAATTGTTACCTGATAAGTTACTGCACATTACCGATTAGCTGGATATGAGACACTGAATCCATCGGATTTCCTATCTGCAAACTCCAGAGGATTCTCTAATTGATATGAATGCACCATTGACCAAAATTATGCCATGTCTAGCATAAATGCAATGAAGCAACTAGTTAACAGGAAAAAATAGTTTTTCAGACAATAAAATTCTCATGGAATAATTAAAAGAATTAAATATTTTGCTTGGACTTCAGAAACAGATAGAAGCAGGAGTTTTATCCCAAAATGTAAAGTTGAAGATGCAAATAAATTTGCCATTAAAAAATAGAAATTGCTAAGAATGAGAACTACTTCTTGCCTTATATATGCCATGAGAGGGTGAAAACGCAGACTTTTTTTTCTTTTTTGATAGTAATGATATTCATATCAGCCAAAATTTCAAAGAGACGCATGTAGTGGCAATCTTCTGAAGTGCTCTTAGTACAAAGTCCATTACATCCCACTATTAAGAAAGAAAACTATAACAATGTTCACATTTTAATGACAAAGGGGCATGATAGTAAAATTCCATTGTTTTTTAACACACTCTTTTCACTATGTTTTAACATATTCTGAAGTTGTTCATATCAAGTGGTACTGACTTCCGTGTCTAACTTTTTTTTTGCCTGAATATAGACTCTTTCTAGGGTCAGCAGTAATTTACATTACTTTGAATAAGGTATATCAGGGATCTCAGGGTATGGGAGGAATAAGTGAGGCAGAATTGCTTTTTTACCGTGACCTTCTCCTAGTTCTTCACGCTCACCTTCCCATGTCAAATTTGGAGAGAACAACTGTAACTGTCACAAGAAAGACTGACAAGAAAATTCTTTCATGAGCTTTCTGCTATCAAAGTGCTTATTTCTACAACAGAGAACTATAAGGCAATGCAGAGACACATTCCACATCTAGAAATTTTAGTAGACCAAAGGAGAAGATAAGGGGATGTCTTACAAACTCTCCACTACTATCATTGATCCTGGATTTCCATCTTAGATTTCTTGAAATTGCTGGGCCTGGTAAATTTGGTAACATGATGATCTCAGAAATGATTCGACAAGATGACAGCTAGTTGCAGAAAACAGACAATATACAAATCTTGCAACATTTGCAAGCAAAATGCAGGATTGCAAGATGATTACAGCCTGGAATCTGTAGCACACAACCTGTCCATTTTAGATCATCTACCAGCTACACCAATACTGAAAAGCAGGCAGAAAATACCACAATGGTTAGTAATAATTTGAATGGTTTACCACACTTACAGGAAACCAGGATTGTCTTGTTTATGTGAGATAAGAAAAGCAGAGCAGCAAATGGAGATTTCTCACAAGGAGCGGAGAAAAGTAGAGTATTTGAAAGATGTAGGTTCTGTCAAATGGACAGGCTAGAGACTGTTTTTAAGTGTAGCTTTTCATAGTTATATGAAATCCACCTTCTTTTCAAAGAAACAAACAAAAATAGAAGGAAGAAGTCAACATAAAAGTTCCTATTGTCATTTATACTGGCTGTTTGGCTCCTAATAAATGACCCGAGCTGTCTGCAACACAGGAGCACTCACTAGTTTGAAAGTCCTGAAACTTTTCCAGAGGCTGTTTTGTTTATTTCTGTTGGACTCAAATCCACTTAACAGGGCACGGTGATAAACATCACTTTCCCTGAAGTTGTCCTGATGGCCAAGAGACTTAGTGCCATGTGCTCTGAAATTGTAGTAAATAATTGTCTGTCTCATCCACTTAAGAAGCAGAGCTCACATTCTGTGCCAGCCTGCCATGTTTTCCTAACATACCTGCTGGTTGCTGCTCTTACTTTGTTGATTTGTTTTGGTAGGTATTAAATACAACCAGGGATTTAATAAAATTTTGAGCATTTTTTGTGATGCTCAACCAGAAACCTACAAAAGACATGAAATGACTTCAAGCCCCACAGTAGTGGGGCTCCTCTATAGGAGAATCACAAGGCTTGAAGTTTTAAAAGTCTGATCTTAACAGAGCCATCATACTGGAGTTAAGGTTAGGCATGGGTTTAAAGTCAAAATATGCCAGAGTAAACCAGTCAACCTGAATAACAACAGGCATGACACAAACTGTGGTTTTGGACCTAACTAACATGGATACATGAGAATTTTCTTTTCTTTCTGTCTTGGAATGAGAGAGATACAGTGAAAAATATAGTAAAATTTGTGGGATTTGTGGATAATAAAAACAATCTGCTAATACGCATTTACTGGGATTTGCCAGAGAGCAAAAGGTGAAAAAACAGAGCCAGGAAAAGTCTCTAAGACAGCTGAAAGCTCACTGTTGGTGTCCATATGGAACAGACACTGAAAAGTTCAGGTTACAGTTGAGGCTTCCTTGGGAATGAGGTGGCTACTCTGCTGAGGACAGACTCACAGACAGTCTGCAATGCCAGCTATTTTGTACCACAGGTCAGCATCATGTCTGGGGCAAGCAACACTGACAGTCTCTTACTTTGGGATAGACTCTGCACAGCACCAGATTTCTGTCATCCTGGACCATATCCACAGCACCTTACCTTCATTTAGGACTGCCTGTGATGGCAGCCCATATTATTTTCTTTTTTCTTTTCAACAAAGCAGGTATTTGAAAGCTTCTGTAACAGGATGTTAATGACAGAGTGAATATGTCCCTTCTTAAACAACACAAGGATTGGTACCAGAAGGCAAATCTTATTTCATCCAAATTTATTTCAACTGAAGAAACAGTTGAATAAAATCAATAAAAAATTGATCTAAAGCTTACATGAGATTCAAACGCTATCATAAATCTGGTTTTGAAAGTGTTGGTTTTCAGTGATAGATTTTTTCCCCTAACCCAACTCATGAATTTAAAGATGATTTTTCAGTCCAAATGAGGACTTACACGTTGCAAACATTCAGCTTGACAGAAAAAGTGTATTACAAAACATCCTCTTTCTCAGTAAGCAGATAATGACCCGGTCAGAGAAAATACTGGCAGCAATTTTCAAAGGACTCTTAAAGACACTTAGGCTATGTCTAAGTGACCTCAGTGATTCAGAGGACTCTGTGACCTCAGAGTGACTCTGAAAAACACTTTTGCAAACTGGAACGAGAGCTTCTGTGCATCTCCCCAGAACAAGCATCCAAACTGGAACAACAGAGTGAACCCAGGATCGTGAGCCTGCCAGACATCCTACAGGAGCCACATACCATATGGGGCACTCCATGGGTGGTGCTGGCAGGAGCAGTATTTTACCATGAGCAGTGCTGACACACCAGTGAGGGACACAGGCAGACCAGGAAAGTGGCCTTTTTGCTGAGGCAGCTCCCCATCCCTGTCCAACGTGGTCATCCAGGTGAATGGACACGGCTCCAATGGATCTGGGGTTTCCACATATGCAATGCCCACACCTCTCCCCAGAGAGGACTGTCTCCTGGGGGAAAGCACCACAGTTATCCGCTACTTGGGGCATCAGTCAGATCCTCACCCTCATGGGAGGGCACCCGACCTGGGCTCTCCCTACACCCTCACGAGTTTTTGTCCCTCAGGAAATTGGACATTACTAATACTTATCATCTGGATAATGCTAATCAATCAGACAGAGAATGGAGTACCTGCTTTAACTTTTTTGTGTGTTAAGTGGAGCTACTGTAGTTTTGAGTTATTGATCAACCTCTACAGTTAACTCTATATTTTCCTTTTCAGACATTTAGCACAAAGTGAGTTCATGCTTTTTTAAAAGACACGATGATGACTGGCCATCAAAAACAATCGTCAGCATGGGAAAAGAATGGCTGTCCCCTTTGGTTACAGTCAAACCTCACTTCAAGTGAAAAAAAAGACACTCACAGTTTAATAGTTTTAGTGCCACAATAAACTGAAGTTATATTGCAGCACTGTCTGCAGTGCCTGGTAAAAGCAAGCACCCCCATCCACTGGGGTAGACCCCTGTCTCCATATAAAAATGTTAAATCACCTTAAAGGAAGAATTTTACTGTCCTCCTGCTAAATGAGCTTTATGAGCCATTTGTTCTATTCAATCCTGTGTCTTGTCAAGAGCACTGGCTGTATACTACACTTGTCAGCATTTGTTCTCATGTTCTATTCAGTTGTATATTTTTATACATTGACAGCTTCTATCATCAAATTTAATGACTTCTTTTAGACAAAGAAATAATTGACTACTGAGATCTTCTTTTATTTGCAGTAACCCTAACAGACCAATTTCTCAGCAAGCCCTCAGACAATTAAAAAGCATGTTCATTTTCTGTAGAAGAGACATGATGCAGAAACCATCTACACGACACCAGGTCAGGTACATAAGGATGAGACACGGAGGTTAGTCACTTTTTTATAAAATAAGAATTATTTTTATCTTAGACCCACTCATGTCACTGCCTTCAATGAAAATGTGTCTCCTGCAAAAAATTTTATAGTGAACACAGTTCTCCATGAGCCTGGATCACACAAAGGAACAGTCAGTTCCTTAGGAACATTTTTTTTTCCTGCTTCCATTCCATCCACAAAGAATGCATCCGAGGCTTGGTGAGACTTGTTGCCAGCTTTATAGCGAACATTTCTCATATTTCTTGTCTTCCTGTTACCACGTTTTCCTCTTGAAACTTGCACAAGGCAATGCAAACCCTGGGAATATCCCTGTATTTGCATCAGGACAAAGTCACCTTTGGATATGGAAGTCTCAAGAGTCAATGACACCCCACAAAATAAATGTACAGAGTGTAGATTACGGTTATTAAGATTATTGGTTACGAAATGGAAGATGCAGTTTCCATCACTAGCATGGAATCCAGTACCTGAAGGAATGGAAACTCTTATATAGTACATGCAATTAAGTAAAATGTACCTCATAGATTTGACTCAAGATTTTGAAACCACTAGAAGCGGAACAATCCATATTCCTTTAGAAATGTATTCCCTTGGTAGCACAAATGACTAGCACTGAAGTGCCACAGGACATTCAGGAAGCTGTCTGAGATCTCTTCACGTCTTTAGATGTATAGGCCATTTCCTCAAATGCAGATTTTTAGGAACAGTTTTTGAAGGCACTAAGGAGAAATTCCCAAGGGGAATGCACACAGGTCTACTTGTTTTCAACAAAATCTTTTCACTTTAGGGCAGGGAATAGATAAAATGCTTGCAAAGACAGTTTTGTAAGAAAAGCATTTCTGTTGCCTGTGCGTGTTCTCAGCCAGTGGAACACTTCTTGGGACAGGTCTCTACTAGACACAGGGGTGGAACTAAATCTGGCAAAACAAAGAATTGATTCCAGAAACAAAGAACATCCTGTGAATAACTGATCCACCACAAAAGAAAAGGAAATGGAAGGGGAGGGAGCTTCTTCAGGCTTTGTTGTAATGCTAATTTACAAGATTAACTCACCAAAAGAGGAAATGAGTCTGTTCCATGGTACGACTTCTGTGGAGTGGAGAATTTAATATACATATAAAACACAACAACTTCACAGACTGGTATGCAATGTTCTTCGTTATGTCACTCATGCAGTCATGAAAAAAAAAACAAGTTGAAAAACCTATCAAGCCAGAAGTCAATTTACTACTACTGTAGATCATATCTTTCAGCTGATCACATTATGCCACCTGAGGTGGACAAGAATATGGTTTGCACCAGGTTATTTTTACCACTTACACCAGCAGCGATTCAGATCTCAATTGTCTCACCTGTATTACATGTCCACAGAAGCAAAAACATCATCTAAATCCCCCCAGGCTGCCTGCAAACAGCTGGTTCCCAACCAAGCAGAAGGACAACCTGCACTTGATCTGACAGCTCTGACCCTTCCGCTGTCACCGGGCACTAAACAACATGGACAAGGTGGACACAGGAGGTGGTAATTATTTGCTTCCACAGCGTGATGTTGCCACATGAAGCACATAGGTAAGACAGGCCACCACCCTTCCCCGGGGACTTTCTCACTGGAGCAGCTTCGGGCTGCCCCAAGTTGCACAACCTTTGCATTGTTCCCCAGAGCGTGAGTCTGTCCCAGAACACTACCTGTATGTCACCTCGTGGCTTATCACACCAGCTGGCACAACCCTCTGTTACCACTCCCTTGAAACTTGTGATAGCCTGCAAAGTGAACAGATGTTGCTCACCTGACCTCTTATTTGCTTGTTGGAAATGCAGGGGACAATGTAAGATGGAGCTTCAAATATCTAATAAACACATAACCAGCACTAGAGCTGCAGTACACAATAAATGCATTTTGATTCACGACTTGCATCTTTTACAGCAACTATTTGGGACATTGCAGAAAATGGATCATTTATTAGCAGGCATTATATTTAATTAGTGATAGAAGTGTAGCTTGTAAAAAAAAAAAGAGGCAAAGAGAAGTGACAGAAATGCTCTTTCAAAATCTGAACTGAGGTAAGGGAAAACTATTTTGCAATTAAGTTTGGGCATAAACCTGAGGGAATCTTTGCACATATATTCTGTTTTGTTTTCATAAATATCAAGCTGTTTTTAGCAAAGAAGGAAACATAATTACTATTAGCCAAAAAATTAGCCTGACTTTAGGCCTTTCTACTTAACCCAAACAGATAAGCTGAACTCCTTAAAACAGTTCCTGCAAGTTTCAAGGCAATAAAATGTACTGGTTTATCTTTTAAAATACCTGAAACCTGAATGCAGCCTGAACTCTTCCAAATGAGTCTGTTCCATGGTACAGCTTCTGTAAAGTAGAGAATTTAATATACTCTTAAAATACAACAGCTTCACAGACTGGTGTGCAATGTTTGGTATGTCACAAAAGCCTGAAGACTGGTCTAACTGGTGAGTGATCACCATGTGTTTCCAAAACATCATGATTAATAAGCACAATATATGAAAAGTTTTGGGGAAAATTTTCATTGGGACTCTGCAGATCTACTTATTAGAAAGTATCTGGCCACACAGTTGTTTTCTGATCACCATGAAATGTCATGAGACATCTGTTCAGAGACTGTGCTCTTATTCCATCTGTGTCTCTCCCCCAGAATGCATCTTCTTCACACAATGCCAGTGCACTGCGTAGGCTCCCCAGGTCTTCCAGTACTCTAGTCTATTTGACCTAAAAAAATAACCAATTCTGCCACCTTTAAGCAGACCACAAAGGTTTTCTGATGTACCTCTTCCCATAGTATAATACTTCCTTCAGTAAAGGTGGCAGAATCCTACTGAGCTTTGCTGGAAACTGTTCTTCACCTTCAGTGACAACTTCAGTTGTAGAGTACCTGAAGTCACAATTTATTTTTTTCCCTATGGAGTTACAGAAACGGATGCAAAATCTCAGCCCTTCCATCTTCTCTTTGCTCTGAACACCAGTTCAGTTGTTGGACTGAGAATTTCATCAATAGTGTTTTTCCCCGCTCACTAATATCTTTTAAGACCTAATTTAAAGTCCATAAAACAAGCCAGGCTTCATGGAGCAGCAAAGTGCTCTTTACTCGCTTGTATAACAAAATAGTCTCATGAATAATTATATCAATTATAATGAAAATCCTACGCACTATTAATTTAAGATAGGAAATACAGAAGTAAAATAAGATAATATCTCCTACTGTAATTCCTTTCCCTGAGGACTTTGCTGCTGTAGGCCCAAAGAAATAAATGACAGGCAGTGCAGTTACACCCTTTTATTTTACTACTTAGCATTCACTTTGCAAATGTTTAGCTTTTTCCTTATCCCTGTGAATTCTGATATTTTTTCTCTCCAAAATCATTATCAAGATTTTGTTCCTGTTACGTACAGTTTGTTAAAGAAAGCACAGAGTTATGAAAGTTCATATTGAGCACAAAGACAGGGAAAAGGCAACACAGATTCATCTACTCTGACCCCAAATCTTCCATCAGAAGCCTTCTTTTCCTCTGGGTGCTCATGTGCATGTAAGTACGTTCTGGATTTGCTCCATGGCCTTTTTCCAGTCTCATTTTTGCCAGTGTCTCACCAAATAGACTTGCCATAGCAACATTTCTCCAACAGAAAGCATTTAGGATGTCTTGTTAAAGAGTTTAAGGGCTTCCTCTCGCAAAGCATCATGAAAATTCTGAAGAAATCCTAACCTTATTAAAATCCATGGTATCTTTGCCATGCAATTCAACACTGTCAGGATTAAGATCCCTCTTGATTTATGATGATGAGATGTTGTTTTGATGATAATTATTCCTGAGAGGAGGTTTAGATAAGTAGCCAGTCAAAATCACATGTCAATCCAGACTCAGTCATGACTTTTCCTTAATTTGCATAAAATGACTCAAGATTTGGGTTTCTGCAGAAAAAATAAATCAGGTAAATTTGGTTTAGCTTTAGGTTTCACTGGAAAAGTTACACTCAGCTTTGGTATGTCACTGTTTGCTTAAAAAACATTCTTTCTGAATTCCACCACACCTTTTTTTTTTTTATTGTGAAGAGTTTTAGGTCATTCTTGCTAGAAATGAGTGGATTTCATCAAGCTGTAGAACTACTTTGATGGTCTGGAGTGTATTTTACTGGGTCATGGATTTGCTGCCTATAACATTTGCTTGAGGAGCAAATCATCACGTCTCAAACAAAAACAGTACTGTCATTTGAGTACTTTTATCAGGCTTTGCTGTCCTGGTATGGGATGAGCCACAAAACTTGTTACATACACTTTTAAATTGTTGCTTTACTGGGGCAAAAGAATGAAGTTAAATCTGTGTTTTGTGCTGCCACCTGTTTTTTTGGCTTCTAAAACTGAAGTTTTACGTTGTTGTGGCCAGTGGGTAGAGCTTGGCTGTCAGTATTCTGTTGCTTAATGTATGTTTGAGTGTGTGGTTTGGTGTTCGAGTAGTAGGTTTTTCAGTTTGCACATCTGACTTCTGCGCTGTGGGCTGTTGGATCTTTGTTGAGTCTGGGTTCTGCCATCACAAGGAGATGTGAGACCCACGGCATCATAGCTGGGTAAAAGTGGCAAATGAACAAGTGGCAGAGAAAAAAAAACAGGAAGCCTTAAGTTTGCAACAGTATCCACTCTACTGAGAATCTTTAGATTGTGTCCAAAACTCATATGAGTCTCTCTAAAAACTCAGAAATAATCTATTCAGAGCACTCTGCCACACCATTCCAAAGCTGCCTGTAATTGTCAATATATCTTCTAGTCTCCTCCCCTAAGAATATTTTGAGAAACCAGCACAATAAATAACCAGGGTTTACTCTGGCTATAACAGCCACAACTTTTATTTATACAAAAGTTAGAGGGAGGGCATCTCCCCTTTTAGTGCAGATGAATTATTTAAAAGGGAGGAGGGGGGAGATAGGATCATAAGCAAAGTACGTGCCTTATCAAAATTGTCAAGGCTTTTACATTCCATTTCCTTGTGATAAGACTCTTATGCTGAGCTGGTATTCGGAAGTGAGCCCAAAGGGCTGACCGATAAGTTTACATAAGGAAGGAAATAATCAATTTAGGGCTGTTACTGAATGAGCTCTTATCATGTTCATTTCCTCACTATTGCTTCTCAAGCTAAATATTACATGTTTAGCAGCAACTTCAAAAGATTTAACATTCTAGCCTCTACATTTTATTAGGGAAAACTCTTTCAATAGCACGAAGCATTTGCTTGCACCACAACGTGAGTGCAATTCAAGCAGTGACAAACTTGCACTTAAATAACTAATATTTATGTTGAAGGAAGCAATACGTTCCAGCAGGAAGAGAATATTTTTTCCAACCTGCTATTTAATATTTCAGGCACAGAAGAGAGATTTTAAAAGGTACTAATAACTAGGGCACTAATTTCCCCTCTGTGGATTTTTCTCTCCATCTCCTGTAATGTGCTTTGTTTAACTGCATTAATCTACTTTTTCTCCAAGAAATATGTTTTTTAAGACCTTCATGACAACAGCATGATTTGTGGGTGCACATGATTTGTCATGCTAAAATTTAAAAATGTGGCTCTTATTTTGAGGCTGCATTAGACCATAAAAAAAGTACATTGTGTCTGGTAAGTGACTGACTGTAGACCCTTTGTCTACAATAGCTTTGCAGGGTTCCTGAGAGCTTCATTGAGAGCAGAATCAGTTCCAGGAGATCAAAATAGAATTACTGAGAGTGCGGAGGGAGAGTCCCAACTTTAAAAAAATATGGTAGTACTTAATAGATTTAAGTCAGCTGTGTCATTAATTGGTACTCCAATGCAAAACAGCTACGGATTTAACACAGTACAGCTTTCATATGAACCGTTACATGAGGTCAATATTTATTTCTCCACACTTGACCTGGCTCATACCTTGGTCACAGTCAGTACTGGGGAGGATTTGCTCTAGTCTTAACTGGGATGTTTGTTTTTCCACAAACACAGATTACATTCGTATCCTAACGTGGAATGTGTTCAATCATTAAGCAAAACCCCTGAGATGCTGTAACACTGCCATCGCTGTAAAACATTCTTCATTGGCATCCAACTGCTGTAGCAAGTGCTGTGGAGGACACCAATTGTGGCCAATTCCCTCTGCCAGCAAATCTGACAATGATACCACAAGCAAGCTGCAACTGAGAAAAAGTCGGAGAATTGTGCATTGCACAAATGTGTGCAGTGGACTTACATTTAGAACCAAGCTTCGCAGTTCATTTGGAAAAGCAGGGTGGCGGAAAAAGATAAAATAAAACAAAAAATAACCAGCTTTGAAGTACTGAAATCTTGATAATGGAAGTAAATTATTTGGGCTTTTTTGAAGTCACTGGTTAAGGAAACACAAGAAGTACAACCACCAGAAAGCCAAAGTTGTACTGACATGTCAGGAAAATCACTAACAAGATCTGGCAAAGGCTATACCTGACCTCCTTGCTGCTGCTTCTCTCCTGACATTACTGGATATGGATCTGGTTTAGTACTTAGTTACCACCTGACAGTAGTTGAACTGAAAAAACCAGTGAGAAAGACCATGCATTTTTTCATGTTTCTGGACAACAGGGATATGTGGAACTCACTGACTCATTAGTTCTTCCTTGGACTACTACAGTGGTTTCAATGCTGGAGCCCATTTTCACAGTCACGAGGAGCTCCAAACAATACATAAAAGCAATGGAGTCAGTATTCAGTGAAGCAAGAAACTAAGGAGATGGTTCCATGAGTTCCTGCCCTCTGATCCCCTAAAGGACACAGATTGTTAAGAGATAATCTCTCAGAATATAATCAGAACTTTTCTACTCATAAGGCCTCTTTGTTTGTGGAGTACTGTAGTGCTTTCCATCTGAGGTCACGCTCAGACCTTAATATATAGCAAAAGAAACTCTGGCAGAGCTTCCTCCACAAGGGACCTTGGCTATGGAGCTTCTTCCCCTGATCCAGCACAGCCTGAATTTTTAGACCATCAGGGCACTTCATAAGGTTCATCCATTCCACTGTGAGCACCCTCCTTCCCAAAGCTGCCATTACAATATTTGCCTTGCTCAAGTTTCAGCACTGTAAGACCCAGGTATTTCATTCTAACACATCTTTAATTTACAAAACTAGATTTATTTATGGAGCAGACCACTTCCTTTCCGGAAAGGCTATATACTTTTCATCACTTATAATGAATATATAGTATAATGCATTCATCAAGAGCCTGATGGAAAGACCTTGAAATGGAGGAGAATCTGTTCAACAGTTTGCTGCCTCGAGAAAATACAGAACACTCATCTCAGATTTTATATAGCACAAAGGGTGATGCATTTGCATTTAACAGCCAATTTTAAGCAAGAAATTTAATGCTTCTCTCCCTGGGCCCCATGAAGTATGCAGTCTCAGCTAGGCTTTGATCCAAAACCCTTGACCTAACTCTTCAAGGTACAAATACTGCAGCACAGGAATTGTTTGATATGGATGCTCCCTAAACAGTTTCCCAGAGAACATTCAAATAAAATAGGCACTGTACATCAGTAGGCAGTCCTATCCTTCTGTAGAAAAGCTGACATTCATTTACAGAGAGGGCAACAAAATTGTCCAAGGATCATCAGGTACTGAAGAGTGGACAGGCCTGCCTGCTGTTCAGCACGTCCAGTAAGATGAGAAGATCACTGAAACAACACAGTAATGAGTAACCAATTGTTTTGAGTGAGACTTTCCATGGTACTGCGCCTGTACACTTTATAAATCATTGACAGGTTTGTTATGCAAGTGGTCCCTGGTACCTTGTAAACAGAGCTTCTCCATGCTCTGTTGATCTTTCCATTGCAATTTGTTGCAGGTCTAATAGCTGCTTAAATAATTTCTGACATGGAAAGCATAGGCCGGATCTAAAAGTGTAAACAAGAACCCTTAGGCTTAGCTGCTAAATCCAGACACCTACCTCTGAGCTCGAAGCATCTGCATTAGGGTGCTTGACATTATCATTGCAACATGCTCAGAGCCTCCACAGCAACATCATTCTATTAAGTATCTGACTCTCATTTCCAAAGTCATAATTTAGGGAATCAAAACTGGAAACGCTGGGACACTCAAAAAAGAGGTGAAACTTTGGAGCAAGTAAAATTTGTGTTAATTCTCTGGATAAGAGTGCCACTTCTGCAGAGTGACAGGAGCTCTGCATGGCCTAGCATCCCCAGGCAGTCACACCTCTCCAGCAGGTGACCACTGTATGAAATATCAGCACTGACTGTGTACACAGTCTCCTGGAAAACACAGAAACAACTCTTAGGGACTCCAAACTTACCATGACTGTCTTCTCTGAGCTGTCAAAGATAGGATATAAGGACAAATTTACAGGAACTGTATGGCTCTTGGGAACAGCTGTCTTCTTGGAAAAGGAATCATGAGGATCTTAGAAAACAAAGGAAAAAAATATCCCATTAAATACAAAGAGAAATTTAAAATTTTTTAGAGCAATGAAGCAAAGGGTGTTTGCTAAACCAATTTGTGAGGCACATGGAGTTTTGTCTTGTAGGGATGAGAAGGACTCAATCTTGGTTTGATTACTTCCACAAGTTGTAAAGTTTAAGCACAATGAAGCTTAATCTAAAAGTTCACAAATAACATGATGCATGTGGAATTATTCATCGTTACTCTGCACAAGTTTCATTTCCATCTTACATGAAAGTGATACACAGGCTGTTTAACCTCTTGGATTCAGCTTGTCTGCACAAAAGGGACAGTAATACTCACTTCCCTCAGGAGGTCATTTTTACATTATTTTTGCTACCATGAATCATAATTATTAAATCAGATAATCGTCACATCAGTAACATGAGTTTATGTGACCTGGTTACTTATAAAGCAGATTGGCTTTTTTTTTTTTTTTTTTTTTTTGCTTTCTATAATAATGAGAAAATCTAACTATCCACATACTCTCGGCTGGTAATACCAAATGCTGTGTACACTGGCAGACCCTAGAAACAGAAAGTTTAGTCAGATGGCAATAGATTTCAGTAAAATACTCTGGATTTACACCAAGAGGAGTGAGACCGGACTGGATTTTTATTAAATTCTCCTGTGTTTGTAATCACAGGCTTACAAGCTTACAACCAAAATTTGACCTAAAAGATGTCAGTACTAGTGCCAAAAATTGCACTTTGGCCAAAACAAATATTTTAGTTTCAGTAAATAAATTTTCACTTTCCTGCCTAAGACTAAAGTTGTTGAATTACAGCTGAAAGGCTCAGACTCAGAAGCCCTCTGCTTCCAACATAAGCTACTAATGAACGTAAGGGACATTCTGCATCACAGTCCAAGAACCAGCAGGATCTTCCAACAAGAGCCTAGGAACTCCACAGAAGCATGATGTAATGGAAAAAACATGACCAAATGCAATTCCCAGTAGAAATGTTCCTTATATCTGTCTTTTCCAAGGGACATTTTTACTGGTGTAACATTAGCTAATTCTTGGAGTTCTGAACTCTGCCTACAGAACTATTAACAAGAGGGTTTTAGAAGAATATGACACATAACACAGCTCAAGGCTCTCCATAAAACTGTGGGTGATAGCCTTTTTTTGAATTGTTATTCATTTCTTGGAAAAAACAGGGCACTTCATTTTCATCAGGGGTTTGCTCTGGTGCCCTTCAGCTTAATTTAATAAATAAAAGCACAGGGAGCAAAGCACAGATACAGATGGTAAGCCAGGAAGTTTTTATCTTTGCTATAAAACTGATATCCCCACAGAAAATCAATACTGAAATCTCACTCTGAACACCTCCCAGCCCTGCCAGACCTATTTTCTTGCATTTTCAATTTTTTAGTAGGAAGCTGTGCAGCCCTAAGAACTAAATCAGGCATCTGTCTTCTCGGTGCTAACCGCACAATTCAGGTCACTCCAGCCACACTTGTCAGTCCTCATTCAGGCTCTCTCCATCCAGGAGCATCATTTCAGCTGCAGTTTATTTGCATCACTCATGGTGTGGCAGGAAATTGGTCCCAGCGTGGTGTACATTTCTCCTTGTTGTTATCATTATTTTCATTCACAGAAACAGTTTAATAATCAACAAAGGAAGAAACTGCCATGAGCATTAGGATGTTTTGTTTGGGATCCTGGCTCCAAGCCTTTGGGTTTTTGTCATTAAGTGATATGATAACATTAGCAAATAATCATGATACTACTAAGATGATAAACAATATCAGAAGATAAAAGGAACACAATGTAAGCACTCTTTGACTATTATTTTGTCTTTTTCTCACTTGTATTATGGCACACCACTGATTATCTGCTTTCCTGTATGAGTCACATCACAAATTATATCATTTATCCTTTCAGAGGGTTCAAAGGATATCATAAACCATGGAGAACAAAGCTTGCCTTGCACCCTAATGTGATCTGAAGTGCCTAGTGGTATAATTGTCTGCCTGTTGACTGCTCTGCTTACAGGGCATTTAAAGCAAAGAAAAACAATATGTCTGACCACAATTTTTTCCATTTATGCTCATTTTTTCATATGTCTAAACCTCATGCTTTCTGTCACTTTCTCTTGCCTATCTTTCCACTGTCTCCTTGTCTGTCTTTTTCTCAGCCTCCTTTCCTCCTCAGTCTCCAGTGTTAAATGAATCCTTTCTTTTTCTTAAGGCTGAGACTGAAGTCATGTTCACAAAACCTTTTCAAAATTATTTGGGCTGTTTTAAGGAGATGGAGTATTCTACAGGTTTTAACCAACAGCCATACAACCACAAGTGCATTCCCCCTGGAATGGGCTGGGCACAGTGTCCAAGTGAGTGTGGAGCCATCCAGCAGATCCCATCAAACACAACCAAACAAAACAAAAACCACAGAAAATTAGCAAGAATGTATTGAAACATCGGCTTTGTATCACCATCTTCTCCCTAACCCTCCCATCTGGTCCACAGATCTGTGCCACAAAAATGTCTGGTAAATGTCATATAACCTTCATCTGAAGCTGTTAATTCTTCAACTTTTTATAGCATCTACTTGAATATCATTAATAAATTTAATAATTTTACTTTTGGAAACATTTGTAATTCAAATGCTTCGAATTACTTCTTTTTTTTTTGTTTTTGTAAAATTTCGTGTTGCTAAGGCAGAAGGTAAAACTGGCTTCAGTGTATCATCCTGGTAGAACAGGATGAATTTGTTCTAAGGAAGCAAGCTTATAAAAGGGTTTTTTCAGAACAACACATACAGTGTCTATGGATTACGCTTCCAGGTTACACCACATGGGGTGGTGTAATTTTAATTTGCATTTGCACAAAATTTGTGTAATGCAAACTGCCACCGTATTACCTTTTGCACAGAACGCTTTACATGTTTTTCTCAAAAAAATCACATTTTGCAACTGTTGCAAAAATGTCAAATATCACTCCATCACACACCAAAGTGGGTGAAAACCTGTTTTCCAAAATGTGGGCTAAATTTACATCGTTCAGTCCTGACATATAATATGCCAAAAGTCATAAAAACAACCCAATAACAATTTCATTTAACAAGTCTCCGCTATGATTAGCTGATACCAAAAAACAGGTGTTTAACTATTTTAAAAAGTAAAGTCAGTGTTAATGAGTTGTTGCAGCTTCATGAAATTCAGTTTGAAATCCCATGTCTGTCATGCTGTATTCTAGAAATATTTTCCCACCATTTCTGAATGATGAAAGAAGTGGCCACATAAAAACGTGCTCTTCACATACTGCAGGTTATGGCATGATCTTTACTACCACTATTTACTCTTTATTCTGTAAATAATAGATAATTATCCATTGTATAAAATTATAATCATTGTTAATTTGTCATTTTCAAAGACCTACCTGCAAAACAGAGAAATTTATTTGGTGTTACGCAACTTCTTTTTAAAAATATAATCTCTCCAACTAACAAGAAAGGAAAAAAATCATTTTTCTGTTTAAAAATATGCAAACCCACAGAGCTTGTTCTGGGACTGTGACCCACAAGTCTTAGGCCTGTGGATTACATCAGGGATGGCCCAAGGAGTTTAGACCTAATTTGACTGGGATGACTGGAAAGAATAGGAACAGGAAAGTAGGGAAGTGAATCTCACTGCTGCATCTCATGACCAAAGGATTTTGTTTGCTCTCAGCTCCGAAGTTGTGACCCACAAAGTGCCTCAAGTAACTCGTTTTCAAGTTTTCTTTTGGAAAAATGCTAAAGGTGAAGAGCTCCAAATGTCCCTTACAAGTTTTAATGAGTGATGCAAAAGTTAGAAAGCAGGGTCATGATTTTTCAGGTATTTGAAGGCCTGAGTTCCCTTAACACGAGCATAGAACAGAAATATTTTAATTTCTTCAGATTCTGAAGCAATATCAACATCATCCCAGCATAATGGCACTGGGCTACAGTTCAGTAAAGAGAAAATATCAAAATGCTGATCTGTGGTACCTCCAAGTGCCTGCTCTAAGTTTCAGAGCGTACATATCATTGCACGTGGCAGACCTTTTACACGGTATCACTCACTGCTCTTTCCAAAAGTGAAAAGTGTAATTCTACTACCTTTCTGTGAACATTTTTGAAACAATGACCGTTGGTTCCAATCCTATCTGGAGGAAAAATCTCACTTTGCCTGCATTTCCACATATTTATGGTTTACATTCAGCTCTCAAAATGTGGTTCCAAGCTACCAAACCCACAACAGCTGTTTTCAGAAACAAGCTTTTCTTATCATTTGGTATCAAGCATTAGAGCCCATTACACTATGGAAGGAATGCCACAAATGAACTAGGTTTCTAGAGTCCTAGGAGATTTGTTTCAGTTTCTAATCAAACTGGTTCCCAGACTTAATTCAATCAGCCTTTATTTTTCCTACATGTTGGCAGGAGAAAGACTTTTTTTTTTCCCCAGAAGCAATTACTGTAAATATAAATGGCTAAGCACTCAAGCAGTATATTAACAATTCTAAATCCTTTTCTTCTGCTCTTGATCATAAAACCCTTTCATTCCAAGCTGCAGTAATGCCCCTCTTTATAGCTTAAAAAGTATAAAGAAAGACCATCTGGGTTGGCATGTCTGCCTTTCTCATACTCAGCACAGATTCAAGGTGACCCCTTCCAGTGTTTCAGACTCCCTGATCTCTTTCAAAACAACTAGAGACTTCTGACAGCTTATCTTATGCCCAGGATCTTTTAAAGTGCATCAGATGTATTAGACATGAAGGGAGAAGAGGAAGGAGGAGGAATGATAAGAATTTATACAGTGCCATTACCCATGTTCATTTCAAGCTCACTTGAAATAAATTTGTCCAGTTAAAGGATGGTGACTGCCCATATTAAAATCAACAAGGGAAGAAGTATCTAAGTAAGACTGACTCGCACTGCTAAAAGAAGCTTTAAATGTTAACCATGTGGTGACACAACATGCTGAAGTGTTGAAAAGACAGCACCCCACCATAATCAAAGTGACACTGCAAGGAAAATCTATTTCAGTGGGGAAAAGCATTAGATTTGTACAGGAGCTTCCCAGATAAAACAGCACAGACAATTGCAGTTGTATAAATGTATATATACACACACTCAGAACGAAGGGGATAGAAAAACAAAGGGATATAAGTTTAATTTCCAAGAGTGGAGTGCAGAGGCTGGTTTATAGTTCTTGAGCTGAAGACAAAATACACGGAATGAATAACTATCACCACAGCCAGAACTGTCAAATATCTGTTCACTTCTGGTGGCAGACTCACAAGTGGTTTAGTATTTTTCCACTATTTCAACCACCAGTTTGATAGAAGCACAGCAAATTGCTTAATCCCATTTACAGCCAAGCAGCAGCATTGATTAACTAAGAGGGTGAAAGGATAGATAAATTACTCAAACAACTTCTACAAAAAGTCCTTCTCCTGTATTTGGGGTGTCCCAGCCTAAAAGGCTGGGAGTGTCAGAAGTCCCT
This sequence comes from Pseudotriccus pelzelni, assembly GCA_035584735.1. Classification (NCBI taxonomy): domain Eukaryota; kingdom Metazoa; phylum Chordata; class Aves; order Passeriformes; family Tyrannidae; genus Pseudotriccus; species Pseudotriccus pelzelni. The sequence goes on along the minus strand of JAWMRA010000130.1, from coordinate 5,281,250 downwards.
GGCAGAGAAAAGGAGGAAGGCTATTAAAAGGCAGCAGCTTTCAGGGTTTTTTTTAAGAGAGGTTTCTTTGCACTACACAGGTGCAAAGTACAGGAAAACTTAAGGAAAGTACACTTTGGTTTACATTTCCTTTTCTTGGGTAGCCTCAGAAGAAAGACACACACAACTACCCAGACACAGTGTGAGGCGGCAGGAAATTCCCCAATTATCCTAGTTTAATGGTGCATGTTTTAAAATAAGGCAAGGTCACTCCTTCCTAATCCACATTAAAAGAATATTGATATCATAATGCAAAACCACATGGGCAAAGAACTATAAAGACTGTATGGGATTGAACAGGTATTATCTCTTGCCAGCTGCTGTTGAATGGATATCAGAGAGACAAATTTCTGCGTTTCTTCCCCTTTATAAATTCTTAGCACTGTCCTCACATCCCCTCAGCAAAGTTTTACTAAGGTTAGTCCTATGTAGTTTTCACACTCAGTGAAAATACTGAATATAAGCGTGTTAAACAGCCTAAAAGAATAGGTCAGGACCATGTCATCTGCAGCAGAAAAATGACAGATTATACTCACATTATGATTTTTACTTCAACAACTTGGTTTCATTATATTTTATGAAAACACCCTATCTTTTAAGGTTTCTTTGCTCATCTATTGACACTTGGCTACATTGTTTTCCTTTCATTACTTTACATTTCATTACATGAAAAAAGTCTGTAATATTTATCTCTACTTAATTTAATAAGCAGTCTCTTATACTGAAGCACAAAGTGTTAGGAAGTTACCTAATTCCTAATTGCTAAAGAAAAGATCTTTAATGCTGCTGACACTGTTGAACTTACTCAAGTTTCCTTCTCATTTATTCAAGTCAACATCTGCAACATTTCCTTATCCCGGATTTTCATTCTACTATATCAACATAAAGGCAACACTTCACAATTTAAGCAGAACATTTTGTATTTTTGTGGGGGTTTATTCTAATGTTTAATTAGACATTTTAACAATGTCAAGTTGTTAGGTAACAATTCACAGTCAGGATGGATTACAAAGGAAGATTTCAGATCACAGGGGTCCCAGAGCTTTTGAATGCTTTCTCTGGTTTTACGTCCATGCATGCTGCTGTATGTTTAAAGGGTGACATCACTCATCTGCATTATTGTGCTGTACATTCATCAAAGTACTGATTAGAATCTAAAAGTTCTCAAATAGCAGGAGGATTTAGTAATTTGTAATCAGATACATAAGAGCCAACAAAAGGAAGTATCAGTGCTTTCAAGGGGAGTTTGTGACCTTCTGGTGCAAGTTCTGGAATAACTTTCTCTGCTGATTTTAAATTGTACCTGAATTGCAATATTAACAAAGCAGCTGGATGTACATTGCAGGTGAGGGGAAGTTTTCCAGTCAAGTATCTACTCTGTAATTATGTTTTAGTGTTTTACCGTGTATTTAGGAATATCAGTACATGAGAAAGAAGAAAGACATGAGCAGCTTAGTACAACGAGACACTCAGATTTTTAATTTGTTGTAGCTAACATTTCTAGTGGTGATTTTCTGGTTTCATACGGGCATGCTGATGCATTGTTGGTGGTTTTTAATTAATTTGAGGCTATGAAAGCTTTTCATTGCTCAGTGGGGAGATACGTGTTTGATACTATGTGAAAAATTTTGTGATAGCTAACTTTATACATCTGTAATGGGTATGAACCCTCTCTCTCTCCAAGGCCATGTAGAACATGTCAATCCACATCTTGATATCAAAAAAGCCAAGCGTTTTATTTTTATTTCCATCACAAAGAAACCTATTTCAATGGAGAATTTGTCTCCCTTTGCAGTGACTCTTCTACCTGCATAAACTGCTAATAAATCATTCCATACTTGATTATTTCAGTGCACAGCATATCCCAAAGAAAGTTTACAGTTTCAAGTCAAGACATCTTTGTCAATGACCTCAAGGCTCTTGCAGATCCCAGGTGGAACTCAGCTCACTAGTTCACTTCTCACTTTCAGCCTCCCAGGCAATACCTGTTACTTCCAGTGCTTTATTAAGTTATTGCCTTGCTTACAAAATGCAGATATGTTTAGATGATTGGCAGGGGTCTTACTCCCACCAGGCAAAGCCTGTGTCTCTCTTCTGAAGCAACTGATAGTGTATTTCAGTGCAGATACTCCATCTCCACCTTCTGCAGCAAGACCTGAGTGCAGCAACAGGAATGTGCAAGAGTCTCCGGAATTTCCATCCCACACAGGGGCCTGCTGGGACCCCGCTCAGCTGCATGGAGCTGCTTCAGACTGTTCAAAATTGTGTTCAGCTGCAACATCCTCCCAAGGGCTGTTCCAGCAGTTGGGGCTTGCCAGAGTTCACAAATGGTTTAAGTCTCCCTTTTGCCCAGCCCCAGCTATGTCCCAGGCATATTCCCCCAGGAAAGGCAGAGTGAGAGGGTGCTGCTGGGGCCAGGCTCCCGTGGCTCAGTGGTACCAAGGAATTCCCTCATGATCTCGTGGTGCAAGGCAATGGATACAAGCCAGGGATCTGGCTCAGCAACTGCTTCTTTTAGATAGTGATTCTCCCCATGCACACTGCTTTCATTAAATGAAAATTACCACGTGTCAAATGCTAAACTATCGGTGAGAAGGAACAGTGGGAAGAATTCCCTTCAACTGACTGGGTACCATGAACTTTCACCAGGTTTTAAAAATCCCATGTCAAACAGCTTCCCTCAAAATGCACAGATGTCCATCCATGCAACAGCTCAGGGGATGAAAAGTTCCTGCATATTCCAGGAACACAGCTACTTGACTGCACATCCATGAATTTTGGAACTACAACCGACTTCATCTATTTCCAAAGGTTGAGTTCACAAATGTATTGTAACAGATCATTTCAGTAGGTCAGAGAGAACAAGAACTCAGAGTCTAGAAGAAAGGTCCCTAATGGGGATGCTGTTATTTTCAGCTGCAGCCTTGTTTTTCAGAACTCTGCCAGCACCAGCAGCTTCTGCTCACAAAATGGTCAGCGATTTGTTTCCTTGCCTTTTTTTTTTTTTTTTTGGCCATTTTTACAAAGCACCCCATTCTGCAGCCCACGTTCTGCCTTTGTTCATTGTCATTAAAACTTCATTGACAACAAGCAGACTGAAAGGGGTGTAAATGCATGTAGACACTGCCCCCCTCTTCTGTTTCCTGAACTCCAGCCAAAATCATCGCATTTCATACATCCTGAATAAAATCATAAATCCTTCCCCATGGGGAGCTGGGTGTTCCCCTTGGAAGTTGGCCTGTGGTTGCAAACCGCTTAAGGAATACAGGCCAGGTTTCTAAAACTGAAACTGAGGCATGTCTGAGATTTTTGTAATACATAACTTTTGCTTCCTTTTCTCTGAAAACCATGCTTTGCACGTTTTTAAAATAATATTCCTTTCTGAATCTATACATTTAAAATGTGTATAGCTGAGCTGCCAGATGCCATAAATTGTCGCAGCTCAGCCGGACATGAGGAATCTATTCTGCCTGATCCAAGAGGAGGATGTGCAAAATTTCAAACCCATTTTTATATGCAGCTTTACTAATGCTAAGACGTTGTTGGAGATTAGTTGGGCCTGGCCTTTATGGTACATTAAAATGCTTTTGCCTTGCTTTGTTTTACAGAGTTTTATATTCAGTCTTTACCATGTAGATAACTGTAAGAATTGCCATAGGTTCCATAATACTCAGATCTGAATAGTAAATGTTACATATTACTGTCCTGTAAGTAGTTTACACTGCAGGATAACATCATAGTCTAAATACCTAAGCCAGCATTTTCCCTCCTATAAGCTCTAAGCTGTTTAATTTTGCCTTTCCACACTCACCATTTCCATTACCATCTGCAGGTTTTATGAGAGTATCCAGTACACTCACTTCTCTTTCAATGCAAAGTTCTTAACATATATGACACGTGAAAAAAAAAATTAGTTTGCACTTCTTTAACAAAGTGAATAATGGCAAAGTATTATAATACAAGCGCGCCAAGTCCTTGTTCCAGCCAATAAACAGACTGTCTCCCTACAGTCTCAGTGAAAAAGAATATTTTTTTCTCACAATTATAATTATTAATCTTCTGGATGGTATAGCCCAGAGTTATGAAATTAATTTGAAGAGGGAGAACATTTGGATAGAACAACTCAGGCTTTTGAGTATTCTGAGGGAAATCATGTACATAAATGAGCATTTTTTTCCGTATATACGTGAATTTTCCCAGAAAATAAAGAGACGGCTATTTCATTGAAGTTCTGGTAATTATCCTCATATATAATCCAAAAGTAATGGCCATCATAGCCCATAAAATAAGTGAGGTCCGGTAAATAAGCAGTTCTTGCCAGAAGTCAGCATATTTTTCTGAAACCTCTTCTCACTGATTCAGTACAACAGGTTCATTAGGGCATTAAATCCCTCCTGTGCATTAAAGATCTTCTGCTCTTCCTGGCACCCACTGGCACTATGTGCACAGTGGGAAATTCCCATCTCTCTAACCAGGAATATCTGTTTCCTTTTCAGCTTGCAGTGCAAACTCAGCAGCAATGGCACATAGTTCTGGGTTCATGTTCATCAATGACTTGTGCCATCCATCTCATTCAGGAACAGAATTGTTTTAAATGAGGGAAAAATTGTCCTCCTTTATTTTTTTTTCTTTTTTTCCCCCATTACCTTGGATATGAAGGAAAATGCTAAAGCACTGCAGAACTACGCTTATTATAATTCAAAAATACCAGACCCAGTAGTAGGTATCTCACCTGTTTGGTGCCTCAAGTTTGTGTTTCATTGCACAGGAGTAGATATACCATGTTTAGCATCATGAAATTGAAAAAGCGGTGTGCACCAAACTGCAAAGCTCCAGCAGATTCAGAAAGGTCATACTCAAATTATTTGACCTATTTTAGTATTCTTATGTGCCCTGAATGGCAACCCTTCCTGCTGAGGATTTTCCAGCTTCTGCCAAAGTACGTAATTAAACAAAAACATAGTCAGTCTCTGGCCCCAGCATCTTTAATGATCACATTATTTGCCCATCCATAAAGCAGGCAACTCTAAGGCTACAGTTATCCCAGTAACTTGGAACAAGATGGCACAGAGAAAACTGCAAAACTCACATTATCCGAGCACCAACCAGTTTTTCTAACCAGGAGAACACTCCTTTTGAAAAGAGCACAATCTGAAGACCAATCCTACCTGGGTCTCAAAGAGAAACAGCAATTATTAGTTATGATACAGTACCCCATAGTCACCTGCAGCCACTAAAATCCATAGGAAAACACATCGCAATTTTAGTAGCATTCCCAGGAAGCATGGGATAGACTTAAGGAAACTATTTTAAATTTTTCTGTCTCATAAGTTGTTCCTACTCATTAAAATTCTCCAAAATACTCATTTTTTTTAATTTGAGATGAAAATGTGTATCACTGACTCCTCGTAAGCTCCAATCCCCCTTACTCAACACTTCACCTCTGATAGATCAAAAGGAAAAAAGCCTCCTCACAAGATGGCAACAACATGTTAGACTTGCTTTGAGAACTCCTCTTCATGAGCTATGTACTCAGACGCTCCTTCCTCTTTCCAAAAGACATCGAAGGATCTTAACTCACACCTAAGACCGGTAGAAAAAAGCCAGCCTGTAACTTTTTGTGCACAAATACACTTTTAAAAGCATCAGCAATGAGCTTTTGCCAAAGCTGAGGAAAGCAGTCAAATGAGACCTGAAACACAGCTGCACTGAAATGGAAGCTCAGAAGTGTTATCCCAGATTTTGCACCACATACTGGATTGTGCTTCTTTCCATTAGCTGGGAAAGGCTTAGCCATTTCCCTCTCCCCATTCTTAGCAGTGCAGTGCTCCAGGAGAGCCATCTCCTTACGCTACCGGAGCTGATAATCCTCAGAGACCATGAAAGGCTCCACGCCAGGACGGGGGAGGAAGGAGAGAAGGCAAGATCCTCGTCTGTACCCAATCTGAGCACCCCAGCACAAGACAAGGGGCAGCTCTATGACCTTCCATGTCAGCACAGCCCAAGCCAGGCACATTACACCCTGCAGGTCACCCAATTTTTTAAAGACAAATATGAAGCAGGACTTCGCTTTGCTCCCGAATTCCACAGTAATGCCCAGTGGCTGTCTGCAACTTGCTCGTTCCAACAAAGATCATCTCTGATTAGGCTGCGTGATAGGGTAAGTGGCATTTGAAGGGCTGAGGCGTAATTCTCATGAGTACAATATCCCTTGTGCTCTGTGAGGGAAAGCAAAATGATTGCGGTTATCCACCATTACAGAGAGATGTGATGTCTGGTTTTAAAAGTATTTTACACTCACTCTTTTCCTGGCTCTCTCTACTTGCAACATCTCTGTGGTGAATTTCTGAACTGACTGGGGTTTTATTGCTTCCTAGCCATAAATGAGGTAGTAAAGTCATTTTTTAAAATCAATTACCTGTAAAACGCAGTGTCAGAGATTAATTTTTTTCCTCTTTATTTACTAAGGGGACTTAAAATCATTTGCTCGAAAAATAGTCTCTTTCACTGTGGAAACACAAATTGCACGTCAGGGTCATTGTCTGTCAGCCACAGCAGTTCTGCAGAATAAAAGCAAAAGGTTACTTGATTTTGGTGAATTATGACAAAACTGACAGTAGCATAAAATCACCTTAGCACTGGTAACAAAAGCAAGCCACTGGGAGACTGCAGGAGTAACCCTGGATGATGAGCCACACTGAGCCATAAAGGAAGAACTCCTGGCAGTGTATTTTAGCTTTGAGCTACACATTCAGCACACATCAACTACTCAGCAACAGATCAAAGACTGGTACATCAGATTCTTCCACCTTTGGGACCAAAACTGCCTCTTTTAGTTCATGTTTACACTACCTCGCACAGAAGGCCAATTTTGAAACATTAAATCAGAATCTTACTGCACTGCTGATGCGGTGTTGCCTGGTCACATTACATCAGAAAATGCCCACAAGATTTCGGCATGAGAGAAAAATCACTGCCTGCTCCCTGGCTGAAGAAAAGCTGATGGTCAAGTGACCACACTACTCTTCTGTGTATCCTTTACACATCTCTACATACATATATACCTTTGTACATCTTGATGTCTCTACATCAGATTCATGCTGTGTAAGAACATGGGATGTCAGAAGTCATCCTCATTTTGGAAACTGAGATTTCAGGCTGTAGGAAGAACGTATTGTAGCAAGTTGGAGAATATGGAAACTGACCCTGAGAAGCCCAGTCAAGCTGAAATAAAATTATAAAGGTCTGTGTCAAATACACATCAAAGAAATCTCCAGAGATAAAAGAACCTCTTCATTCCCATCTCAGAGAAAACTAGATGGTAAAGGGGTAAAAGAAGGAGGAAGATACCAAAAGATGCAAGCCTGTGCTCTTCCAGAAGGAATGTGAGTCAGCATTGCCTCCTGTGAAGGTCTGTGGATTATTTACCACAGCCTAGCGCACTCTTAAACAACACAAGAGCCTTGAAGTAGACACATGATGAATTTGCGCTCTCAAGTAGGCTGCTTAAGCTACACTCATGTGGTTTCTGAAACAAGGAAAAACACTCCAGGAAAGAACATTGTAAACCATATCTCAAATTTAAATATTTATATTTTTCTATATATCTCACTTGAAGTTCAGGCTGCATGTAAACCAGAGGTTTTGGAGAGAAATGAAATAGTTACAATTGGGAAGTTATGACACAGAATTTAGAGAACACTGAAGAGCTGTTTCGTACTATTATATCTCATCTTTAAAAGAAAAACTGCATGTCAGTGACTGACAGAGATTATAATGCTTAGGCTTAAGGGGAAATGAGATGATAGGGCTCTTATATTTGTTCTTAAGTGAATCTGCAGCCAAGTGCTCTAAGGAAAAACACTGTAAGTCAACTCAGCATCTGCAAGATCAATACAATTCTTTAAGAGGAAAAAGTTCTCTGTTTAACTTATTTTTCTCCCACAGGGGACTGTGTCAAACTGTTGCAGGAAGCAGTAAATTGCAGAGTTTGTGGACTTTGCTCAGGCACAAAAAGAAATCATTGTAATTCAAGTGATGAAGTCGAAAATACGGGAATCCAGTGGAAAGTATTTTTCATGTTCTGAATTGCAGCTAAAGTTGTGGCTTCAAACTGTGTCAAATAAACCACACTGTTTGAGACCCAGATCTGCATAGCCTGAAGTACTAAGCTGAATATCCAGTCCCTACACTCTCAGTTGGAGATTTGAGATGAGCCTGTTGGACCAAAATGAGCTCGGCATTAGGGCCTGGAGTTACAGACTGAACGGAGATATCATGAGATTCATTAGAGGGGAAAGGAAGGACCTTCAGACTGAGGGCAAGCAGGATGTTGAGGGAAGGAGGATGCACTCAAAACTATGTTCTAGGAGTGTAATCTTGGCAACCACACTTTGGGGGAGCTGAACGAGGGAGTCGACTGTAGTCTTGTCACGGACAAGACACAAGGAAAAGCCCAGTCAAATATTTTAGCCAGATTTAAAAAACTGCCCTATCATTGAGTTAATGTAAAACAGAATCAGCAAAAGGTACAGCACAAGCTAGGTCAAGCTGAAGACTGAACTCAGATTCTAGGTGACAGGTAAGACCGTGGCAATGTGTACTGTGATCCAGAAAGGAAATCCACTCCAGCATGGAAATGAGAGAATGCATCATTTGGCCTTTTTTTTACTTTTTTTTTTTTTTAAAAAAAACTCTTTTGAACAAGTTAGCAGGGAGTACTTGATAGATGCTGTGAAAATTTCCTGATATGATCTTTAGTTGCATGATGAACGTCTGAGCTTAACGAAACCATCTTAAGAGAAAAATTAGATAGAGATAATGGTCAAAACCCTGAGGAATTAGTTGATTCTATAACTTTCTGTACAGTGTCACAGTTCTAATGTCTGATATCTCAGTGCTACAGGAGGTCAAACGTTGGAAAGCAACTGCTGTCTACTTCCACATGAATGTGGAAATCCTCCCTTTGCCACAGCCTTAACTTCCCAGTTCTTGCTGGGAAGCTAACTGAGCTGGCCAGAAGACAAGAATTCCTCCTCATGAAAAACACTGAGGTTTTGGCATTTGACTTTCAGACAAAAATGAGAGATTTCAAAATATTTTACCACAGGGAAAAGAATGTCTGTGAATTACTCCAGAGCAGCACTGAATGCACTTGTCCAGTGGTGATTCAAGTCTAGTCTCCCCAATTTCTGTAGCTTTTCAAAGAAAGAGGGGAAAACATCCAAATCTTCCTTTTGGATTCAGCTGTTCCTCTGAATAAAACTAAAATAGGAGGCTGAATGTTTCCTTCTCTTTTAATGAAAGGTCATTATCTACGCATTCCTGAGATAAACTATGGGAAACATAAAGCAGGGTGATTTCCAAGTGAATCACTAAGGATGAAAGATGATGAGAAAAGTTTTTGTATCTTGTATACGGAGCATAACATCAGTTAAAGGCCGCACAAGCTGCCAAGTGACTTAATACCAGAGAGAGAATCATTTAGGTTGGAAAAGACCTCTAAGATCCTCAAGGCCAACTGTTAACCCAGCACTGCCAAGTCCACCACTAAACCATGTCCCCAAGTGCCACATACTTGAGGCACAAAGGGTCACTGAATACATGTGTGTCATGTACAGCTGACAGAGAGGCTGAGGCAGGACAGGATATGAGGATACCCATATGCCATGTGGTAGCCTGTGGTTGTGAATCCATGCAGCACCCCTGCAGTGGATGACAGAAGAGCTCTGTCCTCGCACCTCTTCAGTGACATTGCACTTGTACCTCGGAAAAACTGAGCCCAGAGATGGATCAGTTGGGATAATCCCAACTAAGAGAGTCACTAAATTAGCATTTAACACTATCTCTGTTGTCATCCTCTGTAACTGTGGTATTTAGCCCATGCTGTCAGATAGGGGCTGAAACCAATCATGTTCTTGTTAATCTGCCTTGAGTAACTACAGCTGGTGGGAAGGAAGAAAATTACTCTGAAATTAATCTGTAGTGCTTTATAATAAAGGTTACTGTTATCCAGCAAGGAATGTCCTGGGGCTAGCCCTGCCCAGTGTTCTGAGGGACTCTGAGGAATGCGCAGGAGGAGGAGAAACTTTCCATTTAAATATCTTCTGAATGTTTTCATGCTTTGCATCCTCCTCCTTTCCTTTTCCCAGCCACTCCGTTCTCACAGCAATTGAGATTCTCCATTGAAACCTCCTTAGTTATCTGGATGTTTTTTCTGGATAAATTTGCCTTGTGGTTAAATAAATAAGCAGTTTTCCTGTTTAAATCCATCTTTGGAGAGATCTGTAGTAAAAATGAGGCTGCTTTGTTTTGTTATACACCTGACTGGCTAATTTCTGCATGCTGCTTAAGGCCAGGACATAGAAGAATATACAGACTTTTATAAGGTTACATAAAAAGTTATAAATGTCTTATGTAAGTATTTGACTTGTTCATAGTCAATGAGAACTATTTGTACACATAAGGCAAGCAAGATTTATCCTGTAATGGATAATCCTTTCTTCATTTAATAAATAATCCTTTATTTACTTTTCCTCCCTTCTCAAAGTCAGTCTTCAGAACCTACAAAAACAACCCATGACCTCATTACCTTCTCCCATTATGGTGTTGGAAGCCCAGGGATGACTGAACTTAATGTTAACATATTTGCAAGTAACCATTCAGCCTTTTTTTTTGAAACAGCACTTCTGATGAAACCCATTCCAAGAACTGCCATGATGTTCCATATGTGATTTGAACATGATTCTGCTTCATTCTACATAAACCCCAACAAATTAGAAGTTTCCCATGAAAAGAATAGACCTGGGTCCCATTATGCAGGGTAGGATTGGAGGAGAAAAAAAATTAACTACAGAAACAGGCATGAATTTTAGGATTAATTGCAAGGGCTATCATTTGGTGTCTGTGTTTCACCAGCCTATGGCTTAGTGTGCCTTAAAGTCTTTCTGACTTAAAACTTTGAAACCTCCCTGCTGCATGTCAGCACCATTCCCTAACCAGCTTCCTCAACTTTGAGAACTGTGCTGTAAAGGGAAAGAAACTCTGCCTGGACTAAAAGATTTCCTATCCAGATGAAAGCCCCTAAAACAACGCAGCAGCACTTGGCAATATATCACCACAAATATTGACATGATTTATTTTAAAACACTTATTAAAATTACGCTCCTAATCCCAAGCTGAAGCATTTAAATCAATGTCAAGCTTTTCCAAAATTCAGCCAGTACCCCCTGGAAATATATGGTGACTTTGGTGACCAGCACTTCTGGATGTCAAGCTATTAATTTATGCAGCTATCTTTCAGCATCCAATTTTACTTGACCTATATTGTAAAGATGTCTTATAAAAGCTGGAAAAGGAAGAATTTTAAATCCTGGCAACAATACATCAGCTGCTATCAATGGGGACTTGATTTGGTAATAGTGTTGTTGTGAAACAGACCATAAGATGATGTTGTTTAAAATGGGACAAAATAACTCAAAAGGCCCCTTTTCTCTTTGGTAAATTATATACAGTGCTGCCTGGATCCCAGTTCCTGTAGCATGCTTCCGACCATCTGTTTTCCATTTTTCTTTAATTTCCATTCATGCCCTTTGGCCTATTCCCTGTGCTCAGAAGAAAACAATAATTAAAGTTGACATTATCTCTTGTGCCTTTTCCAGACTACATAAGTTGAAGACTTTTTTTTTCAATGTCCTTATAAGTTGTCTTGTATTTTTTAGTACAAAATCAATCTTATTGTTATTTTTTTAAGGATCTTAAGAATTGTCAAGTAGTGACCTGTTAGAGACTCTTGTTGACCGTAGTACTGAGGAGGTTTGATTCTCACTGCATCTGATTTCCATCATTTCATTGGCACAGGTTTCAGTAAATGTCCTTGTCCTTGCTAGAGTGCCAAAATTATCTCTAAGAATACAGAGCAATATAAGAGTTGCACTATGTTTACAGCAAGCCCCTCACACTATCAATAGATTCATGATGTGAAATTCAGTACGGGCATCATTTTTGTCCCACAAACTCAGAATAACTCTTTGTTTTCCTTCACCGCTACAGCCTAAAAGATCTTCTCATTGCTCAGAATAAACTGCTGTACACTGAAAAGTACAATCATTTTGAGTAACTCTGGACCTGCTCTTACGAAAATCAAGTTCATTTTTAAATTCCAAATATCACAAGTTTTTACAAGCCTAGTTTGTCCATGAATTCATATGCAATGATTCAATAATAATGATGATTTGCCTGTAGACCAGCTAGAACATAAAGAAATGCCAGACTAAGCAGTTGTTTGAAGCCAATAGTCACAGCATGTGAGGAGGCACAAGCACATCGGTGTGCTGGGGAAAAATAAAAGCAGAACCTTGCCAGCTCTGCTGCTATGGGTGCTTTCTGTAAAGACAGAAAAGGAGGGACACATGCATGTCCCCTTCTCATTATGCTGCAGGACAGACGGACTTTGATTCTCCACATTGAGAGCCATTCAAACACTAACAAAGTTAAATGAAGGCTTTCAGCTCGCAGCTGAATTTGCCTCGGAACTGAATGTCTGCATGATCTCATTTTGTTTCTTAATTTTCATTTTTTTTAGCCTTAACAGTGCCTTACAACAAGGTTTGTATGTAACATCACCCCATTTCCACAGGAACTTATAAACAGCAAGTTACTGTCCCTTCCTCTTGCAAAATAACATTTGACTTTCAGTTAGTTTTATATTAAGCCATATTTCATGACAATGGTGCCAAACTCCTAAAATATGGCCTTTCTTTGACGCTGGAGTTGTGTTATATGACCACAGTCTTGTGTTCTGTGGCTGCCTTTTGGGGAGTCATATATTTTAAATTTGACATTTATATATAAATCACCTCTAGGGAAGGGGAAATTGTGCTCTTAAAATCATATATATGAACTCTTAAACAATTTCCTCAGTAAATACTCTCTTTCAATAGCTCCAGATTGTACTTAGACACAGTACACAGCATGTATGACATGTGTTTGCTGTCCACCAAACAGTTAACTGAAAACACCTGGAAGATGATGCCCACAGCAGCTTTAATAAAAGATAAGTAGAAATGTAGAAGCCAGATGTTAGCTCCTCAAATACATATGAAAGAATGATTTGCCTCCTAATTCAAACACTTCTATGTGCCACAAAATAACTCAGAGACCAGCTGCAGGAGGCCCAGGAAAAATCATCCTTTCACTCATCTCTCTACTGCCCTCCCCGTTTCCTTGCTGTTTTCCTCGTCCTCTTTCTTCTCACCATATTGCTTTCTCAAGTCATTTTCTTTTTATGGATTAAAAGTTTTCCTAACGTGCTGCCAGACTGCATCCATGGGCACATGGAAACAGGAATAGGATCCCACAGCTGGCCAGAGCCGAGCTGCAAAGGAGGAACATGCGCTTCGGGTGCTTCCATGTTGATTACAGACATTTTGTTCCTAGCTAGAAAGATCCACCCATTCCTCTATAGCAATGGATTTAGTGCTTTCCTCAATCTCACTTTCCTTTAGCAAAATAAATTTTAGGCTTGTTTGGCAATTATGGAAAAATTAAAAAATAATAAAAAAACAAAACCAACAAAACCCACAAAACAGGTCGAACAAATCAAACTGTGATGTTGTTTGTTTATTCCTCTGCATTAATTCCAGACAGCTGGATATAAAAATTAGTGCATTTAAAACCACAGAGATTTGCTGTACTTCAGTTCAACACGGTGTAACTGTTTTTGGCAGGAACAAGAGGTAGCTTGGTAGATAACAAAAGCCTAACAAGCAGCACTGGGTTTGGAACTGGAGTCTTCCCAGTTCTGACTAAGTATTGGCTTCAGTGGAACAGCAAAGACACTTGAAGCAGCACATAACAGTGGGTGCTGTGTCAAAGATATAATTACTCAAACCAGTGAAAGTAAATATTCTAAAAAAATACAAATAAATAAAATAAAAATTAATGCAAATGTACAATGTCCAGTTTTACAGTGTAGAGGTAATGATATTATTTTGCAGTCTCTGATGTTACATCTGGTCCTAAAGTCACTTGATACTCATTATTTGCAATTCCTGAAATGTCATGAAAACCTGTCAATATAAATCTTAACTCTACTTACGGAAAAAGCTTGATATGTTTTATGAAGGCTTTTTTTTTTTTTTTTCTAGTTTCTGGATAGAGAACTACAAAACAAAATTAGTCTTCAGTGTAGTAGGGCATGAGGGGTTTTTTAGCTTACAAAAAAGGGGTTTTTTTTCACTGGCTTTACCTTGGTCCATCTCACAAAATCTTTTCAGAAGCCTAAAGAGAAAGATGTAGCTATTGGAACTAATTTCCTTGTTTCCACATTCATCCAGTTGGCCAATATAATATCCTCTGCATATTTCATCTTTCCTCCCACTTATTCAAGGATATGGTGAACAATATTGATATCTCCACTCTGATTCAAACAGAGTGTGGATTCCTTTCAAATATGAATTAGTACTTCACAGAATGAGAATGTATTTAACTTCTTAGAAAAACAGCTTGTTTCTGCAATATTCATTGCATCCAGATCAATAAATCATTTAAATCTGGAGGGAATTCAACTTCCTGAGGTACAGAGGTCAAGCTACAGTGGAACTAGCAAATATCAGTTTCACACAGATGTGCAATTAGAACATCTGTTTGTGTCTTCTCTGCCTATTAAGATGTTTATTCTGTTAATTGCAGGCAAAACATAAGTAGCCATTGTATTTTTGTTTTTGTTCTAACATGAGGAACTTAGTATCCTGTATTCAACTTAAACAAGCTGTCAGCAAAGCAATTAGCCACTGCTCTATTTTTAAGGGAGAGTCTCAAGCTTGGCAAAAATTCAGCTCACAGAAGCTGGTTAACCTGAAAATACTTTGCTACAATTTCTGCCCTAAACAAAGAACAGTAGAGACTTGTCAGTTCTCCGAATCACCTTCTTTTATTTGTTTAAATCCACAAAGTTCCTGTTCTGTAGCAATTAAGGGAAACTGGTGGGATTTTACACAACAGTTGATTTCATATGAGTGGAACTAAACAGCATAATCTGATGCCTCTCAGCCGCCAGCCTCACAAATACGTACATATGTGCTGAGCTCTGAGTTTGAGAGCAGTTTGCACATTCTCATCAGAACGTTTGCACTCTGCCAGCATTTGCATCATACAGAATGCAAAGTGTTGTAAATGAAACACTATCCACAGTGGAAGATGCCTGGTGAGTAGAGCCAAGGACTCTGAATCTACTCATGCAGCACAAATATTTGCAGGACGGAGGCGTTACAAGGCAGAGGAAGCAACACGACTGGAACACCAGACTGAGAGTCCAGAGTCTTCTCCAAACTACTGTTTACTTATGACAGGAACTTGGCATGCTCTTAAGCTCCCTTTGTCTCCATTCCTCTGTCCATCTCTGCAAAACCAATTAAGATCCAGAGATGAGAACCAGTTTTTCTAAGAGCTAAGCTCATTATTATTGCTCCTTTGGGGGCAAAACTCCCTTACTAAAGAGGATTAGGATGCCAATTGTCACTTATTAGAGCTAACAATATGCAAACTTCACAAATTCCTGTGTTTTTGCTACCTCTGTTGTTGACAAATAACTGCAGCCTCTTAAAAGGATGCACCATCTAACTGGCTTCGAATTGAAACCCAGAATTGCCACAGGCTTTCTTGCATTGAGGAGAGTGGCACCCTGATCTGGAGTGCCCAAGGCAACAACAGATCCTCCTGCCTCTGGTATCACTACCCATTTTGGAAGGTACCAGACTGATAGAAGCTTTGTTTGCCACGAGCAGACCTATAAATTATCTTCTGCTTCACCTGACCTATTAAAAGTATAAGTATTATTTTTCAACCAATTATTTCTCAAATGCATAATCATTAGAAATGTCAATAAAATAATAACTCGAGGGTGCTTCCTGCTAAATTTCTTAATAACCACATCCTCTGCTAATAAACACCTAGGCCTTTGGCCTCAAGTTTATTTAGCCCAGGATATGGGTATTATTACCTCATTAAGAGGAAACACCCTCAAGATATTATTTAAGTACCTCCAGAAGGAAAAACAGCTGAATGAAAAGGATGTATAGGCCAGCTGTTTAAAATTCACTGGGTGAGGCAATTTTGCAGGTAAGTCACCAAAAATTAGGTTTGCACTGCATAAAGAAATACTTATTTCTAACATGATAACATGCAGTTACCTGTGTGCTTACAGGAAGAAGGTGAAGGTATAGGAGAGTTAGGGAGAGGCCCTGATTTAAATTTCTTGGCACTGAGCATTTAGCAGTACAATGATAATTATTGGCTTTGATATATTCCGTTTCTCTGTTACACTGGGAAATGCTGGAGATGCTTTGCTTGGCTTTTCCACTGCAGAAAAGGTAGGTTTCATATTAAATGTGAGGAAGCTGTTCTATAGCACCATTTCTTCAGTTCCTGTGCTTAAATCTCAGCATGTGGGCAAATTTTTTACAATCCAAAGCATTATGGTATCATTTTGAACAGAAACCAATTGAAAATAAATTCTTAGTTATGTTTATAGTACCAATTTATATCTTTAAATAGTGCAGAATCACTTGATATATTGTCCAGATAGACACACTGATTCAAAACAAAGATGTTGTTGGGGTTTTTTTTAATTAGATGTTGAAATAGTAATTATGTTTGGCAATTATATGAACAATAAGTCTCAGTATTACATATGTTCCTTAAGAACAAAATATTCTATATCTTTTCAGTGCATATTCATCTGAAGAATTACTCTTTCATAGCAATATTCCCGTGGAAGCAAAGACTAGACAAAGGCTCTCACTTGGTTAATTTGAACCACAAAAAAAGATCTCTGGAAGGGACTGGTCACTATGCCTGCCCAGTTTAGGGAAGGACTAAGAGCTGATGGCTGTCCTGGAACACAAGAAAATCTCACCAAAATAGCCATTAAGGAGGAAGAGAATGGTGGAGGATGGAGGGGAAATGGAAAATCCTGGACTTCTGAGCTCTTCCTGATCTTACCCACCAGTGTTTATGGGGCTTGACAGAGACTTTCGTAGGCCACATTACCATCTTCCTAAGTGTTCTTCTCCAGAGCCACACAGTCTGGTTTTGTAAACAGTGGTTTGTAAAATAGGTTTGTAAAACTCCATTATCCATGGATAGAATATGACCGCAGGCAAAGAGTATTCAGGAAAACCCACTTTAAACCACAGATCCTGCATGAATGCAAGTGGTGAGCAGAGTAAAAATGACATTTTTGAAAAGAGCAGGAAAATGTGGTGTGGAAAATGTCTGTATCCACCAAAACAGAAACTTTTTTATGGCACCTGTGTCTTCAGCACCTGCCTTCATTTCTCCCCTTACCCCAAAAAAGGAGACTGCTGTGGATAAAATGATTTTGTTTTCATATAAAAATCAATTGATTTCTGGAAACATGAACTTGAAACATGAATGGTAGCTTTCTTAATGTGAAATGCTGGACAATATTCCTAGTCACATTGAAAAATGAGGCCTCCAACATCGTTATCCATCTAATATATGATGCTATGAAATGATGCAAACTCTGTTACGAGACTTTTTTTAAAAAGATGTTTAATATGAATTTAGTAGGCAGTTGCTGCTAAATAATGCACAAGCAATGCTTTTGTTTGCTAGGCCCATTTTTTTTGTTTGCAAGATTCATTTAGACAGTGCTATGATATCACCCGATTTGAATCTTACATGGATGCCAGCACAGGCTCTCAGTACAGAATACTCCATTAAAGTCAAGAAAAACTATGTCAGGCAAGATCACCTGCTTAAAGACCTCTAGGGACATCTTAAGCCATCCTTTCTCTCCTGCAGAGACAGGGATACTAAAAGGGAAATCTGCTCTGTATATGTAGCACTATGACTGCCTTGGTTTACAAAGTCAGGCAGTGCAAGGGAAGCCCAAACAATTCTCTTTATTGAACTGGCAACCTTCTGCCAGAGGATGTTGCTACTATTGCAGGCTATCTTTGAGGCAATTACTCCACAGAACTATCACATTCTATATATAACCACATACCAAAACAAAAAAAATCACATATCAACAAAAAAAAAAAGAAAACAACAAAAAAACCCACACCAAACAAAGCAAAGAGGCATCATCTGGAAAGAAAACAGGTTGGAAAAAGAACAATAAACCTTTAAAACTAGAAGATAGAAAACCCACCTGATTGCACTGAAACTCTGAACTCAGGAATTCAGGACAGAGCTAAGTAAGGCCCAGAGGACAAGCCTAATCACAGAATGCTTTGGATTGGAAAGGACCTTAAAAACCATCTCATTCTAACCTCCCTGCTGTGGGCAGAGGCACCTCCACTAGACCAGGTTGCTCAGAGCCCCATTCAGCCTGGCCTTGACACTTCCAGGGATGGGACAGCCACAGCTTCACTGGGCATCCAGTGCCAGTGTCTCAACACCCTCATAGTGGAAGAATTTCTTGCCAATATCTAATGTATTTCTTCCTAATCCTCTAATGTAAACCTACCATTTCTCCTTGTCCTGTCACTACATGCATTGAGATGCTCAAAATTCACTCTCTACCACTTCTTTCTCCTTGGGGTTTACTTGCTTCCTGCCTTAAAGTCAAACAAGAAGCATCTTTTTTTTATTATTATTTATTTATTTATATATATATAAAACAACTGTCAAAATATGGAAAGAGCCATGTCCTTGCTCTCCCTCTATACCTTTATGATCGTGGACCCTCAGCCTTTAAACTGTGGAACAAAGCATGAGCCAGGATAAGAAGTGTCCTGAAATTGGGCTTTTAGATAATGAGCTTGTTTTCTGTCTCAAAAAACTGCAAAACAGAAAAACAACTCTTCCCCTCTGTTTCCCTGCATGCCTGTTTTGGGAATGTGTACAACAAAGGATTTCAGCTCTTCTTGCAGCCTCAGAACATTGACCTCCCAGCAGGGCAGTGGTAAAGGACCTACAGTATGTTCAGGAGTCAGCTGGAGCTCCTGGATTTGCTACCTGTGCTCTTCCTTGCCTGAGCAGCACCCACCTCTGGCAGGCTCCTGGTCAGCATAGCAGAGCCCTGAAGGAATGGCATGTTTGTAAACTAAACAGGAAAGAGGAATAAGCCAGGCACTTACATCACCTGACAGATGTCTTTCTCAAGCATGCAAGTTCATTTAAGGATTTTCCATGGCTTGTGTTGACTCAAATCAATAAACAAATGAATAAGTAAATAAAGGAGGGGAGGGGGGTGCAGGGGGGAAGAAAGGAAGGAAGAAAAGAAGGAGAGAAAGGGAGAGAACTGGTGTCACGCTCAACATGTTTTGCACCCTGTAAAAAGGAATTAAGGGACTCGGGCTCCCCTTCCCCCTGCTCCCTTTATGTCTGGAAGTGAGCCCTTCTGAAACACTATCGCTACTGGCAGCACAGCAACACGTAATAACATGGTAGCGACACATAAAACTGTCAGTCTTCAATGGAAATGGATGGTTAAGCTGAGGGGGTAAACAGACTAAATCAATTTGAACATGCATGTTAAGGACTGTGAAAGGGCAGAGTTTAGTGCTGCTAAGCTGGAAAACATTTGTCTCTGTCTCGTTGTATTTCCCTGCCATTCAGCGGCATCCACCCACAGGCCTCTCGCTTGGCTCCAGTCAGACTCCACGGCTGATTAATGGCAGCTGGAGGTGTCCAGTAATTTCCTCACCTAATAATAAACTACAACCCAAAACAGGGGTTCCCCTCAGGCCCACATTTAACACAGCTCTCCTTACCAACAAGAGAAAGCCAATTACCCAGTGTCTGCTCTCATCTTTGAGACAGTGCACTTTAAAGTGGCTTTCAGAGGTTACTTGGCTGACATCGGGCACATCATCTTTGTCTGTGGCAGGGTAAACAAAGCTCAGAATCTGCATCACTGTTATACAGGGATCATCAAAATTTAAAAGAAAAAAAAAGGGGGGGTGGAAAATGTCATTTTTGCAAGGGGAAAATAGTCTCCTCCACAAATCTTAACACCAACATGACCTTAAAAACAGAGGGACTTTCTTTGTCTTATCCTAATCCCAGGGTCACCAACACACACAATTACGATTTCAGCGGTTGAGGCTTAAGCAATCAGTCTGGCTCACCACTTCCTACCCAAGGGTGCCCAATAAAACATTTTATATGAAGACACATCCTCAACAAGAACTTTTCCAGATTTTGTTAGCAATTAAAGCAAAGCCTTGTTACTGAAAGAGCTGTATGGATTTGTGTATTCAGTATTAAGACTAAAGACAGTATTGTCTAAATGGGATGTCAGACTAATTATATAGTATCACCCTACATTAGTAACTATACTGGTTTAATAATCAATCATTTACACAACATGAAACAATTTTTTTTTAATGTTACTTAGGTGAATAACATTTCAACTTCTACACAATTACTTGAATGAATAAGGGGTGTAGATTTAGTTGTAGATAATTGATAATAGTGTTCAGGGCATAAAATATCCTATTAATCCTTTAACTGACAGCAATCTAACATCTAAACACGCATGCAAAACACAGCATTATTCTGGAATAATCTTCAGTTTATACTGCTCTGCAACAGGAAGAAAGGAAGGCAGAGTATCCTAGTTCCTTGGTGAATGGACTATTGCAAGAAAGGCAGATGCCAGTATTTTTGCAGTAGTACTTCCTCCCTATAGGAACAGGATATCCTTGATGCCAAAAAGGAAGTAAATCGTGTTCCATACTGTTTGACAGGATCTATTAATACCCTCAATTCATAATGTCTGTCAAGTTTTGAAAAGCAAGAAATGCATGTGCCTGTGTACACATGAATGCTCTTCTCCACAGGAACAAATCTAATTAACATGTGGACACTGAGGGGAGACTGTCAGACACACAGGCCATTGCTGGCAATGTCTGGTCACACAGGCAACTGCTGGCACTAGGGGATTAAAAGGTAATGTAATGATTTCTTCAAAAGTCTTACAACAGCCTGGGAGGAAACTGATTTTCCAGACATCTGTGCAAATGGATTTTCCATTCTCTTCAAAGGGTTTTTCCTATCCCTCCCCTATCTTCCCTCCCTGAGGCACAGATCATCAGGAAGAAATTTAAAACAGTTCTGGACACTGTTTTTATTCTATCCCATATACAAAGAGATAATGTCATTTCTGCCACAGATGTCACTACATATAACTTTGCAATATACTGGAAACTGAGTAAGAAAAAACAGTGAACAAGGAAAAAAATGCAGGTACGAAAGGCAATACATTGGGAATTGTTTTCAATCACATTAGGGTTAAGCCATTCCACTGGAGATGCTGGTTCAAACCAATAAATTATAAGCAAGGTCAACTTCAAGAAACATTTTTTAAAGTGGAAGAGGAGGAAATTTGGCTTTATCAAATAGTAAACCATCTTTTCTTTTTCTTTTCACACTGTTGCACTAAAAGTTGAGGCTCGAGTGTAAAGCCTAGACCTCCTCTCAGAGACACCTACCCAACATCTCTGATCATGTTACTTTTCCTATTTCAAAAGCCCATGTATGTGGCAGGTCAAGGTTACAAGCAAGTAATTACAGGGCTATAGTTAAATCTGCCTTCCACAGACACAGAATTTAATTTAGAAGCACAAATTTCTTGAATTCAAGTCATGTGACAGATGATCTCTTTCAAACACACACACACACACACAAGCTTCTTTTCTAAGACTATGCTAATCTTCCTGACTAATGAGACTTTATCCCATGTTGGACAGCAGAAGGAAGATACAGAGACAAGTATAATGTATTCCCACATTTTGCCTCCAGAGCATAGCAATTTTTCTTACATTTGTCTCAAGAACAAGCAACCACGACTCCGACATCGTTAAGTGGCCTCCTAATACAAATTACGATAGCCCAATTTTTTAGAAGTTCCACAAGGACTCACAACTAATTAGCAAATGAGCTGTATAATTAGCATCAGCCATATTATAACTCAGTCTAATGAGCACTCTGACATTATCAACAATATACAATTAGGGTGTCTTGTTATGAGCAGTTACTGCATTTTTTTTATATTAAAGAGTAATAAATACTGTTCTATGTATATTAATTATACATTTGAAATGTTTCTGTGTCACCTTTGTGATGGTGGTTGCCTCAGTTCTGTTCTTAGGACTCTCACACTAATTTCCCACCTGAATTTCACAAGGGGCCTTTGCAGGTATGTCAGAGCATGTTCTGTTCATTTCACTGGGAAATTTTGTTTGGAAATATGGAGTTTCTTCCTCCTGACAATTTTTAGAAGCTATTGACATGGACTTGTATTTATTTTCAGGATACCAAGAACGGCTTGTGGTATGGTTTGGGGTCAGTAGTAGTCAGCCAATTAAAAAGACAAAAAGTACTTGAGAAAATGGGCTTTTTAAAGAGTTACTCTCAATTCAACAGTCTATGGGGCAATAGAGCACAAAATAAGGCAGAGCTCAAGAACTGTCCTTCACAATGACTGTTGAGATATTATCACTGATATTTCTTGCTTTTTTTTTATAAAGGAGGAAAAAAACACAAAACCCTCCAACTTCTTCCCCACAAAGTTTTCAGTGATTTTATTTACTACCAGTAGTACTTGTATGACTAAAATACTCCCAAAAGCAAAACTCAGCAGTAAAAGTTTTGACCTGTTAATCTTACATACACTGGGGCAGCTCTGTAACAGCTGAACAACTACACATAAAATTCAAGCCAGATTTACTTTTCCCTCCAACTTCACCATTTCCTGGATTTATAAAATACCATGTTCTTATGAAATTACTTAATTAAGTCAGATCACAGCTGCTAGACGACTGTGCACAGCAAAAACCACAGATCTAACTACCAGCATCCCCATTTATTTCAGAGAACATGAACATGCAGTGATTACTTCTAATCAGACAACATTACTAATCAGTGCATAAGTGAGCCCAAAATTCAGCACAATCATATCTGTAGCTGATTTGATAGGCCATGAAAGTCCTCTCTATAAACAAGAAACAGTTTATGGGAAGAGTAACGTCATCTATTATATCAATTACTATTTTGGGGGGAGGGAGGGAAACCAAAAAAACCCACAAAAACCCAACACCACCTTTCAGGCACAAAAGCCCTTCAGATCTTGTGAGGTTTTTTCCCTCCAAATAAATCCATCCAACTAATAAAGTCTGCTTCTCCCTTCTAATCTTTCCTCCCCAGTATCCTTTAAATGTCAAAGCATAGTAACACTGTGCTTTTCTATACATCTTCTGTCTCCATCTTCTCTATGAAATGAAATATGAGCTGCATGTCTGCAAAAAATGGTTGTAAAGCTACTACTGCATCCACATTCAAATCCCTCCTGAAACATCTCTTTTGCCATGAGAGCTGCTAAAAACAAAGATTGCTGATGTGCTGTGACAGCTGGTCTCACTCTCCCTTTATTTCAACTGCTAGTTACAAAAAGCCTGCAGAAACTTTCCATTATTCTTTTTTCTGGTTTTGCATCTGGCCCAACAGGCCTCTGGTTCATGACCTACGTTCCTAAGCAAAATAGTCAAACAAAGAAATAATATTAATAAAGGTGGTCTGTATGTGAGCTGTGGAGTTTCTGCACGGACTATGTCTTACACTATATGGATCTTTTTTAAGGACAAAAAACAATCGGTTTAAATGAAAGACCTCTTTCATTCGAATCCTGGATGTTTCCAAAAGGAGGAAACAAACTTATAAAGGCAATGACGGAAAAATAAAATTGTTTTACTACTGGGAGGGAGCGTGAACCTCACTTGCAGTGCAGTTCTTTCTTCTTCAGGCTGCACATACAGCCTGTTTAAGAAAACTTTTCCTCATTTCACCTCCAACAGAAAAGCACGTGAACCATTCTGGAGATTTTTCCCCACAGCAGAGCCACTTACTTCAAACTTGATCTAACGCCCACCAAAGTCAACCAGAACTTTCAATCAACTTGAATAAAGCACAGGGTTCCTTGACAATTTTAATGGAATTACTAAGGAAGTTTCATGTTAAGTAGCATCTTCTCCTCACCTAAGAGAGCTAAGAAGCGCTAAAACCTTGGCACTGAGCTGAGTCTGCTCCAAAGGCAGATGCAGGGTTACGTGTGTTAGTTTTGTGTACTGAGGCTCCGGTCTACAAGTCAGCTTTTGAACCTGGGAATCTTGCAGAGCTCACGAGGAGCCGAGCTCTTTAATGACCTCCCCGACTCCTTCAAATGCATCTCCCAAAGCTGTAACAGCGCTCCTTCTGTGCCAAGATTACGTGTTCCCAGAGCACAGAGGGAGTATACAAAGTCCAGAAGAAAAAGGAAAGCTGGTCTCCTGTCAGAGCCTCGGCTTATCTCAGCAGCTCCCTATTTTTAACTCGATTGCAAACGATATCTGTGATCAAAGGGCCAGAACCCCTGGAGGAGCTTAGGAGAACAGCGTGGTGGCCGCAATTCTTCCTGATGATTTGTAAGCAGGAAAGGACTTTTGACATGAAAGACAGTTTAAACAGCACAAGAATAGCAATAAACCAGCTGTAAAATGCTTAACATTGCCCTTGAACTAATGCAAATTGTTCCAAGCAATTTTCTTTTTCTTTTTTTTTTCTTTTCTTTTTCTTTTTTTTTTTTCTTTCCCTTTTTAGAGTCTCTGGGTGCCCTGCTGGGACATTTAAAAAGTCACATGCTCACCATACAAAAGCCTATATAAGTGGCGAAATGCAGTGTACTAATGTGTTTAGAATAAGGGAACCAAACAACGTCCACAATTCAGATCTACTGCCTTCCTTTCTTTTCTTTAAGAAAGTGTTCATTAATAACAAGCTTGTTTTGGATACTGACTGAGCGTCCAGACAGAAATGTTGAAGGGTAATTTATTGGCTTAAAATACTCAATTAAGCTATTGAAGAGATAGTTAACAAAGTAAGTAAAAACCTGGATATTCTGAAAGTAAATTAGTTGGGTCACTGAATATTTTAGATGTTTAGAAAATGGCAGTATTTACTTTCTGAGCTTCAACAATATTAAAGAAGGGCAATAATACATGTTTACAGAAGTCAAGTTTCAAGGGCACGCTCTCTACCTACAGAAATTATACTTCAAAAGTCATCCAGAACCATTTAGTGTCACATTTAAAAGCATTCTTTTCTTCTTCTCTTTTTTTTTTCACGTGGATCTAAAGTAGATTTTTAATTTCAAGCAATGACACCTACCGTTATTACCAGCAATTAGAATCTTTCAGAAAGTTTCAATATGGAATAAAATATAACCTCATAGAAATTAGAGATCGGAAAGACCAGTGAGATCATCAGTTCCATTTCTAAAATTTTTGACTAGTACTGGGATATTTCTGTAAGGCAGATTATATCAGCCTTTAGAAAAAACCCACCAGTAATTAGAAGTTAGTTGGTTGGTGTGCATGTATGTGTGTTTAATAAATTAAAATTCTCTGGTACAAATGTTCCATTATTTCTATTTCTTCCTGACAATGCCTGTTCCCTTGAAACAACACTCTCTTTTTTTTCCCTCTCAAAAAATTTTTCACTCTTCCCCACTGTTTCTCAGGTCATTGTACCTAGAAAATCTTATTAAGAAATAAAGTACATGGATAAATTAAGGTATATTTCAAAGCGCACTTAGGCATACATTTAACTCAGATGGCATAAAGTGGAATATAACTAGAAGTTTAAAAACAAAGTATGTCCAGATCGACAGCCCTGACTGGGGGGAAGATGGGAGGGCACCTTAACTCTTTTTAAGGTTAGCAAATGCTGTCCTGACAAATGAAAAAAGACAAATGGGAAATGAAATAATTTTTTAAAAAACCAAGCAAATATTTTATTTAGATTTAGCTGTAGTTAAAAGGTCTTTAATTGGAAGACCTTAAAATAAGTTTAAATTCAGGAAAAGTTGCCGATCCGCCATTGTATTTGTAACTTTGTATGGTATTTTAAAAAATAAGACAACTGGGCTCAAAAAAGACCATGGTTATAGGCACTCTTACAGGCCCTATATGTCATTCTTCAACCACCATAATTTCCATTATTCATCAAATTAACCTTAGAACAGTATGGTAAAAAACACCATTATTTAAACCCTTCAGGTGAGGAGCAAGGACAGAGCGCTGTGCAACCATGGCCAGAAATATATGAGGTTTCTGAGCAGCCTAGGGAGTGACTTTAGGAATCCCAGTACATGCAGCCATCTTTCTTCATCCTCTGGGGATTTCTCTGTCTGAGGATGACAGGATTTGTCCTCCTGCTAAATCTGAGCTGCGTGGGAACCTCTTCAGCTCTGATTTCTGATGACACTGAAGCCGTTCCCTAACTATACTAAGCACATGGGTCTTGGAATTGTTTATACATTGTTTGAGGGCCTGTGTGCAACCACGAAGTAAAGAGTATGAAATGTTTTCAGCTCTCAAATATGATGTCAATGAAGTATAGTTGCTGAATATTTTACATTGAGGCTCACATTAGTGTTTCTTTAATTCAAGTGACCTCATACTCAGTAAAAACCTGCTATTGTTCTATGTTATGTAAATTTTCAATGACTTTAGAAAAGCTGCAAGCCTTTTACTGACTTTTGTTTTCTTCTTTTGCTTCCTATCATTTTTATTTCATGGATACATTATGACATAACTATTAAATTTGTAAAGTTTTACAGCACCTCAACCAATAGGCAGGGGAAAAGGACTGCCTGACTTTGTCTCTGCTTTCCTTAAGACTAAGTTTTTCAAGTGTTAGAGGTTAATAACACTTATTTCATCCATTGCTTGAATCTAATAAAAGCAGTAGGGCATAACATTCTGTAAAACCAGGCAATAGAGGAAATAACACTAATGTTAACCTCTAACATAAATGTAGTGGTAATTGCCCTGGTCTACTTTTAAAATGAATGCCTTTTGTAGTCTCCCAAGTGGCACTGAAAAAAATTCCCATGTTCTGGGCAGTCAAGAGCACGCTATGTTATCCATTCCTTGTTGTGCCATACTGCACAGGGGTCAAAGCTGTCACACAGAGGGTTGGCACACAATCACAGATATAGAAAAAACAATCCCTGGCACCTTTGCTGTATGTATATAAAATTCAGAGGCAGCTTTCTGCCAGGAGAAACCATTTTCTCTGCTCTTCATCTGCCCAATATTTAAGCAGACAAATTTGAGCAGAAAACATCAGAAGGCAAATGAGGCCTTCTAAATTAATCCATAATGGCACAACTATTCTGTTTTGTCTCAGTACTATTTTGGTTTTAAATAAACTGGTTTTAAAATTGTCTTTTATAGTTTTCAAGATAAACCAGCATGTGCATAAACACAGTTTTTACATAAATACTGTATTATTTTATGTTTATTTATAAACACTGATACCTGAAAATCTCCACTGACCTGAATGGTACAGCTCTGCTTTGTGAGTGATGATACTGCTAGAATTTCACAAATATTCACAAAATTGTTCTCAGCGTTAATTTTAATTTCCAGGTGTCTTCAAGCAGGCTAGTAAAGAACGTGACAGTCAGAGCCATTACTTGGTACCTTCTCACCTAATCCTGCAGATTAAAATTAATTTTATAGTAGGCATTGTAAGTCTCACATAACTCCATTCAGGATCTGAATAGAGGCCAAAATATGTCCCTCCAGCTCTTTGTATGCTTCTTTGGTTTATTGCCCTTTTAACCACTGGAGTTTCCGGGACACTCAGAAGACAATATTTGGTTGCAATGATGCTGTTGTAGCTTTCTGGCGCTCGCCCAGGGCTCTGGACCACAGCTCTAAAGAAATGCTCTTTTACCCCTCTCTGGGGCTCTGAATGTTTAAATAATGTTCCAATTCAATTAAATAAACAGGAACATGCTGTGACCACATATTGCAATTCTCCAGAACAGTTACTGTATTTCACTTTCTTCAAAATCCTTCTTACTACCTTGTTAGGTCCATCAGACAATCAAGAGCTCTGAATCAGGTGCGAGTATTTACTTGGTGGATACAACCTAATGACAAAGGAGGATCGAGAATATTACAGGATATTCTTAGTGGGAAGAGGTATCTTGTTGCTACAGGTGTTAACTAGTAGAAACAAAATAGGTTGAGTGCAGGATGGTGGTGACTAAGCAAACTGGAAAGGAGTTCTGGAGATGATCTTTCAAGAAATAATTGTTCAAGCAAATTAAAGGAGAAACATGTGACACGTTTTAGAGAACTGAAATAATACCCATGGAGTAGTGGGTAACTTCTGCAAAAAGGCTAAAATTTGAAATGGAAAATCAAAATGAAAGAGATATTCAGTTACATGCCCAACTTCTCTGAGTGACTTTGGATATATGGTATAAAGTCAAAATGGAGAAACCTGCATATCCATCCAGTGTTCCATGGAAGTACTGATATGGAAGGAGAAGGAGATTTTGCTGTGCTGCCACACTAATACTCTTCAGACGCATTACATTCACTAAATTCTTTTCTAATAAGGCAAGACAGCAGAGTTCTTTTCTCTTGACATTTATGAAGCCTGCAAAGTGGAAACAATCAGTGCTTTGTCAACACCTGACATTTAGCCTGACCTTTTTTTCATAATTGTATTAGAAGGCTAGACTAGACCACAGAACATTTGGAAACCAGCTGAATTTATAAACAGTAAAATATACTTTAGTCCATTATACTCAACTGAACCAGTTCAGAGTGGATTCCTCAAAATTTAGCAGAAGTATTCATGAAAGAGTAACATTTTAAGGTAGCTTTTTTAAGAAATGGATCCGACGTCTGTGCATAAAACAGAAGTACAAATGTAATCTTTCCATCACCATCCACACAGACTGATTTTCCCACCTCAACCACAATCATAAAGACAAAGCACAGTTTTCTGAAACCTTTGAAGAAAATCCTCAAGACTCTTTCAGGATGGCACATCTCTCCCACATAACACACAGATAAACTACATTAGAGAAAAAAAAATCATTTAGAGTGACTTATGATACTCATCTATGCATTTTACTTATTTCATAACTTCATCACATTTGGAGGTCTACAGCAAGAGATATTCAAGTGGAAATGTGACATCCAATAGCTGCACTATATACAGGGACTGATTACATCTGTCTGCAGAGAAGCAACTGTTCTCATCTTCATTGTTCAGGACATGTTTGGACACACCAGTATAGATATCATCCCTCTCTACCTCACAGACTTTTCACTGTCTTCCAAAAGCAAAACAGTAGCCTGATTAACTCAGTCCTTTACATCATTCCCATTTACTTTGCCAATAGCCCTCTCTGTGGAACCTCAGCTTTCCAAGGGCTTACTTGCTGATCTGGGAGGTTCTCCACTACCCTTTGAAAAAGCATGGCATGGAAGGAAGGAAGAGAAAGGTTGATTTCTCCACAAAGTGTAGGAAGAGCCATGCCCCAGAGAAGTATCTGAACAAAACAATCATTCTGATGCAAGAAAAACAGTATTATTGTAGTGGAGCAGCTATGAAAGAAGGTATTCTGCTGTACCTGCTGTGAACAAGGCCCCTGCTTTAATTATGTCTGAAGCTTGGTGGCAAATATCCAGTCCCCAAGTGAAGGGGAGAAAGGAACCAGTATTTTTTTTCCATTCATTTATTTGGCTGATTATTCTGAGTCTTTGACTCTTTGACCTTTTGTTCTTTATAAACGTGCCCTGGGTATACCTATAGGGTCAGCTTAGACTGACAGAGAGCAGCTAAATCTGGCTTTGTACAGTGCTTTAAACACTCTCCACAATGCCCACTGTCTGCCTCCTGCCCTTGCTTTCTCTAGCACTGAGAGAACTCATTCCTAGGAATTGGTGAGAGCAAGGAACTGGTAGGTATGTTACAAACACAAAGGTTTTTCTTCACCACAAAACTGAAGTGCCAGCATTTCTAGCTGCTGTGAGACCTCCTGCTTACGTGACAGCAGTGCTGGCTGGTGACTGATCCAGAAATGAACTTTGCCAGACAATAAAAACTCAGAGAACCTGGACAGATAAAAGGATGAAGTTGTCTCACTGTCCAAAAGGATCCTACTACCAGCTTTTGGGGCAGGGATCTCATAAATGACTTCAGAAAGAATGAAAGCTAGAGTAAAAAGAAAGGAAAATTCAGGACAAGATGCTTCAGAACACCTAATTTCAAAAGCCAAGTTGCACTGAAGGATTTTGGTTCTAAATATTACCTGCACATTGTATGTTTGATATACTGTGCAAATACAATTAAAATTCTCCTAAGTGAAGCTGAAAGCAGACACTGAAAGCAAACTAGCAAAACAGCTGCAAGTTATGAGTGCCTGAAAGCACAGGACATTTTTGCTACTGATGTTAGCCTCTTTCTTTCTGTTGGATACGCAGGAAACCTGGGAAATTAAGTTTCTAAATCAGCATCTGACTTGGGAGACTGAAACTAGGCCATACAAAGATCCTGTGAACTCTGCCCCTGAAGCTGTAGTAAGTGCAATCTATTCAGTAGGTGTTCCATTCACTGTATCCACGTCCATGAAAGAAAGTTACACCATGATTTCTAATGCCTAAGCATCTGAACTGCCAAGCATGAGACTTTCAGAAAGCTTGTTTTCCAGATCTTTCTGCGAATCACTGCACTTTCTGTGATCCCCAATCTAAACCCAGAGAGATTTGTGTATTCCTACCATTATCGGAACATAAATTATGAACTCTCTCCTTCCGCTTGTACTCCTTCCATTTGTGTTTTCCTCACCACCTCCAGGTATTTCAGTCTCCTTTATGTCCACTATACTCAGTGCGCTCAGAGGACCTGGAAACTTCTACTCACAAGCATATTCAGAATACAGCTGTTGTTGATTCGGTGTGAATAAGCACTGAGCCCTTACTCTGATAAGAGCACCACAGATAAATAAATACATTATTACCTCGGGTTATGCACCAATACGCTCCCAAAAGCAACAGCTTGGTGAGAGGAATTCATTACCTGACAAGCTGATGAACCACAGGTACAATAATTGACATCAAACTGTAAGCCACATGACTCCGCTTCTCAGACAAAAGAGTTGAACTGTTCACAGACTTCTGTGGAAACTGAGATGGAAGTCCACAAACAATCCTATGGTTGATTAGTGCCATGACCAGCCACTGCTGTATAGCAGGAAAAAGAAGGGAATGCTCAGTTTAATGCATAAGCATTATGAACAGCTTTATAATTCCCCATGAAGGGCAGATCCATAAGAGGCACTAAAATTTTCACAGTAAATACAGGACCGTGAACTAGTTAAACCAAAAACTAAAGCTAGAAAAGCCCAGTACTTGGTGTAGACATCAAGATACAGATTAAAATGGATGGAAAGGATAAATATGATCCTGTATAGTGCTGTATGGAAAAATACTGAAATCACCAGGCAAGTAATGATGACCAAGGCTCTGTTGTGCACCCTGTCCAGGGAAGGCAAGGGCTATGCCCAGTCTAGTCAAAAAGAGGATCTGAATCACTCTCTGCTTCAGCTTTAAATAATGATGATATTTTGCATTCAACAATTCAGGAAAATCATCTTCATTTAAAACTGTTTGTGATTTAAAAATGGGTTACTTAAAATTAAA
Source organism: Pseudotriccus pelzelni (assembly GCA_035584735.1). Taxonomy (NCBI): domain Eukaryota; kingdom Metazoa; phylum Chordata; class Aves; order Passeriformes; family Tyrannidae; genus Pseudotriccus; species Pseudotriccus pelzelni. Next base: position 5,249,688 of record JAWMRA010000130.1, on the reverse strand, counting down.
TTGTTGGCATTCAATCTATGGAAAAATGTCTCAGTGCTTGGTTTTCATCTATCCTGTAAATCTATCTTTATCTATCCTGCGGTACAACCATGTCATTAAAGCCGTCACTCATTCAGGAAGGTGGTACAGATCCATTACCAGATTCCCTCCTCAGATGCCACTGCATATTGCCTTCTCTTTCAAACTGCTGTGGGGTTTTCTGGTCCATGCCCCATGGACAGATGTTCCCAGAGAATTACTGTATTTATTTAAACAAACTGCAATATATGTATATATATAATCTGTTACGGCAAGTAATGATGAAAAAAAAAAAGCCACAAGTTTTTCTACATCTGTTTTTGTTACACATGGTAACCAGGGAGATGAAAATATCCACAGTCCTTGGTTCTGCTACTCATAACAAAGTGCTTCTGCTTTATACACTGAGTGGTTTCATTTGATTTTTTTAAGAGACTGAAAATAAACACAATCTCTATGCATAGTTTCCTCTGTTTTCAGGAACTATGACCTTTGACTCCTGTAAATCTATTTAAAGCTAATGTCTAAAGATCTGTTGTTCCAAGGATGTACAAAATATACCTAAGATTTATGTAACAATAAATCTTTCCTGGGCTTTCCTTTGTCAATTTTATTTCATTAACCAAAACCAGTAACCCAAAAGAGCTGCACATCCTCTGGAAGCTGTCTAATGGGTTATTTATTTTTATTACAAACAATCATTTGTTTGTATCTCATATTAATGCTGAAGGCAGGTGAAGACATAAGGATTTACTGTCACCCACATACAGATGGGCAGTAGCACGACAAACAAGAGTTATTATTATAAAAACTCGCTTAGTGCCACAGTAGGCATTCATCTCTGAAAACAAGCCCACTAAAATAATCCAGATATGAAGTGTGGGCCTCTGCACAAAACACTCTTGAAAACAATGTTTTCTGTCTCTTGGAAGTCATGGAAAATGTTACAATATTACCATTTTAAGACTGGTTTTGAAAATTTCTTGATCCTCTTATTGCAACCTTAAACCATTATCCCCACTTCCAACAGCTCCAGATTAACACTAACTTAAACTTTTAACTAACTTTAAAAATAGATGTATTTTCTTCTCAACAAGAACTATTGCTGCTCTGATGGTCTGAACAAGTTTTAAGTTGGTGGGGAAAAAATTGGTTTGAGTGTCACACTTGGTTTTCCAGATAAACACACAGTATTGCTTCAAATCATCTCCCTTCTAAAAAGAAAAAAAACTAAGATTAACTGATTGGGAAGAAAAATTAAACAAAGTAGAAAGTAAATTAATCAAACTATTTAGGAAGACGCTTATCATTTTGGGGAAAGGCCACAAAGTCATACCTAAAGAAAGAAAATAATTAGATCACCAGATGGGTCAAAATTAAGACAGCAATTTTGGAGAAAGATTACAGTGCATAACTCCTGGAAAAACAGCAGACTGTGATCCATAAAAACCCATACTGGATGAAGACCATGGTCATGGAAAATGCTTGGTGGTATCAGCTAGTTATACACACTTTAAAAACAAGTGGCCAAGAGAATAGGCTAGAAGAGCTGCTGAACATATATCCAGCCTGATGAAGTCAATTTTAAATAAATCTTTTAATAATGAGGAAATTCAAGAAGATTGGAAGAATGCTAATAATTTGCCAGTACCCACAAAGGCCAAGCTGGATGACCCAGGTAATTGCAGACTGGTTACTGACATCTATTTTAGGCAAAACAGAGGAACGCCAAAAAGGAATTTAGCTGATAAAGAATTCAGGGACAGGAAGGTAATTACTGCAGTCAGCATGATATTATGGAAAGCAGGTCTTGTCAAACATATCCTATCCCACTCAGTCCTTTGAAATTATACATTTCACTCGTGGAAGCAACTGCAGAGATGCAATAACGTGAGGCAAGCACTTCTGATTTGTTTAGCACTACCCAATATCAGTGAGATATATATGAATGGGTTAAGATCTAGCTTAAAATGAAGAATAATCACTGAATGGAAGTTCACCAGCGGGGACCCTGACAAATTGGTGTTAGGTCCAATGAAATTCAGCATTTTCATGAATAACCTGTAAATATTAATCCCTACTGACCTGCATTGTGGGGCTGGCACAGGGGCACATATACAGTGAGAAACTGTACCTGAAAAAGCAGCAACAGGAAGGGATTTAGGTGTCAAAGTGTGCAGATAATTTAAATGGAGCTTGACCTTCAGCAAGTGTAAATTAAGAAAATGAAGATATATAAACAGAGGAATATTGAGAAGAAGTGTGTTTTAACCACTTGACTAAAGCTGATCAAACCTCTCAAGAATGTTTGTTCACAGTTTTGACATTCACTTTCTAAAATGAAGACTGGAAAACTGAAATGTGTAAGGCGAAAGAAGCTATAAAAATGAGGGCTTCAGGAAATTCTTACATTGAGGTGAAATACATTTGGAAGATCTCATTTTGTTCATTTGAAGTGAGAATCCTGGAGAAGGATCATGGTGTATAAATACTCTCATGAAGAGAAAATATAGACACTAAACAATTTTTAAATTTAGCAAAGAACTGGATTTCAAGGTCCAGCAGCTGGATCTATGTAATGCTTAGATTCAACTTTCCCTTAACTCACACTGGGCAGGCACTAGAGCCACAAAAGCCAAATACCAGTTAAAAAATAAAAAAATTTAAAAAAAAAAGGCCTTGTAAATAGGAGGTCATTGTCTCTGATTAAGCTGTGGCCTCTTTTCTTTCACAAGATCCCTTTTTAAGGAAGTTCCTGTGTTCTCTTCTCTAAAGGGAATTTCTTAGTTGAACAAATGGCTGTGCAAGTTCTCAGCACAGATTACACCACTTCCCAGGGGACCTGCAGGACATACTGCAAAACAGGTTAGTACCACAGGAATATCCAAACACCACCTCCACTAGTGAAGGAGACAAGCTTCACGTAAGATTGTGTCTTCAATGAGTAAATAAGGACAGAATATGGGAGCTTTGAATTAAAAGATTAAGATTATTTTAGTACCATCTCACAGCGTGTTTATGAGGATATTTCCAGCCTTTTCTTCCTACCACCATAAGGACTTTTTGCTTATCATCACCAGGTGGCAGAGGTTTTCTAGACCTTCAGTAAGGCAGCATTCCTGCCTTATGGGCCTATTTATTTCAGAGGAGATGGACAAAATGGAATTACAAAAGGAAGAGTTATTCTAAAGGTGTCATGGGTTTGCCTAGGGGACAATTTTTACCACACCCCCCACAAATTGCTCTAGGGTGAGAGAAGTTTATGCAGACAAAGAGATTTGATTGGGGAGAAAATAATATTAGGATTTATTACTAGCATATATAAAAACTAAGCAAACTAAGCAACTACATTTACAG
>JAWMRA010000130.1:5202066-5246213 GCA_035584735.1 Pseudotriccus pelzelni | reverse complement strand
CTTTGACAAGTTCTTCTCTGTTATCTCTGGGACAGCAACTCCGTCTTGTTGCAGCTGGAACTGTTTGCTCTCTGTCTAAATGAAACAGAAATCTCAAAAGGCTTGAATAAAACATATAAGGCAAGAGCCTTACAAACTAACTTAGGCAGGCTGCTCTGTTCAGCAGAGACAGCATTTAAAAAAAAAAAAAGTTGATAATATGAGAAGCAGATGGATTTGGGAATATTGGAGGAGCAGATGGGGAAGACTGGGAACAGGAAGCTTGCTGTGGGAGGACAGCTAAGGAGGGCAAGCTGTTCTTACACTCAGGGCTGTGGAAGTGGTGGCAAGCTGGTTACACCTGATGCAGCACCAGGTGAAGGGCCCATAGAGATACACGAAAGAGAGAGGCAAGAGGACTGAGCAGGCGAGTAAGGAAAGAGTTCAGCAGATGCATTTCATTTTCACTGTGAAGGGTTCTGCTTGGTTTTGGAATGACAAAGTAGTGGTTGTCCCAACAGTCAGGGTCATGTAAAAGTAGACCCTGCAGATCCATGTGGATTTAAAAAAAATCAGTTGGCTCATACTACCAATGTATTGGTCATGGTTAGATTTGGGAACAGATGTTTAATTGATGAAAATCAGAGGAGCTATAGGAATTTTGGTGGAGCTATAGCAGCCTATGGTTACTGGCAGCTTTAGACCTGTTTGTCTTTAACTAACAACATATTGTCAACAAATAACGTGTTTTGTATATTTGCACCACTAAAGAGCTATTATTTTTAGATTGAAAAAGTTATTTTCTTGTCAAAATTAGCTACGTTAGATGATGTTTACTGCCTTTCTCAGTTCTATTGCTGCCACTGGCAGTCATCTTCCCTGGCTTTAGCTTGGTAAATATTTGGTACTTTATCAAGTATTATGTCATTCCACTATATGGTTGACAATCTTTTTGCTTAAGCGTCTATGGCATGCATTAGTCAATCAGAGATTGACATATGAGTTTGATTTAGGTTAAAAAATATGAACCAGAGCGGAGGATGAAGAATTCCATTTATAACCACTAAAACTGCAAGGAAAATACAACCGAGAACAATGTTGGCATTCCTCAAAATAGCAGATATATGCGTGGTTGTGGTTTGGGGAGAGAGGGCAAAGGGGAGGATTTTCCAAAGGAATGTAATAGAAATTTTACAGTGGTTTGTCTGGCCCTTCTATTCATGGAGTTTGCTAACTCCCTAAACAAAATAAGAACAGAAGATCATTTGCATTTTAAATAATAGTTTTTGTCTGAGACTCTCAACTCATTCTATTAAGCAAATGAGTAAATAATTAAGTACAAGAGACAACTAAGAGATAAAAATTCATACGAGAAAACATCTCCAAATTGCAAAACTACACCATATGACCTTCTGAGAGGCATTGCAAAAACATTTTAAAGCCATTTTTTCATTTCTTTAATCTTGAGTCTTTCTTCTAGTCTCTGCATTAACAGGATGAATTTTATTTTATTTTAAGTTTCCCTGAAGAAAAGTCTTCCCTAAACACCACTAACTGAAATTTCTCCAAAACTGGCCTGGCTCAGTCTTCATACACACACACACACACACACACACAAACTACAGATGTGCATGTATGAGAAAGTAAATTCTCACCTGTGTTCAGCAGTAATTTCAAAAGCCAAAAGAGGCCAGGAATAAGGAGACAGCTGCCTAATTAATGGACTTTCTTTTGTTTCTCCCTGTACCTATGGCACAGGCAGTCTGTTCTTTCCTTATATTCGCTCCACTTTCCTTCACTGATAACATCTACCTCTGTACCTATGCATTGTACAAACATACAGTCCTGAAAATAAGTGATGTGTAACAACCTAGAGATTGTTTTTTGCCTTCCTTATTCTCACCCTTGCCTGTGTAACAGAGACCATGAAAACTTTTCCTCCCTTTTCCTGGTATTTTTATTCCATCTCCTTTTCTAAATTTCTTGTCCAGTCTACTACGGCTTGGGGTTTTTTTTCCTTTCAATATGCAAAATACAGCCAAAGTTTGTCTTTTTGACTCCTCAGTGTGACCACATCAGTCTTCACTTTCAGAGCCCTTTCTAATCATCAGTTGAAATTTTAAGTTCTTTGTCATAAGTTTTCAAGTTCTGTGTTACTATCCCTTGACTATCCCTTTTTGTCAAGTTTTGTGTTACCATATTGTCTACCAGTCTGTCAGTCAATCACAAGTCACTCTATTACCTGTTTCTCAAGCATCTTCTCTGATAAAACAAGCTCCTGAAGCCACGTGTGTGGTTCTTCCCCTACTGATATATAAAGCCCTCTTAAAATCACACTTTTCCCATGTTGCCTGTAATTAACTGTGTATATATGTATTTTTTAAGTAAAAAATAGGTCATTTTTGTTATCTTAAGGCTTCACTGAATTTCTGTTATTTTGCAGGACCTTAGTAGATGCATTTGAGAAGAGCTGCATAAAGGAATGGTTCTACAGAATCATTAGTTATATGGAAATAAAGAACACAACATCCCACATAAATATTGCTGGTAGTGATGATGATGTTGACAGTGTTTAGTTATAACCCCACTGGTAAACTCACAGCTTCTTCTCAAACCTGGCAAGTACCATTAGTTCATCTATTGATGATTTGTCCCATTAGATCACCTAGAGTGACTTCCTGTCATTGCATTTCCTTTCAGAAAACAGCCAAACACCGCACCACAGGCCTTAAATCAGGGAGACATCAATACACCACTATTTCCTGAGGCTACTGAAGTGGCAGAGAATTGATTAGATGTGCCCAAGTTATCCTCTCAGGCAACGTCTTCTGAGGAGACCATTCCACCCCCATCTGTACAGATAAAAGTCTTTCCCAAAGCTTTCCAGCTAGTAAGGAAGAGGTGTTGAACAGGTATAGAGGGACCAGGCTGGCCACAGAAATCAGAAACAAGCTGCATTTTTCTCTACAGGAATTCCTCTCTGCTTCTCATCACTCTACCAAATCACCAGACTTGTCTCTGCTCTATTTTACAATAAGCCGGGCAACAGGAGATAAATAACTTTAAATTTTCAAATCTTGTACTCTAAACATAGCTCTAAAACTAAGGCAAATAATTGCATTCACTCCCAAAAATTTATTATGGGTAACCATCCAAACACACGGTCAAACAGAAGGGCTAAGAAGGTTCTTTCAAAAATACAGTTCATTTTGAAAGAGAAACAAGATGTTTGTTACATGGATTAGGATCATTACTCATTTTGAGGAACAAAGGGTTACTGACTGACAACAGCAGCAGCAACTGTGGTCAGGAAATATCTTAAAATATTAATAACTCTATACACCTAGATGAAGAAACAATATCACATCTGCTCAAGCCATTATAAAGTAATAGAAATACATTTATATTGGACAGTTACATCCTCCTTCTTGTCTTCTTCCTGTTCCTCATTGATTTGATAATGCATTGACGTTGCTGACTAAGCTCTTGGAAAGTACATCCCAATATAGTTTCATAAGCTAAAGAGAGCAAATAGAGTCTGATTTAGTTTGCAGTACTGGCAATAAACAAAACAAGAAAAATACCTACTGAAAGAATTGCTTTTCTATGGAAATCCTAGCCATGCTCTTCTTTGGTTCTAGGGAAGAATGTTAATACTGAAGTAGCTTAACTTAGTGGAAACATTTAATTCTCATGAGTGTGGCTTTGTAAGAGTTCTAGAATGTTGTGGCTAATAAATGGCTCAGGTCAAGTTAAATAAATCAGAGTGGCAGCATTGTAATGGTTTAATTTTATAATCTGCACATAAACTTAGAGTACTGTAGTAGACTTATTCTGATTTATTTATGTCTGTACCAATATCCATTCATTTAACATCTTACAATTTAATCAAGTTAGGAAAACAAAACCCTGCATGCTACATTAGTTTTCATTATACAGCTTAGGAGTATTTTCAGCCAGAATTTCTAAATATTACCCTTTCCAGGGTACCTGAACAGATCTGTAATACCAGAAAAAAAAAAACTCACAAAGAAAAATCAAACAGAATTGGACATAAGGGAAGAAGATGCAAATGGGAAGAGAATTTTTTTATATTCTTAGTGTTTGGGAGCTAGGATAGCATCAAATACGAAAGGTGTGACAAGGTTATAGAATTAAGCAGTAGAAAAACAGGCAATTAAAAAAAAAAAAAAAAAAAGAGAATGACCTGGGAATTGTTTATGGCCCAGCAGATAGGAATTTATGTTAATTGTTATGCAGTCTGTTCAGTTTCCATCTCCAAGCTCTAGATGTCCCATCAGACAAGACCTATCCTGGAATATTACCATCTCCCTCTATTTCCCACATTTTGCAAACAAGTCAGCAACAACAAAGAATTCCCATAAATTCTATTAATTAATGTGGAACCCACAAAGGCTCTAGATTATGCTGAAAAATGATAGCCACTGGGATAAAGCGCCTTTGTCAAATAAGCTCTGTCAGATCTGTTTCAAACATGCTCAGAGTTGGCAGCCCACCTCTTCCTAGGTTCTCTTCCAACCCCATGAACTGGGAATTATTTCTGATTTTATGCTTACTTGCAATTCGGGCATCCTGATAGATACATCATGGAATTTTTGCTGTTCTTTCTCATACTCTTTGTTGACTCATATCGCCTGAATTTTTGCTTCAGCACTTACATTTCCAGAATAGTCATACCCTAAGAATCCGTGCAGAAGTCACCTTTTCCTACATCTTCCCAGAGGTTTGGGTTGGAAGTGCCAATAACTCCCTCCTTCCTCCTTCCCCACTCCATTTGTTTGATTCCTATGACATTTCTTGTTAGTAAAGGGGTCCTTCCTCACAAGCATCCTTGGGAAGCAGTATTCCAGCACTCTAGAAATGTTAAATACATAGTCTGGAAAGAGTCTATTAGTGCTTTGCACTATCATCTGCCCCTTTTTATGCAGATTTTCTGAGAGAAACGGGAGTAAGGTTCTACACGTCCTAAATGCCAACAGAAATTGAAAGATAATGGTAGGCAAAGTCATGCTACATCTTGCAAAGTGTCATTTTAATTTTTTGATCACTTTCCTCAGTCACATGCAATATAAGGTGACCAGTTCTTCAGAGCTTAACTAGATATAGTCAGGACACACTGTGCATATTTTTACTCTTATGTTGTGGTCTATCCCATTACAGTAAATAAATTCATTATTGTCATCATCCAACACTGGCAGGTTTTGAAATGCCCTCTGCAGCGGCTCATTGCAAGGACATTCAGGATCTAATTTCCTCCTGGAGCTTATATGAAAAAGCAGCTAAAATTGTGGTGGCTGTGTTTGTAATAACTGTACCTTACACATTGCCCCATAAGACTGAAAAGCTAGCAACAATTTGAGTGCTGTGATGAGATTAAAGCTTTTCCAGACACATTTTCCCAATTATGAAGATTATCAGATTGATATTTCATCTGTGCTTTGCCTTTATCTTTTTTTAAGATACATGTTTTTTCAGATAAATAACAGTAATCAAATGTTACCTATAAAAATCTCACAAGACCAAAATACAGATTGGTTTTAGGACATCATAAGCCATGAACCACAAAAAAGCCTAGCAGAAGGGAGAAGAGGTATTAAGAAAGAAATTGGCATTGTCCAGCTGTGGGATAAATTCTCTGTGTCTGGCACCTCGACAGTCGTGCAGTTAGATAGTTAATGTGCATTAACATTCACTGTGCTCAAAAAAACACATGTTTTTGGGAATGAGAACATTGCTGGAAAAATGCATGCTTTGGAGGGTGAGGACATTGACTTCCTTTTTATATTTGCTGTTCTAATTATACTGTCCTGATTTCAAATTAAAGACACAATGGCTTTTGCTTTTCCATTATGTAATTATAGATTTCTGTAAACATTCTTTCCTTTGTTGGTTTGCTCTGTCCTCAGATTTTTTAAAATGCATAAGGCAATCAAAATAAATTCTGAAATCAAAACAAAGAGAAAACAAATGGCACCTCAGATATTCCCTTTAAAAAATAGCTCTGTGCATCATCCTCAGGCACTTTTGTCATCTGTTGCTATAATAACCACTCTGATTACACGAACACTCACCAAACTGCGCTTGGCTGACTATAGGGCTCTTCCCAGCAGCTAAATGAATAGCTCTGAAGGACTGCTCTCTTCCAGCTCAGTACCAGATTTTGTCCTATCGTATCAACAGCCACACAGCCAAGAAACTGAGCTTTCTTGCACATGGTCTCCATGGTGTTTATGTGTTTCTTCCCCAAACAGACAGATGCAGATTAAGCAATGCATGTCAATCTCATTAGGAGACTGTGAAATGTGCAGAAAGTTTGTTACACACTCATGCAATCATACACATTGTGAACATCCTGTTTATTTGGCCTCTTCTCTGATGATTGGCTGTGGTGTTTCAGCACATTACTGACAGCTGGGAATGGCTCCAATGGAACATGCTTTTCCTATGACAAAGATCTAGAGAGCAGCAGTAACATGTGTCTGCCCATTATTTCAGCCGTACGAAAAAGAAAAAAAAGTAAAAAAACCCCAGCACAGTTCCCTCCAAATGAATAGCACATTGGTTGTCTGAGCTGGGCTGCAGCACCGCTAGACGGGCCCTTGATGACCTTTGGAGGCCATCTGAGATAATAAATCCTCGGACCCCCAGTTCCGGAATGCTCTGGGCAAGGTCAGGATGGCAAATTTCCCACTTCCACAATATCAGATGTTACGGTAATTCCTTTTAGCTAATGTGTAAGAGCAAAGGAATGTCTTCAAACCTCATCTAGGCCCTGTGGAATCTGTTGAAAATGCATGACAGCTGCAGGCTTTGGCTGGGGTCTGCCTGTGAATATATGAGATTTGGAAGCCTTTCAGACAAGGAGAGGAGGGAATGACTGTACATTCGATGCGTACCGTGGGTCTCCCGCGCTCCCCTCCCAGCCCCATTTCACACAGCACAGCCGTGTCACAGCCCCACGGTCGTGGCTGTCACGCATTCCTTACGACTGAGCGTCGCGGGCAACGGCCAGCGCACAGAAACGCAGATGTACACCTCCACACACGGCACACCAACGGGAAGAGGAATAAAAAGATGGATTTCCATAGGCTCTGAGAACAGGAAATTGAGCAGCTTCCACATATTTTAATAAAATCGGTGGGGAGCGAAGAAGTAACTAAATGCTAGATTGATGCTTGATGTGTCTGGATGCCCAAGGTGGGAAGGAATCCAATATGGATTCTCTTGTTAACTGTTCTGCAGAACTCCAGTAAGAAACTACATCATGCAAAAGACCATGGACCCCCTACCATATCCTTATTTTCAAGCAAAAGCCCATGGCCTCTTACATATCTGTTTTCACATCACTAAGCAAAAAGGTTCAATGTCAGCTCGTGTATTTATCCTCTTTGCAGTCTTGTGCTTTCCAAGGCTTTCCATAGTCTTTACTTCTCCAATCTGGTCCTCAGATCCAAGGTCTGCAGTATGTGTGGGAAACTCCACTTGCCATGTGCATAAATTACCAAGACACAAGGCAAGGAAGGATCAAAACAACTGTCTCGGAGAGCTGCTACCTTCACTATACATAACTTTTCCAGTCTGGAGTTGACAGCCCAGACTAACGCAGGCTTTTAACTGTACTTGAATCACTTCAACAGTGTGAGAAAGCTCCAAGCACAAGGGGCTTCTTCCAATAAAATCAATATTCCACACAGTGTTTCATAAACTTTTATTATATCCCATACTGCCATGAAGCCACCTGCATATACACTGTGTCCATCTTTTACACTGAAAATAGCAACAACCCGCTTTATGTGCAATAGTAGCTGCTACAAATTGTTATTGCCACTAGTATAAAATGAAGTAAAAGAACAGATTCAGTAATATCTGGATACAATACACCTGATGGTGAGAGACTTGGAACAAGTCCTTCTCCCAGATTCCAGAAGGGGCCTTTGGTTTCCAAAAGAAGCAAAGAAAGGACTGGTTAGAGAACCTGAAGAAAGGACTCAAAATCTGTGTGGGGCTGTCATACCTGAGCTGCAGCACAGAGAGAAGAGGAGCTAGGAAATTAGAAGTGTGGTAGTTGTGAAGATTAAAGACAGCACGCTCAAGGCTTCTTGCAAGCAGCTGAAAAGCACAGCAAGTCTAAACTTATCAGCCAAAGATTGGTAACGAGAGATATCGGTCTTTAGTAAAATCAAAATATATTGAAAACTTTTTCCATTTTTGCTAAAGGCAGAAGGGCTGCACAGGCTATAATTTGTCCCAGACTTTCATAGGAGTAGGAGGAAAAACAATTTCATGGATGATTTCAAGCAACGACAGTTGAGAGGACTGATTTAAGCAGAAAGATATATAAAATAAAAAAAAAATGTTCATCTATTTCAGAATGCAATTTCTGAATTAGTGAGCTGTAGCTGCTTTGTTCTGCCATGTCTAACAAGCATCTGTCTACTTGCATACATCTACACAAGGTGCATTTTTAAAAAGTGGAATTATCGCCCACTGAAAAACAGCATTGCATTTGATACTGCAAAACATTTCAGTTCCCCTGTTTAGAGGCGTATAACCAGTACCTACAGATTTGATCTGTTCACACTTAGAGAAGCCTGGACGATGTAATTATCCTTATTCTTGCACCGATCACTGTGTAAAATATTACCTCAAATAACTCTACCTGCCACCACTGTACTGGGTTTGTGCTCAGTACAGGCAGAAGGAGACTGACTCTCTGCTGGATGATTATTACTATTTCGTAGTTCATCTTTGTTCTCCCTTTCCTCCAAATGTGCTGAAGCTCATTTTACACTAAGTTTACTTAAGTGAGTATTAGCAGCCACTCTTTCAGACAAGTGAACTGAATCCATTATTTATTAATCTGGCTTCCTCAGACAAAGGTGCATGTTCTCCACCCCATGTCACCTTGGGTAATCCCTGATTCCCATACCAAACAGGCTTAACATCTTTTAGTTTTAATGCAGAGTCATTACGTAAGGTGCAGTGCTGGAAAGCACAAAGAGGTTCTATCCCAGCCTGCAAAAACTAACACGATACAATAATGTCTGGTCCCACTGGCATCATTATAAACCATACACTGCTTTCCAGTAGATAAGCCAGGACTTCCAGATGTTGTATTCACAGGTAGGCACTGGAATTTCTGAAGCTGAGGTCTGTAACCTGGACATTGAGCCAAAGCCCTGTGACCATGCAGCAGAGTGGTCGCTTGGGCTATGCTTCAAACATGATTTGGTTTCAGCAACACTAAGTCCTGCCCAAGAGTCAGCTCACAGACCAGTGTCATAGCACAAGTAGAGGAGATGAGACTCCTCTATTTTAGCATCAGGAAGGCAGATACTTGACACATCGGCCTGAGAATTCGCTCAGTCAATCACCCTTCACCACTGTTCCTTCCCTTCTTGGTACGTTTGGTCCAGAGCAAAGACAAACACAAGTCATCCAGTCTCTTATCTGACTTTGTTAGTTTCTATTTCATGTAAAGTGAGATTGTTTTCATGTACAAGTTGCTTGCATATTGATTTTTCCAGCAAATGCTTAGTCAGGGAACCACAGACACGCAACATTTTTTATTTTATTCCCAGATATTCTTCTTTTGACTGTGCATGGAAAATGGACTAGATCATCAAGCTGGAAGGTCCCTACCAGTCAACCAGATGGAATTTTCTTGGGAAAAAAAAGGAAAATGAGTGGCTCTGAACCCATACAAAAGATATGACAATCATAGATCACTGAATAAAATAATTCCCTTCATTCAGTGATCAGAATGTCTAACTCTCATCTGCCAAGGGAACATCAGGGACAGGATACACTTTGAAATTGCTATAATCAGTGTGAATCGACCACACTGACCTGGTTCTCTGAAGCAGCAATACTTCAGAGCTGATGTAATCTTAAAAACCAAGGACTAATTGTTCATTTGTTATGCCTGTGGATACAGAAAGCTTCCAATCATGACCACAGGAGAAAGAAACCAAGAGAGTTGTGTGCAGAACTGGTACAGCACCAGTCATTTGAAGTTCCATTCACTTTTCCAGGTTTTCCCGGAAATATGTACGAGCAGACCTCTTGCCTTTCCAAGAGGGAGCCCTTTACATATAATCCTTATAAAATATTACAGCAGGCTAAGAAATGAAGCAGGACATTAAAGTAACACTACTGTAATGGTTGGTGACATCAAAGCAGACTGTGGTACCATACTGTTTTTAAGAAAAAGGGAATGACAGCACACTAAATCAAATACAACTCTCTTTTCAGTGTGGAAAACTAACCACACCTGATTAATAGACAAATTCTCCACAGGTAACATTAGTCTGTCTACTGCATTTGACATGGTTTGTAATCCTGACTCTGCTTAATTGAGAGTCTTACCCGTGATTTCAGAGGGATTTTACCTACTGCCCTGCTTTTATGCAAACTTCCTGACCCCTGGTAAAGTGCACAAAGAGCCTAAAGCAAAGGAAGAGCCCCGTTCAGAACATACTATCAAACTTCAAAACCAGCCTATTTTCAGAATTACAGCTACTGCAAATCTTTTTTTCAGAAGTCTACAGACATGTTGGGTTTTTTCCTTACTAAATTATCAGCCAATCCCTCCCACAGTCACAGCTAATTTGCTTTCACATTCAAGAATTTTCAACAGAGCTTAATCAATTCAGCAAAAGAGAAGTTACATCACAAATACACGGGATTCATAAGGATAGACTTTCTTTGTACAACCTTATCAAATAGCAGGGGATTTTTTTGTGTGATCAGTGGCTCTTTCAATTATGTCACTGGGGCAGATTCAGCACTTTAAAACAACAGTAGAAATGTAGAGGAAATCCATGTATTTAGCTTGGTCTAAGGGGATTTCACCTGGATTTACACCACTATCAAGAAGGTCATAATTTTGCCCATTGTTTAGATTATGACATTTTGCAATGTGAGCAATCGATTTCAAAAAATGTAAAATAATAGATGCCACTATTCTCAACTTTCTCAAACAGAATTCAGCCTGCATGCCTTTATATAATAAAGGCTAAAAAACAAAACAAAACAAAACAAAACAAAACAAAACAACTCCACACCAGAAAACAGCTATCAATTTCAAATTATATAAGGCCCATATGAAAATACAGTTTTAAACTTAATACCAGAGAAGTTGTAAAGTGCTTTGACCATGGTAGCCCCATTCCCCTTTCAACAAGATTATTTTTGAGGCATGGTCTACACAGATTTTTAAAGGTAAAGAAAGTATTGAATATTCAGCTGCAAAATGCTTACTGAAATTCAGACAATCCCAATATCTGAAATATTTCTTCTGCCAGGATGACTTCCAAGCTTTTTTTGGTATTCATCTTCTAGCTTGCTTTTAGATAGAAAAAAAAAAATCTCTTTAATGCATATGTAGAAAGAATTTGTAGAAGCCTTTCCAAACTTCTAATTATATAAATAGTCATGATTCCAAACTGCACGTAATAATTAAAATAGCATGTTCCACCTCAGGAAAATCCATTTTTCATATTGGACTTGGTTACACAGAGTGGAAGAACATTTGTGACATGTGCTTTCCATTTGGTATCTAGAAGTGATACTGCCATATGATATGCAAGTGAAACAGAAATGTGGTAGAAGAAGTACTTGGAAGAGTAACAATGAAATATTGAAGGCCTTCTCATAGCACAACAGGTACCCCTTTTAATCAGTTTATCCAAATCTCTACTTGGTCCGTCAAGTGATAGGATAGTCACGTACCTGAGAACAGCTGAGAGCAACCTGCCAACACAGGCATCCCCACTTCCCTTTATTTCCTTCTCCCAACCCAAAAACTCTATCCTCTGATTAATCCCTTCACCTCCTTACACTGAGCAGACAAGGTATAATGAGGGATTTCAAGCTGACTGATGAGTTGATCCCAAAGACAAATCCTCTGTCAGCCTCCCTCAGACAGAACGGAGTGAGTGTGAGCATTCTCCCCAGAATGCTAGAGATACCTCATCACATGCTTTCCTTCACACTCACTTCTGCAGTGTAGCCAATATCACACAGCAGGATTTTTCCCATCAGGCGCAATCAATCAAAGCAAAGTAGTCAAACAGTCCCTCTCCTCCCACTTCACCTGACAGACCAAGTACGAGGAAGCCTGTCTGAGTTAGTGCCAATGAATTATCTAAATATTTTAAAATAGGTCCTTCATTTCATCGTTCCCAACTCACTGCCTTGCTTGGTAACCCTCGTTATAAAACCAGTACAAGATGTGCTGCTGCTCTGTAGGTCAAACGTACCAAGGCCATATCTCAGCTCTGTGGTGGGACGTACAAAGAGTAAGACTAGTGAGTGATACCAGGTCAAGAGGCATATCCTTTGCATGATGTCCTCACACAGAATCCAGCTTCTCTTGGCGTGAGGTTTCCAAAGAGACAAATTCTAATGTCCGTTCTCTTTAACTCAGAGTTCTTCCTTTGTTAAGTGAGTGAAGACTGAGGTAAATTCTAGTAATGGATTTGTCTAAGGTTTGCCTCACTGAATTGGGTTTTTCTCAAAACTAGGCAAGACTGCCAAGATCACATATACTTTCTTGTCTACTCTGATCTAGCTGTACACCTGACTTGACAAAGTTCTTCACATGATCTACTCTTTTTTCAGTAGGAGATACATAAAGTGAGTAAAATTTGCATGGATTCCTGTTAACAAACACAGTATCTGGGGATGTAAACTATTGGAGGATCACTTAAATTAGAGAATATTTAAAAGACATGGCCTGCAAAACACAAAAATCCACAAAAACAGCAATATAACATCCACTGTAATCCTAAAATAAGCACAGCAGCAAGGTCTGCAAATTGCCTGCAATTTGCAAAAGGCAAACTTCCTCAGGTAAAAGTAGTTACTATTCAGCATGGTTTAGGTTTCCAGTAAGTTGCTCTCTTGAGATCTGCTTTTATAATCATTCCTGTCTCTGAAAGAAATATAATATTTCCAACAAATCTGTATCAGCAAAATCCCGTCCTCCACAAAGTTTAACTGGCTGGCTGGCTGGAATCCTCATATCTGCTCTTTTCAACTCAGTTTTTTGGGCCTCCTACACTGGCAGGGGAGACAAACAAGAAAAATTTTGACGTATACTAAGTTTGTCCCCAGGAACCACAGAAGCTTTACCAAGGCAAAGTCAAGTGACAAACCAAAGTTTTCAGTTGATTAGTACAAATCCACACCCCACCAAAACTGACTTAGAGTTCTTCGTCTTGCCATAGTGATTCCATTTACACAGCATAAATAATATTCCATAGAAATAAAGTTCTTCTTTACTACATAGTCTTTCACCCTGTCTCAGGAACTAGTGCACTGAGCCCAAAACACAAGTCTGTCTAAGGCTGGAGTGTATTTCATGGCTATTTTAGTTTGTTTTAGCTAGGAACCAAGCAAACCCTTTGAGCTTGTTCCCTAGGAACTAAGGAGTTTCATGGAATATGAAGGAAGAATCATGCTCCCAAGATCAGGCTGTGTGAATTCTTCTTATAACTTTGATGGCATGATAGAAAGTCATTAGTATTTGTGCATGTTTCCTTTTTCTTAACAGAGCTATTGAAATCTCAACTGAAATTTAGTTTTCCTTCTCTCCCTCTTGGCACATTGGATGCTCAGATCAAGTATTCCAAAATCACAGACCCAGAAACCCCAGCTAACAAAAATCTGCCTAAGGTGTTTTTTTTCTCTGCAATGTTGCCATTTCTGATCATAAAATTTCGAAACCTCCTGATTTCAAAAGTAAAAATATTAACCCCATGATTATGGGGTTAATTCATGTAGTGTTGCAAAGTGAAATAGGTCATTAAATTCCTTGTAACAAGGGAGCAAGTAGAATCAGACCTCAAAAAACTCATCGGGGTCTGGTTTGAGATTGTGAGACATTTAAAATCTCAGCATCACATCATGATATTGTAACGGACTTCAACTGGGCCCAAGTAGAAACAGTATAAAAACAGTCTTTTTCCCTCAGGACTAGCATCCTCCAGTATGCTGCAGCTAAAGCCCTACAGAAAAGCAAGCCATCGCAAAGTGCTTAAAAAGATTCAAAATACAGCTACCTTGATATATGTGAGAAGATTTCATTTTAGAAGGGCAAAGATGCTGAAAAGATACAATATTCTTTATTGTTCCAGATACTATTCTACATATTGGACATCTCAGCCTGTTTAGAAGGACAGGGACAGCTCATCATGCCACACACTCACAGCCACAGAGGTCTTTTCACAACCCATTAACTCATGGGCAGAATAGTTCATTCATGGTCCTTCTTCTACATAAAGAGGGTAAAAATCACAAAAATGTGCTTTTCCATCACGTTTTTACAGAAGGAAGTATTGGAAAAGCTGCAAGTATACAAAGATCCAGGTGTGTTGTTCACATAATATGGAACAGCAAGTCTGGGCTGGAATTCCCTCTTGTGCAATCTCACTGTAGTCTTTCTATTTACTTTGGTCTTCAGTCTTAATTTAAAACAAGCAAACAAACAAACAAGCCACCACCTTTAGAATAGCACCTACGTCTGGTCTGTCTTTATTTTGCATCTCTCAAGGATGCTTCAAGGAGAACAGCAAAAGTTATGACCAGATGAAATAAATGAACTATGCTACATTTTGACCCCACGCATTTGGTGATGTTTCATTTTAATAACAGCAAGGCTGCCACTAGACACTCTTTTCTGAGACTCAGAAAACCCAGTTTGGAGTACTGCTAAATAATGCTAAAACGTCAAAGGAGGGAAAGATCTGCTGGACTGTTCACTGCTACCGGCATGCCCGCTCTGTGTGTTTGGATGTACTCTCCTTATTGGTAGTCATAAATGGCACAAAAGTTTTGTCACTTTCTGGGGCATTTACTCTTTAACAAGAGACAGCCCAGTGTTAATATTTATACAATAGCCCCTTCAAATTTATTAGGCTTAAAACCAACATGCCACAAAAAAATTAAGAGGTTTCTACATAAATTAACCTATTAAATGCAGCCCCCCAAGAAATGGCAAACTTTTTACCAGGTTTTAAAATTGGATTCCATATCAGGAATAAGAGTCTTCATTGAGTTTTAAGGAAGTTTCAGAGACTCTACATAAAGAGTATCAAATCTAAAGATTTTTCTTACCTATGCTCACAATGGTACAGCACTTATTTCACAGCATTATAAGCAAGTAATCTCCTCAGTTACCAGGGACAGAGGGAGTTTGTGGGTTTGGCACGTGGCCCAACAGGATATGAACTGCAATACAACAACAGGCAAATAACAGTGGCATTCTCCTCACAGAATCCTTTAGTTCCTGTAGCCTAGACCTCATAGGCCCAGAGACTCCCAAACTTTCATATAAGCAGTTTGGAATTAATAAGACAAACAAACAAAAAGGTAAAAAACAGTGTCTCCATGCAAGCTCAGCTCCTGTCACAGATATGTCATCCTGGACCCAAAAACACTGATCACTGCAGCCAGCTCTCAGAAAGGCTGCTCATCATTGATATCCCAGCTCACAGTTAACTCAGTATTTAATTATGCATGAAAAAAAAAAAAACAGACCCAATGTTTTTTCCTAGATAATAATGAAAATGCTGATCAAAGAGCAATTAAATTCCATTTCAATCAGCAGAAAAGCTTTAGGGAAAAAAAAAAAAAAACAAAAGGAAAAAAATAATGATTCATAACCACATACTACGCTAAAGAACCGGAGAGTACAGCTGGCCTTGAACACCCATACCCTGCTATGCTCCCAGCTAAAGACATTATAATCCATTTAAATGCACAGACAATGAACTCTGCAGACAGAGTTCAAACCTTGGGCTTTCACCCCCACTGCCACAAGGCCTCCAGATCCAAGCTAAAGAAGGAACAGGTTCAGATGTGAGAAGCAGCAGGCTGTAACCACAGAGGACCAGCTGCCGGAGTAATCACATTCACAACAAGGGTATACAGCTCTTATCCTAAAACTTTTTCTTAAATGAATGAACAAAATTAATTCTGACCTCATATTCTCTACAAGGGTTGAGTAAAAATAAACTCATCTATCTACTGAAATGATGAGAGGTGAGGTCTAAAGAGTTCAGATTTATTTCTGATTTGCATTGTATTACACTCCCATTTCACATCTGCACTGCACAACATTCATTTCAGATCATGTTACACGTGTGAATAGCAAAGTGACTTATTAGAAATTCAAATCCTTATTTACAATGAGATTTTTTTAATGGACATGGTAAAAGAAAAATCAGTAGCGTTTTGATTTCATGAATTGGTAATGGCCAGGATGTTACTTTGAAAATATAAAGTACAGAAATTCCTAAAAGTTTAGATCCTACTCCTGTTGATTTGTGTTTGCATTTCAGATTTGTTTTTCTTTTAGTGATAGACACACTTCTCTGTATCTGCAGAGAAGCCACACTGCATAACATAGGGAAGAAATGCATTCTCCTGCTACCTCCTACCCAAGCATTCAGACAGCCAGGAGAGTTTAAAATAATTTCATAGCAAGAAATATGGAGGCCCAGTACTGCAGTTTCACTGCAGAAGCTGAGAAAGCCAGAAGACTCAGCTGACCCTCCCTTATACAATGACTATCAGTAATACACCTGCACAAGCTTCTTAATCAGAACTGTCCTGCAGTTAAATTACACAGTCACACCACTGCAAGCACTGGAATTACCCCAAAATCAGCAGAGCTTTGAACCCAAATCCCTCAAATTTGAATCCAATACCTCATCTCATCAAAACCTGCCTGCAGAGACCAGTAGGGAAAACGCAAGGGAAGAACAAACAGGAAGACAGTTTCTCATTTTTGTTTGCTTTTTGTTAGACACCATCACTCTCACGGCTTACAAATGCTATTCTGTCCATTCTTCATTTAATTTTCCTGGCAGAAAACATCCCACCTATTTTAACAAAAGTTTGGGGACAATAACATTGATATTCAGAATGGAATCACTTCAGACTGGGACTACTCCTGCCATTACCTGCCAGCAAACAAACACCTTTCATGATGTCCCCCATGTTAAAACGCTGTACTGTATTCAGAGAACTTCACCATTTTTCAGGGTTACTAAAGTTTAATAGCAGTAAATTTGTTAATAGAGGTATTGACTTTTTTTCCCATAAAACACATGTGACACTAAAACATAAAGATCCCAGAGAACGATAAAAGAGAGCCCTTAAATAAAGACAGCCTGTTTCCTTATTAAAGATTGAAGGAGAAACCTCAAACTTCAAAATAATCAAGCTGCAATGTATACACTCAATTTTCAGCTTTGTTTACCTCCCTTTGACTCTCAGCCACCCCACTGCATGATGCTTTTGTTTTTTAAAACTTTTGGTAATAAAAGAACAATCCATCAGCTGTCAGGAGAGCTATCAGGAAGCCAGTTTCTAATCCCCCCTCATGTATTGCAGGCGTTTTCTGGAACACCTGCACTGACAGTCTCAGAAAAAACTATTGGCCAAAGGCATGAAGCTCTGGGGGGGCACAGACCAGACCACGCAAATAACAGCAGTGGCAAAGCCACAGGAATTTACGTGTGCGTGCACACACATGTGTGGATGTGTGTCTGAGGACTCCAGGCAAATTTGTTCAGGGATCAATATGGTTTGTGGATACAGCCTTTTCGCCACACTACCCCGCTGTTTTCCTGGCTTTTAGTAACAGATAATAATTGGATACACTACCCTCGAGTAGGAAGCACATAATACAAGAAAGCTGCTGTTAATTCAACACACAGGTCCTTCCCTGAGCTGGGGGACCACTGGTTATGAGCTTCACTACAAATGACCAGGAGTTCCAATCTGGCATTAGCTTTGGTTTTATCATCTGATACTAGTACCCATACGAACAGCACCAAAAGAAAAAGAATTTTTTTTGTGAACCTCAGTTTTTCACTAAGAAAAGTGAAGGGCAAATTTTACCTATGGCCATTGTTTGACTCTGCTTAAATCAAAGCCAAGGTTTCCATCAGTATCACTTTTGGAAAGAGAAGACACTTGAACATCTCTCTTCTCCATGCCACAGGCCAGCTACAACCACTTCTCAACATACAAGAAAATCTACTTAAGTAGTTTCAAATTGTAGAAAAAAAAATCAATGTGCAAATTCCCCATCAAAAAATCTGCATGAGAAAACATTACACAAGGCCCTCTATATCCTGAAACACTGGAGAAGAAGTACCAAAACTGATCCCCCTCACACACATAACAGGTGAAAAAAATATAACCCAACTTCAGGGAAGCTACAGAACTAATTATTTTAATTCTTCAGCTATAATATAAATACTATAAATGAACTATATAAATCTAGGCACAGTGTTGGGCTCAGCTCTTTCAGGAGTTAATTACAGAAATTGAGTTTTCTGCAGAAATGGGCATTTGCTCTCTTCCTAACAATGTGCCTATTTCCAAGCTACCTCTGGAGCTGCTATTCCCTATAAAAGTATGAGTGTGAGTTGAGCTGACACACTCTGTCACTCTTATCAGTGCTTCTGGTTGGGGTTTAGCACTTCAGAAAGTGAAGAGACAGCCAAACACCAGCAGCAAAAGTGAAAATAAATGAACAACAGTTATAACAACTAAGGAAAATAAGAGCTGAGGTTGAAGGTATGGACTTGCTTTTTGCCATCTGCAGAGTGATACCGTGTTCCAACACATGAAAAGCCATCACACAACAAACTGGTCTCCTGCCTGATGTTGAGAAACACAGCTGTTCTGCGTCACCAACTTTCCAAAAAGATGTCTCTGCCATGACATTTTTCATATGGGTTTTTGTTTGTATTTTAATAACAAAAGTGTTTTTTTCCCCAGACTATTCTTTTTTTAATTGAAAAAACTTTTAAACTGAATACATTTTTTTGTTTGTGTAAATACGTGCTTTCATTTAGGAGTCTGCACTGTAAGTTACCTTGACATACCAGACAGTCCAGGTGGATTTTTGAGTCCATCAGAAGTTGGCACCATGTTACCAACTCTGCTCCACACAGTATTCCCAGTGGAAGGATACGCAACCCATGTGCTCTACAGCTCAGAAAGGTTAAAAGTCACAACACTAAATCAGGCAACGGCTTGTAGCTTTCAAGGATCCAGCTACCACACACAAGATTCCCCAGGTTACCCTCAGAACTTCCAGTTCTAAATCCAATTGGACTTTGGAAGAAACACATAATCCCTGTTGGCACGAAAACTGGAGTGAAACTCTAGTTCTGAAGAAGACAACTGGACTTTTCAAGGTGATGTTGTTGAAGTTCCTCTCTAAAATAATTAGCTTAATGAACAGTGCTGCTGGAAAATATTAGTAGAACCTTTCTTTTCTTAGCCACAGAGAAAAAAATAACAAAAAAAAAACACCACAGAAATTTAAGACTTGCAGCAGATGCAACAAAATAAATTAGACATAATTTCCTACACTGTGGTAAACTGAACTTCTGCTTTAAGATTAGAGTCTTTTTATGCAAAGTGTTTCAGGGTGAAATTCCCAAATTCCTTTTCTGACACGTTATACAAACAGAAAATCAGCAAAGTTAGATGTATATTTACAACTTCTGCCATTAAATAAATGTTGTGCTGCTTCTAGGATCTACTTACCAATGCAAATTACGGTTCATAATCCCCTATGCATGGAAAGAGAGCGAAAGCAGGTACTGAAATTGGGTTTGATGATTAGTTATTGCCTACCTTAGAACAATAACTGGACTGTGTCATTACTCAGAAGAGATGAACTGATTAAACGAAGGAGTGACTGCACCATTAAAACCAGATTAATTACAATTCATCATCTCTTTTGGCACTGTACCCCCAGCACTGCATGCTCTATCTTGCATCCTCTGTGTTCTAGCTTACTTCCTCAATTTCAGTATCATTATGGGGAGTCAAGAGATGCCACTGTATGTTGTTTTAAATCTTCTGTTAAGAAGTGTTGGCAAGCACTGCTCAATCCTTCAAGAAACACTCATATTTTTAGTTTTAATTTTCTGTTTTACTTGTAAGAGGTGGCACAAGTAAACCAGACAATTTGTTCTCTGCTTCAGTACCTCTGACTGGAATTAATTCTTGAAATAAAGTCATTCCATTAGCATTGCTATTCTAGCCATCTAGGAAAAAAAAAACAAGGATGAAGGAGAACATCTTGTATGCTCTTTGACCATCCCTGTCACACAACTGGTGAATGCAGTTTTAAGTAAACTAAGAACATACCCAGACTCCACATCACTGATTTCTCATCCAGTGGGAAACCAGCTTGCTTGGCCGGGAACATCTGCTACCACTCAGCCTCAGGGATGATAAAACTTACATAAGTAACTAACTTATACTGTCAACAATTCTGTTTATCTTTCATTGCCCAGGTACTGGCTATTGCTGAATAATTACAATGGTATTTTCACAAAGAGCAGGAATGTAACCGCCCAATGCTGCACATATAGATTTCAGAATATCCTTCCCTGTATAACTCTGATTCCTTGACTTTAAATGCATTTTATTTGCATTAAGACCTAAGACAGAAATCATCTATCCCTGGCTGCTGCTTCCACAGTTACACTGAGACTGGATTCTCAGGGACTGGAATGTTGCTTTGGAGAGTTACACACTGCACAGGCACTTTCAGCATTTCAGCCTGTGTTACTTAATGCTTTCACACCGCATTAGAGGCCAGCAGAAGAACACAGTGTTCAGCCCTTAGCACAGCCCGGTTTAAAAACCATCAAATCTGGTTTGAACTAAACACTTTAATAAATAGGACATAATCCTTCTTTGCTATGGCTGCAAGACTGAGTTCAGCATTTCAGTGCTACAAGAACAGTATTTGCAATACAGTGAATCTTTCATCTAGACTTTTGCTGTTATTGTTATTCTACTTTGATCTTGAAACTTCTGTGAGAGAGGAGGGATCTCCCCCATTTCAATCTGGGTTCTCTGATTGCATCCAAATTAGCTTTCTCATGTATATCAAAGGTATGTAGGATAATATACACAGTAAAATGCACTCCAGAAACATACTTAGTGCACTCCTACCATTACCAGGTGTTCAGTCCTTGAATCCAAGGAAAATAAATTCTCAGTAGGAAGTTCTTCCCTTTCCAGGTCCACTACTGTGCTAACTATTTGCTAATACAGAGAGAGCACCTGTCTACAAACTAAGAGGAACAATCTCCTATATGCAGCAGATCTGAATATCCCTCATAAGCACGGACACCACAGGCACTTCACATAGCACATGCCTTCCCCATTAACTGGGTCACAGAAATGACCCCATTGCATGTGATTAAACAAGGCACCGAATTTTGCAGCTAATGGTGAATTCAATAAGCAAAATAGAGGGCACCCTCTGTTGTTCCCTCAAACATTTCCTGGATGTATTATTTAAAAAGGTAAAAAAAAATGGTTTGTGTACATCACTTTAGCTAGACAGCCAAAGTCACAGCATCATCATGTGAACGAGTGTTTCTTTTTTCCCCTCAGGAAAAAAACACATTCCCTTGCTTGTATTTCTACAGCTGCCATTTCTACTTACATTCTCACCTCCTCCTTAACAACACAGCATTTAGAAGCTCTAAGAGCTTAAGAACTCTCCACTGAACCTTCCAGCATCTTTGGGCTTTGTTGTACCCCCTATCTGTGCTGATGTGCAGATTCATAGGATCACAGAATCATTTACACTGGAAAAGATCTCCAAGTTCATCATATCCAACCTTTGACTGATCACTGCCTCATCAACTAAATCACAGTGCTAAGTACCATGTCCAGTTGTTTCTTGAACACTGCAGGGGTGATGACTCCACCACCATCCTGGGCAGCACGTTCTAATACTTAAAAACACTTTTCATGTAGAAATTCTTCCTTATGTCCAACCTGAAGCTCCTTTGGTGCAGTCCTTTTGTTCTGTTCTGTTCAGAGTTCTCCCAGTTGACTACTGGGAGAACCCTGATTCAGAGTTCAGATAGTACACACAAACCAGTTCTCTGGCATCTTATTAAAAGTCATCCTTCCACTGCAAGTCCTGCTCTACAACAAAGAGAAACTGTAACCATAGAGACTGCTCCAGACCTTTTCAACACGTGACAGAGCAGGGATGGTCCTAAAGTAAATGGAAATGCATTCTGGATTATTTTCCATTCTTTTTGTCTGCCTCCACTTACAAAGCTTTTTAAGATACTTATAGAACTTACAAAACAAGAGATTGCTTTGCTTGTATTCAGCTCCCAGGGAATGATGACAAGTGGGGAGCACCCTGCATCTCAGCACCACGGAGCACCAGAGCCTGTCCTGCTGCTGGCTTCCCCTTCCCTGCTGCTCTCAGCTGTTTTCTCTCCTGCCTCCAGTCTCTGGTTTCAGCTTCCAAGGCACATTTTATTTTTAACAGAGCAGTAATTGTACACGTTAAGCATTAGAAACACCAGACCACTATCAATGTAAAACAAATCTGAGAATCAAAATGGCTATAAGGAGGCCAAACCAAGTGCAGCAGAGTAGTTAGGCCATCCCAGGTTTGCTCCAGAAAGAGGTAAGAGGTGGGTTTCCAATGATGTGTTTTTCCTATCTGAAATTTGCCAAAACTTTCTGGAACTTATTTCAACAAAGAACTTTAACTGGGATGGAATAAGTTAGATGCCCAGCATGTAGTTACTTCCACAGCATGGAGTGTTTCAGCAGGAAAGGGAGGCAATCTAAGAAACCCTCACTACCGTATTCAGTGCCTGCTCCTGAAATAGTAAATATAGCATGTCATCTCCACATTCTCTGTTACGAAAGGAATCACTTTGAAGTCTGATTCTCCCTCAGTACAGTGCCCTAACCAGATGACTGACTAACTACTCGGGAAAGTCTTATTCTTCCCTCAGAACTAACAAAAAATGGGTTTTAAACAAATCTCAGTTTCACCTCGATGTGGATATCTTCATAACCAAAACACCAGATACTTGTTTGGCTAGGTCACTGCTTCTGTGACTTCTCTCTTTTACTGAAAGCTGAAGGTGTCACTGGATTAGAGTACTGCAAAGGCTTCCGGCCCAATTTGACTCTTCATGAAGTGTGAACGGCCAGACGACATCAACAAATAAGGGAGCTTTGTCACACTTTGCTTTATGCTTTCCTCCCCTATGAGGTAGCAGTGACCTATACAATTCTCATGTGGCAGGGAATCTGGATGTTATGTAGACAGTGAGACATTCCAGCTGGTACATCCTGTCACTGTCTGTCTTCTCCACTGTCTGCTTTAAATCCTTCCACTGAACACCAGTTCTGGTGTCAGTTTATTGCACTGATCTTCTTCACACAAAAAAAAGAGACAAAACAAACAAACAAACAAAAAACTTAATCAAAATCCGAATCTCTGAAAGGTTAAGACTTAGGAAAGACTCCTCTGAACTCCAGAGAATTTAAAGCCCAAGGTCTTAGAGAGCTGAGAAGAACTCAGTTTGTGTTAAGACTCACAGAAGACCTATCTAACCTTAGAAAGCCATGAAGAAGAATTATTAAGCCAGTATGGACATCTTACAAAAGAACCTAAAACTCAATTAGAATCACAAAACAAAAAGATATAAATCCATCCCAGGATGCATCACTACACCTTTGGCCTGGTCGTAGCCTTTCCAAGATATCACTGCTGGCAACTGCTGGAAACAGCATACTGGGCTATAAAGACCTGAGATCTGAACTACTCTGGCAATTATTCTCTTAAATCCTTTTTGAAGCAGCAATGTCTTCAATAGATGGGCAGTCCTGTTATTCTATTAAATCAACTCCAAGCAAGTGAACAGTAAGAGCCATAGCTGAAATAAAAATCTTTGTATATTTTAGCCCTGAAAAACAAAACAAACAAAAACCCAAGAAAAAATGCCAAAAAAAAAGAGCAAAACAAACAAACAAACATGGTCAGATTACTCAACAACTCTGTTGGGAAATTTAATGAGAGTAAATGGAAAGATGGCAGTACACACTAGTATGAAATCAAATGCAAAATAAAAACTTTGATATTAATGTGAAGAATAATTATCACCTACATAATCAGAGAGTTGTGCAGGATCATTTTGAACATGTGCATGAGCTAAATTCATACTTTATTTACTAACATATATGAAATATATGAAATAAAGACCTCTCACAGTATCTCATGATATTATCACATATAACTGTATTACAAGAACAGAATTGTTTTGTTTATATATATATGTATATGTATATATTAAAATACATAGGGGGGGTTTAATTCATGAAGAATTGCAGAACAAAACTAATAATAAGATCTATAATTTTCTTTTCTTCTTTTTTAATGAGCCAATGAAAATATTATTGTTTCAGCCTGGGACAAAGTTCTCTGCCTTTCTTCTATATTTTTGCCTGGAATAAGGAGTGTTGTCTAAAATGAATTCAATTTCAAGGGAAAAAAATCAAATGTAAAAAACCACAAAGGTAACTGCTGACCAGTTGAGATGCAGCATGCTCCATGTGACATTTGAAAAAGTATTTCAAAATTTCATTTTAACACATACTCCACCAGTAATGAAAAATGTGCTGTCACTGATAAGTGGCCTTACCAGAAGAGTTTGTGGTGAGAAGGCTTTGAAAGAAGGAAATGGAAAGGGTATGGCCTTTCATTACATTAGGTAAATCTATTTGACCACAAAGAGGTTGAGACTCTGCTGCTGAGGTTACAAGCTAAACAGGCCATCAACTTAATTAATGCATGACTTTTCAACCGAGGGCACATTTTAGCGGCACCCGACGATCAGCGTAATTCTTTACAAGGTTAACCCTGTGCCACCTCCGCTGGATTTGGCAGACGTCCCGCGAGCAGCACGGCACCACTCAGGAGCGGCTCCGAAAGCACCTTGGGGGAGCGGGCGGTTCTCAGGCTGCCGGAGCACAGCTGGAGCCAGCTGTGCGCCAGGGAAACGCAGCCCAACGACGTGCCAGAGGAATCCCTTCCCCCAGAAACGTGGTGGAAACAACTGCCACTCGGCTGCTTTCCTCCCCTGCCACGGGAGAGAAAGGTGGCCAAGTCTGTGTGAGTAACAAGATGTTTCCCACAGGCTTCCAGTAAGCACATCCTGCACAGTGACAAGTACATCATCCTGTTCCTCAGTTCTGCCTGAAAATCCCGTTCTTCTACCTGACAGCGCCTGTCCTGTATACAAACCTCAGTATTTTGGATTCCTGGTTATGATGTTGTCGCCGGGCTCTTGAAGCTGGAAACTGTTACTCACGTAAAAGTTTCGTCCTGAAACCTGAAACCAGGTGAAACTCCCCTCCATTGCCTCCCTCCCTCCCCTCCCCTCGCCAGCCTTGCAGAAGGCTTTGCCAAGTTTCAGGAGCATTTGAGAACACCTGGGTTGAGCCTCAGAAGCCAAGGAAGGATGTGAAGGCCTTGATGGAAATTACACAAAGCAACACCCAACCCCCCAAGAGGTTTCATGCTGCCTCTGATGTGCTCTTGGGCTGCTATGGACAATATATCCAATGTAACTTCCCAGATCATCCAATGCTGCTCTCAAGACTGCCTTTTGGGCCACTTTGGCTGTTGGCTAGAAACACATCCAAAACACAGTTGTCTTCCTCTACTTGCAAACTGTGTCATTAAATTGAAAGAGGTGTAAAGACCTTCCCCGGATCTTCGTTCGCAAAGACTGGCCATTACTTACTTTACTGTACTAAACACAAGAACTTAATGGTTATCTTGTGCCTCACTTCTCCATCTGGAAACCCCTGGACTGGAGGCCCACAGCATGGTCCATGTGTCCTGCGTGTAACCCTTTAATTTCCTTATTCCACTCTAAAATATTTACTGCATCCACTAACTCTTGCCTGAAACCTGCTTAGCCTAGAGTACTTCTTTCTCTTTTTTAAGTTATTCATGTTTTATTTGTAGGCATTGAGTGATAAGAGGCACAAGCCCAGGTTAAAAAGGCAATTATCCAAACAGAAATTACACCTTCAGTGAGAACCACACCCAAGGTGGGGATGCTCAGCTCACTTCTCACTCTTTCAGAACAAATCACACGTCCCAAGTGGGGCAAAGATGCTACACAAGTCTAAATAAGAGAGGAAACCCTGTGTAGTGAACAGAATCTCCTCATGTTATTAGTCATTTATTAAATAATTACTGTTACATATATGTTATCTCTATAACATCAAACACAAACACTAGGATTATTTCCTATCTTTCCTTATCATAGGACATTTAAAAACAAAAGAAAGAAGTATAGGAAATTTGAAAACAACTTCTTGGTCAGCACAGCAAAATCCCACCTGCCCCACCCATTGCCAGCTGAGCTTCAGCAACCAAAATCAGCCAGATTCCTTCCCTTACAATAAAGTTGGGATTTATTTTTTTTTTAATACCAGTAATTGATTCTACAGTAATTAAAGAACTGACCATCAATCACCACTTCACATTTTGGTTAGGGAAAGCAGTTTGGACCCGCCACTTGCTTTACCTTTGGCTGTTCGCGCCCTTCATTCTACATCACACATCTTCACTCACCCTCCTGACAGCATCAGTGTTCACCCTTATCTCTCTCCCCCCCTCAGGGTTGGTTCCTACACTTTTTATGGCACCGGGGAGACATTTTTTCCACTACAGAGTCTCCTAGTGCCACAGCACAAAGGTTCAGCCTGCCAAACAAGCCGCTATGGGGCAGGTCCCCAGTGAAAGTCCCACAGACAAAATACAGAATTTTAACATGCCTCTGACTCATATCCATACTGTAACTCCAAATACCTCAGTCTCCTTGCACAGCTAAGTCTACTTCAGCTTGCTGCCTCTGGAAAAACAGTGATGGGACACATTTGTGCCTGTGGAGTAATGCCCACTTAAACAACATCAGCATAATAGAGAATATGACTGACCCAGTGCTGTGGGTAGATCAGCTGTAAATTTTAAGTTTTTAAGGATTTTCAGTCATAATCTCATCTCCTTTATAAGCATGTTTGTATACATCTCTTCCTGTGTTGCTAAGAGTGGCTTGGTCTGGGAAAGCCAGGTAGGAAATGCCATCCCACTTGGAGCCAGAGCTTGCTTGCTTTTCCACATAATAAGAATGGGTCAGACAAAGCATCCTGATTTACTCAGGTGGAAGGATTTTTTCAGAGAGGAATGGAAAAGAAGTGGGTGCGGTGGCTTATGCTAATTATCATCTATTTATTTTGGGAGATAAGCTACTTATACATGGTATGTTTGGTTTGGATTAACTTGGGCAGACACAGAATGACTGTCCACAGTTTGACCTTGACATGAGTAACTGGCCTTTGGCAGGGAGGGGGGACCTTGACAGATATTGCCTCAAGAAAGGGATCAGTCACAACCCAACTGCTGCACAAGTTGCTCTGGGCAACAGATCAGGGCTGGGAAACACTGACTGGAAATGGCAAAAGGGAGTAGAGGGGAAAAATATGAACCGTGGTCAGAAAAAAACAGAGAGCAGGGAAGAGGGGCTGATGGGGGGGGGGAGGCCGACACCTCCTGTTAATGTAATTTGTTTTGGAATGGCAATGTTTGTACCGAGCTGAACTCGAGGACAGGAAAAGGCAGACAATAGCACAAAGCTGCTGCATTGTTCGCCCCATGTGCTCTTTTCTTTCCCCTTGGCTTACCCAGCTGATCATTATGTAACCAATCAACTGCGCTAATTTTCAACCTGTCCAGGATATGCTCAATTATGTATTCTTCATAGAATGTCATGGTTTATTTTTAAAAGGCCCAGAATATTTCCTGTGATTAATGTCTGGATTAGTCGTTGTTTTACAGGGTACATAGACTTGGGTAACAAATTTTAATCCCGACTGAAAGGGCAGTTCAACATGAGCAAGTTTTTAATTTAAGTATCTTAACAAAGTGATTATATATTTTTCCCCTTCCTTACAAATCTTCAGGGGGAAAATACAGCAACGGCAGATGAAGTGGGACATGAAACACATTGTTTTCTGTTCTGGGAAGGTCTGCTTAAAAACCAAGCAGATTTCAAAATGACAAAACAATTTTTCCTGGCAAGTTTGGTATCAGGCTTTGTTTTGCTAAACCTGATTATGTACTTTGGCTGCTCAGCACAGGCATATGTTCCAAACCAATTTAGTCCCTGCTCAGAATGAGTCTCCTTATTTGTCCAACAGCTTCAGAAATCATTTTTTCATGCTGACTTTGAGTGACTGTTTAGCACACACTGAAAAGGTATTCCAGGGACAACAGACCTCTGCAGTAACTGAAGGTCCAGCTCAAGACTTCTTTTTCTCTTTTTTTACTCTCCTGTTCAAGCTGCAGTAATAAAGCTCTTCTCTTTGTTTTTAAACCTGCTACCCATGTTCCAAGGGAAGAAATGTCAGTCAGAGACTGCACTGACTGTATGATGAAATACAACAAAGGTGAACAAAAGGGTTAAAATTTAAGAAAAAAAAATATAACGCTCATTTCCATGCATTAATACATGAAAGTCTTCATATGTGCGAAACTCAGAATTAAAGGTGGAAAAGATGGCCAGATCTGCGTCACCACTTCCACATCCTCTTACAAGATCTTGGCTGTTCTGTTTAGACCCTTTTAGTGCTCTGTCCAGTTTTTAAATCCTGAATGGGAAGATTTCTATTGTTGACTTCACAGAGGCATGACGCACAGGTCTCCAGCCAGAACCTCCCCTTCATATTTAGCAGCTTTTCCAGATTCAGGACATTCTCAGGCTGATAAAACTACTAAAACCCTGACGAATTTCTTATGACTGTATCTTTTGCACTCCACCAGCACTAGATACTCCCCCTCACTGGCATTCATACAACACACTTACACTAAATCCTCTTCCATTCCTCCTGAGAGAAATCTGCAAGAACTCAACACAGATGTATTTGATATGAGAGTAATTCATCTAAATGTGGGGATCTGAAAAATGAACAAACAAAAAAAAATAATAGCCACCAAAACTATTGCATGGTTTGGACTAGAGGCAAGGGAAACCAGTCCCTTTGGGGCCACTGAACTGCCACTAAAGGAACTGGGTCTCCTCATGATGAGAAAATTCCGAGTTACCGAACAGCTTACCTAGACACCTCTGCTGTTCTCCCTGGCCATGGTGAACACATCTGTCAGCTTAGAAAAACCTAGGCTGGGCCCCTTTCTAGATGTTAAAGTCTCACAGCTCAGCTAAGGACCCCTTCCCTGGCAATTTCACACTGCTGGGCCTTATCAATGGGTTGGACAGGCCACCCAAGATAACCCATAATAGGCAGGCAGAAGCAGTGCATACCAATGCTTTTAGCTGTGCATAGTGACAGTGAGCAAACAAATCCTATTGAACATTTTGGCCAGTGCTAATATGACTTGGCTAATGTAAGAGATTAACCTCCCTCTGTTCCAAATCACCCTTTCTGCAAATGAAAATAAGTGCACCAACCCGCATACCTCAAATAAAAACTTTAAGCAGTAATGATTGTTGATAGGTTAGCACTATAAAGAATCACACGCTGCTTTTCCTCACTCTGTGGGAATGGCAGATATTTCAGAGGTTCTGATTGTCTTTCATCCTCATGGAGCAGAGAAGACAGGATGTACCCACACAAATAAAGTTGCAACCTTTGCTTTCTGACATCTTAGATCTTTTTCTGAATGGAAATATTTAGGTTTCCAGCTCCATTGATTTCTGTAACAAGTGAACTGAAGGTTCTCTTGAAAAAGAAATCACCAAAGTCTCTCCCAGGAGACTGAGAAGTCTCCCTGCAATGGATGGGGAGGGAGTTAGAGATCTGCCATGAAGAACAATAAGAAAACTTCCCTCCTTCACTTTTACCAAATTATCTGTGGGTAAAGGATGAAGAAAATGCAAAACAGTTTCTACTGTCTTCAGCTCTACAAATCAATCTCTTGAAGAGCAATCTCCAGAGATTTAGGGAAAAGTCATGCAGTTTACATGGGTCTTCTGCAAGAGGAACATCACCCTTAGCCTATTTTCATGAAAGCCACTTACTAATCTTGACCACATTTACATTCCCCTCTCCCTTCCAGATCAACATAAGACAGAGTCAAGAGATAACAGTACGAGGTGTCTAAAATAACAATCTTCAGCAGCAGTGCCTACACATATCTCTGTAGGAGATTACAGGTTTGATTAATACTCAAGGCCTCCCCTCATTAACCATGGTGCCTTCTGCATCCAGGTGCTGAGCATAGGGGACAGACCAGTCACACTGACACACACTTTCTCAAATGTGGCAGGTTTCTGCTGCTCATGCATGAACTCACTCCAGGACTTCCTTGTAATGCAATCAGGCTGAAATAAACTCTTTCCATCTGAAGTAATGGGTTGTGTCTCTGCACGCTTAGGAAGGAAAGACCTGAAACAGATAATCTTTTGTTGCTATCATGGCTATCCCGACCTCTCGGGATATGACAGGGCTGCGCACTCCATCAGCTCCTGCTTGACAAACCCTGGGTGGTCAGCCACAGCACCTGCTGCAAAATGCTCAGCCTTTCCTCTGGTGCAGAGAAGTCCATCCTTGGGCTCTGTTTCTTTCTTTCAGAAGACAGCACTTCGCCAGGTCAAGTCCAAACTGACCTCTAGAGGGACATCGAAGGACAGAGGACTGATGGGCTCTTAACTGTTCATTACATCCACAGTTCCTTGATATCTTTCAGAATGAGACTGAAGCTCCAGTGAACTACAGACAATTCAGGTTTTTCAATGTTTGTTTCTTAACACCTTGTGTTATACCCGAATGCATTGAACGTGCTATTACAAAGTGAAAGATGCTGCCTGCCTGAATACAAACAGTCAAACTGTGAGAAGACATTCACCAGAACTGAAAATTTTTGCTTGAGCAAGCACATACTCCAGAAACTGGCCAAAAACTATGCAAGGGCTGCTTGCGTAGATGAATAAGACGAGATTGCACAACTCAGCAATAATTTTCCATCTTCTCCTGGTGCAGCACTTGGGCACAATGTTGCCTTGTTAATTAAACACAATTCCCCTCAGTACTGAACACATATTTGTTTCTCAGTATTAGTTTTTAAGCAATTCCAGGAAACAAGCCCTCTTGCTTGTTCCTCCCCTCCATCCTCTCACCACCCCGCTCCATCCCCTGGAAAGATGCCTTTTAATTCTGACCTTCCACACATCTCCACGCTAATCCATGAACAACTGCATTGAGTGGGGAAAAGCATGACAGCTCTGCTTAGGGCCTGGGGAGGCGAGTCTTGCAGAGACCCTTTTGTTGTCCCCCAGGTAGGATGTTTAGTTCTCCATCCATGCAGCCCGAATTCCTTTCTCACCACACCCAAGGTCATTTTAATGAAAATTCCTAAACCTATGCCAGGGGGATAGAATTGCTCCTAATCCTTCAGCAACACGTCATTTGATCCCCGGGCCCACTGGGGTTATTACTGTGTGTCTGCAGAGTGCAGCAAAGCAGACAGGAGTAGGAAAATGGTAACCACTGCAGGAGATCTGCTTCCCTTTCCCAACTTTTCTTTCAGACCCCCTTTTTCTTCTTTTTTCCTCCAAAGCACATTCACTGCCTGCCAGTTTTCAAGGGATAATGCCATGTTTTAAGTCACCCTCTGCCATTCCCTAGAAGCTGCACACGTTTTTAATGAAATTAATGAGGAAGTTTAATTTTAAAGGCAGATTGTTTCCTCTGGTTTGCATTTTGAAAGGAACTGCATGTCTGTGTGGTCCATGCCTTACAGTACTATACTGATGGCTTACATCTGTGTTCAAGCAATGCTCTAGCATCATGAAAAACAACACAAAAACAAAATTAGAGCAAAATTGCATTTTTGGCAGGATACAGAGGAGGCAAAAAGAGCTAGCGAATCCAGTAAAACTTCAGGTTTTTCTGGACTTTTTTCCATGCTGACACAGAGTCCTGTATTTTATAGAGAAAGCTTTTGGTGGGTAAGGCAAAATTTAATTCTTCTCCTCTAGTTGCCTCCTCATGGCCTGTCTGAGCAGTGATGCCCTTTCCCTAGCATGCTGAGATCTGGAAATTCACTGCATCCTTGCCTTAGTATGCCCCAAGCCCCACACAAATCTGCCTGCCTTTTTCCGTTAGCACTACTTACTTCCCCAGCACAGAGATTTCAGAGCTTTCCACTCCTGCCAAGCAAGATGGAGGCTTATAAATAAGCAGATTTCCTCCCTGGCATTTAAGTATGTGTAGGGTTGGGCTCACAAGCTATTTCCTACTCTCTCATCTCTTCCCCAAACATGAAAATTTCTGTCCAGTTCTTGTCTACTACCTTTTCACTAGCAGAACTCAGAGTTGGGCATAGCAGAGCAGAGCATTGCTATCTCCAAGGAGAAATCTGGCCAAGGTTGCCCAGCATACAACAGCTGAGACAGCAGCAGAAAGGAAAACTTTCAATCCAGGCCAGGAATGTGTCCCAACTTGCTCTAGACCTGATCTGGACAGTAAAGGACCGATGCCTCAGAGCAACTCTGCTTCCAAATAGCTGCCTAACTCTCACTACTCTGGGGTGAGCGGTACGCAGCAAGACTTGGTCTTTCTGAAGCCCTTCAAGGGTTTCACCAAATTTGCAGGCACTTCATTTTCCCAGCTGCAGTCGGCTAACAGTTTGTTGGCTCCACTGCTCTACAGCAGCACTGCTCCTAAAAGTCACGAAAACACAGCTACTAGTGGCACTCTGGCCCGCGTCCTAGAAAGCAGCACACTTGACCCACGAAGATACACTACTCCTACTGCTCTCCCTGTAACCCCAGTGTCACCACTGCACGACTGAACAGGGCCCTCATGCCAACCCCCATTCCTGGCACTTGTCAACTGCAGAGGAACAGGTTCCATTACACTGAATTTCATGTTGTTAATATTTCTAAAGCTAATTCAAAACATGAACCTGAGCAGAACACTGGCAGCCCCATCAATAGTAAAGAGATGTTATAACTGCATATACTATCAGACAATTACATCATTACCAAGGCCTGGGGGAGTCAGGAGACCTTTTTCTTCCTGGAATCTTCCGAAACACTTTAGAATTGTTAAGAGCTATGAGCGTGACTATGTGAATGCCCCAAAAATACCAGAGCCATGCATATTACCATGCTCTCTCTTTTTAATTTAGCTGCATTCACTCCAAACAATTATCATCCTGTTTATATGATATACTTCACCATTAGCTATAAAGAAACAGTAAATAGGGCCAAATCTACTGATAAATCAAGCTAGAGCCAGGGATGATGTAAACACACGTGCTGTGCCAATCCACCTTCTTCCATCCTGATCCACCATACTTGTGTTATTCTAGGTCTGGGCCTGATCAGAGATGGTTCTTCGTGCCAAATGATTACATAATCACACACATACATGCAAAACTTGGTGGGGGGGGGAGAAGAATAGATAAACCATAATTAAAAACACGCATCACAATTGCATTTAGGAAAGAAAAAAAGGAAAGGAAAAAAAAGAGCAAAATAATTGACAGAAAGCTGTGTGCCATGTCATTTAGGGCAATGTATAATAGATATATTCTTTTTAAGGTTATTTTATTTACTTTGGGAGGGGGTAAAGGGTGTTGGGTTGGGTTTTTTTGGATGGGGCAGTCTAGATTGCGTTATACTACAGCCATTGTGCAGCATGATAGGAGACTGATTGATTGATCACAGCTCAGCTTGTCAATGACCAGCATTATAAAGGTTGATGTATCCCCTGCAGAGGAACTGTGCCAGCAGACTTGACTGATGGATTGAGTATAGCAGAGACCCACACTAGTCTGAATTGTAAAAGTTAATGTCACACCACACAGGGGTCCTCCTGATTGATAGGATGAGTGACTGGCTGGAGCCCAGTCCTACAAGGATCACAGTTTAGGGGGTTTATGGAGCACTGAATATTCCATACCTTGACACAAAGCTGCACTCATACCCAAATAAAATGCGAAATAGCAGGAAATAACTATGTATACACACCGACCAAGATCTGGTATGCTTCTAGTCTAAGGAAATTCTACGTAATTCCTAAAATGATAATGTGGAGGAAATTTCAAAAATTACCCAAAGCACAGGTTCTGTAGCAAGAACACATGTTCTGGAGCACAGGTACTTTGAGGTTTTGTTTGAGATCCAAAAAAACTTGAGTTCCATTAAATCTCATCCTTTACTGCTGCTACTGTTATGAAAAATTATGATTTCTATCTTACTGGGACCTCTTCAGTATCTTCCAGTTATAATATCTAGTTTTCTTTGTATGCAGTCAAGAAACAATTAGACCCTTGCTCCTTTTCAGTAATTCCCTTATCAATTAGTGTGATCTTACTAAGAAATTATGCAAACTATATATTCACTCAGGTTGGGGGTAGGTAGTTTAACTACTAAGATAACAGTCTGTATGTGATCTTCCTTTGGTACTTGGTTTTCTCGAAGAAAGGAGAGTTTTGAGGTGTGAGGAAGTGTGAG
The DNA here is from genome assembly GCA_035584735.1 of Pseudotriccus pelzelni. Classification (NCBI taxonomy): domain Eukaryota; kingdom Metazoa; phylum Chordata; class Aves; order Passeriformes; family Tyrannidae; genus Pseudotriccus; species Pseudotriccus pelzelni. The sequence continues at coordinate 5,211,837 of JAWMRA010000130.1, read as the reverse complement.
CCTTTAAATATCACATAAGTACTGAGACTAGAAGACTTTCTCTTTTCTCCTTACAACTAACATAAGTTCCACAGAAAGTCTCTGCACCACATTTGCTGATGTGCTCAATGTATTTTTCATTCAGATCCTTCGAAATCCCAAAGAGCTGAAAAATTATATGTGGCAGTTCTGCCCATTATTAGCAGAGTAGTAGCGGAAGCCAAATACAGATATTGCACACGTATGGTGCAACTGCAGCAGTACATTGCTGGAAACCCTTCAAAATAAGGAAAATCAAAAATTCACAACAGGCCTTGTGAAGAACAGCAAATGCAGACCGAAAACAGCTAAATCCTACGAAGCCTCTGGGATTGCCTAATGTCACAGTGATCTTGCTGCTGGTGGGGCCACTGAAGAGGGAAGGGGAGGAAATCCCCACCTGGATTTTTTGGGCCATTCCATTATGTCCTCTGCAAAGCCAGACAAAACCCAGAAGAATGGCAGGTTGGAAACCACAACCATTCCCCCGCGGGGTTACATGCTCCACTTGGCAAAGGAACAACAGCTGCTCAGGCAGTAGAGGGAATGGCTCTGCTACAAAGGAACAAAGCACCTCAGGCCATTTTGAAGAATAGAGGTGGGTGAAATCCTTGGAAAATTGAACAAGGAAGCCATGACAACGCTCACCTGTCACCAGGTAAACAAAAGACAAGTTGGAAAGGTTACAGGAGTTACCTGGAGACCCAAGAAAACAGTAAAAGGAACCAGCGTGTAGCACCAGACCAACAGGCAGCCTCCCCTTTCTTCTGGGACAGGAGACCATTGCCAGGACCACCAGGAGGCACAGGCTGGTGGGAGGAGGAGAGATCCTCAAGGGAGGCAGCAAGAAGGAAGGTCGTGCCTATGACAAGGATTCCAGGTGTGGTGGAAGCACCTATAACCACATCTGCCTCCAGTTCTGGTTTAGTGCTATCGTGAGCAAAGTCTTGCCATGCCACTGTCCAACTCCTGCTGTATAAGAGAACATCAGCTACACTAACCAGCCCATGGGATGATTCCCATGCTAACACTTTTGCACAGGTCTATTAAGTTTGGCAGAAGCAGCCCTTTACCACAAGTAGGGATTTTCCATGCTGGGGGAATTCCTCCCTGGACATAGGAGAGATTTCTGCCTGGCTGTTTGCTCCTACAGCGCCTTAACTAGCTTGCAGAGAGACATTTTAATGATGAAATGGGCTCAAGGATTTGTGGATTCATTACAGATATTTTCAATTTTACCTCAGCGATACCTAATATTGACACTTTTTAACTTAAAACACAAAAGACATAAGCTCTGTCATCCTCCAGGCACACACTCACTCATAAGAAAAAATTATTAATTCCCTTTCAGACAGAAACAACAGCACAAGTACTGCTGCTCCTTGGCATGTTGCAGTGGCACACTAGAAGCCAGACAGGCACAGCACGTTGCTTTGCCATCCATTCCAAACACGGAAGGATAACACTTTTCATCAGAGGGATTACAGTTTAAACATCTGGAAGTTAAACATTTCCTTACTCAGTTAAATCTATCAGTTTTGTTTAGTTACATTCCCTCCTCAGCAGCCTCATCCAGTTGACTGCCACATCACAAGTTCCAGCTGTTGCCTGAGCTCATGGTTCCCGTACTCCTTACCACTCACAGGAAAAAAAACACCCCCACCTCCCAAAAGACAATATAATCTCTGGGTACTGCAACTCTGACATGAGTAACTTAAACGGGGAGACATCACATTGAACTGAAGCCAGCAGGACTCAGCTGGTGAATGGACCTACGTGAAAGTAATGAGGAACCACACATTTGCTGCAGGAGAAGCAGCCAGTGGTAGTCTATCAGTAGAGTGTACAGGTGCTATGGTAGCCTCTGAGTTGCAATACGTCTCTGAGTTCAAAATACACCACCAGTAAACCCTGCTGATATTCTAGAACTCCATAACTTTCATCCTTTTAATAACTGGAGGGGGCATTCATTTTCTTTTTTTCTGGAGCAGAGGTAGGAACACATAGAAAGATCTAACCCAGAACACCACCAATGGGAAGGCTTGTACCAGGGTTAAGAAGTGCAGCTGGGATCTCTTATTATATAGATACATATTTCTGCTCTATTAGAAGTTCAAACACAAATTCTAGTAACACACGGAGAGTGGAAAATTCCAGCTTACTTATTTCTATTGACCCTTGCATGTGGCACACAAAAAGCAAAGACTGCATGAAGGAAAATGAATCAGAGTGCTAACATACTTGCTATTGGCATGGAAAGATGCACATATTTCAAGTTCTGATGTTTGGGAAAAATAAGGGTTTATTTTGAAGTCATCGCCTTCCAAACCCAATAATTACTGTCATTGACAATCACGATTTATGTAACCTCACCAAAGCGGTTTAGATGCCTGCATGTTTAGGAACTTGCATGGTTTAAAGAGAGAAAAATAGATACTTAAGTATTAGAGTCTTTACAGCAACGGCAAAACCTTGACTTTCATTTTGCAAGACAACAGTTCTAGAAACAGTTACACCTTTATAACCAAAAGGTATCAAAACAGTTTTTTTTTAAAGTCCTTGTACTGTTCCAATATGTGTCATGCAGAAGCACTTTTTGGACATGGAAAGGGCTGTGAGCAGGTCATGCATTATTGCACTGAACACTCACAAAGGAAACGTGACAGAATTTATCCAACTGGAGTATGACTTCTTTGGCGTGAGTCAGATACATTTTTACCTCCAAGTTTGTATTCCATTCCTCCCACTGGTAAGAAGAAAAAATCTTCTCCATTTGTGTATGGAAATACACATTAGTTCCATCCTTGACTCATACACTGCTTTAATGACTCCTTTCAGCTGAACAGTCCGAAGGTGCACACAACAAAGTCTAATTGCAAAGGTTCATTTTGCCAGAGTAGCTCAGTCCAATACACTTTGTATCATTCCCTTGCTACAGATACTCCTCTTCCCTCCTACACAATAATGTTCTCCCATCAAGCTTTGGTTTTGTAGCTGTGTTATTTTCCTCAGTGGAAGATCTGATATAGCATGAAGAGCTCTCTTGTTTCACATATTACTGGCTGGTTCTGGCACAGCCACAGGCTTTTTTGTTTCACCAAGAAGATTCTGAACTTTACTCTTCTCTCCCCTCTTTCTCATGCAAACTCTAGCAGTTGCAGGGGTAAATGCATATATTCTTCCTCTCAATTATCACGCCGTATAGTCTAGGCCAACTGCTTTCCCCAAATCATGAGTTAAATACAAGCAAGTAGTCTGACTATTCATAAAAGTGTGAAAAGCTTGTTTCTGTATCTTCTGCCCAGTTCTGAGCCAGGACTTCAACCTACACCTCTTGAAGGTGCCTTATTCTTAAGTCTATTTATTCTCCTATGATCATTTGGCTTTTTTCAAATATGCCAACAGTCAGTAGATACCCAGACACCACATGAATCCTTAATGCTGATACTAAGTCTCCCTTACCCTCTCCCGTTGGCCTAATTCCATATCTTTATCCTGGGCATCTCCAACCACCTTTTTTTGTCAGCAAGCTATTTTCCTTGCAGCTGGATCTCCCCAGATGCCAGGTTTGAGCTGATAAGACACCTGGATGCATGACAGAGCTGCAGATTCTGTGGGGTTGCATAATATCCAAAACCTGGGCTGCTCAACCCCCTTTGTCTGCCTGTTCCATGGCTTAATCTCCTTCCTGCCCTGCTTCTCCTCCCTTTCCAGCAGAGAAGGAATTACGTGTAATACAGGAAGAAAATAGGTGAATTTAATGGTTGAAACTGATATTTTTGTAAACTCCAGTCCCATAAATGCAAAAGGGCTATTTCAGCAACTGGTATACAGTTGGAACACCCAATAATTCCTTTCACAAATACCAATCAAAAAAAAACCTTGCTGAAAAGACAATTAAAACAGTATTATTAAAATAAAACAAAGAATGCAGCACCACACCTCCTGACGTTTTTTAATGAGGAGGTTTATGCAGGCTATGTTTAGTGAAAGGGGTTTCTCTGAATGGCACTTGGAAAGAATGTCACCAAGACCTGGGTGGGGTGTGGGTGGCCTCCCTGAAGATATTTTCCTTCTCGATTCATGTAGCTACTCTCCGTTCTTCCTTCCTGGAGCTTAATTGTTAAACCAACATCAGAGACTCTTCCCACTCTATCCCAACGCATCACAGGGTTGACCCTTCCAGAAGATGTTACCAGCCAAGTTACATTTTTCCTCTTCAGGTCCATTTCTAGTACAATAGAGGTGGTGGGGAGATCTGCACTTAAAACTAACTGGTAAGGTCAGGCTTTTGGTCAAGACATGTCTCCAACACGTGTGCCATTGGCAACTTCCATGCTGGAGCTTCTTTGTTTTGTTTTTTCCAAAGGAAATACTTGAGAGAAGGTAAGTAAGGGTTGTGTTCCATTAAGCAAATAAACACTGAAGGAAAATGATGGAGCCTGAGGGAAAGAAAAAGGGATGTGATTTGAGGATATGACACTTCTACTTTTTTCCACACCTTCGTCTGGCATGTGACGAAAGCTGACTTAACGGAGACCAAAAGTTAAGCTTTTGATAACTGGTACAAAATTAAGGTAAATGGTGGACTAGAGTCACCTTTGGATGGTTCTACAGAACAAAATCACCACTTTAATTGGCACAAATAGCAAACTCATCAGCAGTGTTACTAGAAGGATTAAGGGCCAGCCAGTCTTCAACACTAGACTCCTGTTATCTGCAGTCCTTCTCACAGTGCTGATGGGGGTATTCAGCTGCTTGCTCCACACACAACTTCATCAGTGCCAAAGGCAAAAATATTAAGCTCCCAAATACTGATTCCTTGCACAGAGGTCAGCTGCATCTCCTCAAAACATCTGCCAAATTTTCAGCTACATCTACTCATCAGGAGGGCAGAGTGAGTGCTCAGCACAACAGATGTCAGGTAAAAAAAAAAAAAAAACCCAAAAAAAAAAAAAAAACCAATGTTGAAGAGCTTGAAGTTTAGCTCCATTCTGATCAGGAAGGCAAAAAAAATCCGTAAAAAGAAATTATAGTGACACAGGTTTAACAAAAAACACATTATGAGTTTTCTATTTCATACTGCCTAGACACTGCAAGGTACAGATTCCACGTTTCAAAAATATTCTGAAATTACTATAGCAAAATTTTGCCTCCAAATGATGAAAAGACACCTCAGCCTTCCTCTGTGTCTGCCTAACACATCAATGGAAATAGTTTTACAACTGCCTCTGTTTCACCGAAGTGGAATTTTCTGCGAGAATGCAAATGATCCTAACAGAGAAAACAAGTGAAAAAGAGCATGTAAACTGTATTTCTAAGTTGCAAAGCCATCTGTCAGTAACAGTAGGATCTACTGAGGAAAACTGTTTACTGAATATTCTGGCAACCTTGCTACTGCCCAGTCTGGGAACAAAGACAAAATGATCTCTAAAAAATCACTTTCCACAATTGCTTTAGCAAATGAGGTTACTCAAAGGCATGGTGGTAGGAAACTTTTATACAATTATTTTTTATATATTAGCTAAAATTGAACTAAAACTTTCACCTCAAAATCAGGACTTTGATCATTCAGTTATGCTCAGATAATCAACATAAATTTCATAGCCTTAAAAGTTTGGAACAGCTTGGAACAGATATTTCAGCCTGAGGAGACACTGAAGATTTCTGGAAAGGGTATCATAAAGATAATTCTCCTAGATCGTTTCCTAAATAGTTTTGAAAAATAAATGTGTGAGAACTGTAACTCCTACATAGCTCATATTCTGAATCATATCATCCTCTCCTGAACTACTTGTTCACAAAACATTACTTTAAGACCATACCTAAGAGAACACCAATTAGAACATCAATAAAAGAGGAAAAGGAACAGTAAAACAAATATTCTCAAATTAGAAGATGCCAAATTATACCCAAGACAACTCAAGGTGCTGAACTATCTTTGTGAGTAATTCCACCCACTCAACTCCCTCACAGGCAGCCTCACTACTGCTGAACGAAGTCTGTGTTTTCTGTATTTTCCTAGAAATAATAAGATGTAAAAGTGGGATTTGTGTTAATCACTGGGGTAAAACTGCACGTGTTCTATCTTAATACTCTGTAAGACAGAAAATATAAGCACCACCACTGTTAGATGAAGCTCTCAAGTGACAAGAACTCACTTCTTCCCTTATCTGCACAGGTTTTCTCTCAGGAAACAAAACCCACAGCAAAAGGGCAGCCCCTGATGCAGAGCAGTTATTGGTAGAGAGAAAGTCACAGAGTCCCACAAAGAAGCTGGAAGATATTTCTGCAATCACTGTCCACAGACTGTTTCTATCTACAAGCAAGAACCACCCCTGCCTTCCCTTCATAAGACAAATGATAACAATGATGTAAGGAACTAGACCCAAGAGTGGATAGCAGCAAAGTCTGTCATCAGGCTGTTATACAGCAATATTGCTACAATAATTTTTCCCCCCGCATCATTGTTTCTCCCACAGTTAACAGCTGAATTCTCTGTGTTCAAATTCACAAGTCCCTTCTGCTGTAAGCTCCTCTCCTCAGAAAGTGGCCATGAGTCACTTGGCCATTAAAAAAAGAAAATTAGGTTCAAAGCCATAAAACTGCAAGTGTCATGTCAAGAGCAAGAATTTGTAGCAGATACTGTGACCTGACTGGTTTATGTATCAGTATCAAGTGCAACTACTAATCCCGGAGATAACATTATTGAAATTCCAGCACAGCGTGAACAACGTGCTGCAACTTGTTTCCTAGCACAGTTTGTCACTAAGTAATTCTTACAACCAATTCAACATGCTTCTGTTCAGAATGGGAGTGGTTTTACTTCCTAGACTCAGAATTTAGGGCTCCAGAAGCAAAGTGAGAGTCTATATCTGCAGGGAAAATAGCCTTTCCCATTTTTGCAAGGTAGAAAATCACCAGAAGTGGAACCTCTGTATCTCCACTTCCACCAGTGACTGATGCAAAGAGAATCAGTAAGGATTTTCATTTAATTTGACAGAAACACTTCTGATGAGAGTCATTCATTTCTACTCTCCACAAAATGAGCCATAATTTGCCTTGAATTCACAAGTGGAACTTGAAAACTAAACATGAAGACTTCAAACACCTTCACTTTAATCTCTCTGCCAAGGGATGGTTTAGACCATTACAGACGTTCCCAAGAAGGAGCATGTCTGCGGCAGCATTTCTACTGTCAATAACTGCATCTCCTTAAGAAATTCAATAAAAAGCAAAGGAGAATGAAAATTAAAACTGGGGAAAGAGAGTGTCCTGGGAGGGGAAGCGAAAACAAAACCATTCAGGCTTATGCAGCCAGCCATCTGCAAAGCTGAAGGTTTCACAAAGAGAAAAAGCCTCTACTGTTCCTGAATCAATGACTTCCCATTTACGAGAGAGCTGTATAGAAAGAGATTCAAAATGGCTCTCAAGGAATTCATGCCAGCTGTGAGGTCTGTTTTCTCGGCTTTATCCCCCTCCCCTCTTTCTTTCCCAGTCACAAGGATGTAAGTATTTATCAGTTCTGTACCTCTGCCAGCATACACTGAATGAGTCAAAGGGACCTGGCACTGAATCACAGGGATTTGTGTTGCTAATAAATACAGCAGGCCCCATCCATTGTTGATTAATTTTGACTGAAATCTAAACACCAAACAACAAACACTCTTCTGAACTGCTTTGGTACCCATTAGTTTGATGTGTTTATTAGACAAGACTGTATTCTTTCAAGTTTATTAACAACAGATTAGAGTATCTGCAAACAAATATAGGAGTTTTATTATTTAAAGGTGTCGGCACTGTAGAGTAACATTTTTAAAATTTGAGAATAAATAAAAACAAAATTCCCACATCAAATTGTACTTAGGGTGACAAAAAAACCCACCTATGTTGAAGTACAACCCTTCATATGTTCAGAAGTTTCAGCTCAGTAGATGCCAGATGACACCTCTGGAGAACACAAAGACTAAAGATAAATTAAAAAAAAAAAAAAAAAAAAAAAAAAAACAACAAAAAAACCCAAAACAAAAACAAGCAAACAGAAGCAAACTGTGGGGGAACCATAGAAATTGCATTAGTTCATGAAGGGTTCACAGTAAATAGGAGAGGTTTGGTACTTTTGCAGTATGTTTTGCAAATAAAGAAATTCCATTATATGCTACATTAAAATGCAGGAGATTATTTGCCAAATCAATGTACAAGTATTCCAGCAGAGCTCAGCAAAACCATCAAATCTCACTGTTAAATTCTGAAACTTTTCCCCACCAAAAGATTTCATGTCTTTCAAACAGGTGTTTACCGGGTTGAAGCACTCCGTAACAACCAAACAAACTGTCTGCAAAACATTTATTGGACAGTTAAACCTTATAAACTGGGATCTACCAAGCTGGGAAGCAGCATGGTGGAAAAAGACTTGGGGGTCCCAATGGACAATGAGCTGCATCACCAGCAGAGATCCAAAAGTCATCATCCCACTCACCACTGGTCGGGCTACACCTGGCACACTGCGCTCAGTTTTGGTTCCCACTATGCTAAAAACACATGGACAGGCTGGAGAGGGTCCAGGGAAGGGCCACAAAGATGATCAAAGGACTAGGAAGTCTGTCAGGTGAGGAAAGGCTGAGAGAACTGGGATTGTTGAGCCTTGAGTCTCACCATGCTTCAATATTTAAAGGGCAGCTGCGAAGAAGATGTAGGAAGAAAGAGGTAAAAGGAAGATATTGATTCCCGTTTTCCAGGGAGTCACATGGAAAAGATGAGGGGTAATGGACACAAGTTGGTCCTTAAGGAGATTCTGACTGGACACAAAAGAAAATACTTTCATTATGAGAATAATCAGCCATCAGAATATTTCCCACAGGGAAGTGGTGGATTCCCCAACATGTGACACTTCTAAGATTCAGCTGGACAGGGTGTTGGGCCATCTTGTCTGGACCATGTTTTTGCCAGGAAAGTTTCCTTCCCTCCTGGTATTCTATAACTCTATGACAATTCTCAAAACAAAATATGACAAACTGAAGAACCTCTCTTCTAAAATCAGAGACAAAAGCTCTGACTAGGATGCAAATAGTCTCTGCAGGACCAAAACAGGTATATTCAAAATAGGAATATTCATCAAATATTCATCAATTTTCTAGTTACACTAAGACTCTAGACAATAACAAAGTATTTCCCTTAATCTCCTGCCAAAAATAAAAAATAGGTCTTATATATTCTAATTTTAATTCATAGACCAATAGGATATATCAATATCCTATTTGTTTCTGTATTTAATTTGATTTTAGTTATTTATTTCTCTTCAGACATTCACAAGCCTTTGAGTTTAGGATGACAATAAATTAAAGTGCATTATTGTTACTTAGATGGATGACAACATTAAATTTTAACCCAATCAAGGATCAAACCAAGGACAGTTCAAAAGGAATAAAACAAAACCTTCTTTGTTTGATGCATTGAAGTCAAATAATGATTTCTGCCTCAAGGGAAATATGATTCATAACCATTAGCTGGCAATATCATGAAAACACATACTATTAGAGTTTGCATCTTAAAGTTTTCAAAACAAGTCACTTTCCATCATTTACCAACAGTCCTGGCTCTCTGGGGAGATCCCAGATAATTGGAAGTTGGCGAATGTCACGCCGATCTACAACAAGGGCTGCAAGGAGGACGCGGGCAACTACAGGCCTGTCAGCCTGACCTCAGTGCCTGGCAGGGTTATGGAGCAGATCATCCTGAGTGCAATCACACAGC
>JAWMRA010000130.1:5052555-5201966 GCA_035584735.1 Pseudotriccus pelzelni | reverse complement strand
CAGTGGGGTTGGATCAAGGGTTGGACTTGATGGTCTCAGAGGTCTCTTCCAACCCAGTTAATTCTATGATTCTATGATTCTATGAAATCTGCTCCACATGCTCACATATCTTCCTCAGGGGACAACTTCTTACATTACCTTTGTTTCCAGTTGATAACATAAGTCCAATCTCAAACGTTTCCCTGCACTTTTGACATCTCCAGGACCTGTTACAGACGGTCCTTGGGTTAATATATGCATATGGGTTAACATGTAACTCACTGTAGCTCCTCCAGTTATGCCTGTTTCTAAAGTCTTGCTTTAAACAGAAATAGCTCTTTTGTTGTTTCCTTATCTTCTCAACCCCCATTTTCAGTTCTATGACACCATGTCTCTGTCCAGTCCTTGAGTAATGTAACCTCAGTTCTCAGAAACTTCGACTTCCAAGCACTCTGGACAAGGACTAATCCTCCTTTATTGAACATTCCCTCATAAAATGGATGCAGATCCACAGCTGGAGATTCTAAGCCCTATTGTAACAGAGCAATAGAGTATTAGCCAAAAATATAATCACACAAATTATTAATTTAGCTTTTTGCTCCATTTGTGAATACTAAGTGCAAACTGTAATGAGAAGTATTCACTTTTACAAATAGTTTAATGTTTTAAAAAATTTGAATAGTTCATTTGCTTGCAAGTTATTTTCTGTATATATTTCTTTCAGCACTGAATAGTCACAATTCACTCCCTTATATATCTGGTGGTTTGCTTAATGTTACATATGAAATTTAATGTTTGAAATTGCAGTCATTTATTTAAGGTATATTTTCTACCAGTTTTCAGTTTCAAGAGAAGAAAATTTAAACTCTGGTCTGCATACATAGTTCTAATCCCTTGGTTTTAATTTTTTTTTTTTTTTAAAGACAAGATTTGTAGAAGGCAAAGAAACTTTTTTTGAGATTCTAAAATGTACTGCTGGTAAACATTTGTATGAACACTATAGCAAAATAAGGCTTATACACATTTATGCCAACATTCTGTTTTGAATACCAGTAAAAATGACATTTTTTTATTCACCATCCTGTACATTTTACTGTCTCAAGAAAAAAAGGTGAACAGAAGCTCTGTTGCAGCAGTTTTGTTAAAGCAAAAGCATGCTAAGCATAATTATTTTGAAACTTTCTCTGACCATAATATAGGAGACTGGATCTCTGCAGTCCTCAGCTGTCACCTGTCAAAAAGCAGCCTCCGGTCTCATTTGCTCATTTGTTAAACCTGTTTTTATTTTGAAAAGCATAATATGTAGAAAATGTGGGGGGTTGCTGTTTATTTAGCATTTTTGATAAATTCAAAGCATAGATTTACTGATCAGTTTTTCTCAGAAGCATCTTTTGTTTTTTAAGGACTGAATTTGCCACCAGATTTTAGTACTTTCACTGATATTGAATCCATGTAATCATTGAATTGTATGTTCAGAACATCCCTACTAGACTGCAAGTTACAATTCTGTACAGGTCTTTGGCATTAGCAGTGGCCAAGGTCACCACGGGATTATGGTTGATGAAAGCATAAATTTCTCAGCATTCACTTGGAAAGAGAAAGAAAAACAAGCATGATCTTCTTTTCATGTTGGGACACCTTTTGCCAATCTCTTACTACCCAAAGGACTGCATGGGACCAATGCCTACTTTGGTTTGCTTCATTGTTTTCCTGCAGCACTGCACCTAAGCACCACACTTACCTGTTAAAATGTCCAGCTTCCCTGTTTGAACAATGATCCAGGGCTTTTCCATGTTCTTGTCATAAAAATCTAGCAGCCCCGCTGAATGGCCTGACTGCTGACAGCAAATGCTCTGATTGCAGCTCTGAACCCTCAGTCCAGCTCAGCTCTCCTGGTTCTCTCCTGAGCTGGACCATCGTGTACAGATCCTCAGCTGTTATGCTGGTAGGACTGGAAGGATATGGTGACAGCATAGGTGAAATTAATGAGCATCTAAAACTGAGTTCATAGTTAGAAGTCTAATTAAGTGGTATAGCTCTTTCACTAAGTGCTAAACACTGATTAAAGGGATGGCTGTGCTGACATGGGGGCTAGCATTTCCTTAGGGGCTCTCCAGTAATGTCAGTGGCATTTGAGAAACCCTTGCAAAATCGGGAGAAAGAGAAGGCAGCAGAACCTGATCAGGACAGGGAACTCCTATATAAACTCAGAGTTAAATATTTACTTTTATGCTGCCATTTCCTGGACCTGAAAGACTAAAGAAAATTATGTCAATATTGGAGTGTAGAGACAATGGGCACTTTTATTGCTGGGTACGTTAAACAGATCTTCCGGCCCATCTGGATCTTCAGTAGCAATGTGCTGATTCATTTCAGGTTCACCTTTCATTACTCATTACTGATGGATCTTTTTTCTTTGTAGAAAAACACACATGCAGAGGAAATTTTTTTTTTTAATGTACCAACTAACACTCTCATCTCAGAATGGCTCCAGGTCTTTTTTTAAAAAAAGCTTTTGTATCACAAAAAAAAAAAAAAAAAACCCAAAACCCTGAACAAAAAACCCCGAAGTGTTAAAAAATATCTTCTTTGTTTAAAAAGCTACACTTTCAGCCTCTGAGAACTTGCTTCTAATGCTGTGTTTTGTCTTCAGAATAAACATATCAGATGCTGCAGAGAGATATAATCCCCTAGTAGGGAATTACACCCACTGCTTTGAGTGATTTCTTCAAGCAAAAAACATCCTGGTTCTGGCTCATGCCATGAGGCTGAAGACTGGACACCTGCTCTCTTTGTGCCTATCCCAGGTCAACTGTATCTTACAAGCTAGATTTTTTTCTGTTATAGATGCATAACTCCTTTTTTTTTTTTTTTTACTGGGTGTCTTTGGATGGACCATATGACTGTGACGTCTATTAGAACTGTTAGTGCCAAAAATAAGCAGTTGGTTGGCTTGCCAATCACATCCAGCAGCCATCCGCTTTACCTACAAACACCCAAGCAGCCAAAGCCCTCATCCCAGTGCCCCTGGCTGCTCCCAGGAGCTCAGGGCTCTGACCACGGCAGCAGCATTATGGGACCAGCCACAGGCTGGGGCTGGGCAAGGAGCAGCACCCTCATCCCACTGTAGCTGCAACTGGCTGCTCCCCTTCAACAAAGCCTCTCACACAAAGAGGTGGTGGGAGAATGTGGGACTGATAGTATTGACAAAGTCCTGAGCAGACAAACTGAGTCTTTTCTGGGGCACTGTTTCAAAAAGCCTATATTTTTAATAGCTGTAGGAATTAAGCATCCTGGAGACTTTCTTTGGAACTGGAAAGTAACTCAAATGTTGCCATGGCACAGAGGTCTGACAGACCTTCAGACAGATGGGCCAACTGAGCAAGCAGACAAACCTCATGAAAACCAGACAAGTCCAACAATGTAAATAATGCAGTTCCTTTTTGAAACCATTGCACTTTCAGCTACTTGACAGCATTGGCTTAAGAGCAATTATGTTTGAAGCTGTGCTGAAAAAACTGTCTGAACAATTACACTAAATTAGTTTCTATAAAGACAAGCCATGGACCATTTATCTCCACCATGCATGTTACCTTACTGATGTTCTTTTTTTTGTTCTGTTTTCACCTTACAAAGCAGTGCATTGAGGCAGAGCTGAACAGACAGACTAATCAGGGCCAAGCTTTCTATAGACCTGTTAATTTTTACTTTAACACCACTCCTCTTTTTCAAATACATGAGTAAATCTGGGACCCTGAGTTCTCAACAGATTAATATTTCCTCCCTCTGTGATTATAGTCTTCTACTTTTAAGGGACAATTCTTTCTCTGGAGTTGCAAAACATTTTTCTCTCAGCTTCTTCAGGACAAGTGATACAACATTTTGGCCAAGTACACCATGCTTTTATAGCACAGTTTAATGGGATTGCATGTCTAATAAACTGTTTGCCTGGCTTGTGTTTCTGTGATTTATGAGCCTTTCAGAATTCATAAACTGACAGCAACTTGTCCCTGCTCAGTTCACTGTTCATCATTATATGTGTGCCTTCGTGAAGATCAGGACATTCTCGCCCCACTAAATCTCTCCTGTTACCTAAAACTGAGAAATCTGTCCCAAAGACAACCTTTGATATACATCAAAGAGGGTACAAGTACATGGGTCTGATGAAGTCAAGTGACATTTGGGCTGCCTCCTAGTCTGTTCTTTACAATTTGATGCTATTGTGCCTGAAGACAGCTTTTAGACTGCCAGTCCCAAGAGGATCTATGCGATGTGCTGCCAGAGTTAGCATGGGCTACTCTGTGCAGCCTAGCCATCAATTCTCTACCTTGCTCTGAAGCAACTCATTTGTAAAGCATACAAGGGAATAGCTCAATCTCTGTCTGAGGCATCCACTGAGAGACTGTCAAAATGTTACTGGAGTTGGAGACGTTATATATATGAGACAGGCTAAGCACTTTAATGGATCTTTACCTACTGAAGAAGATGAAGCACTAGATGTTCCTCAAGTCTTCACAAACTTGAGCAAGAAACTACAGGCTTGAAAAACACACAGTAGCACCACCCTATGCAAAGCCCAGTGACAGGACTTCCAAAACATGCTGTGTTTCATAATCCCATCCCTCCTGCTGAACTTCTCCCTGGGTGAAGGATTGGAAACACCAAGGAAGCTGCCCGCCCTGAGACACGCTGCCAAGCAGCTTTCTTTTACAATTACTCCATACTAAACCACATTGTAAGATAATTATTTCATTAGCTGGAATACAAGTTGGGACAGAGCAATCATTGCCCTTTCCTTTTCATCTCCAGTTAGGAACAACATGGGAAGAGCCACAAAGGGAAGAGAAAGCCTTTGAACACCCGTGTATTTACTTCTCTTTAATAGCTCTGAATCCAGAGAAAGTTAGGGAGTTCACTGGCAAGAGTTAAGTCATCAACAGACCTAGCCAAGAAGTTCTCAAGCCTTACATGATTTGTCTTATTCTGTGTTATAAAAGTACAAGGAGAGTTGAGGATATAGAGGTCTGCATGACCAGCTGCTATCAGCATAGAAACTTCATTAATTCCCAGGACTATCCATTATATTCCTACTCTGAAAGGCAGATAGGTGATCACTCTGCTTTGCCATCACTCAAAATAGAGTTAATCAAACATAATGAAACATTTAATATAAGCAAGCCCAAGGCAATAGACAGGACAAGATTCAAACCTTTCAGAGAAATGGATTGCTGGTCTCTGATGAGTGGGCTGAAAAAGGTAGGATACTTCTTAGACAAATAGGACTGAAGAACACAGATTTTGACTATAAAGACAGAAATGCTGGCAGTGTTTTAACTATCATCTGGAAAACAAGACCCTGAAATAAATACATGCATTTTGGAAATTTCCTCGGTATTTGTTGAGCACACATGAGCTTGAAGAGAGACATTTCAGAAAGGAAAGCCTGGCTGAGTTTAATCCATAGAAATGTGTAGTGACAGTTGCATCAGGGTCGCAAAAAGAATTGAGGGCTGCAACAAGTCTTGTTGCATCAAGATGGTGCCAGCCCACTTCAGTGTGCTCCCATATGTCCTTCGGGGACATGCAGTGGTGTGGTTCAGCACCAAAACCCTTCAGAATGGGCTTACCTGAGTTTTATCAGCACATGGACCATTAGCTAATCTAAAGTGCTTCTTCTGCTTGCATATGAATCTTTTAAAATGAACTCCTACAGCTGCTTCTTCTTTCACCAGTTATTTTATTCTTATCTCTATAAAGAGCAATTGGCTCAGTGGGTATTGATTCGTAACATTCATGTATATGGAGAGTTTTGATTGCTAATTGAAAAGGGGTAAATCTAGTGAGCTGTATAAGATTTGCAGTGTAACAGGAAAAATTATTAAAGGAAAAGTATCAACTTGATAAATAGTACATTTAGAGTTCCTTTCCCCTGCGCTTATTAAAGCAACCATGACTGGTATGTGATCAGCAGAGGTGACAGACAGAGGTAAAAATTGGATCCAAACAGCAAAGGGTAAATAAAGGTAATGTATCCTAGAATGGTTTCATTCTCAATATTCAGACAAGTCAACTGGATGGTTGTCTCCAAATCAGTAGTTCCACGATTAAGTATACGGCCACAGAGCATGGACACTAAAATCAGTAAGATCTAGAGGCATCGATATCTAGGCTTGCCTGTTCCACTTGTTTTTGTAGCACATACATACAGCTGGTGTTCCTGCTACATACTGTGCACAAAGCTCATATCTCAGGACAATGCCACTGAGAAATGGATTGGATCTAGTCATTAATCTGACCCTATATATGCCACAGCATGCACACACTTGCACCTGCACCCAAAGGCATAAAATCAAAATGCAGGTTATTTGATATGAAAGTAAAATTAATCTGTGGTCACATTGCTTCAGAAAACTAGAGTATTTCAAATCATCACACTGTTTCCTTGGCTGTTTATTTATCTTGAACTCTACAGCCATTGCAAAGTGTGCATGATAGACACCTTCCTCTAATCAAAATTGGAGGTGGTTTACTTTGCAGAACAAAAACAAATAAGAGGTAGGGAAAGAAGAAGAAGAGGCAGAGGATGGATCCAGGGATCCTGCAGGTGTGTGTACCCTACCAAGTGGGATTTCCACAGTTCGTCTCATTGCTCTGCAATGGCCTCATCCTGGTTGTTCAAGGTCAAATTTCTTGGCAGCCTACTTTCTTCCACGTCCATTCCTGGCCACCAGAATGACCTGTACTACTTAGCTTGCATAAGGGCTTGTCTTAAGCCCACTTGAGAGGGAAGAAGAGTTCCAGTTCAGCAGTACTGACCACAGCAGGGCCTATATGCCCAGCAATTAACTGAAGTTGCAGCACCATGAGAGACATCAATTTCTCTGCAACAAATTTATCAAATTGTTTAAGTAAAGCTAAAGGAAATTAAGTGAGATAAATATAAAGGGTTAAATTAATTCTTAATACATGTGCAGAAACTGTGTTTAAAATACACTTGGCCTGAAAAGCATTATGTAACAGTAAATAAACATAGTTATAAATTATTTCATTTGGAGGTTAAAATGAGGTTTTAAAATGAGGGATGCTGTTCACACTGATATTTTGTTTCAACAGAATCAGTGTATGCTGATTCTCTTCCTAAAAATCCCATCAGAACCCTAAGTGTATTCTTTTGCCATCCTGTGCTCCTGCCTGGTCCTAAGACAGCGCAGCTCTGGGATCTCTGATTAAGTTGCTTGGAGATTTGTGTAAGGGAGGGCTGTGAGGAGGCTTCTCAGGCATTTTCTCCTTTTGCTTCAGAGCTCATTTCAGCTCACTTCACCTTTGGTGAAGCTTCCTGAGGTACACTGCAAATGTGCTTATATGTGCCCATGTGCCTTGCTCACCCTGACCCACAGATTGACTTCCTGCTTGCACCTCAGCCCTGCCCCATCATCATCACAATTATACTGGTGTTCAGGACCATTGACTGTCCTGAAGCTCCTGGGGCAGTGGGACAAGCCCTGCCTGGCAGGTCCTGTCTTGACAGCTCCTATGGGTGCTGGTCCTCACTGCTGCAGGAAAAATCCTGACATACAGATTTTTAATTTCCAAGGAAAAAATATGTGCATCTTGTTTTGAGCATTAGCACAATAACTGAATGCCAACATCATCACGTTGTAGTCCATGCCCTCACAGGACACTCATTTCTTTGTAGTAAAAATATTAGATTTGGACCCGTTATTAAAAATGCTATACAGGATCGACAAATTGCCTTCTAATCTTCCTCAAAGCCTTTCAGCTTAGGAGTGAAATTGGCTTACTGGCCACTCTTCAGAGTGTATTTATCACCCTCTGTTGTAGCAAAATATTCCCAATGCCCAAAAACTATTCCCAATGCCAGTTCTCAGCTCTCAGTTGCCTACCAGGCACATTTCCAATTGAATGGGGCAGTGCAAAAAACCGAGAAAGGTCTTCCAAAGTCTTGCAGGCACCACACATTTCCTTGGTGCTTTTTAAATCCTGATGCTCAGTTACTAAATCCAAAAACAGGTTGCAATGCAGTTGGTGGAGTTTTTTAAATAAACTAGCAAGTTTTAAGGACCAAAGGTAAGTTTGGTGTAACACTAGCAAAGTCATTTAAAACTGTGCCGTGTGATTCACTTTTCCTAGTGCTTAGTCTTAAATTCAAGGGCAAATGTTGACTTCCAATAGATGATCACAATCAGGATTTGCCCCCATTCACACAAACCTTGAACATCTCAGAGAGGCTCTGCCCCTACAGGCAGCCTTAGGGCTGTAAGAAAGGCAGAGTAGAGCTCCAGCTGGCTTCCTGCTCACTTCATCTCAGTAGAAGTCATCATGCTCAGAGGCACAAGCACATGCTGGTGGCATCTGAAACAAGTGAGCCAGGGCAAATGGAAGCTGTGCTGTGATTCTTTCCTCTAATTTCCACGTACAGGGACTGACTCCTGGTTTTGATCAGAGCTGTCTACAGTCATTACATTTGTAGTACATATATGCACTTATTGTACATAAACCTGCCTAATTAGTTGTCCACATGATTGTACATGGCACTTTTTTCTTATTTGTCCTTTTCAATCCAGTTTTGAGGATCCTGTCCACTGCCTCCTATTCCAAATGACACTGTAAAGAGACTTATCTTCCTGCCCAGACAGGACCTGATGCAGTGTGGGACTTGGTCTGTCACCAGGGCAAGTCAGCACTTTCACAACAGGAGGTGATAAATAACAGATGGAAAGTGCAACTGAACATAAACTTCCTTGTGGTTCTGTGATTTTGACTATTAAAGCTTTGAGATAAGACTCTCTGGCTTGTGGGTGGAGGGAAAAACATAAAACACTTACAGCTTTTGAATAGATGATATTGTTAATATAATAAAATAGGGATTTATTAGACCCCAGACCCTTTAAAAACCTTTGGATTTGGCGAGTGACCCAGAAAATGCTTTTCTGGTATCATATTTTCTGGAATTTCCTTCCAAAGTTAAAGCACCACGTTTCAAAACCTCAGTGTCTTGTGATGGCCTGTTTGTTTTGGTTCCAAAGGATTGAGTTTCATCTTGTTCAGTACACAGTAGTTGCTGTTGCAGTGATGGTATCTTTTCTAATTTGCCTCTAATTAAAGTTGGTTTATAATAGCGCATGTGACCCCAGTTAGAATGTAAACACTGTTTACAGGTTTGATCTCTTTCACACAGATTTCCGCTGGGGTGCATATCCTGCCTAGAGCTAACACAAGAAAATCTTTGAATAGAAATGAACTGGTAAGAGTAGACAGTAATTAATTAAACAGCCCCATGGCAAGGCTAAAGTGTGATTATGTACTATTGCTTCTCTCCTCCAGTAGCTTTTACCTTTCATTTTTTCACATTTGCACTCTTGTTATAAATAAATATTTTTATGACTCCTGTTCAAGCTGTTGTTCCTTGCCTAGAAAAAAAGGGAAAAATTTGAGGAAGTATTCAAAATACTTTTTTAATGACATATGTATCAGAGCATCTGTGTGAGGCTTTCTGTTATACTCCCAGAAACACAAATGTAACCACCCAGAAAGAGGGGAGAAACAGTGGTTTTCATCAACCATCATGTCTCATGGATTTGGGACATCTCCAGAGTATGACATGAACAGGGAATAAACCACCCCATCCAAACACCACAGATCTTGCTTGCAGATTATCTATAAACACAGCCACACCAGAGAGCTCCCAAAGCTGAGAACATCATGAACACAGCCCTACCCATCTCTGGCATGTCCTTGTTGTCAGGGCTTGAAAGTGGATCGATACAAAACAGAATGTGACAGCCTTATTCGTTTCTGTGATACATCTCCAATAAGCTCCTGACAGCCCATGACTGTCAGTGAAACAGCTGGGGCTGCCCCTCTGCCAGAACAGAGTTCCATACCCTACATTTCCAGTGCTTTCCAGAAGCATCACCTGGCCAAATCCAGGGATTTACCTTCCCTGAGCTTGCAGTAGGCTGTTAGATGACCGTATGGAAGAGAAAACCCCATCTGTACTGTTCAGTCCTACAGTTTCACTTGTAATTTCCAATTTGTGCACACCCACAAAGCAAGTGTTGTCATTTGAGGCAAAAATTACAGCAGGGCAGAAACAAGCCACCTAAGAAATCTAATATGGATAAGATTAGGATGGCCATATTTAATGAAGGGTTGCAAAGCAACACCATGAAAAACTAATTGTTGTATACATACAACGGTTGTATGTTGTATGTAGTCACAGTTATATATTGTATGTATTCACAGTGATTCTCATCACGAAAGCCTCCAATATCTTTATACAGGCACTAGACTGGTCAAAGATTTAGAAACATCATTAAACCCTGGCAAGAGGAGGCATGCCAGCATGGAAAGTGACCTGACAATATGCAAGGTACATTCTGTCTGAGAACCATGATTCACTATAGAAAGTGGTAGATATCAGCAAACACTGTCTGCTTCTTAACATATGGCAGGCAATGTTATTTCAAGAATATTGTTGTACAGCTTCTGAATTTAGCTTCACAGAAACTTCACACATGTTCTTAAAAGCTGAAAGAACCTGCCAATTACCATATGTACTCCAAGGCTGGGACCTAGTAGAACTGCAGTCTTTCAAACTCTCGAGGCCATTTATTATTAAGGCCATTATTCTGAGGCCATCATCTATTAACTGGATATACAAATTAGCTGTCATGGTTTAACCTCAGACAGAACTGAGCCCCACCAGGCCATTCGCTCACTCCTCCTCTGGTGGGAGGGTGGAGAGAATCAGAAAAGTAAAAGTGAAAAAACTTGTGGGTTTATCCAGGTGATATGCTAATGTGCTGGGTGACATTTTCAAACTAAAATGTCTTTCCATGCATCAGGTTCCTTTGTACCTCAAAATGCACAGAGCAACCACTTAATCACTTAAAGCAAGTTTCCTTCTTCAAAAATAAGATTCTTGGATGTTCAGGCAAATGATCTGTAGGAACAAATAAAACATTGCCAAACTCAAACTGTGTATAGTGTCCTTAACTTGCCACACATTCTTATCATAAGGAGCATCCCAATAAAGATGAATTACTGTAATCCAGTTCTCAAGCCCCTGTGCTAACTAATCTCTCTTTGGGCAAAACCCTGGCTTCTCCAGTTCTTCTTTTAAATAACCAACACTCTGAGATGGCCACAGAATACTTAGTTTAATATTTCTTCTAGATCTTCTGAAGTCTTATTTCCAAGCAACTGTGGGAAAACTGTGTTAAATATTTCCACCTTTCATTCTGTAAATTCTTTTATGTCTTGAAATAAAATTATACTCTGCACTTCTACAGCATCTTCTGCTTGAGGATCTCACCGTGATTATTAATTAAAGTTAAGGAGTTACGTTTTTCATGGCACAGTGTTACAGATATGAGAACAAGGCTGTGATGGAGCTAAATGATTTCCACTACCTCCTTTAGAGTGGAGTCAGGGCTGACAAAGAGACCAAAACCATGAGTCTCAGTCTAACACCTCTACTACAGATACCATTTACATTTGTTTGAAAGTGTCTGCTGTCATAATGAGAGTCTGGGCTGAAGCCCAAGATAATAATTTCACTGATTTCAGTGGGTCTTAGGTTAAACTATAAAGCTGGTCAGGTTTTTCAGGATGTATTATACCTGCTATCTACACAGAATGCTTGAGGTTTTCAAAAGCATATCTTAGTAAACCTTCAGCTTAGGTATTTTGCTCACAGACAACATGGTCTGAGCGGTTTCTCCCCCTTAATAATGGTATTTCTCTGTCACTTTTGTGATATAAGGGATTTTCTCTCTTTACTCAGAATGCAACTCTTTCCTATTTGGTAATTTATTTAAAGAATTACTCCTCAGGAATTACTCATAAATAAAAGTCCTCATCAGTGCAAGGAGCTGTATTGCAATGAGCAAATTATAGTACAACAACCCCCCCCAAACATTCAGAACTTTTATAGATGAAAACAGTGTTACCTAAAGTACAGAAATTAAAAGAAGTTCACAGTGACCACACGTATACGTAAATGTTGATGTTTTTTATATATACATATAAAACCACCTCTTTAAGAAGCAGTCAGGAAAGTCGGTCATTTGATGTTCCCATCTGCCTGCTCTTGTATGTAACAAGCTAAAGGAACATGTAAGAGCTGCTTTTCTGAGCCAAGCCTTAGTACAAGATGTGCCCTGATTACACCCTTAGGAAGCTGCACTGTCACAGAACCCATGATGGCACTTACTGTTCCATACTATAGACTGGGGAAAGAAGTCATATAGCCATTGGGCACAAAAATTCGTTAAGAAGGGTTCTGAACTGCCCTGTCCTCCCTGGCCAAATACCTCTGTCTCAAAGAAAGCAAGAAGGGCTGCCTGGTTTTCTTACCCACTTTACTCAACCTCCTTCATCCTCCTGCAGTGCAATGTTCCCCTCACACAGAACAAAACTGTCGCAAAAGGAATGAAAAACCTCCCTCCTCAAGGGAGCCCTACTCCCACTGCAGTCTGTGGCAGAGCTCCAATTGACTCCAGCAGGAGCAGAATTAGGGTGGTGGGAAATTGTTTTGCAGATCAGATGGAAAAAAATCTCTGAACCACACCTGCTTTCCCTTTTCTCCCTCTCTTCACACATCCACACCCTTCTCTTGGTGAAATGATGCACTAATTGATTCTGCATGGACAAGACCACACTGAGGAAGATGCGTTGTCATACCACAATCTAATCAAAATAATTCTCATGTCTGTGTGGGCATTTAAACAGAAACTTAAAACATTCCTTGACACTTGATGCTTTCTGTGGAAACGACTGAAAGCTATGAGTAATTTCAATCCAAGCTAAGTTTCTAAGTCGTTTGCCTTTCCATTGCATATCTTTTAAATCCTAATAATATATAATCAACAGTATAAGCAACATGATTCTTCTTGTAGTTCACAAATTCCTGGGTTCATTTTGCATACTTTTAGATACATACATACCAACGAATATATATACTCTTTCTACCTGAGTTTTACATCAGTTAATTACAACTTAGCTCAAATAAAAATGCTCTTGAAATAAGTACAGCGTCTCTTAGATCCACAAAGATAATTTAAGAAGCCAGTGGGCATGAGTAGGTCAGACCAACAGTGAAGGCTGGCTGGGAATTAAAAGGAAGGTCACAGATGCGTGACTTTATTTTTGGCTGGACTTTCCCAGCAGGGTGTTTCTACATTACATCAAAATAATAATCCATCTAAGTGCAGAATAAGACAGATCAGCCCTTTTTCAAAGTGACCAAAAAGGCTGTATTATGAGTGCATCATTCATATGTAACTATCAGAACCAGTGCCTGATTTTTTAGTTTTTCTGAGCATCCATCCTTTTAATCCACTCCATTCTTTGGAATGAGTCCAATATACCAGAGCAGAGATGACTTTCCTTTAAGGATTATCTAGACTGATGGGCCCAGGCAGACCATACGCCTCCTATACTTGGTAGATCCAATAACCTCTCATGGTGCTAGTCATGTCTGCCAGGCTGCAGTAGTTGCTCCTGCAGGACAGGCAAGCCAGGACCAGAGATGAGCCAACCATGCCCTCACCCATGGACGGGCTCCAGGGGCTGAGTACAGGGGCAGAGATGAGGCTGGTGAGCAGCCCCAAGCATGGTGATTGGATGAGCCAGGTCTAGTGTCCAGCCAGGGAGCTCAGACAGGAGCAGCAGGAAATGGGTCAGAGATAGGGTGTCACCCATAGCTCCTTGTGGAATTTTGATACAGATTCAAAAGACCATGATTTGATTACCATTAACAGGTTAATGCTGCAATAGAAGAAGTATTGTTTCTTAAGTGACCTTTTGAAGGTGCAGATTAAAAGATAAACCTCAGCCTGCTCTCAAGGTGTTTTCTTGCTCTTTACAAGATATTTGTCACAGGCGTGAGTGAAGGTGAGTAACTACCACCACCTCCAATGCAATTTCTGCTCTTGGCAAAGTGATTTTGGTCATAATAATCATAATTAATCCTCTGCATTTATGACAGAGAGTATTTTGCGTGTTGCAACTGGCATGAACACATGAAGAGATCTTCATAGCACCCATAGCCTGTCAAGTATTGTGACCCTGAATCTACAGGTGAAGAAACAGCACATTTACCCCAGCAGGCTTCAGACAGTGAACCAGATACTACCTTGTTAACCACATAAGGGTTTCATCTACATCAGACTTATGGTACAGCAACAGAACTGAGAAAGGACATATGTAAGGAAAGCAATTATTTTCCTATTTTTTTTAATATGGACTTTTCAAAAGGCAGCCTCAATTTTTCACCTATAAAAGAGAATATAATCACAATGTGTGACTACTCTGCGAATCACATAAAATACAAACTGTAAGGTTTGTAAGCTCAGTCCTGTCCTTATATTCTAGAAAGTTCTTACTGATTCTTCCTCAGTTAAAAACAGCTGAGCTGTTTTTTAAGAACTTTTTTTTAAATAAAGCTAAAGAATTCAGTAGTGGTGAAGTTACATCCTGGGACAATGCACAAAATATGCACCTGTCAAAAAACAATAGTGTAATAAAAAATTATCACATCTATCTGAATGTACTATGAAAAAATGTATGATCGTGTTGAAAAAAAATGTAACATATTTAGTGCGTAATTCTACTAACGTTTCCATCCTTCTGCTGTTTATAAAACTTGAAAAATAAAAATTTAAGCAGTGGGTGTTATAAAAGTTGGATTCTTATTTCTGTCTCAGCTTTTCCACATTAATCAATTGTTCAGACTTGTTTCCACTCTACTTCCTTGGAGGATTCTTCCAATTCTGGGCTTGTATTCACTTCTGATTAGCACATATATGACTGAAATGTCTGACTTCTTTTTAAACATCTCAGTTCACACTGAGGAACATAACTGTAGGCAACTGAATTTGAAAAAGATTGGCCTAAAGGCTGATGTATTTCTTGACTTGTTTAAGAAAATCAGTAGGTTCACTATGCACAAACAACTGCAGAAAAACTATTTGATTGTTTCAGAAGTGTTGAATCAGAGTTTCTCCCAGACTGGCTGAAAGAAGTTTACAAAAAGATTCCTGGGCGCTTCCCACTCTGTGTCAGGAATTATCTAGTTAATTCATTTACCCTAACAGGCAATTGAATGGAATCCTCCCTTGTGCATGGGCTGTGCACTGGGACTGGTGTTCACACCACCTGGGGATAGCAGAGTCCCCAGCTTGCCCCATAGACCTGGCAGGGACACCGCAGCAGTCACTGGAGCTGTGGAGGAAAGCCAAAGACGGGTTTAGCTGCTGTGCCACCTTCCATTCCTCTCTTCCCTGCCATAGCCTCTGCATTGTTCAAACTCCCAGTCAAACTCTTGGATAGTGGCTATAGCACCATGGGAAGGTGAGGCATAGGATTAATGGATCCAGGAAGCAACCCAAGCCCCCTGGTCCTACCATGATGTCCTTGATTTGTTACTCATTATAAGTTGCCTCTGAAAGAAAAAGAAGCTGAGCTGAAGTATCTGGTCCTAGACCCATCTATAAGAATGTATTTCTATATCTCAGTCATAACTAGACCTGAATGTCAGGAAGGTGAAAGCACCAAGGCATTTACTCACCCATGAAAGCTTGGGGCCTGGGATTAAGCAAAGAATAAACCTGATGCAGTCAGAACATTCTCCAACAAACAAGTTGGTAGATAGTAGTGCAAATATTTGGTATTACCACTGGTATCTGCCAAAAAAGTTCTATGATGGGCTACAAATTTAAAGTTCACAGGATCAGGCCAAATCAGTAGCCAGGAGATTGTGGCATACTGTCAAGCAGGAAATCCTACAGGCAGGCTAATGCCCCACTGAAAGTGTTTGAGGGAGACAGTTGGACTTCTGGGCTCTTCACCACAAAAGAAAAGCATCCAGCGGGTCAGAAGGAAACCAGTGTCAGCTGATTTGGATGGGGTCATCTGTGGCACACACTCTGAAACAATGCAGTGGGTTCTCCTGTTGCTAATGGCTTATATTCACCAGTCCATATCCTTCATTATGTGCTGTTTGGACCTGGTTCTGCATATTTATTGTGTCGGTGAGTCAGTCTGATATTCCATTATCAGTGGTAAAAGGTAAGCTGTTCCAGTAACTGTCATAAAGATGTTGTATGCTTGTGACTGGGGAGAAGAATCCTGAAACCTTATGAAAACCCTTCAAGATTAATTATATTTTGGGACCGCTGGATCCTGAGAGGAAGCAGCTCACTACCCATCAGAGTATTATGCAAGGAGAAGAAAATTATGCACCCAGTCTTACTCCTGTTCCACAACAAGCTCAAATTTCCAATATGAAGTCAAGAAAAATATTAACTAGAGGGCATAGAATAGCCTGGCTCTCACGCTATTTCTGGGGCTGCAGCCAGGCTTGAGCAACCCTTTCATTTAGTACTGACAGTGAACAGTTATATATCTGCCTATACGTAACACTAATGCCATCATTTAGGTCATGCCTGGAGGAATCAGTCACAGTCACAGGTTCCCTTTACTGACTCTGTACAGGTGTGCACTATATATCAGCCCTTTCCACACACACCTTCTTTACTAAGAAATACACCTATAACACTTTATTACCTTTCTCTTGAGTTAAAGTATTTAATGTGGTTACCGTGTTTTCTTACTTCAAGATCTCCACGTCCATTCAAACAATTCTGCACAGATAAGGATCGTATCTGTGCAGCATAGACAACCTCTTTAATCCTGTTTCAGGAATGATGGGCAATTTGAACAGTGCCTGGACTTTTTGTAGTTACACAGTAAAGTGAAAAATTTCGCCCTAAAGAAAATATCTACTATCATTTACAGAATTTATTCAGTGAATCAATTTATTCTAAATATGTATGCAGCATGCTTTATCTAACACAGATAGGTTAAAGTTTTAAATTAGTTTTTAGGTATTTTGAATATCAGTTTTGTTTTACATATTTGCAATTCTGTTAGGTACTGAGCCAGAAAAGTCCTTATTTTCATACTAAGTGGTTAGTATTACTGGAGTTTGTCTCTTGTGACCTTGCTCTTCTGCATAAGAGTATCTACATTGATTAGTATGATGGCAGTTCCTTGTCTAATTTTCACTGTGTGCTTAATATTTTACCTTTTCATTCTTTTTTCCCCCCTCTATCTGTGGCTCACTATCAGTGTGAGAAAAATAAAGTACTTGTATGATGTCAGTCTAAGCTATAATTTTCACTCACGGTCAGTCTCCTACATCTGAGTGGAGGTGCTCCCAGTGACATCTTGACATCTGTTTCTCAGTTTTGTGTTTCTTTCATGACCACTCTCACCACCAGCACCCTTCTGATATCAACAGATCAAGTGGGGCAACAATTTTCGTTTTTCAAGGATTAATATATCCTGATTAGAAATATAATGACTATGAGCAGAAAAGTGTTCCAAACCTCAGCAGCAGCTGTTTCCCTTTGCTTAAGCATGGGTTAGTTCCTTTTAATTTCTTTCAAAAGTGATCTTCACTTCAACAAGCTTGTTTTTTGGTTTTGTTTGGGTTTTTTTCACTCCCATCCTGGTCTAAATCCTTGTGGTTCAACCAGTAATCCATAACTCTTTATTACCTCAGGCACTTCTCTTTCTGCTTTCATCAAGTGTTTATTTGTATGATAATACTTCAATACCTTAAACCACTGCTAAGTAATTTATCATAATAAATGGCATTTCTTTAATGTTATGCCCCTTCTCACACCTTATCTTTGGTTTGTTTGTTCCAATTGTGAGCTCTCAGCTATTGTGTCCAGAGAATTTCCAAGAGAGATTAGTTATTTTTGTAGTTTTTAACTTGAAGAGGGGTCAGCCTACAAGTTCACAACGGGCTGTAGCACAGCCTTACCATTACGTCATATCAGGCTCATGAAAAGCCGTTGCCAGTGATAGCAATACAGATCCTTTCTGAAACTAACCAGCATTACTGACCTTGTCTCTCTTGCTTACCCATTTGAAATATTTAATAAGGAACTTCCTAGGCTGGGATCAACTTACAGTGATGCTTCCCTGATGACAAAGCAAGGGAAGCATAGGGACATCATTAGGAAACGGGGAAATCGTGATCATTTGGAAAAAGCAGAGCAACAACCTACCCACAGCAAGAATGAATAAAATGGTTTTGTTCCCTGCCCCTTCCTCCGCATCTGCAGCCACTGCACCTAAAAGCTCCCTCCCTGTCCATAAGTGCAAGCATCTCACACATACAAATATGCCTCTATCACACCACCTTCTCTATCCACTGTATCTTTTCATGGTTTGTCATCAGTGGGCAGCACTTTCCCAGCTCCTGAAGGGCACTTTGGCAGGGATTTGCTCAGTCTCTGGGGAGGTTCTCTTGTCCTAGTCTTGAACTCCACCACTTAGTTCATCTATGGATGCTTCAGATTAATGAGTGATATTAATAGAAAGAGGTTGGCTGCTTCCTATTCACCACTGCTGCTAAACTCTGCCATTCTACAGGCTCCACTTGGCCCCAGAATTCTTGTCTATATCAGCATTCAAAGCCATGGGTGGGGTGCCATCCCCTCAGACAAGTGCCTTGCTCTGGCTGCAGCCATCCTGGCTGTGATGGCAAAGGTCACCTAAGGCCTTTGTACCCTTCCATAGCCAAGCATATGGGCCTGTCAAGCCATTACTGGAAAGGGCCAGAGAGAGAGTTGAAGTGGGTGACCAGGCAGTCTAGTCATGACCCACAGTTTGACATGATGTCAGAGCTGTTATACCTCTTCCACCGACATGGGCTTTGGGAAAGAGAGGAAAGGGGGACACAGAAATCCTCCAGGAAAGTGCTTGACCTCAGTAATTACACCTTCTTGCTCTTACCTGAGACCCTTTTTTCCACCATTGGTCTTTGTCGGTCAGTTAGTTCATCGCTGAGGGAGCAGTTCCAGTAGGCTCCATGCGCATTGTAACAGGAACTCCGTAAATTCATATCTTTGGTCCTTACCTGTATTTCTGTTCAGTCTTCAGATGGTAGAGAGACCTCTCCCCTCAGGAGCTGCAGGTCACAGGGCTTACCTATATGCAGGTTTTTTCTCTACTTCAGCATAAGAAGCTTTTTACCATATAATAAAGATGGAGCTGACTAAAACATGTCTGGACCTGGACTGGTACGTCATTGCAACCCTTTGGAACTGGCAACATTAGACAATCCTCCCCACCCCAGGTGAATTTTCTCTTACTGGCACAGTTATATTTACCTTGCTCTCCACTGCACTGACATGAATCATAAGTCTCTTTATGCATAGACATGCTGATGTACAGCATAATTGCACAGGCACCGCTCCTCACAGGCCAGATTTTTCATGGTGAACAGTGCTAGCAGCTTCTGCTTCTGGGAGAGAAAGCAGAATGTGGCAGCCCTGCTCTGTTGCATGAGGGATGTCAAGCAGGGCAACCACACTGCTGCTGATTGCATGTGGTGTGAGGAGAGGCCATTTGTATGGCCATATCCTGTCCTTTTCTGCAGGAAGGATCTTATCTTGAAAATTCACTGAGGTTTGAAGTTGTTAGAGCTCTGATTTCAGCCCTGTGCCATACCAACCGTAGAATCATAGAATACGATGATGGAAGGGAACTCAAGGATCATCTGGTTCTGAAAGGGAGCTAGTGGGCAACGCTTTAAGACTTTTAAAGAAACTACTACGGCTCACTAGCAAATACCAACATGGTTAGCCTGTGACCAGTAACTATTCACACACCAGGGGCCAGGAAGAGCCCACATGTCAGCATATGACTTCTAGGTTTCACTAGGGGCCTCAAGAAGAAAGCAAAGCCTATCTCTTTTTAACTGGATGTAAAAAAGTAGCACTGGCCTTAGGTGCCTGGAGGGACTAGACAAACAGTCACAGTGGGACTGAGGCTGCTCCTGACTGATCGTTTGTGGAGGGCACACAAAGGACATGGAACCACCACCACAGAGCACATAGCAGGTTTCCTGTGCACAGGACCGGTAACCAGTCCTTCAGCTCTGGATCATAAATGGTGCTAGTCCGTGTCTCTGTCTCCACTGAAGTGAGGCAGGGGCAGAAATGACCTCGGAGAGTAAGATCTTGAGCCTGATGACTGTAAGGAGGTGTAGAACGACCACTTTTCCTTTTCCTCATAGCAGGGTCCTTATCATGCAGAGAAATGTGATTGGTTCCAGAGTCTTCCGAAACTCAAACCCCCTTCCTGAAAGACCAAAAGAACTTAATGACTCTTCTGTGAGCTAAGTGTCTGAACACAGTGCTGCTCCTCATCCCTACTGAGCAGCTTAAACTGTACAGCTGCACGGTTTAGAAACAGGATCTCTTGTTTTCTTTAAAGCAGTGGAGGAAGCTAACCAGTCTACAGCAGTTGTCAGGGCCTTATGTTTCAAGATCCATAGACACTGTGGCTGAAGGCCAGTCTTTGTGGCTCATTACATGAAAATTTCAGTATTTCACAAGACTGGGGGTTACAAGTGCCAGCATTTTTCTCTGTCACTCAAAATCTGGATTCTCCACAATGATTTCAAGGTGAAAATATCTGGGGCCTATCTGCTTATATCTACTTATTCCCTGAACACCCAACACCTATTTAGAAACACTGTTGTTCAATACTGTTCTTGTGTGAATGCCCAGCAAAGCCTGGGATGCAAAGAAATGTATAGACCTGTATAAGCTCAGACACTTACGGGTAGAGAAGAGTCAGTGAAAATTTCAACACTGGTGTTTCCAGAAACAGGAAATCTATTGTAGCCACAGGAAAAAAAATTATATATATATATATATATAAATGTCCTTCCCAAAATCTTAAAACAGTTACATTTTCTCTCTATTGATTCATCCAGCTGGCTCATAGAGATAAAAATTAATGAGACTTTTTTTTTTACCAGGAATATTTTAAGCAGTTTTAAAAATCTTTCTTCTCTCCTGTTCCTTCCTGACATAAATATTACACTCATAAATCTAGTCTGTGATAAAATCCTCTCCTAATTTATAGGACTAAGTCCCCAGAAGCCACTGTCGCCTGTGAAGTTTTGCCAACCCTACATCTAAGCCTGGTATTGTGAGTGTTTCACACCACTTCTTGTGGATTGTTCCACTCCTAAATGAGTTTTAAAGTGTTGTGCCTCTGGTGGTTTTTTATGAGCCTTCCTCAGTCACAACTTCCATAGGGTTTCATTAAAAAAAAAAAAAAAAAAAGGCATTTAGTGCTGCTTATGTAGAGGCAGTTTGCCAGCACCCAAAGACAAGTATTTCCCATAACATCCTGTCCTAGTTAACCAGCCTCTTTATCACCTTGATATTGAAAGCAAACAGAGGAATGTATAATGGAAGTATTTTTTAACAAGCTGCCCTTACAAGTAACTGAATTGGACTCAAACACACATTTCTTCAGCACTTGCACTATTGACAAGCCTGGAATCTGAACCATGAGACCAATAAATACTGTAAGATAATTCCCAGATCCAAAGATCTTGGGCAGGACAGACTTTGGGAATGAGATCCATTCCACACAATGTATAAATTCTGCACTCCAGTTTCCTCAGAAGACAGGCTACTTCCCAGCTTCCCTTGTTCACTTCAGTCATTCTGAAACGTCATTCATTTCTGTCATTCAAGCATCCTTTTAAAAATTATACAGTTCTTACTGTCAAATAAGGAAGACATAATATGACTTCTGCTCTTTAAGAAACCTTTTTCCTGTATATAACTTGATTAAAAGAGCGTTGACTTATTATAGAAAAAATGTACTGAGAATTAATAGTCAATTTTGTTTGACCATTATCTATTAATCTCTTTTGACATGACTGTTTCCTATGTAAAACTGTCCCATCAGTTCAGCCAATGTTTCAGGTAGTCTGGTTGATCAGGTTACTTCAGTTTTAACATTCAAAATTTTTTAAATTTCTTTCTTTTTGCCATACTTCTCAACCTTTTACTGTCACTATCTAGTCCTTAACCAGCATGCTGAACAAAATTCACCAAGGACCAAGTGTTCCTTTACACATCTGCAGATTCATCCCCATTCCCATCCAGACCTCCCACCTCATCTGAACTGCAGACTTTTGGTAACTTAGAAGCTTATGAGGCTTGAAAGTCCTTCTTGCAGACAGTGTATCTCCACCCTCTTGAAACACCCTGATTGATACTGCCTGAAATGCAGAGAAAGCAACATTTGCCACAATATTCCCCCAGCTGACTACTGAGTTGAAAAGGATGGAAAGAAATCCTGGAAAACTCTGCAGTTAGACTTTCCACCTTTAATGGAGTTGGAGCAGAAATGAAATGTCAGGTATGATTGGTGTATACCAC
Source organism: Pseudotriccus pelzelni (assembly GCA_035584735.1). Classification (NCBI taxonomy): domain Eukaryota; kingdom Metazoa; phylum Chordata; class Aves; order Passeriformes; family Tyrannidae; genus Pseudotriccus; species Pseudotriccus pelzelni. The sequence goes on along the minus strand of JAWMRA010000130.1, from coordinate 5,179,692 downwards.
CAGCCTGGAGTGAGGCTGATTTGTATAAGAGTGGAGCTGGTGCAGTCCATCTTCAATATTGTATGTAGCTGATAAAAACAAGGATTGAAGGAAGAGGGACATATCTAGAGTCCTCCTGAGTTCCTCTGTGTGCACATAACCACCAGTCGGGGGTATAAAAATATAGTCTCTTATACTACCCTTAAAATCAAATGTAGGACAAAGGCATCACATATAAGATAACCAAGGAACATAATATCAATTATTAAGTTAATACACTCCCTACTATATTTTCTAATATGATAGTTGTACAGTAATGGATATGACAACGTTACTCAGGTCTAATTTTTTTTCACCACTGAATCTAACAGTAGCAAAACTCCTACTGATTTCAGTGAAACGCACAGTGTACTCATATGGCCCACAAGTAAGAAAAAAAAGAAAGACTTCTGGTCTCAAACTGCCAGCATTACCAAGTCTTGCATCTCTGTTGCAAATCTCTGTATATTTAGAGAAGAGAGCTAAAGCTCTTAGGCATGTATAAACAGAGGAGTAGAACGGCTTTTGTTTAAAAAATTAAATAGAAAAATAATCTTGGTTTTCCAGTTTGCAGAGGAAAGTTTGAAAGCATAAGGCTGTGAACTAGGTGACATCATAAAATATCCTATTTTTCAAAAGTCTTGATTTTTATCTGTCTCATTAACAGTCCACACATAGAACTAGAAAACTGTGTTTTCAGTATATATAAGTGTGGTAGACACTCAGGGAATAGTTTTCCCAATAAAAACTGGGAACAACTGATTTTAGAAGCGTGATGAGAGTCCCCTAATCACTGCTACCCAATTCAGCTTATGAGTGGTGGCCAAGTGTTTTGGCCAATCACAGCAGATTTTGGAGGGGTTGGATATTAGCAGTACTTAGACAACATATCTGGATACAGTCAATCTGTGTTCATTATACAGGAGTGATATTAATTCCCTAAGGTCCCATAGCCCATATAAAATACTGAGCACTTAGGGGTAGGAAAACTGTTCCTATTAAATTTTTTTCCAGTCTGATTTTTATTGCCTTTTTAGACCCCTTTGGCAGTAAATATCCTCCCAAAGACTTTTTATACTGCCCCTGGAAGTGTAAAGGAGTCTGGCTGTAAATGAGAATTGGGTCCAGTGAATCCAAACAAAAATGCAAAAAGAAACCGAATACTTTCAAGGTTTAATCACCTTTAGCATAATCTACCCCATACAGGAACAATAACAGCATGTTTCCAGCCATCCAGCTCTGGATTGGTTCTCCAATTGTCCCCTTTAATTAGCCTTTCTGTCCCCTGGTGCTCTTGTTTTATTACTTCAGTTGTAAACAGGACATTATTCAAGACTGTTTCAGGCTAATTGCACTACAAATATTAAGAGCCTGGCTGTTAAGTGGTCATAAATGCGTCTTTGTAACTACTGAATGGTTAATAAAAATAATGAAATGCAATTGTTGCATGTAAATACAAATGAGCAGTGTAATATTTTATAATGATGACTATTTAATTTAAATTTGGGTCCACTAATTTTGGATTTCTGACAATATCACCATATTTGTAGCAACTGGCCTTTGAAAGCCAGTTGTCTGTTTTAACTCCTCTCCAAGAAATTCTGTGTTAGATTCAACCTCAGGTACTCAAAATGAATGCACCTAGACCACCAGTTTCTTTGAGAAGCACAGTCTTGGCTCTTTGGCATAAGCATCTTACTTGGATGACCTGGGCCTCAGAGGTGATACTCCCTGACATAAGCTGTGAGCTCTGCAGTTTCTTAGCATCTCTAAAAAGGGCTAAACCTGCTTTGTGCTCTAGAGATAGTTCCTAGCCTTCTGCCAAGGCCAAACATGGTTAAGACACAGTACTCCAAATAATTTTTTGAGTAAGTTCTGGTGCACAACTAGGAAGAAATCCTGAGCCTGAACAGAATTAGTTAAGGCATTAATTCAGGATTACCTGTGAGTTCTGAGATAGTCCAACATGTTGGCATGGTGTAGGTGTGGCCACGTTTGCTCAACCCAGCTCCACCAATTTTCATTTCACCATTCGTTGCGATGCTGTGAAATGACCAACACAGGCTACAGTTTTTCCTACAAGAATTTGTTGTGTTATGCAGCAAAGCAGTGAAGGATAGACAGACAGCTGTGTCACAGATGTCCTAGGCAGCAGCATAAACATCTAGAGCCACAGAGTAATAAGGATGCTGTAGTTTGTAAAGTTCACTAGCATGTGCTCCAAGGAAAAACACAAATGTCAACAATGGGATAACAAAAGCAACAAAATACACGTTTCAGTAACTATCACTAGTGAAAATGTTCCTCAAGTGATCCTACCTTAGAACAAATTAGTTGACAACTAATTATGTAGTGACAGCTCTTGAGCTCCTAATCCCTGTCAAATTGCACCAAGTGAGGAGTGATAACCTGTCCCATAAGTCATTATACAAACAAACAATTCAACATGTTGTTCTATTGTATTTAACCCAACACTGTCGCAATCAGAATATTTCAGTAAGCAACCCAAGTATTTTAAATCAGAAACAAGATAGCTAAAAGGGCTAAATAAATCCCTAACATAAACATTCCTATTGGTGTTCTCATTTGTGAAGTGACTTGTTACAAAGCTGAGTAATTGGTTTGTAAATTTTGCTGTAGGTTCTTTTTCTTATCTTACCTACATTTTGTTGTTAAAATCCAAACAAGCATTAAGCTCCTAATGTTATCTACTAGTTGGTACAAGAGGCTGTGACACTTTAAACTCTCTAATCCTTAGGAGAGTAGCAAACCCCCCTGTTGCATTTGCTCAGAAGGCTCCTTTTTTTTAATTATAATTGTATTGATGGATTAAAAATCCTGCTCTCAGCTTTCAGTTACCATTCCCATTGGTAATGGATAAGGACATAGGAGCTACAGAGAAGAATACGGCCGACTCCTTCTGCCTGGTGGAAGAGGGTGTTTGTTTGACACTTGGTCAAAGTTTGAACATCTGACATGGTGCAAAGTTAATCCCATTCCCACAAGTTACCACAAAGTGAAAGAAAATGTGATCATGAAGCCAAAAAATGTATGTGTTACAACATTTTCAGAACCTCTTAAATAATCACTGAGCAATACTTCACATAGCTATCCTCACAAACCCTTCCAAAAGCAGGAACTGTCACAAAGAGAGACAAAGCATCAGATCACTAGAGGTTCCTGACTTGCATGATTTTCGACAGAAATAAAATGAAACACCTTTAGTCAGCCCTGTGATTTGACCGCATGAAGAGGTCTTGTCAGAAGCGGGGAATATGGCCATTCCAGTGCCAATTTAGTGACATACTCACTAGACTGTGTTTCCTTACCCAGAGCTTGCCATTGAAATCAAGCGTTGGTGTTGCTCTTGCAAGTACAGTTAATAACTTTTAAATGAATTAATAAAGAACAGGATCTCCTGTGGAGTTCTTGTCTCTAATTAAGTGGTGGTAGGGGAAGCATGTAGTGGAATAAGAAATAATTGAAACAAAGAACCTTTCTTTTTTATCAAGCTATTTAGCATTTGGGCACCCTTCCAAATACATTTCCTATAATTGGAAACATTAAATTGAGTGATTTAAATATGCAACCCCCCCACTGAAGCACACAGTCGCTTTGAAGGCTATGGCACTGGTCATGAGTCAGGCTCTAGCTGGAGAGCAAGTTGTGAGGAAAGATGCTACGTTCTGCTGAAGGAGCTAGGTGAGGGGTGTTTAGCAGTTTCCTGAAAAATACTGTTTCAGCAATATACATACATAATGTAAGCAAACCAAAAAAGTTTGAAAAATTTATCTTGACTTTTCAATTTCAACAGTGCAAAAACATGCAGTATTTTATACAGACAACAAAATGCATTTTCTTTTTTGCCCTTTAACCTCCATGCTTAATGACTATACAAGATGTACCATTTAGGTATGAAAGAAATGTGTTGGTCCTACCTGGTAATTTCCTTTGCTTCCATTTCAATTTCCTAAGAAAAATAAACATATTTTGTTTCAGGTAAATACAGGCTTTTTTTCTTTTTTTTTGTTTTCTACCCAATCAGGTCAGACAAACAAAAAAGCCAATTACACAGCTCTAAACCAGATGCTAATAAGAAACTCTTCTACTAATGCTCTGGATTCAGTAATATGCTGACAGGTTTTTGTGTAAACATGGTGCTGTTGTGTATGAGATGTCTCCAGTGTTCATTCAGTCACTGACTTCTCTATCTGTATTATGGGCTTTATTCTTTCTCATATGCCAAGGTTTGTATCAGAATTCTTTTGGCTTTCTCTTCTTCTATGGGTAACAGCACCATCAAACCCTGACCTCCCTACAGATTTCATCCCTGTGCATTCTCACGGACTGATCAATAGCACAAGTTCATCGAATGGGTCACGATCAGAAATAGTATTGCCATGAGATGTGTGAAAAAATGTCCAAGAAAGGGACAGGAGCCAAAAAAGAAGTCAGGGAAGTGTTTGTAAGTAAATATGGAAGGAAGAGTGGGAAGAGTGAGGACAGCAGCAGCAAGAAGAAAGGCATGCATACTTTCAGACAGATGGCCATAGTTTTGGCAAGTGAATCTTCAAGGTGGATGTTCCCTGCACTGAAAGGGAAGAAGGCATTGGTGCTAATCAGACACTGGAATGGGCTGCCCAGGGAGGTAGTGGATTCTCTGTCCCTGGAGGTGTCTAAGATGAGGCTGGATGTGGCACTGAGTGCCATGGTCTAGTAATCACAGTGGGGTTGGATCAAGGGTTGGACTTGATGATCTCGGAGGTCTCTTCCAGCCCAGTTAATTCTATGATTCTAAGCCTACTAATATCTGTGCTCTCCAACAGACTAGGATGCAAAGATGCAGCTGCAGTTGGAGATATTACCATGGCAGACTGATATGAGGTGCCAGGGCAACTGCAGTAGCCGAGAGTCCAGACTCAACCTGAGAGACTCCAGGATTAGAACTCTGCATCAAGACTCCATATCTGAGGAGAAATTAATATTTAAGTGGTGAGGATCGCACCTGTGTTTTCAATAACATAATAATACATCCTTTACCCAGGTTAATCTCTTTCTTTTCTACTATGATTGCCACTGTACCTCAGACAGACATTTGCACTGAGTGCGCTCTCATACCTAAGCCTGAGGTTACTCCAGTTAGTTCAAACCCCAATATTAAGTAACTAAAGAAACCGTCACTGTTTTCCAATAACATCAATCTTATGCTTCTAACAGAAAATTTAATTTCTCATAGCGTTCGTCTCTCACTAGTTTTATTAGAAATTTCTGAATACTCTAATAAATAATCCTCAATAAACAGTGATGAAAAGTTTGTTAAGTACCCAAATAGCTTTTCATTTAGTGGACTCCTGCAAACGTTATTTCAATGTGCTATTTTGTCAAAACATTATTACAGTGCCTGTTACTTGACCATAAACTCATTCAAGAGGAAAAGTCATGCTGATCTTACCAAGGCTTATTAGCTTTCATTGTAGATTCAAATCTTATAATTTATTAATATAAAGATGGAGAGTACCTAATAGAAACTTTATGGGATGGAAGGGTTATTTATTTCACAGTTTCCAAGATATTTGGAAATCTTTTGGCAGAATACCTTCCCATTGTTTGGAAGAACCTATCTTCACAAGGAGGGTCATTAGAGACATGAGCTCATAGGAGGGCTTTACATTATAGAATTATTTACTTGGGGGGGGTTGCCACCATCTCCACTCTGGCTTTTAGTTTATATTAATCATTTAATGTGTTCCTATTTAAGAAGGTTAAAAAAAAAGACTCCAATTTTTTTTTAGTTCTTGTTACTGTGTTACTTACTGGTTACTAGGCTCTGGTAGCAGAGCCTATCATTGCCATAAACCTCGCTGAATTGCTCTGGAAAATAATCTTTTCGTATTTTCACTGGCACACAAAGACAAACTACTAAGTAAAGCCCACCAGTTTAGTTAGATGTATCCAAATAGTTATAAATTTTGTTTTAAAGTTTTATATCTTTCACTGATCTCAAATGAAATATTCTCACTACTTTTTCCAGTATTATTTCAACATATTTATGTCCTATAAGCCAAGCCACTCACAGAATCTTTGATCAATATCTCAATTTTACCAGGAGCTGGTAGAACCCAAGCACATAGTAAAACTCCCCAGAAAGATTTCAGAAATCCTGCAGACCACATCAGCACCACTGATCTGAAGGACAAAGTCTTATAAAATACGTCTTCTAAAGTTCTTTTGTTCAGCTGTGTTCCAGGATCTGTTACAAGAAGAGGAAGCAGTATATTAAAAGCCAAGAACTTCAGCAGGTTTTTCATAGAGTTTCCAAACTGGTATCTTGTCTTGATCTAGTTTTCCTTTCCTGGATACCCCATGTAAACACATGGACACCTCTAACGCCAACACAGTCACAAAAGGAAGGAGGATCAGTAACCAAGTCAGCATGTGAATACTGATTTATTAATTATGACAAAGTACTTAGAAGAAGACAGTTGCATGTTTATAGCTTGGTGGTAGGGAGTGGGAACAGGTTACAAATGAAGGATTTTGATTGCTCAAGAAGCCAAACTGACTGAAAACAGAAGACTCAGGTACACCTCATTTAATTTGTACAAGTTAGTATTTTGGAGCCTTACTTTCAGTCTAGGGGTCAAGACAGCCTCAAACCTAAAAGCAAGTCAGCTAAAGTCACCCCTATTGTCTTGGTTTGGGCTATGAAAACATTGACATATACATTTTCCTCCCCTTTTCTAAATCCTTACCCAGCCTTCTGACTACTTTAAGCATTGCTTTAATTTTCCTCCTACCAAATCAGTGAAGACCCCAGACCAACCTTGAACAACAGGTTTCTAGTAGTCTCCTCTTTAGTAGATGAGATAGACATAAACATAATCTATGTTAAGCCTAAAGCAGTGCCACAAAACAGAAGATTTCTCACTCTCTTACAGCTTTAAAGACTGATTTTTATTTGGCATGCACAGCATTAATTTCAAAGGAAGCTAACACTGCTAATGAAGGATTTTCCAAATAGCACAAAGGAAGCATTTAATTACATTTGGGCCTGTTGAGCCCAAAGCCTAGTAAAACAAGTCAAAAGTGAGCTGAGAATAATAAAACAGCATCTGTGTTCCACTCTGATTCCCTGAGTGAGATGGGGAATTTGCATAACATTTTAATGTAGAGTAAAACTGCAACTCTTGAGGTTAAGTTCTTTCAGCAACTCACTAATGAGACAAACACCTTACAGCTACCCCTACTAATGATGCTATGTAAAAATTTAAATAGGGATAGGATTAGACAGGAAATTCCTCTTTTGCATGGTGAATTAGGAAGATCTAAAAAGATCTGCAGTGCCTGCAGAGGCATTGAAATTACAGCTCAGATACAAGAAATACTGAGCTCATTATTCCACTGGGATGGCTACTGTGGTGCTTCATTCAATGCCTGGGTTATAAATGCTTATTTTAGACTCTTGTTTCCAGGGACACTTCATATGCCCCTTGGTTCATACTTACATGTCTCCTAAGGCTGTATTTCCATGTGTGTTCCTTTCTCAGACCAATATAGCAATACCTACAACTTTTAATCCTTTTATTCCTCTGTTTACTAAACCCAGCAAATGTTCAACAAACCTCCAACCTGTCCCATACAGCCTAAGGCACTTGACAGAGTTGAATAGTTCCGGAAAAGGCATTTACATCTCATGATAACTGGCATGAAGTAATTCATTTAAATTAGTTATTTGGGGGTCTGTTCACCAAATGATCCCAATTTGTGTCTGTTTGCTGAGACCGAAAAGCATTTTGTAGAAACCAGTTCTAAAATTGACTGAAATGTATTTTTTTCTATTTGTTTTCAGATCAATAAGATACAGTTGATTTTAATTTCTACCTTTTAAAATCTTTCCCTGAATCACAAGCTGTGGTAAAGTTGAATTAGGTCAAGTTCATTTTATCTGGCAGTTTTTTCCTCAACAGAGGATTTGAAGATCATCTTCTCAAATCTGTCTTAGTGTACCCTCAACCATAGAATCTGAGGACTTGGTAGGTCTAAAACCAATCATGGATACTTTTCAACTGAAAATGTTCTTAAATAGGCAATGATGAACATCCAGACAGGGTAATTGCATGACAACCTATTTCATACTTCCACTTAGGAGCCTACATTTCTTGTACAGACACTGAAGAAAAATTCATAAAAAAAAAAAAAAAAACAAAAAAAAAAAAAAAAAAAACTGAAAAATCCTGAAAGTTTTTTGTATGTTTAAAGACAGACTGGTACTCTCCATTACTTCCCAAAGTTTCTTCCTGAGAACAAATTTTTACCTTGTTGTGTTCCAGCTGACCACTGCTTTTTTTTTCAATCCTGACCTCATTATTTCATAATGAAAATAATAGTCAGCATCCTCAAGTTAAAATTAATACATGGTTCTTTTGCTATCTGTGCAATGCTCTGTTCATATTCTTCTGTGGTCGTGCTCCCATGAGGAATTCCTCAGGGCTAATAACTTCATTGTCAACCCTCTTCTCCAGGTCACACGTGTTCTACAAATTCTTGCAACATAATAAGATCCACTGCTGTTCACTTACCTTTTTTCTCCAAGAATCAGGCATTGTCTTGCATAGATTATCAGAGTGGCACAGTTCCATGGGCAGTTCTTCACACTGTAACTGAGTTTTACGTGTCCTTCACAGGTATCAGCCCTTTTGTACCACTCCTTTTAGCATCAAGGGGCTTCTGTCAAATCCTGGCATATTTCTGTTGCTTTCTCTAGGTCTAAAACTTGAGGGAAATTATGTTCCAGAATACACTCTTGCCTTTCATTGGACATTCAGTTAAATTTCACAAGCCTGAAATATTGGCCCTTCAGCTTGAAAGCATTTAACCACTTGAGAGCACGTTACTTTCTTTGCATGCTATCATTACTCTTCAGAATGCTACAATAATTTTTGTTGGCCTCCTTTGCCCAAAGTTAACTGAAAACTCTTCAGGTACTGCAGAACTGCTTATTGTCAGCGGCCACTACCTGACATACAAACTGAAGCATTACGAACTCTCCATTTGCCAACTGTATCGCCAGAGCCGCAGTGGTGGTAGGTGAGCACAATTGCTCAGTTCTGCCCAGACTATGAACTTCATGTATGTGTTCAGTAATCACTCACGGTTTTTCAGAGAAGCCTCTCCACCACCTGTGCTCTGCAGCCACTGCTGTGAGGTGTGGTGACTTGCACAGCACAGCAGCTGCCTTCTGCTGGAGTCTCTTAATAGCTCTGCCCATTGAGATTCTTTCAGAAAACCTCTTTCCTCAGCTCTGATCTTTAAAAAGAATCACAGTCATGTCCAGTATTCACATTAAACCTGACTAGCTGCCTGCAGTGGCACAGAGAAGGAATAAAAGATAGGAAAAACATCTTATTAAAGCTGTTTCTCTAACGTGTGTGCTGCCTCTACTGATCTCTTCACAAAAACATCCTCATTTCATACCATTAGATTTTCATACACAAGAGAGATCTGTAATGTCTACAGTAAGTGCAACAGCACAGAAAAGAGGCCCCAGAATGGCTTAAAAGCAGCAGCAAAATCAGTTTCAAGACTTTAGTTGCAGGTCCTAAATATCTTATTTCTATGCTCACTGAAGTTAGTTTCAAGATTTGGGAATGACTTTTCTGGGTCCTGTACAAAACACAAACCAAAGTCTCTTACAGAGGTGCCCAAAACCTCCTTTACTGGGAGGGAAGGGGTAAGAGAAAGACTTTGGCTCAAATCTAAACACCAGAAGAGGGGAAATCATTTAGGCAAGTCTGACATTTGAAGTTATTTTCAGCTCCCTCTATAGAACATTTCCAGCATGGTGTCACAAAACTGACTGGTGGGGGATGAACTCAATAACCAAAAGCAAGGGACAAAACCAGAAGCCCCTCACGAGGAATGACGTACGCATTCATACTTCATAATTTCAGCTATACTTACATATTGTGCTACCCAGGCAAGTCCACAAAGGGGGATAGTACAGCAAACCTTCCTATGCAAGTACAGATTTCATTTGAAACTAAAGATTTGTGTCACTGCTTTTTTCTGCCTGTAAAAACAGGCAAGGTAGTAGTGCAACACACTGCCTCAGTCTGAAAGGAAAAAAAGAAAACTTGGAATTTCATTCAGTAGCGATCTGTCATTTATATGGTCTCCCTCTGGGTCTAATACTCTAATGACATTCTGAATGACAGTTCAATAAAAAAATGGAAGCTGAGGCTGTATCACAAACTGTACCTCACAGGCTATCAAACTTCAGACCTCTGTATTTCAATTAATCACAATCCATCAAATGATATGTACATTGGAAGAGGCATTTCAGACTCCATATCAGTCACCATAATTAATTTAAGGAATTAGAGTCATGACAGGCAATATAATTAAAAGAAGTAGGCTTAAAAAGAGTTGGAGGGGAAGGTTGTTGCGTTTGAGTTTAGGGGGGTTTATATTTCTTTTTTGAACAATGTCATCTTCCAGTAACTTTCCTGTTTCATCCTATTCCATCTCAGCCTCAGAGGTTACAGACTTTGCTTCAAAGAATTTCTTGGCACTCTCATAGTCATAAAACAAATATTCTATAACTTCCAAGATCAAACACACTTTGGCGGGATGCAAAATAGCAACCTCTGCTCCAGTTTGGGCAGACACGCTTGTAAGGTATTGAATTTTTGCCTCTGCACCTGAGCAGCACATGATATATCATGAAATATGCAGGTCTTCATTAGGCTTGCCTTTCAAACACATTGCTTGTCCTTCCCTACAACAAGAAGTAGCATCTATTTGAATGTGCTTTGCCAAAATGAATCAAACATGTCACAGGATCCACAAGAACCTTTTGTGCTGCTGAAACTCATAGAACGCTCCATTTTAACAATGTCAACTTCATTTTTAATACCGGTTCCACTCTCACAGGCAGAGACTGCCTGCTAAGGATTATATGCCAAAATGCTGTATCTTTTGAAGGGAGGTCTTCTTATTTGGAAGAGTTTTCTAGATCTAGGAAAGAATAACATTTGCTGACTTGTGGCAAGGGTCAAGGGACAGAAGCAATACCGGCACAAGAAAAAGCGGATATGAGTAAAGCCTGTATACCTTCAAGTACAAATGTTTCCTCTCCTTGTTTTCTCAGTAAAAAGAGGAACAACATCGGTAAGAGTAAGGACGAAAGGTAGGTAGAAGTCTTAATATCAAGGAAAAAAAATAATAAAAGAAGATTGAAGAAAACCCAAGCAAAGTACACACGGTTTTCCAGAAACTGAAGCCATTCACTTCTCAAGAGTCCTTTTTACAGACATCCTTACCCTTAAAAGACAAACACAAGCTTCAGGATGAAACTGTGAGCTTAACAGAAGTGTTTCCAAAGCACGGAATTCCCTGATCCAGAGGCTGGAGAGGTAAGAGAGAGAAGTAGGATTTCTAAGCCATTCTATATTATCTGCTTTTCTCTACTGCCACCTAAGTCTGGGCCAAGTAAAGGTAAACATGCAGTCACAGAGCACTTCTCCTGCTCCCACCCTCCTTCCTTCCAGTCATGCAAGGACAGGCAGCCCAAGCTCCCTTGGAGCCAATATAAATCTGCCCTTCTCTCACTAAGGCAGCTTCCCAACTGCTTTGCAAAGCCACTGGAGCGAAGGCTAAGCCCCTTGCTGATTCCACTGTTCATACAGCCCCTCCACTACTCAGTAACGTGCATCAAGCACAAACGTGATGGTGTTCCAGAGACAGCAAGTACAGAAGGAGACAGCAAACCAACCTGGAAAACTGTCCCAAGCCCGTTATCTTCAATATCTTAGACTGAACTGCCAACAAATTTGGCTTCAGCAGAAGGAATCACGGGGGGGGGGGGGATGGACTATGCGTATAATTAGTCAAGCTGCTCAAAGAGTTTCCACCAGAAAACTTCAGTGGAATGCACACACACTGCAGTACCATTAACTCCTCTGAGCCTTCCAGCAGAAACCAAATAAACTGAGTTACCTCCCCTATCAGCTGCTAAATTCCTCAGGTCCTCTGGCTACACACATGGTAGGTTCCCAGACTCACTGGGCAAGGTAGGGTCCTATTATTACAGCATAATACAGGTAAATGTTTCTGTTTGTCTGTCTTTAAATACCAAATACACACAGAGCAATGGCCATGTAATATTACCAATATTTAATTTCAAAAGTCTAAACATTTAGACTTTTACAGTAGTGTGACCTTTGAAAAGTAAAAATATTTCAACTTTGCAACATAAATTGCAATCAGAATCATCAAAGCTAAATGTTTTCAATTAAGTGGTCTATATTTGCATGCAGAGAGGTGTGTGTATATATACATAGACTCACATCTCCTCTAGTTCTTCCAAAATATGAATTCAGAATTTTGTCCTACAGAAAACGCTGACTTGGAACAGAAACATTTTTCAAGTTTCCAAACTGCCACAAAACTCAAACACTGGTTCCCAGCACGGTTCCTGCAGGAGTAAGTGCCATGGAAAAAAAACAAGAAGAAAATTCACAAGTTAGTATTCAGAGCAGGGTTTGAAAAACACACAGCAAATGAGTCACAGGCCATTAGGGTTAAGGACAAAAAACTCAGAAAACATGATATAGAATTCAGTAAGCACTGGTGTTCTCTATGATGTCGGAACTAAAATTTGTAGGAAAAAAGGTGTGGGCTAGCAATTTTGGCATTTTGCAACTTGTTGCAAAATAAAGCATTCAAATGATCTCTGAATACTGTTTGGGAGCAAGAATACAGCAGAATAACTAAGAGGGAGAAAACAGGCTGATGCTATACTGACACTTTTTCCTTTGACTTCTAGAACTTTTCAACTAATCTAAAACTATGCAAACATAACATGGCTTCCTCTGTACATCTATCAAGACAACAAAGTACAATTTGATATAGATTATTAACTTATCTTTACCATTTGGAAAACTGATACAGAAAGGTGAAGCAAGTTTCTTAAGGCCAGAGAAACTGATCAAGCAAAAGAAGAAACATCCAATTTTCCTGACATCAGGGATCCTACATGGGATTTACTGCTTTGCCACTTATTTATCACATAAATGTTAAAATTCCATCTTTCCCTCACAGTTACTGCTTCACTTATTTATACACTGTGCTAATAAATAGGTTTTACATGTCAGGAGGACCTCAAGGATTGCCAAAGGGAATTTTACCAATTTTAATAATAATCAGGTAGCATTAGGTGAGGAGACAGGATGAGACAGAGTTGGATGGGCATAAGGTCTAAGGGCTCAGGTGAACTTGCTCTCCTACATCACTTTCAAGCTTTCATCAGAGTTCACTGACAGGAACTTTGAGGAAAAATCACAGGGTGATTTGAAGAAAGGAACCAAAACCCAACAAAAGGAGCCTACTTTCTATAAGCAAGTATTAATCATCTTTCTTTATCACAGTAACAGTCAGAGACCAAGCAGGGTTGTTTCACTGGGCACACAGCAATCAAGATAATCTGTTCCCCAGAACATCACTCATCCTGTCAGCAGCTCCCAGCACCTGAGGATCACAGTCTTACATTTGCTGCTGAAGGTGAGCACCTTCTTTCCTACTTATTTTATCAAGCCACACTGTTCTGCATGGAAGGCCTCTGAAAGACCACGAAGCAGAGAGCTGCTCACCTTCAGCCTCCCTCAGCCCATCTTCATTGCAACCACTCAGAGAGCTGCAGCAGAGCAATGCCCTTTGTATCTTGTGATGCAGGAGAGTGAATCACACTCCTGGTCTCTTCAGTTTACATTTCCCCATAGCCTTACTCTTTCCAGGAGCTGCTGAAGCCCTGAAGAGGCAACCAGCATTTAGATGACAGAATATTGAAAAGGTCAGGGCTGTGCAGCACAATGCAGCCATTCACGGGCCATACCAGCTACTGAAATACCATTCCCATTAATCTGATCAAACACTAGAAAAGTTTGCCCAGGAAGGCTGTGGAAACTCTGTCCTTGAAGGAGTTCAAGATCTGACTAGCAAGGCTGGGCTGGACATCCTCCTAAAATGCCAGATTATGAATCTACACTACCTGCTACTTTTCACCTTTCAGCAGCATCCTGATCCTAAAGCACCTCACATGGAATAGCCCTGATCTTTCAAGTGTCCCCAACGAATTGCATCACAGTCAGTGGAATTCCTGGGTGAAGATTAACTCCTATTTAACCAATGGAATTGAGACAAGACCCAGAAATAATAAGTTTAAGCAGGGATCATTCCATCTGCGTCAAATATTACTGTCTCTGGGGCTTTGAAAAATAAGTGAAGAGTATTACTTTCTGATTGAGACTTCCAATGGGAGCTTAGCAAGTCATCAAAATTGGATTTAGAAAGGTTATATGACAAGATAAGTTGTCCAGATGAATTCTGTCACTATCTTTCTCCCACTGTCTGCATGTGTCACTTCCATCTCTCACAAAATGGACTGAAAACCAGATTTCTATAGAGAAACAAACTCATATGCACACAAAAATCATTCCCCATTCAATTCTTCTCATTCTTTACAGCTTCTTTTTCCTCACTGATCAAAATCATTCATACACGTGCATCTTGCACCGCCCTCTGCTCACCATGGAGTATTTGCCTTTTCCCATCTTACTTGGTTGCAGTCTATTTTCTGCCCAATTGTCAGAGACTAAATTATTTCTACAATTCCCTCTGCCTCAACCGTTCTCCACTGATTTTTCAGTAGTGTAATTCCTTCCCTTGCCTGTCCTTTTTGAGTTCCCTTGCCATCTGTTACTCGTCTTGAATATCTTCAAAATTTTTTTGCGGTATAGACAAGTCTCGCTTTTTCCACTAGTTTAGAATTTAGACCACATAGCATTGGCAGTTATTTAACTCTTGCAAAGCATATACAGCAAACACAGGTCTTGTTAAGGACAGTAAACATGACAGAGTATTTTATTTTGAATCAGTACATCACTACTCAGTGGGTACATTTAATACTATTTGCAGCTGTCAGATTTGCAAGCTGAGACAGGTGAAGTAGAGGTAAAACGTTAATGCTCCTTATTTTGATAGAAACAGAACTTGATTTCTTTTACAGGTTTACTGAGACTGCATTTATGAATCAGTTCAATATGATTTATCTGTTTGTTTCCTCATTTCACATCCTCACTGAGGTGGCTTTGTAAAACAGACCTGTCAAATTCTCTCCTTATCCTTAACCTTCCTCCAGTGAAATGCACTGCATAAAAACCTAGATAAAACTAGAGCTTATTCAGTAGAAAGATCTGTGACCAATTAGAATATTTTACATTTCGCCTGGTTTACATGAATAGTAAAATAAGAAAAACAAACAGAAAATATAACTGTGCTTTGTTAAAAGATATCCCCTTAGTATAATAATTGTCTAGCAAGGTTGAGCACCACAGCAGGCAAAAATCCAATTAGTGTTCAGTAATTCTGCCCTCATTTATTTATGAGAATTATGCTCTGCCATTGGTTCAAGTCACTTAGAAATGCTCCTATTCCCCAAAGATTCAGCTATATTTATAATGCAGTATCCCCTACTATTTTCCTGGTTTTACAGCAACATGGAATATGATATTTAGAGACCTATCAAGTTCTGACAAGGCCAGGCAGCAGACTCTGCATCACCCCATCACACTCAAGCAGCACAGGACGGGTGTGCACGTGAGAACGTGTGTACACACGCACGCACACACACACAGGTGCACATCTGTCATCTGCCAGGGCTACAAAAGCAACAGGCACAGAAATGGCACAACGCAGGATGGAGGAAGGGGACTAACAAAACTGTATTTGTTTCTTCTTTAAATCTCCTGGCTAGAGGCACTTAATCACAGTATAAATTGGACTGTGCTGATTCATTTAAAAAAGAACCTGAAATTCAAGAAAGCTCACTTCCTTCCTGCTTGCCTTTTTTTTTTTTAATGATAGTGTGAGGTTTGACTCAGAAGGTCATTGAAAGCTACAGAAATATTTCTTTCTGCCTCAATAACCAAGAGACTCCTATACTTGCTTCCACATCTTTAATGACTTTTCTACACATCAATAAACACAGCAAGGTTGGGACCCACCCAACCGGGTTCCATGTTATTATCACACATGTTTTTATCTAAATGGATATTCAGCTCTTGTGCTGACTTCAGTTTTCTAGCACACTCCCTTTGCACCAGTCAGCAGGTCAAGATCTGTCCTCAGCCCCATGGCAAGTGGCTCCATCGTGCCAAGGAACTTGTGCCAAGGGATCGACCCTCACAATTTGGTTTGAAGCTGAACCAATCCATGCCACCAAATCAAGGGGCACTCACCCAGGAGCTTGTTTGATTTTTACTCCCTTCAGTCTCCTACCCACTTAGAGCAGTTCACAGGATTTCATGTGTAAGTTTAAGTAAAGAAAAATAGAATGGAAAACTCTGTCATGCTGCCAGGGACCTTCTGGGTTTATCAGTAGACTGGCTGCTTCAGAAATTAGATGAAGAAACTCTGCTCTGAGAACTTAGGCAAGGAGAAAATAATTAGCAGAAATAAAACTTGTCATCAAGTGATGAAGGGATGAAGTGAAACTGCCTGGATACCCAGCTTGTCTTTCAGATCAGACCATATTCCCAGCCGGGAGCTCTAAAACAGAGCAGAGCCCTTTTTTACACAACCATAGTCCTGGTCAGGAGACAGCAGGGTTCTAATTTCTCACTCAGGCTAACTTCTGGAAGTAATTACTAATAGATGAAACCAAAGTTCAGCTGAACTGGGAAGTGCTTCACTGAAAGTTTTCCAAAATTAGCAACTGTCATGAGCCTTGAAATTTGATAAAGATTCTCTGAAGGCTGTGCTTCCACCACAGTGCTGCTCAGTTACAGCCATGTCAGCAGTACCACAGATGCCATTTCTGAAACCTTCTACAAGTGGGTGAGGGAGGAATTGATCTTTTTTTTGTATGTTGCACTCATGTGCAGATGTCAAAAAAAGCCACTGTGCCATACCAGCACTTACTGTAGACAAGGAATGGAACAGAGCAGGAGCATCAGGGCTATCCTATGCTCACACCCCATCCTTCCTTTAAATGTTCACACTGCCTCCATCTGCAGCAAAAATAACCTTCATAGCAAAGGAATTCCATGTAATTTAGTCTGAATCTAAATTTCTACTCTTGCCTTGTAGTATGACTGTATTTGCTTCTAAACTCCAAAACTATTCTGCAAGCTGTTATTCATTTTCATAATTTAAAAAAATCAAACAATTATTCTTATTTAAAAATATAAATATAATATAATATAAATATGACATCTCATTCCTTGACAGAATTTTATAATAATCAAATTTTTGTTATTAAAAAGTATAATTACATTTCTGACAGATCATGGGTGGAAGATTGCCTCCCTGTTCCTCAAACACTAGCCCTTTAAAGCCACCTTTTCCTTCACATGGCACCTTTGTTTTTGTTGTCTGTTCTTAAAAAAAAAAAAAAAAAATTACACTTGAGAAACAAGCTAGATATTTTACACCTTGTGCACCCTGGAAATAACGAGAAGGACACACAGTTGAACAAAACACCTTCATAATAAAAGTTCCCTGTCCCATTTGTGACTCCATGAGCAGTTTGTGGAGTATAAATACTTCATGATATTTACACTGCACATTTGTCGGCAGATTGTTCCCCTCTTGAACAGGAGGCTCTGGTGCCAAGCCCTTTCCTCCTCGGTCAAGAAAACCTGCTCCAAGGGCTCTGTGCTTGGCAGGGCTGCTATGGGAAAGGACAGCTCAGCACCCCTTCTCTGTGGACACAAATCACCCAGATAAAACGGAGAGAAGCAAACTGTTCCCCCTCCAGTGACTGATTTCAGACACTTGTTTCCCTTCAGCTCCTGCTCTAAAGAGAAAAAGCAGTGGATGGGCAATAAAAAGTGAGAAACAACGTGAGACATGGTAGTGGATCAATCTTAATTCCAGTGTAACAAGGCTTATGTACTCTTTCTTCTTCAAAATTGACTTCAAGAGACCTGTATGAACCCCATGAAAACAAATATCATCTCATACAGTGAATATATAGAATGGTAAGTTACTTCTTTAGCAGACAGTATTAAAATATGGAATGCTTTCAGTACTTTCAGAATTTTTCCTAGATAATCACAAGCCAAACTTTAGAATCTATTTTTCAAGTCTTTTCAAAACACTTTGCTCATACCTTAAAGCAAAGGGGGAAAAAATAAAAGGGAGGGTGAGGAAAGAAGGAGGAGAAGAGGGATGTACCAATGGAATTGAGAGACTGGGTAAGTAACTCTCATCTGGATCTGAGTACATCCAGATCCACTCTAAGTGCCAATTGTGCAGTAAGCTTGATAATAAATCTAACACAGGAGCATAAAAGAACATACAAGAGCTGAGACTTCTTCCTTTAAGAAGTGGATTATAAGCACAGACAACTTTTCTAAAGCCACTAAGCAAATAACAAACACACAGCTCTATTTATCTGCAAGTCTGCAGAACACTGCAGAACACTGCTCTTTCAGATTACACCCCTCAGCTTTCACCCAGTTGTTCTTCTTTAAATTACTTTCTACCACTGTCTAAAGGAATTAACTGTTTGAATTACCTGGGTTGTCTTTTTGGGTTGTTTTTTGGAGTTTTTTGGCTACAACCAGCTTGCATAAAAGACCCATTGCCCTCTTGTGGCTCCCTTACTTGGGAGCAGGCTTTGTCCACGAGGAAGCCGTAGCAGAGAATAGCCCAACGCAGCCTTTTTGTACCTTTTAAGATTTGCATCACGGAAGGAAACGTTGGCTTATGTCCAGGCCCATGATTTACTGTAACCTTCCAAAGGAGCATCCAGTTGACTGGAGGGATTTATTAGCCATGCCAAAAACAAAGGCAGACGATATTTCTGGCATCTTCTGTTTCCAAAGGCCCAAGCACAATGGGAG
This sequence comes from Pseudotriccus pelzelni, assembly GCA_035584735.1. NCBI lineage: Eukaryota > Metazoa > Chordata > Aves > Passeriformes > Tyrannidae > Pseudotriccus > Pseudotriccus pelzelni. The sequence goes on along the minus strand of JAWMRA010000130.1, from coordinate 5,160,769 downwards.
AGATCACGTCTCTGTTTGCTATTCCTACATTCAGAACCTAAGACACTGTGTTCAGTTCTCTTCAGCTTATTTGAAGTTCAACATTTTTGATGTGACTCACTGATGTGTCAGAAAATGAAACCTCATTGTTGGAAGGAAACTGTTGTTATCCTCCCCAAAAAAGAAATGCAACTACACTTGGTCATACAAGCCTTTATTGTATGTACCTTACCAAATACAAAAACTGCTTTAGCTTCTCCAGAATCAAACCTGAAAGCCTCCAAATACTGAGAAAATTACCTCTTCAAAAACCAAATCAGAATACATGGAAATATTCACCAATTTAATATACACACACATGTATAAGAGGCATGAAACAGACAGCAACATGAAAAGTAGAAATGTAGCTTTTACCCCAAAGTAACTCAGTGTGATTCGCTGTTCTGTGGTTTCTGGTCAGCAAAGATTTGTGTCAACTGACATGAAAAGTTGTTAATCTCTATTCAGCTCTTGTGCTTGTCCCACCTAGATTCTCTGAAGTTGTCCCTCACACAGAAATAATCCACCTTCCAAAAGTGTTTCCTGTGTCATAGCCACGAATGCAACATGAATGGAAAACAATCAAACACGTCATTTTTCTATACCACTTGCTGAAGTCACACAGTAGACATATACAACTCAGAACTACTTTATATTTTCTCCAGAGCAAAATTTCACAGAATATTGTGATATGAAATGCAGCATTTATCAGATTTGATGTTATCTTATTCAGTTGCAAGTTGATCATGCCTAATCATCATGACCTTCTGGAGATTAAAACTTACTCATCTAAGCTGCTTCATTTCCATGAGCTGGCCATATTAACAACATGCACAAAAGCACCATTGAAATGCCTGAAGTGCCAAAAGAATTACCCTTTTTTTTCCCCCTAAATTTGTGTTCCATCACTGCCCCAAAACTTTAGATGCAATACCTGTCAGATGAAAAAATTACTGCTTTTAAACATACTGAGCTCAGGAACGTGGAAAACAAGCCCAAAGCACAAAATTAAGAATAAAAATAATAACAACAACAACAAAATAAAAATCACTTTTAAAAAACAGCACAGTTGATGAACAGAGAATTCAGGGTTGGTTAACAGGGTACTTAGGACAAAGGATGTGCTGCTTTATCTCACTGTAATTATAAAACTCAACATCTGGCTCTCAGAGTAGATGCAAATTTGGTGGCAGATGTTTGCAAGAATCACAGTGGACTGTTTTTGTAGTTAAAAGTGCTTAAGGCGAGTTGTTCATTTTGCCACATTTTTGTTACCCTTCCATTTTGAGCCATCACCCTTCTCCCTCTTATCTGTCAGTCATTGAGAGGGCAAGCCATTTGGCAATGGCTTACTGAATTAAACTTCTCCAAACATGCCATCATCATCCCTAATTCCTAATCTTTCCATACCTTCTCCCCTTTCAATCCAGAGATCACAGATGATATCCAAGGCCACCTCACGTGTGACCATGGAGATCAAATTTCCACATCCATGGGCTACACTGCATTTTTCCCTCCCATTTTGCCCTGGTGGTTGCCTCTAGCCATGCAGAGGGGCCCTGAAGGAGTGTTGCAACTCTCCAATGCACCTTAGTACCATCCAGCACCTACAAGATGGGAGGCTGCTAAAGCCCAACTGAGAAGCAGAAGGTTGTTAATAACCTCTCCTCTATTCCCATCCTAGTGAATCCAAACCCAGGATATAAATCATTCAAAGTGACTTTTTCCATCTCAGTCTGTCAGTGTTAATATTATCTGTCTCCTTGCTCTGTGAACACAGCCCTTAGGGAAAAAGCCCCTGCAATCAAAAGTCAATTGCTATCACTACAATTTTCTTCCAGCCTCATTTCCTCCTTTCTTTTACGAGTATCTATCTGTTTCCAGACAAGAAAAAGTTTAATTTCATACAGCAAAAAATGGATGGTGCATTAAGCAACCTGGTCTAATGGGAAGTGTCCCTGCCCATGGCACAGGGATTGGAACCGGATGATCTTTAAGGTCCCTCCCAACCCAAACCATTCTATGACCAAGTGCTTGTCTGAATTTTAGAAGCCTGATTGCACCCATTCCCCATATCCAACTCCAACCTGAAAGGAAAAAAGTACTTTACATGCTGAGATTGTCACGGCTCATACATTTCAGTCTTGAATGAATCTTTTGTCAAAGGAATCAGAAGGATGGTAGGTACTAGTTAGTGCTATTAAATCAGGACACCTCTTCACCCCTCCCCTCTTTCTTCTTTTAAATCTTCTTTTTGTAAAAGAGTCTGCCTTCACTCCCTAAAAATGGAAAGAAATTTGCAAAACACTCTGTACCAAACAGGCAGGGCAGTCTTCGGAAATCTAGCCCTTTGCATCAGTTGTAACACTGGCCTTTGCCTCTTCATTCACTAGGGGCCTTTTTTGCTCAATTTTACTTATTAGCAGCTCAAAGTCCAGTCCAGTGCCACTGCAGATAACCATAAATTTTAGCCAGCATAACATCCTGAGCTGTGCCTGAATTCATAACCTACAGGCAGATGACTTCATACGCTTTACCAACCTCACACGCCATCTGGTCCCCACTTGGCACTGCCTTGCAGGAGCTCCCTGCCCTGTGGCTCTTGCACAGCTGTTGTATTCATAGCCTTGGAACTAAATAGAACTTCTGATTCTGCTGTGATTACCCCTAACTTTCTGTTGTTATTCAATACGTCTCCTAACATTTCCAGGCACCATGACTCAGTTGGTTTCAACAATGTCCTATAGACATATGGCAATAGATAGCAATTTTTCCAGAAAGTAACAAAGAGCACTCAGATTTCCAAGTGCCTTTTTCAGCTGCAATTAGAAATGAGCTCAGTTCAAAAGACTCTTAATTTTGTGGAAACATGCATTGAACTTCTCTGGATTTCAGATCTGGCCATGCTATCCCCGAAGTGCTCACCACAGGCACCCTGAGCTTCACAGAAACACCAGGATCATCTCCCAGGACAAAGCCACAGGACCGTTTCCCTTCGGCAGGAGGATGATACAGCCGTTGGTTTCCCAGTAAAATGGCCTGAGGCACATCTTGGAGCAGTACCTGTTCTATGCAGGAGAGGGCAGCGATATACACGAGCACATACTCGGTAATTCAATTGACAGGCGTTTGGACACATTTCTTCTGAGCGCCTGACTCTCCTGGAGTTCACGTATTCCTCATGAACACACAGTTATATCAAGGAAAATCCCACTATGGCGTACAGCAATCTCACGGTGACAGCTCCAAATGAATGCAGGCAGACTGATGCTAAATTAAAGGAATCAAACACGTGGGGTTGAAAAGCAATTGCAAAAGATACAGGATATGTTGGTGGGAGAAGATGTTCAGCTTGGGAGAAAACAGAGATCCACAGCAATTTATCCCTTCTTTAAGAGATGATTAAAAAAAAAAATTAAGTATAAGCAACCACAAATAAGATCTGAGAAGAGGAAAAGAAGGAGACTTTTAAAGTGTCCAATGGTAAAATCTGCAAGCCACTTTGGCATTAGATTCCATAGGACTTGAGCATTTAAACACCACCATGTATCCAAGTCTGAAGCATGTTTCAGTAGCAAGTTAGGACACTTGGAAAACCTGAAAATATTTGCTATCAAAACTCTATTTACTAAACTTTCATGAACATCTTTACTTATATTTTTAGAAAATATTCCAACTTCTTCCCATAGCAGAAGTAGTTCCTGAAGACGTTCATTTGGATTATGGCTCTTTTTGTTTTCTTTTTACTTGGAACTCAGAGAAAAAACTTCATGGCAAAAATAATAATCTTTAATATAAAAGACAAGAAATTCACAAGACATGATTTCAAGGGGACTGCTTCACAAATAAAAAGGAGCAAAGATGAGCTAAAACCAAGGAAACGCTCTCCAGGCATCTCTGATGTGTCCAGTACAAGCACCAACAAGGTGTATTTAATACATACCTTATGGTAGCTAATAGCTAATAACAAATGTGTATTCAGCCAGTTTATAGGGGATACCTCACAGGTGCACTGAGAAACAACACATCTTAACGAAGCTTAACAGCTGGGGAAAGCAGGAAAACCCAGCAGGCAGGAGTGCTCGCCCCACTGCTAGAACAAATGCAGCCCCTGAGACAAACCTATTCTGCACAGCTAAAAGCACTCCAAAAATCAAAATAAGAGCAACAAGGAAGGAAAACTGGAGCTGTGCCCTGGCTTCCCTGGGAGGAGCAGAAGAACACAGGGGTGAGTGTCCTGAAGGGAAACGCACTCACAGCACAAGCCACTTGAACCTTCATTCAGCAGAAAGTGACACCAAGGCTATCTGGGCCATCTCATCACCCCACAGAAATACCACACACCAGGAAAGATTCCATTGCAGTTTCTAGGGAAAGTGTCCCTTTGCTAGGGAATGGCGGGGGGGGGGATAGAGAAGGAGTTGTGATCTGTGGATGGGGTATACGCTTGCAAACAGGCACAGAGTGCCCGCACATCACCCTCAGGCATTACAAAAGCCACCACAACCTGTTATCAGCATGGTCTGAAACACAGGTAGAGCACCTGGCACCTCCTGCAGCAGCATCTGGGAGAGGAAAGCAGGGGCTGAGCGCCAGGTACTCACCCTGCACTGCTAATGCTCATTCAGGGGACTTGTGTGATGTTCACCCGGGTTGTACATGGACTTGAAGCTGAATGGCATGAAGCTGAGTGAATGTTTAAGCTAATGCAAACAGCCTGCTCAATAAAAACAAAAATAATAGTAAAACAAAAAGCAACAACAAGTAAAAGGATACAATGAAAGAGCAGCTCAAATATGCAAAGAGTACACAAAAAGATCTCTATTTCAGTAACTAAACAGTGGTAACTAGAGCTGTATCAACAGTACCTCTTAGTGGCCACAGTAATCTGCTAGCAAAAAGAGGGAGGAATTAAAAAAAAAAAAAAAAAAAAAAAAAGAGAAAAAAAAAGTAATGAGTACAAACATGAGAAAAAAAAGAAAAAATTAGGAGGATCTGGTAGCCTATCTGGAATAATCTTACAGATATTGGTTCAAAGACAGTGGGTTTTTCCTCCTTCATCTTTTAAAAAGATGAATGTGAACAGATATCACTCAACCTATGTTCTGGGTGCCACATGCTCACACTTCCCACAAGCTTCGCTAGAATAATTCACCTCAGCCTTGAAAACTCATACTTAATATGTTTAAAAGTATAGAACCCACTGGAAACGTTTGAAACACAGAAACTAAGATCCAAACCAAGGTAAACAATCTTCATATTTCTTTCCATGTGGGCTGTGTAATGGGCAAATGGGGAATGGGATACATATATCCATTTACAGCGTATCTAGATACCTAAAAATAATTAGGCATGGAGCTATTTTTGACAGCCCTGTGCTTCACTGCTGCAAGCCGCAAATGATTGCCAGAGAGCTAGAACACTGATCTGTGTCTAGAAAAAGGTGGAATCTGAGGATGGCAGAGGCAGGGCTAGGAAAGGCTTTTCTTTGCCCTGCCTGGGGGATCAGTGTGCAGATCATGAAGCAGGAGGCATGACCTCCAGAGCACACTGCTGAGGCAAAGCTTGTAGGCATATGGGATAAAGAATATGCAGGCTATTTTGGGAAGATCATGAGTGCACACTACATTACAATTAAAGTAATGAAGATGGGAAGCAGTGAGAATCCAAAGTAAAATCTTCTCAGATGCGGCCACGCAATTACTGGAAGATATGGAATTAAAATTAAGGCTGCTGCCACCCTCCACCTTGCCAAGACAGCCCAGGGATACCCTTCCCCAAGGGCAATGTTATCATGTGACATCTTGCAGCCTTGGTAAGTTTAACATTCAATTAATTTAATACAGAAATAAGCAAGTTGATCACTAGTCACAATGCAAGTTTAAACTAGTACACGTTTGGAATACAGGGGTGTTCAAATGTCCTCTACCTGTCATTTAACTGCAAGCTGGAGTGCTAAATTTCCTCTGACTCTACCTCATGCCTGTAAATCTTCCAGCCAGTCATTAACTGCCTGGTAAAGGACTGGCACCTCATATATTGTCACTTAATTATGTTATGCTACATTGGGCTTCCTAGGAGGCACTCATTTAGCACAAAAACACCTCTAAAGAAAACGATGTGGACAGCCTGCCCGAGCCAGAGACGATGAAGAATGCTGCTGACAGGGGAATAGAAATGACAAGTAAAACAGCCTTTGAAACGGAAGGAGAAACCGTAGCGACGGGGAAAAAGAAACCAAGCATGGACATTTGAACCATCAGATAAACAGCAGCTGACAGGACATTTTAGATCGGGAAGGAGGGGGCAGAGGAGGAGGAGGAGAAGCGCACCAAAGTGGAAATAGAAAATTACCCTCCTGAATGAACGAGATGTGTTTGGAATGACTCACAGGGGAAGGCGAGTGCAAACATCAGCAAGTTGAGAAGCTGAGTGTGCGGTACCTTGCTCCTGAACCGGGACTCCAGAAACGAGAGACGGCTGAATAAACACAATGAGAAAAACATCCTCTTCTCAGCTCCTACCTCTGCCATGTTGAAGTGAAAATATTTTTTGGGCACAGTCCTGTGAGCACAAGGAAGGCATTGCCACTGCTGGCTTCAACATAGATGAAGGACATTTGGCACCTCTGAATTGTCCTTCCTTCTTCTCACCCCAAAGGAGACAAAGAGATGCTTGGCTCTTTCCTGCTGTGGAAGGAAGGATAACCCTGCTCTTGTACAACACACAGTGCCTTCAGAACCTATTGCCAAAAAATATCCAGACCAGCAAAAACTGAGCATAAAAGAGCCATATCAGCAAGGGATATAAAACAATACCAATGCTGCCATGTGGCAGTAACACACACACGCACACACACACTTTCCTCAGTCACTGGAGCCACTGTGGATGGAGCCTTCAGGAAGAAGCCTATAGGAGGGTAGAACTGGACCTTTTGTTACTCCACAGCTGAGAAGGATTTGGAATATTTATGATAACAAATGGCTACAGCAGAAGCTTTCTTCCACTCCCCTGGCTAAACTTTATTTCACTTCCCCTTTGTAATGATCACCATTCCTCCTAGTCCCAGTGAATTCTACCTGGCTGGAAATCACCACCCTCCAAAGCACAGTTTTAACTGCTGTGCTTGGCAGCTTTGCACTTGACTCTGATGTCATTCAGCTACATCAGAGCACTGGACAAAGTCAGGAATTAAATTGAAATTGCCAGTGAGGCCCAACATTCAGGTAGACTATTTTTTCCCACAAAACCAAAATTTCATTTGATATTACCAGATTTAGGGAGGCTCAAACCCAGGTGAGAATTTGGGTTCAGAACCTAAGCTGCATGCACACATGTCTAATTTGATTGAAAAAAATGGTCACCTTTTCCCTCCCACATGTTTGTCATTGATAAATTGATACTTTCTGCTTGTGAAGAAAACCCACTTCCTAAGAAAACATAAATAACATGACAGGGAGTGAGAAATTTGGGTTGCTTCATATTTTACTTTGTTTCACCTCCTGTAGAGTGCTTAGGAAAAGCATTTTCTGGATCCGTGGGATGGTAAGGAATTAGGAACATGGCTTGTCTATAGAAAACTGTACTGTTTACTACCAGATCACTGCAGATAAGGAGCCTTCTCAGTACTGAAGATGTTTGCTGAATAACTTTGAGTTCATACCTGTGCAATTAAGCAGGAAGTGTAAGACATGCAGTTGGGTTATGTGCTACTGAAATCATTACTAAAAACTGCTATGAAAGGATTTCTAAAACAAGAGGTAGCACTGGTGTATATTCCTCCAAGCTGGAGAAAATAAGTGACATGAAATCTATCCTGTGCCTTTCCTTATCTTCACATCACTTTGCCAGCAAAGGTCAATTACACGCTCACAAACAACCAGCTCATAGAATCTGCAATATTAGCGAAACCTTAGTCACCAGTTCCGGCTGCCTACAAGTATAAAAAGAAGCAGCTCTGCAAGCCTCTGTTAGAGCTGGTCAGGAAATTATACCCCCACTTCCCAACCCACACAAAAGCATTTTAGGAAAATGAACAATTTTCAATTTAATTGGAGTTTCCAATTTACATACAGAGTTAAATTTTGTTTGGTTTTGGCAACTAAACCCTTTTCTCAGTTCAGTAATTTTTAGTGTTTTTTGAAGACAGCCTAAAATTCAACCCAAGTGGAAAGTTTTCATTTAAGTTTTCCATTTCGTCAGAAAGTTTATTTCCCCCATGCCACAGACTTTTGACCAAATTAACCAACCAGCCTCATGGGAAAAGTCCCTTTCAACACACTTTTCTACCTTCTTCCTTAATTATTACACACTTGGTTCACACTGTACTGCCCACATCCAAAAATCAAACCCCTGAATGTTTATCCTGGGGGTTTTTTTCCTAGCAGTATTTGCAAAGGTTGAAATCAACTTGTAAAACTTACTCTAAACTAGTGCAAATATGTTTTGAAAAGTTCACTGTAAATGTCATGAAACAATGCTGACACCAACATTTTGGACAGCTTTTTACGTGTACTAACAGTGCACAAAATCTGAGAAGATTAGCATCTCACGGCAATACTAAAGGCAGATGACAAGGCTTCAAGTAAATTACAACAGCATAAATCTGTACTGTTTTCAGGTCACTGAGATCTCTGGACACACCTGAGGGTTGTGTTCTTTGGTTTTTTATTATAGGGAAAGAAAAAAAAGAATTCGCACAAAGACGCTGCAAACAGGAGTTTCCAAATCTTCAAGTAGTTCCACTTTTAAAGGAGAAAATATACATATACATATATATAGTTAGACTTTGTGTCTATCAGAAGATATAATAATATTTGTGTTCCTTCAGGGGACAGAAATGTCCTTCAGTATCTACTAGTTTTCAAACGTAACTGCCAAAGACCATGGTACAGCGGAATCTACAAGTTTTAATATTTTAAAATGCAATTTGTCTGATCTCCTCAGTTTAACTTTTACCACCATTTTGCACGCAACCCCTGGCCTACAAACCTCCATCAAAACTGTCAAACTGAAAGAGGGAGCAAGATAATAAAAATCCAAGCAGGAGATTCTACTGTCTCTGTTCTCTAACATGGATCCCAGTTTCATGGATCCCCACTCTCTTTTCATGCATTAATGTCCAAGTCACCCCAAAATGCAATTGAGTGTTGGAGGTAGCCAAATGTGTTGGTCCAGCCACTTCATAATAGGATGGGGTCTTGGAGCCAAACACATGTTGGGCTGGGACTTAGTGTTAGCAGGACAAACCCTCAGTGGTCTAATCCCACCAACCCTACATCATTGAGAATTTGACCATATTGTTTTTATGTTCTTTCCTCTGCTGCTTCCTTAACCCATAGTTTAAGACTCATCTTATAGTAAAAAATTTCCAATTGGAGAAAATCCAGACCCTGTTCCTATGGAAAGATAAGGACTGTAGTGTTAAATGGTGTGAAAATAAATCATCTTCCACAGGGCTTCCCGTAAAGTCTCACCATGCCTGTTGAAAGACCAAAGGATACCTGTGGAAAATATCTGAACTTAAATATTGGTTGTGCTGGATACACATAAAATAGTTTATACAGTTTCTACAGAAGGCAACAAAGATACATTTAAAAGAGACTTAACAGTTGCATGACAAGTTATATGTCTTGTAAAATATTGTTTCATTGAATAAACTCATCTCATCCCAATAGGGGAAAAAATCATAACTATTTTTCTATGGTTTTCTATTGCTTGTTTTTTTTATATATAGTAAATATTTTCACCCTGAGGGTCACTAAAATGCTCACTGTATATAGATTCCTTATTTCAACAGCCATAGTTAAGCCACATATGCAGTACTTTATCCTTGTATTTATGGTACTGGACAGAAAGCTGCATATTCCTATATGGGATCACATCTCACTGATCTATGTTGAAAAGTGTGTTTGGAACAAAATTCGCCAGGTAATCACTTAACAGATTGCACCATATTTCAGAATGTTTCTGTATCTTGACACCCATGGATATCAAAGACAGACATTATCCCTAAATGTGTTTTAGCCCAAGTCCCCTTGTCTCACCACCCATGTTTACAGTGATAAGAGATTTATTAGCTACTTCCAAAAGGGTTCCTCTATCATAATTCCTATTCAAGCACACCAAACGCATAATACATTTAATGTTATCACTCAGGAAACATCAGGCCTTATAGCATTAAAGCAGAACTCTCAGGGACGAAAGGAAAGGGGGAAGAGCCGTTAAGCCTTTAAAGATATGTCAGATAAATCTCATTCTAATAAGAAATTTGACATCATAAATGAGCCTTTGATAGAAGCAATATTTCACTATGGATACTGCAAACTCTGTCATAAAAAGCAATTTACACTTTCCAAAAGAGTATTAAACAGTGGGTATGAGTGAGAACTAAGTACAGAAGGCTATTAAATCATGTCTTTAATACATTCTAAAGAGCAGAACATCATAAGGCAGCTGTAAAGCAAGCCTATAATGGATTTATCATTCTTACCTAGTCATAACACCAAACTGATTGGAGAAAAGGTCTATTTGCAACCCAAATCAGCCAAGAAAACAACACAAATAGGAGTACTTTGGTGCAATGATAGAGCAATTAGATTGTATTCTCCCAGAAATCAAAGTGGTACTTGGTTAACAGAGATTTTTCAGGGCATATATTCAGTAGTTTGGGGATACACATGCTAACCAAGGGTTTTTAATCTGTTTGAAGTGTCTTTCAGTTTTGTCTTAAAAATAACAATAATCACCATCATCTTGTAGCAGTATTCCTACTTGTTCATAGCTGAGAATGTTTTTTTCTGGGAAAAAAATAATCTCCCATCGAGTAGAATGCACAGGCTTGTACAAAAGTATCATCACACAAAGGCAGAAATGTCTCTATGACCCAGGAGATGTCTCTATGATCAGGTTCAAAATGAACCTCTGTGGGAGATCAAGTGCAAACAATGTAAAAGTCACTACTTAAAGTCTACATTCCCATATTGCTACACAAAGCACAAGTGAAAACAAACTTGCACCATCAATTCAGCATCATGAATTTCCAAGGCTGGCCAATCCCAGCATCCTCCTCAGTCTTTGCATCAGAAACTATAAGAAACAAGGAGCTACCGTGGATTAGGGAACCATTCTCCTAGAAGCATGTGACTGGAAAATTCTGTGCTCCAGCTAAGGTCTTGCCAAATCCCAGACTGACACATGCCCAAGGGGCTTGATCAGTTAGCACAGACTTAGTAAACCGCCTGGAGACATCTTCATGACTATGAAAGTGTTCTTCAGAAACCACCAAGGCCACATTTGAAAGATCTCTACCCTGATTAAGCTCCATGGAGCAATCTGGACCAACAGAACTCGAACGTGTACAAGCAGATATTTCTGCTCTGGTTTTCCCTCATCCATTCCTCTGGTATCCAGTATCATACCTTGTTTGTGCCTCAAGGCTTCAAGTAAAGTTACAAATCTAGTCTAGGAATCAGTTTTTGCTTTGCCAGGAGAAATTTCAGAGCCTATATTTGCATACAACCCGGAAAAATACAGTCCAGACCAGAGATATTCGTAAGCTGTACCTCCACAGCATCCCCTACTACAGGATGTATGCTAAAGCCTTCCCTGAGACCAACAGCTAGGAAGCAGCCTTGGAAAAGCTTCCAGAAAGTATTTGGTACACCTGAATCCACTGTGGGGAAGGAGAAACCTAGGGGACTTGCTGGAGTTCAAAGTGTCCAGCCATGATTGCCCCAGGTCCAGCATATGCAACAAGGAGCACAAAAAAAATGGTTCTTGCATGAAATTTGTAGAAATAGGGCTGCTTGAAATGTTCATGTCAAAATCAAAACCAAGTTGAACTACTCTAGTTTAAAGCTCTGCTGCAGAGCCAAGTAGAAACGTAAGCCTATCATGTGTGAATGAATTCTGAATTATTTGAGCTAGCTTAAAAACTTACAATGAAAATCAAGCACCCCTGTGCAAAAACTAAGAATAGTGTTTAAAGTTTCACAGGAAAAAAAACTTTACTTCTGAAACTTGGAAACAGTCTTTGGTATTTTTGGTTCTCTTTGTCACCTCATGACAAACAATTCTCTTGATTTTGCATAAACCCAGTTGCATTTTCTACAGTTTGCATGACTGACAATTCTAAAAGAAAATTTGAGAAAAACAAAACCAAAAAAACCCCACCAAGTTCAAACAGAGTAAGCTCAAAATAGAATTTTGGAGAAGACCATTTTTATATGGAAGTCATCAAATCACAGAAAAGACTTTTTTTTTCAGCCTGTTGTTCTCCAGGGCTCATTCTCTGAGCAACTTTTCCAAGAGCAACACTGGTTCTGTTTGCAATTCGTCTCTCCAGTGTGCATTTTTGAACTTGAAGAAGTGGCAGTGGGGGGAAAAAAAAAAAAAAACCGGAGAGGCCAAAAGACCAAAATGTGAACACATTTAAAGCAAGGATCCTATAAGAATGAGACAGTTCAGTTCTGCATACATGTGCATGTATTTTAGATTTAAAGGAAGTCTCACTTACAAGGCAAAACCGCTAGTAGTGTGAATTATATGACTCCAACTTCCTCCAGTTTGGCAGGGCGGTGAGAGCTCTGCAGAAGGCAGCCACTGTGGTTTGACTCTCACTGATAATAGCCGACCCTCCCTCCACCCCCTGAAAACTCAGCACTCTAAAAATAAGAAGGAAGGAAAAGGAGAGCCATTTCCTTGCCAACACCAGTAGCTGGGAGGCCTGGAACTATGCCATTAGATACCCTGCTATTTATTGCCCATTTCCACCCCATAGGAAGCTTGTGGAAGTAGTTGCCAAAAGAAAAAAAGAAGGGAGAAAAATAAACCTTCCTGTTTGGCTTAACATTTGACAGGACAAAGTCAGATAATTCTACCTCTACACTTTGCACGTTCTTGCCCACATTTGTTTTCCTCCAGAGATTCCTTCTGAAAACAAACAAGAATTTTTATACATCACTGCTTTCCAAGCAAACACAGGAAGTATCTTCTCCAGTCTCCTACATGTACCTTCTTTGCTTTGCCTGCTGCTTTTCTCTCTCTTCACTGGGCACTGTCATTCTGGACTGCACAAAATCAGGAGTGTTAAAATTAATTCAGTTTCCCTCAGAAAGTACTTTTTCATCAATACCAAGAGTTTTGCATGTGTGTTGTGGTTTTAGTAAGTTGTTTCAGATAGAGACCTAATTCTGGGGGGAAAAGTGGGAAAAGAGCAATTTCTCAATATAACATTATTTGTTACGTCCTCTCTGTCCAAATCAGAAAGGATTCAAACTCGTGTCCTACCTGCACAAAGAAGGTCATATCTGCTAGGCTAGAAAAGTACCTCAGCATGTTCTTCTTTAAGTTATTCCACTTTATTTAAATTAAATGTTATTGAGGACCAAGTCAGACTAGTGGAGCCAAGCTAGTCATATAGCTCAGGGTCTCCAAAACTTGATTCACTGATGAGTTACCACTTACAAACTACATCAGAAATTACAATAAAATAGAAAAATGCTCAAGGCTGAGATCAGGTGAACATCTGAAGACCTGTTTTGAAGTGTCTGCACCAAATTGAAGCTGGCTAAGAAATGGTCCTGATATATCCCAGTTCCAATGCAGAGGAAGTCCAAGCAGTGATGCAGAAGGGTAACCCACCCAGCTTGTCCAGCCAGGCCACCAGTTTGAGCGATCAGGACTGGGCAGGTCGGATCCCGCCTGATCCACAACCTATAAAACATGCTACAGTAAAACAGAAACTGCAAATGGTGGGAACATGTGAAAATACATCGTTAGGACAGGGTGGGAAGCTTGTTTTCTGTCCCACTAATGTTTTTAGGATTACAACAACAAGCTCTTCTGCACCAGGACACAAAAGAGGAGACGGTGAGAGATGTACCTCCACTCCTTCCCCTGAAAAGAGGCATCCACACAGGGCAGCCAAAAGCCCAGTAGTCAGAGCTTGTAACAGTGAAGGAACAGGAACCTGAGAATCAAGACCTCATGTTTGGCAGACACATCTCCTGCATTCCCAGGAAAAGCTTTACCCTCCGGGGTATTGGCTATTCTGAGCTTTCTGCTCTGGCTTTCTACAGGAACTCATTGCCAGATCGCGGAAATTTTTCCACGCAAAAGTTTCATCCAAAGTGACAAGTTTCCATGAAAAGTTCTGATGAAAAAAATGTTTTCTTGGAAAATTCCTAGCAAGCTCTAATCTTCACATTAAATCATGGCCATGGATTTACAGCACTTCACTCCAACATACTGACTGGAGCCTAGTAAAACTGTACTGAGCTCTGGTTCCTCCTCCACCCCTCCTCAGGGACGTGTAAAATCTTGCATCCTCTGGGTCCTATATAACCTCCTGGTGAAAAATGTAGTACTTTTTTTTTTGTGAGTCAAACTCCTGTTACTTCTCAGGAGCAAAGCATCAAGGCCTGAGTTTTTGGAACTTTCCCTTTTGTGTTCACCTAGTTCCACCAAGCTTTTTCCCCAGCAGAGATCATCTCAGGTGTCCTCCCTGAACAGTGTGGCACAGACTTTACAAGCACAGAAGGTTTTCTGTTACTTGCAAAGAGTTACAAGCAACTGAAGATTCTTTGCTTGCTCCCTGCTGTTTTGGAAGAGCAGTGCCTTCTTTGAAATAAGCAGGGACAGTTGAAAATAGCAATGTAGTGCACAGTATCACTGAAACCACTTCTGTAAATGCAAATGTGTGAATTACAATTCTCAGCTTTCACAGAATTTCTGCCTGTGTAGAAATTAAGATATTTTCTCTTGGCACTTTAAGCATCAAGTGGAAACGCCACTTTTCTTTCACAAGCAGTAAAGATCAGGAGGCAGTCTAGCCCTCCACACTTTAGGTTTTTGGAAGGATGTTTTCTTGCTCTTTCCAAAGCCTGCAACCCTGCCATTCACAGTCCCATTATTTCCTTCTCCCAAAGGACAGCACTGAGGACTCAGCACAGAACTATCTAATACTACATGTCACCCCTCTAGGTCCATGTTATATTTGGGCTGAAGTACAACACAGTTGTTATACTTGCAACTAAACAGCTACAAAAATCACAGATTTCTATGTGCAACAGACAAAGAACAGACACTGATGGCTAATCTTGCTTGGATTATCTCATATTTTATGTAGGCCAAATACAAGCATGTGGACAGTTCCTCTGGAGCAAGTGCAGTAATGTTATTCCACAGCAACTCATTTGCATGCTAAACCTTTAACTTGGAGCTATGGAGCAGTCAAGACATGGTGTTGATCTGACCTTGACAAGAAGGAGGTGAAGGAATTGTGAACCCTCAGTCTCTGAGCAGAGATTTCTTCCTGTCCAGGCATTAAACGCAGAATTATTCATATTTTAAATATATCTCTGAACAATCGGTGTGCATGTGAAACAATAGTCTACCTAGGATGGGAATATGTATGTAAGCCATTCAAGTTTCACATATAGCCAACACCACTAACTCTACACAATTGAAATAGTAAGGCTTGCAACCCACATTCTCTCATGGTACTAAACTCTGAGAAATCAGTGTCAGTAAAGAAAGAGCTACTACAATATGTATGTTACAGATGTATATGGTGACTGCCAGCGTGTTATGGTGCCTCCCAGTTTCTGTGCAGCAGAACAGAACACGGCAAAGAAAAAAAAATAATGTTTTCCTTTAAACCTCTTTTCCTTATGCTGTCAAAACATCAACTACTCTGCCATCTCACCCTCCCTAGCTGATAGCGCTCTGCACTTTTGCACTGTTTGTACTTGCTCTGCTTAGAATTCAATTTCCTCTGGTGATCTGCATGCAGGCAAATATTGCCCAGGGCACTAATGTATATTTGTTCTTCTTGAATTGCATACAGAAATATTGTTGCTATGCGGCAAGCACAAAACAATCCAGAAGTCACCTGACATCCTCCATCAAACATTTAGGAGTCATCAAACTTAATTTCCCCTTTGTGCCATAAAACACCGAGAGGAAGGTTTAATAGATTGTATTATGTAACGGTTCTATAAAAATAGCAGGCCAGCACTAGAGCACTTCCTTCCTGAGGCCCAATAACCTATGCTGAAAGGATACACACTGGTTTCCCTGGCAACCATGAGAGATGACACTAGGGGAAAAAACAGCAACAAAAGGACCATTTTTTGCTTAGTAAAATAAGGTCTGGCTTCAAGCTTGCGATACAGTGAATACAGAGTGCCTGACAGAGAGAGAACCGGTTAATAATTCTGCTCAGGTCTCAGTGACCTTGCAAGGCTGTTAATGCTTTTCATTTCTTTTTGTACTGCCTATTAAAAAGAAAAAAAATAATAATAATACCAAAACCACAACAGCAAACTTACTTCACCAACTGCCTTATGGTATTTTAGATCTTTTTCTCAAATTAAAAAAAAAAAAGGGGAAAAAATAAGGTTGAGGCAGAACAGTGTTAGAAATTGATCTGCCCTGCTAACATTTCCACAAGACATTCTCTTTCTTCCTTCCACTCACATAGATCTCAGGATTTTCACATTTTGGTTCAAGACTCCTTTCTGTTTCCAAGCCTGCCATGCTTAGTACTCCATGGTCCAGCAGACAGATGTTTTCAAGACATGGCCTTTGCAAGTTACCAAAAAACCAAACTCCCTCCCCAAAAAAACTCAGGATGATAGAACAGCACACTAAAGGCACAACCCAGTGAGCCAGAACACTTAACAACAAGGTCATCTCTCTCACCTTATTCAGCCCTTCCACAGCCCCATGGTCCCACAGGGAGCAGAGAGAAAAGTGACAAAAATGTTTTTTGTTTCAGTCCAACCATCAGGGCTGGAAGTTTCCTTGCGGCATAACCACATGAGCTTATTCTTGTCGCCTTCAGCTTTCCCCAGCCAATTTTTAACCCTTACTTGTTGCATTAGCTCCTGCTGAGGCAGCTCCTACATCAGTTTGCTTCCTTCACTTGCCTTTCAGAAACCTCTAGCACATTTGGGTATTTTGCAGTGCAAAACAGCAGTGGGCAAACAAGCATGTTTTTGAGAAGAAGACTGAAAAAAAAAGAAAGAAAGAAAGAAAAAAAAGAATCAGTTGTTTTTCTCTAAAATCTGGAAAGCAGCTGTCTAAGGCTCATTTTCAGTCCTTTAAAAAATTCCCTTCCTCCTCCTTGTCAGTCAATAATGGGAGGAAATGCATGTGCACAGGAAATGTAGTGGCACATAACTCTCCTGCTGAGCAACTCCACCATCTTGAAGTGATCCTGGGCTCCTCACGCAAGCAAGAGAAATATCACACGTACTTGCAGAGGAGGGAACCAAGGAACAGAGACACCAGGTGAGATGTCCACAAGCCCTCATTACTCCACAGCAGCAGAAAAAGGAACACAATCCAAAGCCTGATTAATTTTCACCCCTCAGCAGCGTCTCTTTTCCTTGCACAAGAATTCACATGTGCAAACCACTATTTCATTTGGCATCATCTCTCACACCAAATAACTGTTTTATACAAGAACAATGAACATATGCATTACAAAAACATATGTAGTCTACTCACAGGAGTTCTTATTGGACATAACACCTTTGGTTTTGATCTAGATTTGGGTTGGGAATTTTTTGTTGTTTCTGGTTGGGTGGGGAAGGCTGTAGGTTGGTTTGATGGTTGTAGGGGGTGGTTTGTTTCCAAAGGGGCAGATTTCTATCACCATCCCACATCCCTCAGACATTCTCACTTTAATATGTAACACATTGCTAAAAATCATCTTGCTAATGAAACCAAAGTAAGAGCAACCCCAAGTCCCATACAGATAGTCAGTCTGTAACCTACAGTTAACCCTATAAGGTTACAGTGCTTACTAAGGTTGTTTTATTTGAAAAAACCAAACCAACCAACCAAAAAAACACTCAGTAGCCAAACCAACAAAAACTAATTCATTTTTAGCTTTTTTGTTTCATAATTAAATTCTCTCTGGCAACATCAATCTTTTTATGTCCACAGTTTTCTGATACACTTGCTGCAGGCTACAATTTAAACACAGTATATACAGATGACTCCTGCAAAATAATGTTACTGCATTTTTTTCCCAGTGGTTTCACAAGTCGAGAGAGAAAGGAGATGTTTCAATCAGGAGCCATCCCTATTACAGAAGCAAACAGAAAAAACCATCTTTCTTTATGGTGCCACAGATTCTACCAGTCTGCTTTTAACATACACTGGCACCAGGCTAAATTACTTTTTCACTACATAAAGACAGAATAAATTCCCTGTAATTATGTGGCTTAATGTCAGGATAACAGCAAAATCTGGGGCATAGACTTTCAGACCACATTTTGAAACAAGTTCCTGGCCACTTGTGACTGCAAAAATCTTAGGGCAGTTTCGAAAGAAACATTAAGTTGTTAAACCCAAGTACCTGCCTGAAATACAGTTTCTGGTCATTACAGTTCACTTGCTTAAAGTGTGTCTTCAGTCTTCTAATGGATATTTGGATATTCCTCTTCATTTCCTCTTGGAAGGGAAAAGGTGTTTGCTGTGGCTGTATTTCAGCAGGGGATTTATTCACCCCTATGTGTTACCTAGTTCACAGAATCACCACGTTCCCCTAGACCTGTTCACACCGGGTAAAATTCTCCCCTATGCACGAGGTCAAGGCATTGCCTAAGTATTTAAGAGATTAAGCAGGATTTGAAGGGTGTGTAGAGCACTGCAGCTGGATAAACTTCCTTCAAGGTGATTTAATTCTGAGACACTGACCCTTTCAAACACGTACATGACGCCTTTATGTAGTGTCCGGTTTAGAAGGAAACCAGCGAGAAACAAATGCTTCTACCACCTCCAAGGATGCTTCATGCACACAAATTCTGCCCAGTGTGGGAACTGGCCACCAGGGCACTCGTGCAATGCTCTGTGGCTCTCAGTCCTAACATTAGTGCTGACGCAAGTCTCCACAGTAAGGTAGCAACAAGGACAACAGTCACAGGAAAGTTCAACTCCATTAAATTCAACTGCCCCAGCCAACGGGATATTCCCCAATCTAATATGGGATGGAGCCTCTGAACTGTGCTGAAGCAGCAGCAGTGAGGGAATGTGGCACAGAGTCCCAAGAAGTGAAGAGCGCAGCACTATCGCTGCACCCGTGTTCAACCCGTGCTCGTTCAGCTGCACAGCTGGCACGTATGCAGGCAGATGGAATAATCACTTACGTGTCCTACGGCTCCTGCTCCTGCCTGCACTCACTACCTGGGAACTGCCAGCCAAGCAGCCAGATTAGCTGACTTTATTGCAGGCTTCATTAACTCAGACAGAAAACCCTCTATCTAACAGAAGTGCTTCCTTCCCTCGCTGCCAGTCAAGCAGCTCCAACGGTGCCTGCTCATGCCCCTGACAGGGTGCCAGCTCAGACACAGCTTACCTGCAGCCCAGTTACTTAGTTACTATGTTAATTAAGCACCTAAGTAGGTAGTGCATTAACATGTCAGGATTTCAAAAGGCAACATGAGCTCACTGGGCATTTCCACTTCCGAGTCACAGCAAAGAGCACAGGAATAATTAAACCAGCTATAAATGCCCCGAAAACGTAAGGCTCGCGTAAGACTGGCTGTTCATTTGGTGTGAGATCAGAGTCCAACGCTGTTTGAATTTTGCAAAAGCAAACAACATATCTGCTTCAAAATGTTTTAACACAATAAAGGCAAATTCAGAGTGAGAAATTTAAGCCTACAAAATTACCTCAGATCTATATAAGACTACACAAATACAGGGAGCATGCAACAGGACTGAAGCAAGCTGTAAAAGGGAAAAACACATCTGAGAGCATGCCAAGGCAGGTTAATGTTGCCAATTAAGCATGCTGAACTTGCAGCCACTAGTACCTGCACACTGCCCTGGATACACACCGCTGGGAGCAGGCTGTTAACATTTAACCAGGACCCTGGGGCCACTGTGTTATCTTAGTGAGGGCTGTGGAAACCTGCACAAGCTCCTTGGCTTTAGGTTGCACCTCCTCACTGAACAGGAAGAATGGGTTCAGCATAAAAACACTCATAGAAGATGACACAAGCAACTTCCTAGAGGATCTGTCCAGCCAGGAGTTAGGACTGGATTCTAACAACTAGGCTAGTATTGATCCTGGCAATATGAATAAGAATTAAGGACAAATATTTTGTATTCTCAAATTAGTCATCTTCCCAAAGACATGACCAAGTAAATTCTATCATTTCACCTTTCTAGCTGCCTCAGAGAGAATAGGAGGCTCTCAGGCAGCTGAAACTTTTGATGTTTCGAAGTTTGAGAGAGAGCAAGCTCTCAAAACTAAGTGCATGTCAGGATCAGGTCCTTCAGATTTGCATCCTGATCCTTCTATAGTGACAAGGTCTCAGCTGTTTCAAGCAGGTGCCCATACAGTAATATTTTCTCTTGTGGAGAAGGGAGTTATGTATGAGCATACAAGAGCTACCATGCTGACTCAGAACAAATCATTTATTCCAACAGCCTGGCCCCCAGTAGTAATGGAGAGCTGATCTCTAAGAAAGAGCAAAAGAACTGGGTGAGCACATACAACACCTCCCTGGCAGTCTCCCAGCAGTCAACCATTTGAGGATCAGAGACTTCCTGTGCCAGACTCCTTTTTATCTATTTAGTCACCCTCAATTAATTTCTCTTTCATGAACCTGTCCAGTTGACCTTTGTACCCATAAAGCACACTATCTGGTTGCTTTAAGTGGATAGACAGGTATCCGTGGTATGCGAGCCAGCAGCATTTTACTGCTACCGAAGGGAGGAAACTACAAACCAAGAGCTTTTGCAACACAGAATGCTTAACAGCTCATGATTTCACCACTGCCACCCCCCACAACGCAGGCTACATGATGGAATCAACTAGTAATAAAGGAATTCAGAGAGGTAGGCTAAAGTTGTACGTCTCCATGCTACCAAGCTCATAGGGACACAACAACTAGGAACCTAAAAACAACTCAAGATTCAAGGTTTTTTTAATCCAGAAAGCTAAATTCAGGGTCTGAAGTACCTTAAAGCAAGCAGGAGTTTGCGGGCACATCCTCATTTATAGTGCTATAAAGGTGACTTCAAGATGCATCAGAGGATAAACACAGGAAAATCATTTTCATTGCTCCAAATCCATGAAGAAGAAACCAGTAACTGTAGTCATCAAATAACAATCTTTATTTAGTCCCTCCACTAGAAGCTTCTTGTGGTGACACATTAAATAGAGACAGAACAAGAAATGAAGCACTGTAGAAACACTTCAGACACATCACCATGATTCTGAAGCCAAAGTTCCATCAATTTTCATCATAGCAAGGAAGATCTCATAAGATAAAAATAAATCCACCAGAATTATCAAAGCAAAAGTTACTTCTCCTGGCACTTCTGAAAGATTGACCCATAATCCTCCTTCCTGGCGTGCTAGCAAGGACTGCAGTACTTAAGTCCTACTTGAGCATTGAAAACAGCCTTTAAGTGGCATTGAAGTGAAGCAAGGCAACCATGCAGACCCCTTGGGTGGGAGGGAATTCTGCCATCTGTGCTCAGCACAGAAACCAGTCAACACTGCATCTGTTCAGTGTATCACCTTCTGTTACTGTGCACAGCAGTTGAGCAAAGTACCATTCCCTTTGGAGGCTTTTCCACGGTGCAACTGAGTTGTATATACATATATATCACTAAGGGAGTCCTCTGATCACACAGAATCTCTAACCCTGTTTTACAGATTCAAAATGAAGCAGAAGAGAAGGTGGAAGTTGAAGACATAGAAGGCCACTGTAACAAAATACCTGGAAGATCTCTGAAGGGAAGCCCAAAGGAGAACAGATTCTTGAAGACCTCTATTTTATTCACTCTGCATTGAGCAACTTCAACTGTAAACCAGAAATTGATAAACTAGGTCCCAGAACAACTGGATTATTACAGAAAAACAAGTCATGGACACTTAACAAGACCCTTCTGAGAATAAAACCATGGAAAATTACCTAGGATCTTCAGTCACTTGCCCGGAAAACAGGCAGAGAATGTGCTTGCTGCCTGCAAAAGGACAGAGAGGGAAAGGTCACAATTTCACCCTTGCCCTGCACCAGTGCACACATTTCATTCTTGGTAGGGATGCTTATGCTGTCTCTCTGATTTACACTCTCCAGAGACTCCTAGAAGGAGTGGAGTCTCGGGAATCCTGTCCAAGCCAGTCCAAGCACTGTAAAGATTCCTACAACACGTGATTTACCTACCTGCCCTTCCTACCCTGCCTCCAAAAGCAACAGACAACCTTCTACACACAGACCCACCACTTCGGAATTCACGCTCTCTAAAAATAGAAATCTTTATGCCTGCAAGCATCTCTCACCAACACACATTAACTTCTGTCACTGGAAGTGCTGAAGAGCCTGCCAGTTACAAGGCACACCACTATGAGTTGACCCTGAAATAGGCAGAGAAGATAATGGAAAAATAAAAAAAAAAAAAAAGCCCCACATTCCCCACTGTTCCTAAGTATATAAGCTATACTTCAAGCTCTGCAGACCCTGTGTCGTTAGCTGTTACTTCCTTCAGACATCTTCTGCAGGAGAGTTAATTCTGTTTCCAAATCACATCTTCAGGGCTCTTTTTGCATGTTTGCTGTCAGGCATCCAGTACATCAAGGCAAATGTTTGGAATAAAGCCTTGGGCGGAAGCCACGTTTGTTGTTGAATGAACAAAGCCAATGTTACAAAAACAATGAATCATGCTTCAAGGTATAAAGCAACTGTCCTTTTTGGCCAAAGAAACAGCCAGACCCTCACTGTAGCCCCCCATTAGGATACAGATACCTGGACAAGTGATACCACTGCTGTCTGAAGCACTGATAAAGGCCAAAGGCTGGGAGCAGCCAGGAGACGAGATAAGCCATTGGTCTGACCTAGCAAATCACACCCTTTGTTCAGTACGTTTCCTGGGGATTTGAAACAGCTCTTCCCATTCTCTCTAAAACCGGATAACTAGAGAGTGATGGCTTTAGAGCTTTTCAAGTGACAAGAGCAGGAGGAAAGACAGTCCTATAGTAATAGGCTTTAACAAGGGTACTATCAGCTGACATAGGGACCCATATATTGGCTTATTGAGCAGATTCCTCCCACAAATAGTAACAATGGTTTGTTCCTTCACAAGCAGCTCTAGTAAAGCTTTAGTACTTTCTATATCCACGTTCCTAAGCAATCAAAAAAAAACAAAAAACAAACAAACAAAAAACCACAAAAAGACCAAACAAAAAAACAAAACAAAACAAAAAAAAAACTAACCCCACCACAATCAAAAAAAAGCCAATGCAATCCTGAAAAGTCCAACCTACAACACATAAAGGTTCCTTTAAGTTCAGCACTTGTCTGAATAAGTGTTTTGTGCTCAAATACAGCCATACTGACAAAAATGGATGCAATACTTCATAGTGCTCTACAGATGGATAAGGAATTCTCTCTGTGATGCTTCTGACAGTCCCTCTGTGCAATTCAATAGATTTATCAAATATTTCTAGTTATTCTGTCACAGTCATGAAAGTAGAAAAGGAAATGCAGAACACACAATTTAAATACTACAGCTAGAATACAGAAAAATGAAGTTATTAATAGATTTTGGACAAAATAAATAAAATGTGTTTTGTAAAAGTGTAAAAGAAATTAAGTCAGCTCCAGACCAGAAGGTGTGTGTTTGGGGACTTGGTGGGCTTTTTCCTTCTAAGACTCAAAAAAGAATTTTCCTCACTGTAAAGGAGGTTTCACAACTTTAGGGCACAAGCAGACACATATATGATGGCAACTAGAATTTCTGGTAGTTTCTACCAGAATATATATGAAAAAATGGTCTCCAAGTTTTCAAGACAAATGGATTTGAATCCCAACAGTGAAGGGCTGGTCTGTTCCCAGTAAAACACAAAATCCACCTCCTTTCAGAATTTGTCTAGGAGCACATTTGAATGAAATCAGTGAAGAAAATGAGTCCCATACATTGTATTTGCCTACTTTTAAAGGCGTTAAACCAATGGGGATCCCCACAATTATTCTAGGGGATAGGTATTTTCCCCAAGGCCTTTTGTTGGTTTAAACAAAACTGTTATGCACTCCATTTTTTTTCAACTTCTAGATTCAAGGAAACTAAAAACCTCAGAATTATTTTCAGGTCAAAACCATGAGATCCAAAGAAAAAGGGCTAATTTCATATAGTTTTGATACTGAATCATATAGTAAGGCTGGATTCACGTGGTAGTTTTTAGGACAACGTGTTTACCCAAACCTGGATAAACAAAATCAGTGAAGAGTTCACCCACAAGTGCATTCTTAAAGAGTTCATTCCTGGCGCAGATGGGGACAACGCCCATCAGCTTGAATGGAAAAGTCACCTGTTTATGCCAGGACTAACTTTGGTCTCCAGCACCTACAAACATAAGACATGCCTTACCCTTGTGGGCACCAGCATCCCCACAGATACCTGAAGTTTCACACCTTTGTCAGGTCACTCTTTTTGATGAGGTAGACAGCAAAAAACAGTGGTCAAGTAGGGCGTGTTTTCAGAGATATTCAGTACACAGCAGATACTGTGCCATATTTAAGAAAACAAACAAACAAAAAAAAAAAACAACAAAAAAAAAAGAAGAAGAGCACTGGTTTTGTCCATCATAAGGACTTGTTTGGAATTATAAAGACATATGGTATTTTTAGAGGCTGAAACAAACATACTGACTCACACTCACCACTGCCAATTGAGAATAAGGCACATTTACTGATGTAACCGATGTTCCACTTCAATCTGCTTTCCCATCAAACCTCAGCATTTTATTTTAGCTGCAAAAAAGTTTATTAAAACCCTGTAGCCACATGATAATTTTCCCAACTAAGAAATGCATTGTGAAGCTCAAAAAACTCAAACCTATACAGTCCCAGTCCTTTTCAAAATGACCCTAAGCTGCCTTCAGGATCCCATCAAGTTCATATTTTATTGTGCTGTTTAATTGAAAAGAAAAACAGTTGCTCCTCTGATTTTTTTTTTCGGATGTGAAAACAAGGATGTATGGGGTAATATCTCCAACTCTGTCACCAAATCCACTTTGTGGATTAATCTTGCTGTCCTTAACTCACAGAAAATAATGATTTGTATCTGTACAACAACAGTAGCTTCACCCTCTTCCTCACAAGGGAACTCCCTCATGTTTTCTATTATATTCTTATATTTCTAATTTATAAGACTCTTACCCACCCATTTTGGTAAAAGCTGGGAGTTTAAATCCTACAACTTGCTCTGCGTGGGTGTTTTTTAACTTGTTAGATGGAAGATGATGAACGTGTTGTATTTATCACTTGGCTGCAAAGATACCTTAGACCTGGAGCAAGAATATCTTTGCAAGAAGTTGCCCAAGCAAGGGTCTTCTAGTTTTCTCTAGCTGTGCTCATATCCAAGCGAGGCAGCAGAGTGAATGACACACCACTGCTCTCCTAAATGACAGCAAACAAAAAAACACAGGAAAAAATTTATACTGTAGTGAATCATATGCATATTTTGACTGGTGGAAGCTCTGCCAGAGAATGGAAAGAAAGATTAATTTAGTTGGTTTATCCCTTCCTTCGACTTCCAAGGCAGACTAAAACAGTGCCTTCTCACAAAGCCTGCCCACACCCTGGCTGGCCTCCAGGGAGGCACTGGTGTGTGCCGGCTGTGTATCAGACAGCACTTTGTCCTGGCCAGGATGTGGTCTGCCTTTGTAACGAGGCCTATGCAAACGGGCGCCCATCGGCCCTTGCAGCCGGCCCTGGCAAACACCACCCGCTCCTTCACCAGGCATAAATGAACTGTAACTACCTCAAAGCAGAGCAAACAGCGCAAGAGAAGGAGGGAAAACATCCCAATTTAACCAGATTAACGATAACAGCTCTCCCGAGGGAAGGGTCCCCAAAGGGGAGAATTCAGGGAATTATTAGCAGCCATTAATCACTTTTCTCATTTGTGATGTGCCATGCAGTGAAAAATGCAAGTCCATGACTTCCCTGTTGGAAGTAGTTGGGATGATTATTAGCTTCAGAAAAGACAGATTAGTCACAGCACAAAATACTGTCCTAAACCTTTCATATTTGTTTTGCATCCCCAGCATCCTGCTAAAAATAAAAGTGACAGGAAGAAACATCTGTTCTGGGCTTAGAAACAAACACATAGCCGAGCCACCAAGACCATCGCCATTCTTCTACTGCACTAAATACTCTCGACTCACCTTGAACCTTTTTTTCTGCCATTTTGCTTCAGTCTGGAACACGTGGAATTCAGAAAAACTGCTTCTTATCAGATATTCCTCTTGCAATGTTTGTATTAAGAGAAGGAGAATAACGAACAGTAAAGAATTCAGAGAGTTTTTACTCAAACTTTCTTACCTTAGTACTGCCACCATGTTGTCAATGCACGACCTTGGGAAGAAAGATCAAAAGAATTTCCACTGTGTTCCATTTTCAAGGATGCAGGGCTCCATCTGAAAGCAGAGAGATTAGGGTGACTGAAACCTGAAGTACTGATACTGTGCTGGAAGAATGGGTGCTGACAGCAAGCTCTTAACTCATCAGCAAATGTAGATCTTGTTAACTGTCTTTAAACTTGGTCACAGAGTCAAAAATCCCATGAAAACAGCAAGAAACAAGGAGCAGCCAGAGTGGCTTCTGTCAGGATTAACACAAGATATCTACTCCCATCCATCTACAGACTCCATCACCCTGCCTAGAGAAAACACAATTTCAAGAGACTGTTGGATCCAGGTATATCACCTTTAGATAGTGGCACACTTGCAACAAATTAAAGCAATGATGTGTCCAAGCAGATACAGCTGACAAATAAAACTCCTCTCAGAACACTGAGCTGCTGTTCAGCAACTTTAACTTTGGGATCCAAGTGTGAAAGTCCACACTTGGCCCTCCACTTTCTTCACAGTTCTCAGGCACAGGACAAATTATGAAGGAAATAGAAAGTAGAATAGCTCAGTATGCTGGGCCCACCATATTTGCAGCACCCTCAGGTAAACAGACTCACATGTCATTCTGCCCTCATCACAGAAGAAGTTTGAGATCAATTCCACTAAGCCTTTACACCAAACTTCAAATCAGCAGGGTGATTTTACCACATCTCATGTGCCAAGCAGTAGAACAGAAACTTCACACTCTGGGTCATTCCAGAAAAAGAAAAAAGGAACCTCTTATAATGCAACTCTTGTTAATCCAGAAGCTTCTCAGGGAATACCGTGAGTAAAAGCTCCCAACATCAAGCAGAGATCAGTTAGCAAACCTTGTGCCAATAAGTTAATAGAATTCGATCCCCCTCTGTTCATCTATCCCTTCTTTGGAAAAACTGAGGACCTTTATTGCACACAAATTTTTAAATGGAGACTCCCCTGCTGCCAGGCAGAGACAGACTGTAAACTGCATACAAACTGCAAGGACAATATCCACCAGCATCAGCAGGTGCTCGGCACTATGCAACTCCCTGCTCCTGGTTTGGGAAAGTGCTGCCCTAACCAAGAGGTCTAGGGCAATGGGAGGCTCTTCCCTTCATGTTTCTCTGAGGGCTGCCTCTCGGGGCTCAGTACAGAAGGCACTCAAGCACTCCTGATCTTCACTTACTGCTCAGTCAAGGATTTGGGATAATTTTGTGTACTAAATCCTCATTTCTTGCACTGCTGTGACAGCTGAGGGTCAAGTCAGGAGTGGATCCAGCACAGGTTGATGTTATTCCAGGGTGCTCTGAATCAGTGCACTAGGAATTGTTGTGACACAACATACAGCCAAACCTCTTTTTCTTTTTGATCTCAGTTATATCAACACTGAGGTTATATGATATACTAGAACAACCTTCCAAAAAAATTATCTTTAGGCTCATAAATCTTACTTAGTCACTTACAAATCACCTGTGCCCGTCTGCAAAGATTTTAGTTTGGCAATAACACTTGTCTCTGTTATCACACAGTCTCCAGCAACTTCTTCCTTCACGTTCTGTTTCAAATGCTTTTGTCTCCCCAGAGCACCACACCCTTCCCCAGTCAGTCCCACTCTGCTCCTAATGGACACGGGGTTAAATTTACAAAGTGTTTTTATCCTAATCACAAGCCTTTCAGCTAGTACCTTGGTTTTAGCCTCAGCAGGAAATGATATGCAAAATATACTTTCATGCATCTGACAGTCCTCAAAACTACCGGTCATATAAATTCTGCCAATTTACTCTAATTAAAGCTAAGCAGTGTCGTGTGTGCTTAAACGGTCAATCTGTCTTGAAGTAATTACACCTGAAGGCAGGAATACATCAGAGTTTCCTTCTCGCGGAATTAAACTCAGATGGGCAACTGAGAAGCAGTCAAGGGACATTTGCTAATGATTAAATCTAAATCACATCTCCTTTCAGTGCTCTTACCAAGTACAAGCTGCTGCATGGATGCTGATGGATTTGTGGAAGAAGGAGGCAGATGGTACAAGGCACTTGTCAACACAGCACTGCCTACACAAGGCTCTCTCTCACACCCAGTGCTGCAGAGGTTTGTGCTCTGAAACAAATCATTAGGGAGTCAAAATATGAGATTCTCTGGGAGGATTTAAAGTATCACATAGTATCTTCACAATCACTGGTAAAATTTCAGGTGATTCTCAGTGCTTTGTTTCATTTGAAGGTAACCACTGTACCCACTGAAAATCTGCTTAATTCACCCGTATTATCAGCTATGGCCACCAGCATAAAGACGATAAAGGCCCTCTTCCAAATCAGATGCTGAGTTCAGGCCTCTCTCTCTCTCTCCTGTTAGAAGCTCTCATCAAATCTTTGCATTTCATTTTGGTTTGTGAGGTCAGCTGAGTATAGGGACCCTTAGATTGTAATTAGATTCTTCGTGGAAATTTCCCTTTTTAAAGGGGCAGCTTATTCAGGAAAAAATGTGGGCAATCTTGTGTCTTGATGTAAGCAAAGATGGGAGAAGAACCATCAGGCAGAGTTCCCAGTGGGCTTCCACACTGCCATGTCACAAGACATATCTCATGTCTTGATGGCCCTTTAGAGAAGACCAAAGATGATTTCTAGAAATAGCAAAAACATTGACTCAGTTAGGAAAAGATGAAGAGGCTGCATTGCTCCATCCAAATCCTCCTTCCTGCTCTCATGTACAAAGCAAGGAGCACAGAAAGCACAGAAGGAAAGACAAAAACCAGAAATTATTAACCACTAACCACACTTACACAACCATATTTTGCTGTGCCACTCAACAGCACGTAACTCCCAATTCCCATAACTCCCAATGCTCAGAGACTGTTAGTCAGAAGGATGCTTACTTTGGCCCCCTAGGAGCTGACAAATTCCGCTTTATCTCCCTGGGATCTGACGAGCCCATCCTGTCACACGGGAAGATGATCATGAATGACAATGCAATGAGTAACTTCTTAAACAGGCAAAAAAAGAATATGACTTGAATATTCTGCTTAGTTCACTGGCGTGGTGCTAAGGTTCCCAAAAGGAGAAGGACATACTAGTAGAAGACAGTCTGCTTCAGCAGAGGCCAAATTTGCTACCATTCAGGAGATAACAGCATCAACTTATGAAAGCTTGTATAGACACAGCACTAAAAGATTAACTTAAATCCTTGTACAGCCTCCAAAAACACAGTTTGAGAGATGCTATAAACTATGAAAGGATAAGCCAAAAGACAACTCTAAATCTATAAGCTATCCATGATTTGTCCATCCTCAAAACAAACTGAAAAAAGCAACCTTTTGTCCAGTTTATACTTGTACTCCTTTTACAAGAGGTGAAACTATGTCCACTCCCATTATCTCATTAATCATCTTCCCTATTTTAACACAAGTATGGTTTTATTTTAGTTAGATTAAAATATTTAGAGTGATACCTATATAGGAGTCAGTATTCTTTATTCCTTTATTCCAACACAATCCAGCTATACTCATCACAACAGGCCATCCCTCTGGACCTGGCGCTTTCAAAAATGCCAGAAATAGATCCCTTCAGGTGTATAAAAAAATATCCTACTGGTACTTACCTAGAAATATTCTGGGTTTTCAAAATGCAAGCATAAACATGGCAGAAATAACTCTATGACAGAAACCACTGTTTAGTTTTTGTCTTGTTAAATACTTCCAAGTCCTCGGGGTGGGGGGGGAGAGGGGGGAGAAGGCTTCCAAGATCTGCTTTGGTGTTAAAAATTGTGCAGTATCAGGCACAGGAGAGAAGGGAAAAGACAAAAACAAAGAACAGTTTTCCTTTATCAGAAAGGCAAAGTGGAATCAGCTGCTTTTTGAAGATAATTTGTTGTTGTAAGAGATGTCAGAGAGTCCCCAAGGCTGCATTTTCCATTCCAGTCTCACTGTGGGGTATTGGTTGCAGCGCGACTGTTAATCACTGCTAATTGTGAAGACAGCACTGGGGCAGGAACAACTGTCCAAGAAGAAGCCAGCTGAACCAGTAACTTCAGTCTAGCTTTCTTAAGGGCTATTGGACGTTAGTGATTCCAGGTCACTAAGAGGAGTGGGTAAGTATGTGCCTGCCATAGCAGTGAATGATGTTAGGACACTAAACCTATCTTCTGCAATATCTAGCTTATTTTAGCCTAGCTAACAACAGAATAAGCTGACTTTTAGCATTAAACCTGAACCGAATACCATAATCCAAGTGTAAGTTTTCTCAGTCACAGCTTTCTTGCCCTTTAAGAAAAGGAGAGGAAAAAAAGCCAAGTAAATATTCTCTATGGAGACATTTAAGATTCCCTTCCTTCCCCCCAGCAGCACTAATGTATGTATCTTCATCTTTTGGACTTTTTCCAAAGTGCTTAACTTTGGAATTTACATATTATGCTTGCCACAGCAAGTGTCTCTTTAGACTAACGCTCCCCTCCTATGCAGGTCTATATTCTGTCACTCCTCTTCCCCAGAGCTTGCAGTAATGAGTGGACAGCTTCTCCCCAGTAATTGTGGTCTGTCAGAAAAAACAAAGGAGAGGAAGTATGTATCATTTGGCTGTCTCCTTAATTTTAGTGTAACAATTCCATTTTTAGGTACACAGAGTCCATAATAGAATGGGCATATCCGAGTTTAGCACACAAAGCTCTAAATAAGACTGCTGCTTTACAAAACCACAGCACAGAATGGCAATTGTTTCTAGCCTGGTAACCGCAGTGATTGAGAGATGCCCAAAGTAACTTGTTTTTTAAAGGAGAAACTTCAGTGTGTGGTGGCAAGCTCTGAAACCACCGATATAAATGGATTAGGCCATGAGCACAGCAAACAATAGTCCCATTACTTTGGCTTAGGTCTGTTTTCACAGAGCTAAAGAGTACTTAAAGCAAAAACAAAAAAAAAACACCAAAACTCCTTGCTCTTTCCAATACCACTGGAGGGCTGGGTAGGGGCAGAGATACTTTCTGCAAGCACACACCAGGATGTGCTAATATTATCAAGCCTTTTGCTTTGTTGTCAGGCTATTCTTACTTTGTTTCTAATGCTCCATGAATGCATGACTGCTGTTTCCAGTCCACATAACAGCTATATTACTGGAGGTTCCAGTCTGTTGTTTTTCTTCGAAGCTAGGCTTCAGTCTTGGTTAATGTTTGCCCAGAAATATGTAATTGCGGACTTCCTCCTCATAAACCGTTCCAGAGCACAGGCTGCCATCCTTCCATGTTATTATTATCTGTGCCTGCAGGCTAGAGCAGGGTGTGCTCTCACACTGCAGAGCAGAGATAACCCTTTCCTTGCAGAAAGGCACTGAATGCCTTTGATTGCAGCAGCTGCTACTAAAAGAGGTGGCCTGAAAGTTTTACTGGTGTCATTTTCTGCCCTCAGATCATAGAATAAAAATACTTTTAGCACAGGCCTACTAGATTACAAATAAACGTAAGGGAAGCTGAGTATAGAGTCATAGAATCATAGAATGGTTTGGGTTGGAAGGGACCTTAAAGACCCTCCAGTTCCAACCCCTCTGCTACAGACAGGGACATCTTCCACCGGACCAGGTATATCAAAGCCCCATCCAACCTGGTCTTGACCATTTCCAGGGATGAGGCATCCACAGCTTCTTTGGCCAACCTGTTCCAGTGCCTCACCACCCTCCCAATAAACGGATTTTTCAAGCCATTTCCCTCATAGCCACTGCATATATTTATTTGTGTTTCTTAATTTTCTACTTCTGATTGTCCACACATTAAAAAGAAAGGCAATTAAAAAAAAGTTTATTTTCTACATTTTTAACATTTTGTTGAACATTCTCACTTATAGAAGAAAAGGCCCAAAGTAATTTCTGTAAAAAGTTCAGATTTTCAAACAGACAACAATATATTAATTCAGCCTAAGAAACATTTTCTGGAAAAACAATCAGCAAACTGAACACACTTATTTTAATTTTGGGCACAGGTCTTCAGTGCCAGAAATGCAGTATCAGCAATGACAGTAAAAAGCCCCAGGCATTAGCAGAAAGGTAGGTAATGTTCAGGATTTACAGTGGTGAACATGCCCCAATAAAGAAAGCCTGACTAATTTTTCACTACTGAAAATGGATTTAAGAATCTCTGCTCTCCTGGGAATTGCTCACATCTTCCAGGGCTACCATGCAAAATCCATGGCATAATCTTTGCAACATTATATTAAATGACCAGAAGGTTTGTAATGAAACAAACTCAAGAAACATGAGAAATTAAATAGATGAAATCTCATCAGGTACTTTGTAGGTAACAGGTCTTCTAAGGTCTTACCCAGATCCTTGCTGGAGATAGCCTGGCATGCTTTCCAGCCTTGACATTCCCTCTCTGCCCTCCAACCATCCAGATCTGGGACCTGTCAGAGTGTGTTAAGGCTCACCTCCAGTCTACTCACCTGGATTGCCTCTAAAGAGAAACAAGGGCAAACTGGAAGCCAATTTGAGCCCAGAATTTCACCCTGATATAGATTCAGGGCATGTCTGACACACGCACCTAGTCCCAGGAATTGGGAAGACCTCCTGGGTCAAGTAATCAGGCATCATCTAAGGGGTTCACTGTCCCTGAATAGACAGATCACAGGAAAAACGGTGAATCAGGCAGAACCTACACACAAAAAAAACCTGCGTCCAGCTCCTCTGCTGTGAGAGATTAGTAAATATCTGGAGTGCAGTGAACTAAAGCAGTACCACAGGTGGAGGAGTAACACAGTGAAAAGCCTTCACTTCCTTCCAAATTCAAACTTTTTTACAAGAGCAACAGCTGGAAAAAGTTTATCCATCACTTAAACCAAAAGGTATCTTTTATTTCTGACAACTGCTCGTTTTGAAACATGATGGTTTCAGTAGATTTCAGATGCCTCTTCTTCCTGAGCTCACTACAAACTACGTGACAGTTTAGAGAAGGGCTATGTTCCACATAAAAATGAGATACAGCAGAAAGATTTTCTAACACAGAACAGAAAAGTAGTGACAGCTTAGAGAACAGACTTACAGCTACAAGTTTATTTTTGGAAGGGAAAGACTAAGCAAGCCAGAGCTCTACAGACACTCAGGACAGACTCTCACAGAGAAATTACCAAAGAACTAAGAGTTTGCTCTCAAACCATCTGCAATTTGCCATGCAAGGTGAAAGCTAAAAGCAAAGAAAGCTGTTGAGCACACTTAAAATGGAAATTATGTTCTGAATCAGTAGTAGCTTTACGAGACTGACAAACATCACAGCAATGAAATGCTGTCACTTAGTCATCCACATGTTGTTATAGCCCTAAGACATCCCTCCATAAACAGATTCACTTAGTTTAGCAAAATACTCAAAAATTTCAATAAAAGTTTGCTTCAGTAAGGAGTAATTCAAAACTGGAAGATGAGCTGCAGGATTGGACCCTGGCAATCACAAAATTAAAAAGCAACTAGAGTGAGATAATTTCTGAGTGTGAATTCCAACAAAGCCAGCTTCTTGCTAGAAGGTTGTTCAGCTACTGAAGACTTGTCCTTGAATTCCTGTTGAAATCAATCCATAAAAATCATATTAAAGGATTAAACATCAAGCATTTGTGTGTTGATGTGCATAAGAAATTCTTCACTCGCAGACTGCTGACCTCACATTCTTAAGAGGATCTTCTGCCCCATAATAAAGTGTTCACTGTCAACAGTAATTCTTGCGCTCGGTGCATCTGTTGACAAAGCCTGAACAGGAAGCTTTTCTGCAGGTAGGAAGTGTAATTGCTGTGCTTACAAAGGGCCTTTGTCCAAAGCATGAGGTAGTACTTGGACATTTTGGTGAACGGCAAAGTACTGATCACGACATTTATGCCACAAGCGAACTACAAAACAGAGATGCTTCTATTACCATGTATTTTCTTTAGGCACAGACACACTTCTAACCACAGGTATGCAGAATAACTCATAAGCGTACAAAAGTGCTAATATTAAGTCAACAATCCTTGACTGTTGAATTAATAAATTTATCCTGCATATATTTTGATAAGAATCCCCTATTGTGGGTGTCTGCAACACTGATTTCACAAAGCACTGAAATCACCCCTGCGCATAATCCATGCATAAGCGTAACACTGAAGGACCATAATATTTTAGCTTATGATGCAAAACTCCCAGCTGAGCTTTTACAGCTATTCTGGTCTGTATTTAAAGCATACCTGTGCATATTCAAGGTGCACAGTTTAGCCCTTTTTGTCCCCCAAAATGACACGCCAAACATCAGCTGCCTGTGTTAGAAGGGAGCTCAAAGAGGTTTAATAGAGGCCCAGGAGAAATACTTTCTCACTGCAATTGGCTGACCAGTGTAAATGTAGGGAAGGACTGGGCACAAAGCTGCCCCACAACTACCCTGTAGGCTGCAACCACTCAGCCAGATGAGGAACAAGTCAAATTAGCTCACTGCAGACAGGACTGCACCCCTCTGCCTTCTTTGTCTCAAATTATGCAGGAGTACTGGCTGGACTGAAATCCCTGGAGAAACACAAGGGGCAGCAAGGTCTGCTGCGGTCCCTCATTCTGTCACTGTCTTCGATTTGGGGATAAGGTGTCTTATGCATTCAATCTTCTCTGGCCTTTCCGTCTGCTTAAAAAATAAATCTATACTCTGATTTCTTATTGCTGGCATCTCCAGATGTTTCTTTGCTCGGGAAAGTTGCATCACTTCACATTAGAGCTCTCTGCAGATGTGCATCATTTTGCTTGCCAAATATTTACTTTCTGCCTGCACTTAAATTATATGCACTCAAGATACAGAAGTTACATCCACTGAATTAGAACTGGTGTTAAGAAAGGTTGACTTAACACAAATTGCCAACCAGAAATTCTATCTCCAGCCCTCTGTAGATCATTTCCTGGCCAGCCCCCTGTGAAAAAGTCTTGCACAATGGTAATTAAATTTACTGCAAAAAGATGGAAACAACAAATACAGGAAAATAACTGCTTCATATCTTTGGGTAAAATGGAGTGCTTGTGGCTGCTTCCCCTGCTATCCCTCATCTATCAGTCCCAAAAGCATCTTTCAGTTTTCGTAAAATAGTTTGCATTGGAAAGGACCCCTGGGAGGTCATCTAATCCAACTCACAGCTCTGAGCAGGTCCAGTTAGATCAGGTTGCTCAGGGACTTGTCCAGGAAATAAGAGATTCAGTATTTAAGCACTGGGAAAACCATGAAACATTCCAAGGAAATCACATAGAAAAGTAATTAAAGTTAACATATAGAGCCTAAAGAGAGGCCCTGAGTTTGATTCCAGTTCCTAGCTCACACATCAGCTATGTACCATGGACCCACTCCTACCTTACACCACAGGTGCTGAAACCAAGAGCTTTATATTCTACACATAGAATTAAGAGATCGAGGAAAGATAACAATCACAACCACCCCTGCACAGCACAGGGTGTTTCACCTGTGGTTTCACAACGGCTGCCTATGCATTTCGGTAAGTGTATTTCTAAAATAGCCATTAGGATTAGGGTCAGGTTACCTAAAAGTAAAGAGTTCAGATTCTAACCTGATGCAAACCGGTGCTTACTGGATAACACCAGCCGGACAAGTGCCTCACAATTTGATTCTGTCAAGGAAATACTTCCTCCGTAGGAAAATTTTGCATCTTCTATTGAAATGCAAGAGACAAGCAGATTCTACCAGACACTCTCTGGTTCATACCGAATTATCCCTAGCACATACATTTGAGTCTTACTCAAAAACAGAGGAGAGAATACAGGGCAACAAGCGATCAGTCACGTCTGACACGCACACTGTTTCCATAGAATTACTCATCTCTGTGAGGTCTGATGCATGTCAAAGGATTTTTCCTAATTCACACACAGATGCCTTGTAAATAAATGGCAACTATTCCTATGACTAAATAGCTGCTTCGTAGGTATTTTGAAAGAAGTGCTCATGGAGTTTCCAATAATGCCATCTTCAAAACATAAGCTGCGTACTTCCCCTCCTTTCACTTGTTTTTCAGGAAATCACATTCTCAGACTTCCTGTAGCTGACAGAGCCTGGGTAAGTCGGGTTGTGCTGTCTCACATCCCACAGCATGTGGCAGAATTCGAGCTTCCCACGGTGATGCTCCACAATGTACCAGGTGAGAGAGTCAGACTAGAAAATGAAGAGCAGCTTTGATTTGTTTCATTTTTTAGTTTCCTGGCATGACCTACAGTTAAACAAACTGGCTGCCAAGGGAAATAGGAAAGGGATGCTCTGAGCTTAACTGTGTGGTTAGCACATTACATCTTTCTAGGAGTTAACACACAAAGTTAAATCCAAAATCCAAAAGATTGATTTGGACATCTCTCTCTGGTGGCACCATCTGCTTTCACACCCTGACCTAGCTAATCTTAATCCTGCAAGTCTCTAGATTTTCATTAGCAGATAAATTCAGAATTTAAGTCCTAAGACACCAATTTTCTCAGCTCCTTCTTCTTTTCCTTTTGCTGGGATTTTCAGGCTAATTTTTTTTTTGCCTACTGCACTTGCAAGCCTTGCTCCAGAAAACACCTTAGCTGTGATCACAGGACAAGATCTAGCCCCAGAAATCTTCTCAAAAGACTTCTTGGCAACAGGTAGGTAGATCAGGCATCCCCAGCATAGCCAACAGCTGTTTCCATACAGTTTCCATATCCCGGAAGACTGGTGGTAGGGGGAAAAAAGTATAAAGAGAGGGACAAAAGAGCAAAGATGAGGTGAGAAATTAGTATTCCAAATGTTCACTGGAGGGAGGAGCTGGTGTTCTCCTCCAGACAATGAACTGTCCTAGACACCAGATCACTATATCATCTCTTTAGCTTCCCAAATGCTTCATTATGAACAATCAAACTATAAAGCCAACACCACCCCATGTTCCTGATTCTATAAGGAACCCTGCAGTTTGATCTGTTCATCCTCCCTTAACAGCCAAAGCCTGTCCATTACCATGCAAATGTAACTTGAAACAATTATTTTATTGCAAATAACTTTAATAGAAACATGCAACTAATAGATTAATTCCATTATGAGAGACAGCTTAGGATAGTGAACTAATCATTATCCCAGAGTGTTGAGGGGACGGAGACAGCAAATCTAATCAAGTCCCTACAAAACTTACACCGGGAATCCCAATTCACAATTAAAAGCTTTGAGAGTAGTTTCCTGACGGCCATTTTTCTACCTTTCTACCTTTCAAGTAATGACAATATACACATACTCACATCTCACTCCTCTTTAGATTTATACATTCATCAGCACCGTTTTCTCCCTAGAAGGGTAATAAAGAGAGACAATTTAGAATCCTTTTGCACATACTGTTTGATGCCCACACCTTGTAAGTGTGTTAGATAACAAAGGGGGTTGTGACAAAGGGATTATAGCCAAACATCACGAAGTTAGCTGTTATTTAACCTGCATATTCCTTTCCTATTAATTACTCTACTGTAAAAGTCAGGGTGTGCAAGGTCAATGCTTGTTTCTATGCTCAGCTCCTGCACCTGGAACGGATGCTCTCCACCTGGTCATTAATTGCTCTCCCCACTGGCTAATAACACTACTTATCTGGACCTTGTCTTCCAACACACTGGTAGAGTTGCTCTATTTCTTTTTGTAGCCTTGTATTTGCCAAAAAGGCACCCATGCAAGCTGAAGCTGTCGCTACACCCATGATCTATACAGCTTAATAGCTATGAAATGGGCTACACCCATTGTTCTGCGATTTTCACTAACATGCACATTGCGGAACAAATAATCTGCTCCTTCACTTAGGAATTTTTTGGTTCAACACACAAAAAAATGACATTCCTTGTAAAATCTAGAGCATAAAGGTCAAAAGCAATGCAAGGAAAACTGAGCTTTCCTTTTGTTTGTGTAGCTATCAGCTCTGTAAAACCAGAACGCTCAATGGGAGCTGGAGAGAAATACTCCTGTGGCACAACAAAGCAACTCACCTTCTAGACTAGTTCAGTCCTGCTTAGCTCTACCCAGTTGTGTTCATGGGTTCCTACAAAGTGAAAAACTCAAAACTCCTTCACGCAGACACTCAGACTGGACTGGCACAGCAAGAGAAGAGAGGTAAATGCTCTCCTCTTTCCCTCAGCCAGCCACTCTCTCCGTTCTTACCTTGCTTCCCACTTCCACACATATTTCTCCAAAGTCACTGCTGGGATACATAGCAGAATTCTGTTTAAACCTTTTGAACACCACGACTGTGACTTAGGCAGCAAGAGTATTAACCCTATATGCCTTGGGAGGAGACAGGATAAATTCTTGCTTGGCTACATGATTTATTTGAATGGTAGGAGACCTGGAAAAAATTGTAAAAGGTAACATGAGCAGACATTATACACAAAGGCACTTCAAAAAACTAGTAGTACGATATTAAACAAACATGGCAAAGTGCACATTTGCCTTCTTATAAGGACTCCATCCTATATCTTTCCACACTCATGTCTTACTGGCTTCAAACTGATCATCACTGGCATAACCATGGGCATTACAGTTTGCCATGCAGAAATACGCTTCGAAATTCCAGAATTAGCTTGAAATACTGCAGCTCCATTTCATTCAGCACATGAAATATTAGCAGTCAAACTGATCTTAGCACTGAATAAAATGCATAAGGCGCTTGGCTTTTGTTAACAATGCTTATTTTGGATGTGCAACTCAAGCAATGGTTTGGATCTAAATTCACAGTAATCCTCAGTACAAAACTAGGCTTAAAAAAGTTACTGAAGTCCAGATGCTAAAATAAAGCCTTAAGGAACAGCCCTGATTAGCTGGTGGGGTGTAAGTGCTCTATCCTTGGAATAGCTTGGCAAGGAATTGTCGGAATTCCTCCCTCCTCTTTCCTGGGGGGAGCGGATGCTGTAACAGCTCCCAGGAGGACGACACTCCCTTCCTTTCGCCTGCTCGACTCCCTGCGGGGAATGGGTCTGGATTCGTTAGGCAGGACAGCAAGGGGAAGGCGGGGGGCGTGTAATCCTCGCTCTTCACCGGATATGGACACAATCCGAGCTCAAATTATTGACTTGTAACCTCGCCACAAAAGGAGCCATTTGAATTTTTGCTGCGCTGTAAGGCTTGTGGAAATGGCTGTTACTGATGTAAAAGCACGGGGCTTTCAGTGCTCTGTGAACCCAAGATTTGAGAGGAGTCTCAAACATACATCCCCACCTTCCACTACAAAATCCCTTTTTAAGGGCAGGGCATATCAGCACTCGGGCAAAAATTCACATATGCAAATAATTCAAAAGGATCATGAAAAAAAACCTAAAAATCTATCCATTTGTTGATTGCGGGGTTTGGGGATGCAATAGCTTTTTGTTGAACACTTTAGGAACTTCTCCCCTCATTCCCCACCATGTCACAGGCTTTCATCACCCCATCACAGCTGGTATCATCTTTTTCTTTTGGCACCCACTCTTTCAGGTACTGGAACTTGAAGTATGGTTTGCCCAGAGCTTTGGCATCACAGCTGTAACTTCAGAACAGAGATTATGAACTTAAAGTATGTAACAAGGAGCGCTTGTACAGCTTTATCTTGTTCTGACACCACACAGACAAAGCCTGACAGTACCGGTCTTCCCAGGCTAATCAGCACAACCTTTGGCTCAAGTCCACAGGCATTTTGCTCATACAAGCAACCTACGGGGTTACTCATTAGAGCCCTTTGATTACACTGCTGCATTCACCTCCACACTGTGCATCCCACAAAGCACACAGAAGGACTACAAAAGATTAAAGGAAAAGGCAACGTGGAAAGTAAAGAACAACTTCTGGACAAGTAGAAAATAAATAAATAAATTAAGGCATGCCAGCTGGCTAAGAAAGGACAGAATCAACATCTGAAAAATAATGAATGGAATGATGTGGTAAAAAAAAAAAGGGAATTATTTACTGTATGTAATAAAGGAAGTCGGGAAGCCTGTTTTAAACTGGCAGCAATTTAGGAACAAAAGGAAGTGCTTTTTCATGAAACAATTACAGTGTGGAACTCAGTGCCCACAGGGGCTGGTTGAGGCAAAGAAACACACAGGTTCAAATGGAGATCAGAGAAATGAAGGATGAATACATCCAGGAGCTGCTCTCAAGCACAATGGTCTGAATGCAAATGTCAGAATACAACTTGCTATACAACTCTCCATCAGAAGATACAGATCATTTCAAATATATACTTCTTTTCTCAGGCTCTTTCCCAATCCCACTCTCACCAGTCTCTGCAGGAAACAGGATACATGGTCACAATAATCTAGTGTGACAGTTGCTCTGTTCTCAGAAATTCCACTATTTGAGTGAGACCTGTGCTGAACTTCACAGATCATTGAATCATTTTCCATGTTTATTGTTACAGTGAACACTGTAACTGAACAGGGCACGTTCCTTCTTTCACTATTTCTTGTTTCGTACAGATGATCTCAAAGTTCAAATCCAGCTCCCTCTGTACAATTCACATCCAAGCAAATATTATGGAAACCAAAGAAAGCCTCTGGAATATTACTCTGGTTTCACATATCAACAGTGAAGGCACAAGGGACTATACAGAAAACTTCCTGTGGGATCTGGTGAGCCCTACTTCTTCCTCAATAGCGTTAGGCTGCATTTTCAGTGTAGTAACCCCTTACAGTTATTCAGTGTAGCATCTTTGGTGCTTCTCTTGGCCAGGAAACCACTTAGCAGCAAAGTTCACTGCAATCCTCCAGGTTTGTGAGGGGTTATTTCACTTGAACGTGGCATGTTCCTTTTGTTTACCTGCTGTTTGGTCTCATGATGCAACCTGACATTATTCAGTCACTTCACAGCACATGTAACACAGCCAGAGGCTTTGGTACACACAGGAGATTGTGAGTTTAACAAATTTGTGCAGCCCAGCCATCGGTAAATTATTCTTGCACACAATTAATAAAAAATAAAAATAGTTATTTAAAAAAACCAAACAAACAAAAAAAACCCCACACATGAACCAGTTTTCCGATTTCTCCCTTCCACTCCACTCATATCCTTCTGGCTAGAAACCAAAACAGAGGGAGGCCAATGCACTGCAGCTGGTTAAAGAGGAGGAGGGCTGAGCATCCGGCAGTGGAACACAGCTGCCTGCCACATGACAAACACCCTGGTACCAGTGATGGACCGTGGGCAAATTAACTGCTGCTGAAGATCATTTTGTGACTATTTGCTACTCAGTGCTTTCTCCCACTGTCCCCCTTGAGAATTCTTGACTAAACATCGGAAAAAAGGCACTAATCATGAATAATGCAATTCCAATTACAGTACTAGAAACGTTCAGCTCCAAAATATGTTCTCAGTGTTTCCTTCAGTTGCTGTTTAAGCAGTCCCATGGATGTCACCACAGTGGACACACTGGAGTGGATGCAAAGTGATCAGCACTAGTACAAAGATCAGAATTAACTCCAAATTCCTCTGCTTTCAAGGAAATGTTTAGTTTAATGATTAAAACCTCAGGAGTGCTTGGATTGTGTGAACACCTGTCAGTGCCCTCTGGAAGAAAAGGTATTTGCTTGCTTATTTATTTGAAAAACTCAAGCTACATACTAGTCAAAGGAATTTTATTTGGTTTTCAAAACAGAAGTGGAATGACAGTTTCAGCTGAAAAGTGAAGCTTCAGTGCAAAACCAGCACAGTTTCAGCACTCAGCTTTTGTTCCTGCAGGCATTCACTTTGCTGAAGGCATGCAGTTAGAGTTGAATACTGCACCTTTCAATTTCCTGCTTCTCTGCTTCTGTAGGTAGCTGTACTAATACCTCCACACCCCTGTGGGCCTAGGAAGTCTGCACATTTAAGATGTAAAAAACGGGGAATTAGAACTTTAAGCATTTCAGGCTGCCCTCACAGAGCACACTGGCATTACTTTTTGCACAAATGTAGGTTATTCAGTAATTAGTGTTCACCAAAAGGCTTTTCCGCTCATTGACAGTCACATCCAGGAAACTTTGTACCTAAGGCTCATTTGGACTCTGAATCTAATTTTAAAAAATGTCAGCTCTCTCCAACATTTGTATCCCTGCTTGGAAAATAAATAATTAAGTTGTGACATGGCAAAGAACAAGCCAGGAAAACATCAGCCCAAAAGAGGCAAGTTTTGGAAAGCAGAAAACAAAGGATTACAATAGGAATGCTTATATAATCTTAATTACAGAGGATGTTTCTTCCATAACCACAATGGCATACACATGGCCTACAACTGCATATGTTGGAGAGAACGGTAGCTATTCTGCTGGCTTCTCTCTATGCTTACCTCTCCCTTATCACAGTTAAGAGGGCAAAAGAAATTCATTTGCATCCTCTTCCCCCAAAATGGAAAGGTTAACCATAATTCTAAGGGGAGATGAAAGTGTTACCTCTACTGCAGAAGGATATCAATCTAAATAACTCTCACACTGAGTAAATCAATAGGATTTCTCTGGTTGCATAAGACCAGCCGCACAGTGTTTGCATAGGGAAACAATCAATATGAATGTCATCCAAATACGGAACTGACAACAGCAGGGAACGTGATCTGAGGGAGGAGATGGGGGCAGGGAAAGGGGCTATGTGAGAGGAGAAAAGGAAAGCATCAAAGGTGTTGGAGTCAGGAAAACCCTTGCAAGTTTTAGTGCCTCAGCAACCTCCATTCATATCTTGAGAAATGTCAGAAATCAGGAAATATTACTTCGGGTTGCATGCTTCTGTCCTGGCCTATCAAACGCACGGAGTAGTAACAGCAAATTACTGGAAACTGCACTTTGAACTTAGCCACTGGCAAGGCTCCCAGTCAAACACAAATGTAAAAGTTCCCTTTCCTCCGTGGGGCCTCCTGTGTGGGGGTGTCCCCATAGACGTTCAATAGCTGGTTGCAACAGGTTGGAATGAGGCCCTGAGCCAGAAAAACAAGCCCTGACCAGTATTATTTCCCACTGCCTATGTTGTTTATTAAAAAGATATTTTGGTGCATCACTCCCAGCTTTGTCGGGCTGTATTGGAGGATTGAGGCCCATCGAGGAAAAACTGGCACCATTTTCATAATTTATTTACTCACAATTATTTACTCCTCCTGTGTTTCCAGCATTGTCTCATGCTTTCCTGTGTGCACAACTAGAGGTGTAACACAAAGATATACTTAAAGAAGAATTAGAAGCAGTCAGACTGGTTGCTAAGCAAAGGCTCTCTATTTCCTTCAAATAGAAAAGTAATTAAACTCTAAACCCTATCAATATTTCTAGCATGGACAGAAGAAACAACAATTTTCTACACAACAGATTTTTACAACATGGTATTAAAAAAAAAAAATACTACCAGAAAGCGTTCAGGAACAGTAACTTAATGTTATTAACAACCCAGGGAGTGCCCAGTGATTGCAGAAAGGCATTGTAGCTTTCCCCCTTCCGGAGGTGAAATGATCAAAAGATTGGCCTCTTTACAGTCTGTTATATTTCTGTCTAAGAAAACCCAATTTGCACAAGCAAATAAACTAGCTCATTATAAAACTGAGGGGTCAGCCTGAGTCAGATAACTCTGAAGTCAGACAGCTGAAGAAACAAACTTTTATTTAAGCCACAGCACAGGTGATCCTAAGAGGAAACAGTAAATCCCCACAGAGCTACAACTTCCACATTGGGCAACAGAGAACACGAGGAATGG
This sequence comes from Pseudotriccus pelzelni, assembly GCA_035584735.1. Taxonomy (NCBI): domain Eukaryota; kingdom Metazoa; phylum Chordata; class Aves; order Passeriformes; family Tyrannidae; genus Pseudotriccus; species Pseudotriccus pelzelni. The sequence continues at coordinate 5,116,713 of JAWMRA010000130.1, read as the reverse complement.
AGGTGCAGGGAGAGCATAATTTGCAGTTTGCTGAAGGCACACAGCTCACCACACATTTAATCAGAAACAACAGATCCCAGTTTTGCAATCAAAGGGGGGAAAAGCAAATAGAAAAATCAAACATCATCACAATGCAGCAAGACAGATGTTATTGAAATCAGGAGGTCTAATCGGTTTCTTGCCTTTTTTTTGTTTTAAGAGACCATGATTTCTTCTTATTCTCTCCTTTCCAGGGAAAAACAAACAAGCAAACAAAATCCTCAAACAACCAACTCTTTCTTCCTTAATACACCACCAGTCACAGGTTCTATTTTTTCCTTTTGATGAAAGGAATAAAACATGACCACATCAAGACTAGTAAAGAGGAATTATTTAAAATAAATAAATAAATAAATATACAAACAAACAAATAAATAAATGCATACCCAAGAAAGCTGGAATACTTTACCAAGCATCTTGAAAATACTTTTTTTTCCCCCCAGTAAGTTTAAATATAACCTTCCTGGTGGCCAGTCAATAACATTTCACCCATTTTATGAGATCGATAGGCATTTCATTTTCCAAAAGAAACAAAGTTGTATAAGCAAATAACACACTGAACCTCACAGGTGTTTCTAAGAGATTCCAGATCAATAAATCCTGCTTCCAGTGAGACTCACAAAGGCACATATCCAGACCTTAAGGAAATAAAGAGTGTTTACAACTTTAGCCTAATATTGTATGTCCTAAGGACAGCACAGTTCATGCTGTACTCTAAGCTTCTTTTTGTTTCGTTTTCTTTTTTTTCACCCATAAGTGGAGTTACAATGAAGGTTGCTACGAGACAGATTTATTCCTATTGCACTGTCTTCTATGGAAACTTCATAATGATTGTTTAACATAAAATTTGCCACAACTTCCGTGGGAGAAAGTACTTCGCTGTGTATTAGCACGTAGTCCAATTTTGATCTAAAAATAAATCTCTTTAATCTGCACTTGCAAACTCAGCCCATGTAAGAAATGTAACACAGAAGGGCTCTAAGTAATTAATGCTAGATGGAGGTGTGCTTGTTTTTAAACTCTACTACTAGTCTGCATTAAATGATGTAGATTTATTGACACCTATAAAGTGAAAACTGAAAACCGAGCTATTCCTACGGTGCTGAATTACGTATCCATGAATCAGACTCGGAGCTGCAGGTGAGCACGTTACATAAAAGGAGCAGACAGGAATTTGGTGAAGCACAGTTTTACTAATAGATGTTTTAAAGTGTTACCCACATTCTGCACTGCTTGGACTTCACGGATCGCTAAATTTATCACAGAGAGTAAGGTTAGATGTCAACACAAATTCCACTGCTTAGCTCATTGCAACATAGAGTAGTTGAGAAGTTACCACTGACACACTGTCAAATGAGAAAATCCACTGAAATCAGGAGTAAAATTTGTTCTAGAGAATGGAAAAAGAAACAAATTACCATGATAAAAAATGAGGGTTAGGTCACTATCAGAAACTGTGCTGCTAAACATTCTTCATTATTAATAATATCCAGGTACTGACTTGGTACCTTTCATCATGGAGATTATACTACGAGCGTCATGCAAGGACATAACTGGTTTGGAGGTTTTTTCCTAACTTTTCCCCTTTCAAAAAAACCCAAAAGCTCATGCTGAGATTAAAAGGACAGAGCAGAGTGGATAAGCAATGTAAAATCAAGGACTTGATAGAAGTTGCTCTGTCATGACCTCCTTGGGCTTGCGGTAACTCATTTGCTAATCCCACCTTTGCTTTCCCCACTTTTTATTTATAGAACTGGTTTTTCTACTGTTGTATTTGAGAAGATTTACCAGACTAACGGTTTCCTTGTCCACCACGACATTTTGTTTCCTACCATCAAAACTAGGTGTGCCTCTTGCCTGGGTAATTTTTCTGTATTTTTTTTAGTTCTATTTAAGCACTATGTATATGTCTCACTTGTTCCCTAATTTCCTGGATATGGTATTTCCTCGCTGAAGTCACATGACGACACAGGCCTACACAACAGCTAGAGCAGCTTTGCTCTATCCTGTCAGAAGAATCAAATTACCAGGAATGTCGATGCACTTCTGAGCAGAGATGGGTTAGGGGAGAAAGAGAAATATATTAAGATTTTTCCAGAGAACACATGTTGTCCTGAGGCAAATGTTTTAGTATGCAGCTGATTTTGTTTGTGTAGACAATGAGAGGAAAAAAAAAACCCAGATGAATGGTGCGGTTTTGTCTGAAAATTTCCATTCCTTGAACACAATCTAGAGCAGTAGAATTGCTTGAGAGTCCCCCCAAAGCAAACATGAAAGAGCCATCCTAAATGCTGGAAAACTGTGCATGGTAACAGTATGGACCATGCCACACAAGACTGTTGGCTTTCCAATTATTTCAATTTTCACACAAAGGCAAGGGATCAAGTTCTGTTCTTAGTTGCACTGGAAAGCAGAAAATGGGCACTGTAACACCACTAAGCTGGCTAGGCCTAATCTCAGATCCGTAAGGGAATAGGAGAAACTGGTTCCCTTCCAGAGGAAAACATTCTCTTCTCCAGCAGCTGAGCAGGCCCTGTATGCCATGAAGCATGTCAACAGAAATGGAACAAGAATACAGTCGAAAGGAAAAATAACTGGGGGTTGGGGGAGATGTGGAGAATGTATAAAAATCTCAGCTGATACCATTTCTCCCATACACTAATACCTTGAGGAGTTCAAAGGTTTTCCATGCCTATGGCATTTGGCAATTATAATCGCACAGTAAAATACCTAAAGTTAATGAGTAACCTCTAAAGGAAGTTACTTCACATAATGACAGCAATTTCTCTGAACTAAATGTTAATAATCAGGCCTGTAATACAGTGAGAAGGAAATAGTGGGCAATTGGCAAATGGAACTCTGTTACCTAGTAACAAGTCCTTGAGGTATGAGCCTAAAAAAATTTGAGCAGGCAGGCAGAGCAGCTTGACAAACACACAACATTTTGCAAAACCGACAACTGTCCGTGACATGGAAAGTGGAAGCAGATGTGGCAAATTACTTCGTTAATAGGCAGTCTGAGGTCCAATTAGTTAATGGCAAAGCAAAGGGAAGGCTGTCACGTAATCAGCAGCAAGAGCAGGGCAACAAAGTTCAGGTTAATCTGTGGAAGCCACTGAAGATAAGTGGGAATCCTCTTCCTTATGCTTACGTTGTTCATTCTTAGCTCTCCCGTTCCTGCGCCCTTTTCCTGCCCACCAGGAGATAAGCAGAGCCTGTCCTAACTCCAGACACAGTGTGTGCAGGGCCGCCAGTGAACCAGTAACACTGCTGACTCAGCAAATACACCCCGAGGTACCATGTTAGAGACACTGCTGCAGAAAAGGTTTCAACACCTTTATTATGAATGGGGCAATACGTGCTCTGATCCCAGTCAGGATTGCTGCAGTTTGCCATGAGGAAGAGCATCAGAGGATTGCCACACTCAAACACACCAAACAGGATTTCCCAAATGTTCCTTTATTGCAACAAACACACTGTCAAAATTGTCTCAATGAATCCATCTCCTTTCAGTTACAGTTCAGGAAACCACGTACACACCTCATCCTCCATCTCATGAAATCCTTTTGACAGGTACAGGAACTGCACAGAAAAAAAATAGTTTTGTCAACCTCTTTCGTGCATTTTTTTGTCAGAAGGAGAGCACACGTTTTATCTGCAAAGCTGGACAAACCAGCTCTTCGCAGAACATGAGCAAGACCGGCGTAAGCCACAACTGAAAAACATTTCCTACAGCAGCCTTACCCTCCCAAGCCCGGCCCTGCTCCTGTGCTTTGCTGATGTGCTCAACAGCATGTCAACAAACATGCAAAGGCTTGGATTTGTGTGGTCACTCCTGGCTCCTCATCAATATCACCAACAAAGGACAACAAGCGATGCTTCATTTGATCCTATCTTGTACTACATACATTTATTCCCAGAAGAAGCAAATTTTAACTGTTCTTATTGAAGAGAAACCATGTATCTATGCAATGGTCTCATTTTCAGCCTTTAAATTCATCCTATACTGATATTTTTTCCTAACATTTCCTGGGAATGAAAGTCTGTCTGGAGTTACTGGCCAGAATGATGCACCTTTATGTGACTCTTGCTGCCAGCGGTAACTTACAGAAAAAGCTGTATGATAATGTCAGTATTACCAAAGTCTCTGCACAGAAGCAAACATCAGACATTTTGTTTTATAAGAGAAAAATAAATATAGATATTCCTGGCTGAAGTTGTCCGTCAATTTACAAATAATGATTGCAGCCGGTGAGTTTGCCTGCTTGTTTTAGCAAAGCCTAACAAAAATTGGCCTCACCACTTTTTTCTTAGTGAAATAAAATCCTGTTCCTGTTTTTTCTCCCCTTATCTTAAAAACAAACAAGGAAATTTGATTCTTAGATGTGATATTAATGCAAAAGTAAATTTGATTTTTAAAATTCACAAGGTCCGGGAAATTCACAGTTAACCTTAGTTCTAACCTGCATTTTCATTTCATGATTACGATTCCGGACAATGCAAGACACTTCAGTGCTCTTATATTTCCATAAGTTCAGAACCCAGCTACTCCCTGCAGGAGATGACTCCAGAAAAAGAAGCCACAGTGAAGCAAACGCATTACCTGGGGAGCTGGGGAAAGACTGGACCATTCTTGCTTGGATGACACACCATATGCCACAGCTTCCCCTGGCTCCACTCGATTTCACTTCTTTCAGCAAAATTCCATGCAAAAGAAAGCTTTACTTAACATGAAGACAGATCACACCCTGTAGCCTAAAGTTAGCAAAAAGGCAGAGCTGAATATTTAAATAATCCTGATACTGAAGATTTGGGATCGATCTGAATTTCAAGTCCCTGGGTAAGAATATTTCTCAGGAGGAATAGCAAGTTGGCTTCCAAGTGCTGTGCTTGCCACACATGCTCTTAATTAATCTGGTCTAATTTCACTAGGTTTAAGTACTTAAATCAGCTACATCTCCTCTTCATCATATTTGGAATCAGAAGAGAGCTAGACAAAGTGACCAAAGAAAACCATCCTCAGCACGTGAAAGCCTTGTAAACTATCAGATCTTGCTGTAGACATAGAAAAAAAAAAACACATTATCAAATTTGGCAGAACACAATGTTCTAACTAGCTTCCACTATCAGAAAGAGAATACATGCACTCATTTAGACACCAAAGCATATCCCTAAATACAGGCACAGCTGCACAGATTGCTAAAAATCATGGGCCAAGCCCCGCAGTGGTGCTGCAACGTTGCTTCTAACACTTGAGCAGGTTCACTTTGTGACTCTATCCTACGTCAACAAGCTGTATCACACATATGAGCAGGACGTTATTTGCTGAACAAAAGCCACTAGTGACCAAAAGCACACAGGTAAAGCATCAGCTATAAAACTGGAGAATGGTACATATAGAAATAATTGCAGATTTGGCATTTGCCGTTGTTCAGATATCCGACTCCAGGAACAGAGGAGCTGATTGCTTTCCAGGAACAGCCAAGCACCCACCACAGGCCCCTTCACGGCACCCAAAAACCGTAGCAATCAGAGCCACAAAGCACATTCTAACCCATCCCGATAGAATATCCAATACATATCCAATATTCAGCATGGCACATTTTGGATATTTGCCTTCAGGGAAGGCAGGGGAACAGGCAAACCTCACTGCCCATGAGCAAGCAGTGAACTTCACATGTCAGGGCTACACCAAGGTGTCTAGCAGCAGGGCTGGATTGGCACCAGGGCGACTGGGCAATCGGAGTCGGTGCCTGTGAAAGGCCGCAAGACAGCAGGAGCCACTGAAGCCAACACCGTTGGGTCATCCTGAGACATGGCCACATACTCAGCTTTGTTCCTTTCAATAATGGCCGGAGCAACAAAGCTCCTGTGGAGCTGCTGGCAGCACCACCTGCGAGTCGCTACTGGAACTGGTGCTCTGAGGTGTGAGGTTTGTAGCCTGAGGCATCCGGCAACATCTCGGCTTTGGCAGGCAGCTTGCGAGGTCAGGGAAGCTGGCTGCCCCTCACCTCGAGACCCACCCAGGCAGAATGGAAGGAGCTGGGGCTCCTGGTTGCAGATAGTCTCTTTCTGCATCAGTCAAACTCACAAGATGCAGAGCCATTCAGAAGAGAAAAATGAGGTCGCTGATTTTTATTTATTTATTTATTTAAATGATAACCAAAGACTGCTGCTAGAAACCTTTCCTCTTTTACTGTGTGCCCATTGAAGACTTCACCACAGAGGCAGCCAATAAAGCTGTTTCAAACAAACTAGACACTGGCCCCATGATCTGCACCTAGGCCTGATCCTGCCTTTGCATCTACTGCTTGTACAGTAGAAGAACTCTTATCACCAACCAATCTCAAGTGACTCATTGTACACTTGTGCTAGGGAGATCTGAAGGAAGCCTCGTGACTTATAATCCATAGTTAAAACTCCAAGAGCATAAAGACAAGTTATCTGGCAAAATGAAAGTTAAATAAATACAGGTGCCTTGTGGTTGCTACTTGCTGATCTGGCAACAGTTGTTAGTCATTTCATCAGGAGGCCCATCTGCGAGGATCTAAGAGTCAAAAGCTTTGATTGCCTGCCCTTTATGTTGTCTGGCTCCTCTTCACTCATTCTTGAAAGCCAGTGAAGGCTCAGAGTAGTAACAGAAACCTATCCAAGCCATGCTGTTCTGCAGATGTTTAAAAGATAAATGCACAAACTGTGAAGGAGCTCACACAATACATGGCAAATGTTTTGATTAACTGCCCTAACTGGAAGTCACAGACTCTGGGCTCTCCTAGCGTGTGTTTTGGCTTTTAAGGAAGGAAGGAAGTTTGTTATGGGGTTTTCTGTGAATGTCTGTCATCCTGAGGTAGCTCAGGGCCAGGCCGAGCCCACTGCTCAGCAATGGGAGAACGCTGCACTGCAGCGGAACTGATATGGTTGAGCTGCAGGGAGCAGCGGGAATCAGATCCCTTTCAGGGAGGCAGCATGAGGACCATGGGACACTGCACCCACCACTGGCCTCAAGTCAGCTACTGGGGAGCAGCTCCACAACTTCAAAGGAATTCCTCCTCCTTGCTTCAGTCTGCCCAGTGGCCTGCATACAGGGGTCAGGCATACAACCCTGGGTTTGGCCCTTTTGGAATTACAAGCGGAAAGAACCACAGGGAACAAGCGGAGCATGAGGCGGCACACGGGACTCTCTTCATGGCACGCTGGGGGTTGGAGCTTCGCAAGCAGTCAAGTGACATGACGGCTACTTCTTCTCAGCCTCAAAAACCAGAACAACACCTGCTATAAAAGATTTTGTGCCAAAAGAGAGAAACCAGCACCTCATCCACAAAATACCTTCACAAGCCCAGCAGCAAAACCGCCCCATACACCAGAGCAAAGATCGCATCCACACATGGAACTTTTGACACTTGCTGCTGAACTTGTATCTCTCAAATTTCCTGTACTGAACAATACAGGGCAGCCCCAGAGACACACTGCGCATTGCGAGGGGTGTTGGCACAAACTGACAGAAGCCAAAAGAAATTCAAATTCAAGGCTGAGTCGCTTTCCTTACCTCATCCCATTGTACTTAGTTATTTCAGCACATAATTGCTAACATCCTTCATTGATCCGAAATTCCTGGGGATAACAATAAGGCCAGCCACGGATGGATGCTAGCCTTCACTCTGAGTTTATAGGCCTTTGTCACAGCCCCTAGACTCAAAAAGTATAAAGCTTTCAAAGTGTCAGTGACCTAAATACATCTCTGAAAGCCCTGAGTGCATTTGTGGGCGCCTCTCCTGATGCAAAGAGCCCATTTCCTGCAGCCACGCCAAAAGCCTGAGGCTCCCCTGCACAGGCAGCTCCTCTTCCCAGCCCTGTTTATTTGTCCTTTTTCCATTTACAGTCATAAAATCATTTCCCCTTCCTCATGAGCTCTGCATTAGCTATGATTAACTGCCACGGGGCATCCTACGTTTAAACTCTCTCTGCAGCTCTATCGGAGGAGTTTGGTGTCAGTGCTTGGAGACAAAATATTCACTGGAGCATAAAAGTTTTATTACTATTGAGAGTGGGAACACATGTGCAGGTAATTTTTTTTTCCATTTCCCAATGTGGAAGGGAAAGATTACTGTAACACACAAGAGCATAATGTAAAAGTATTGTTATGCAAGTAAGAGGAACAAATTGGGAGATGTGTATGAGATTTATATATACTGATATCAATATCAATTTTAGATATAGATATGAATACTTTCCATTACTAAGGGGAAAGATCAAATAGTAACAGATATTTCTCACACCTAAAAAATTATAAGCATCATTTTTGAAAAACTATTTGCAAATTATTTTAACTCATGTACAAAATACATTCCAAGCAGGTCTTTAATATTATTTCTAATGGCTCAGTAGGAATAAACAACCTACTTAGCCTGTGTTTGAAAACATTCAGTCTCAATCCATATGTTAGAAGCATGCTACTCTCAAGGTGAGAAAAATATTTTAAGATCTTCCTGTTGCTTTCCAAAAACAGCTCAGCAGACGTTGGCGAAATCGGTGCAAAAGCGACCATCTGGGGTTTGTCTGAGAGAGGAATAAGATATAAGAGAGAAAGGGAAAAAAACATGGAAACAACAGGTCCTCCTTCCTGTTACGCAGCAATAACACACTTTGTTGAGATGGATGTCCTTCATGCACAAATGTATCCAAGTCTCCGGGAAATCTACAATCCAGATGAGGTAAAACTAAAACAGAACAAACATCTGATTTTCATGGACACTGCAAGAAACTCCTTTCAAATAGCTGCTCACCCCCTCCCTCCACTAGAATCAGTCTTGGGTATTTTAAAAGTATCCCTCTAAAATTAGATTTCTCTGAACTGTGATGGTCCCTATGGCAAGCAAAAATACTAGGGAAGAATGTGTTTATTCCAGAATTAGGTTTTGTGATTTTACGGTGACTTTTTAGTAGCCACTTCAGTCTCCTTCTGGTTTTCAAATATTGTTACTACTGAAACTCCTATTTTCTTTTCACACATCAACACTTTTTGGGGGAGGGACACAGCTCGAAGCCTGGCTGCCTTGGCTGAACGCACTTGGCAGCAGCTGGAAAAATGGGTCACTCGCTGACAGTTGACTGACCCCATTCCAGGCGGAATTGCAGGATGTGTCCCAACGTTTGGGCAACCGCAGGGTTTATTTGCTGTCAGGGAGGTGAGGGTTATCAGCACGGCTGGGAGCAGCGGAAACAGCCCAGCAGGGCAGCTTTGTGAGGACAGGGAAAGCTCCAGCAGCCTGAGGCAGGCTCCCTCCTCTCCTTGAGAGGCTGTCTCGAGGCAGGTATAAAACCTTATTAACTTGCCACAGAACAGTGACCAGGCCTCCTGGCACATCACACAGCTGGAAAATACACATAGGCAAAGTCTAGGGCGCCATCCTTCCCACAGGGACAGCCAGGGAGGCTCCGCACGTCTGTCACCTCAGCCCTTCAGCCAGGGGGACACCGTGACACCTACGCCTTCATGGCAGCACTGAGACAGAGCTGCAACCGGGCACACAGGGCTTTCCACGCCTCACGGCGGCACTGAACTGCCTGCCTCCCAGGCCAGTCCTGGGGGAGAAGGCTGCTGGGTAGAGCCCAATTCCAGCCATTTTCACAGAGGGGTTCAGCACCGCCAGGCCGGCTCTGGGTGACCTCGGGCTGGGCGAGCTTGTGAGAGAGCTCAGTCGGGGGAAGGAGGCGCCGCCATTTCCCGTCCCCCCTCACAGCCTTGACCCGGGCAGGCGCCATGAGGGGACACACCGGGGCAGCCGACATTGAGGTGCAAATGGACTCAATGCCTGGCACCATCGCCCTCCCTACCCCTTATGGTGCCCTGAAAAGAGGAGGTGTGAGGGGAGAGAAACCTGTGTTATCTTCACCTTCCCCTCACCACCTCTGCTTTCGCCTCACAACGAGGGGCAGTCGTTCCCCCCCCCCCGCAAGAGATGAGCTCAGACCTTCAGACAGAAAGTGGGCAAAGAATTATCAAAATGCAGAGAGTGTCTCAATTTTCTACTATCTCAATATCAATGTCTTTACTACCGTCATCATTTTCTAAGAACTGGGATAAAAAAAAAAAAAAGAAGAAACAACAACTAAGAGGCTGGCAGCTGCTCTGCCACACCTACACAGTGCCAGCGCTCCGTTTCAGCCTCACAAGGCATTGGCCACATGAAAATGGTTTTCCTGCAGATTTTAGTGGACTTATAGTTTCCTCAGACCGCTCAACTTCGCACAGATAAAAATCTCATACGCACTCTGTGCAGCATTAGACCTTAATGCCACAAAAGCAAGTATCATTATGGAAGCAAACAGCCCTAAAAAAAACACCCCCAAACCACAATTCAAACATCCAGAGGTCATCGCTTTATGTTGCGCAATGTCATACATGTCCACTGTTGAAGCCTGTGATATTGGTTTATGTCCCCGGTGACTCACAGCATGACTTCAAACCAGTTAGTATGTCAGGAGCTGTTTTATGTGAGATATCAGCGATTTTCACCATCTTTCTTTCTTCATTTCCCTTCCCCACCCACATAACAAACTTGTGTGTTTGTTTCACACAAACCCCATTTTTCTTCAGGTCACTCTGAAGAAGATGCTGTTTTGATAGCATTGTGCATTTTCCTTCTTGCAAATCCATGGAAGCCCTGCCTAAGAAAGTGATAAATGACCAGAAAGAGACCCTCGCCCTCACCCTAATTAGAAGCCTTTGCTGTTTAGCAGGGTTTCAAGAGGACAGAAGCCCGAGGCAGCTGGATGGGAATACAAACCATACCATGCTCCAGCAGCTTTCTCATATTCATCCAGTGACCAAGATCCATCTGTTTATCATCAGCTGCAATACAGTCAGAGACAAAGTGCATTGTTAATAGGGTGTGTTTGAGAGAAAAGTCACAAGAAAGTGCCCTAAACTAAGTGATTTCTGAAAGTAATGGCTATGGAGCACATACCACACAGTAGCACTGTGCTAATGGATATTTTTCTTCAGTCATTGCTATTAACTCTGTGGTTTTGCTGACAAGATTCAAAAATTAAATAGAAGGGGTGGCAAAGCACCTTCTCTAGATAAGAGATTCTAGTTCCTAACTAATTCTAATTTTGATTCCTTTTGCTTGTAAGGAAAACAAGATGTGCCATATGTTATTTTGTCCATAAGCTTGTCCCTGGCAGTAATCCTGGACAATGCAGCAGACAAAAAGGCAATGGCCCCCTAAAATAAGTAAATATTTTTTTTCATTATCAACAATGTAAGAGGATGTCAGAGTTCTTTGGACAGTCACCTGCCTTCATAGAGCTACTTGGACTTGTATTGGTTACGCCTGGTGCCACTTGGAGATGGGATGAAAAGCTGGACACTGGAGAAACAGAAGCACAGTAATGGGGGGAGACTGTGAAGCACGCAAGATACAACTGAACCAGCAGAAGGCTTTCAGTCAACTCCTCCTGAAGCCTCCAAAACTCAGAGACTTCTTACAAGCAACACACACTTTAGTTTAAAATCAAAGGTTATAGGGTGGATTTTTTTTCCTGTTGCCCTTGTTTCAGCTTTCAGAAATTTAACGACATTCTACTCTATCAAAGCATTCATTCATCATCTTGATTTCTTGCCCCTCCCATTGTAAACTCTGTTCTACTACCTTTTGCTCACTTACATACAGTCACTGTTCTTAGTAGGCTCACAGAAGATTGTCTGGAGGCAAATAGACACTCCAGTAACTCAAGCAAATTAGTTCATTTGGTGCCTGAGATTTTATATGTATACTTGTTTTATAAAAGTTTGTGCACTTATTTCATAAAAGATAACTATCATAGAAATTAGCAGTTTTCTTTCCTGTACAAATAAAATATGACTTTGCTTGCTAACACAAATTGGAATACCCGAGTTCGGTGTCTGGATAGAAATAAAAGCTCAAACTGGATCTTTTCCAACAGGACCTAAACCCGGAAGAATTCCAGTAGTCTCGTGATACAGTGAGGAGTTATATAACACTTGCCATTGCCATGTAGTTATTTCTAAGGTTGATGTCACACTTTGCTCTTCTGTGGTTCTGTGTGTGAGGTGATCGCTGCAGCAGATTCAAGCTGCTCTCTGTTACTGGAATAGATAAGCCCAGCAAGAGAACCATTTTATTTCATGCATTCATGAAGTTTAACTGTTGTGCCATTTAAGATCCTGTAATCTGCTGTACAAGAGGCCATTTAATTGCTGTTACCTCTCTGCTCATCCCTGCAGCTTGCATTTGGTTTAAGCATTGCTTCTAAGTAGGGCTGCATAAATCAAGAGCTGGGGAATTTATCACTTTGCTTGGTAGTTTATTATAATGGTTATTAAACGTCACTGCTAAAGATACGTGCCTGTACTCTGAGTCTTCTAGTTTCAAGTTTAGTCTTGTGACTTATCCTGCTAAATTACAGAGCCCTTTAGAGCATGGATTTCCTCTCCACAAAGGTGTTTAATGCTGCAATCAAGTCACTTCTCAACTTTTCTTTGTGATAAGCTAAATGGGTTGAATTCTTGATCTCTTTCTCTCCACCAAGACACAAGCCTTTAAAGATGTGGCACGGGCAAGAAAGGGCGCTTTGAGCTCTTTCTTACTGCAACAATCTTGACACTTTTCCCTTCGGCTTCCACTGGAATTGCCACCGAAACCACCATTAAATGGCAATGCACTTCAGATTAAAGGAAATAATCTCTGATTTAGTTTGTATTGCAGATGACTTTGGGAGGAAAAGCACATTCTGACAGCTGTTTCCATTTCATTGTGCTTTTTGTTTTTGAAAAAGAGAAGACCATTTGTTTTCAATTTGTCTATAAATAATAGAGGAAAACACAGCTGAGGGGCCCAGTGTGATTTTTATAGAACGTTCATTTTTAGAAATCTGATAAGCTTAACCGCATATGTTTGAAATCACAGTAATATAAAATACAGAAATTTAAAAAAAAAAAAAGGCACTTGTCATGCAACCAATTATTTATTTTATCTAGTACTTAAGCAGCATTTGTCAAACATTGTGTGTTGGGGGCAATTTTGGACCTAAATTCTGAACACATGAAGAAATATCTTGCGGGTGGAATGAACAGATTGACACTGAAGTTTTATGAGGCAGAACTGTGGGGGTTTTTCCCCAGATTGAGAGTGACCTCACAAGGCAGCATGACAATTAACTAGCTCCTGTTTATCCCAGTGAGTCACGAAGGCTATGGACTGCACCTCAATTCCACTCAACCTGCGTTGATACAGGTCACACCTAGGAGGTTATCAGAACCATCAGTGATAGCTGGTGCTCAGCCCCTCTGCATGTGTGGAGGTAAATCGATTTTCAGCTGCATGAGGAAGTCTAAACAAGTCCCGATGATAGCCTGGACACAAAAGCAAACTCCCTAACTAGTTCTCTTATTTCCTCAGAAACACTATATATATTTGAAAAAAAAACCAAATCAAAATCAAGGAGAGGGAGAGAAACATAGCTCAAATGTAATAGCATGCCTTAGACTGTTAAATTCTCTCTTCCCACTCCTAGTACTATAAAAATTGTTTATGACCCTATTTGTCCTCTGTTTTCCTTAAGTACAATCACATCATGTCACGCCTGTGCCATTTAACTGATATATCATGAAGCTTTTGTTAGTAATGCAGCACTGAAGAATATTTCTGATCTGACTTGGACTTTTAACCCAAGTAGGTGAAGCCACCGGAAATGGTGTTGTTGGAGAAAGGCTGTTTTCAGCAGGATCCTAGCATGTGAAAGCTACGGAATCCATTAATAAATAGAAAGGTTTTATTACAGAGGCTCTGGCCGCTACCTTGTAAGGTCTCCACAGCATCAAAACCCCAGCCTGTTTGTATCAGCACAGTGCCTGGAAGAGATACAGCAGCCTGGAGAGGCTCCTAAATCTTCACAGGAGGTTGCACTTCTAAGTGCAACTTCCTATATAAGGAAGCAGGCTCTATGTTAAAGGAAAAGCTAGACTTACGGGAAGATTTGAGGACATGAGAACACTTCCCGTGAGACCAGTTGGCTGGAGCCATCTGTCCAACATCGGGAATACCCCTTAAAGCTCGTAGGAATGACCAGACAGCAAAAAGACAAGTTTGCTGTACTGCCACAAGCCCCTTAGCAATCATCCCTGCCTCCATCCATGTCAGATTCCTCTTGTAAGAGTGATGTGGGGCACCAGGGGTGGTTATTAGGGAGTCTAATGGAAAAGGATGTGACAGGAGCCACTGCCACTACTGCCAGGGTAAGCTCTGCTTTCGTGCCTTTGAGGATTCCTTCCTCTTCTGTCTCAGTAGCAAAAAGCCATATGAAGGCCTGACAAACTAACAGTGACATAAAAAGATTCCTATTAAAGCATATATATATTTCCTAAAGTTTTAATGAGCTGGGTTTTGCCCTATGATAAAACACCTATGGTGTTTGTTGGCCTATCTGATGGTACAAATTACAGATTATGTCACATCCAGACTTTGAGAAAGACAGAAGGGGGAACTGCTGTGTCCACAGTCTTCTCAGACTTCCCTCCAGGTGTTGTGCTGGCAGCAGGCCTTACTGCTCCCCAGAGAAGCAAGCAATGCTCTTTACTGAGAAAATGTTAGTAGACAGTAACTAGTCATTTCAAGAATATGTTCTATTTTCAGATAAACACGCGGAGCATGATGAAACAAGGCCTTTCACAAAGGAAACTCTGCCCTGCTCTCAGTGGACTTAGTCTTGACTGCACTTGCTTAGACATCAGCCAAAAGCAACTTCACTGAAACCCACAGGGAGTGTTTCAGCAAAGTGCTTCAGGGCAGGTGGTTGCCTAAAGACCTTGGCTTTAGCCCCCAGTGATTTAGAAGCACTGAATTTAAAACCACCCCCCACGATCTCCATGTTTGTAATATATTGATTCACAGTGCCCACATACACACCCTGGGAGGACATGACAGATTTCTTCCCGTCATCTTTCACCACTCCTTAAGGAAAATATGTAACCAGCATCCCACCTGTCACATACTGAGTCACCTCCCAGTTAAATACATTTCTTATTTGTATTTTTTCTATTCAACAGATAAACATACTTCATTTGTCAGTACAGCTCACTTCCTCAGGAAAAGCACTGAAGGTTATGCTCTAAGAGAATGCCAATCACCCACCAAAGGAGTGCTGTAAGACACATGCTTATACTTTAGGAACAATAAAGGCATTGGGACCAATCTTGATCAGATGTTGTGGGAAGGGGATCCTCTTAGACTGAAAAGGAAGGGAAATAATTCAGTTGGCGTGGTGGTCAGTTTTGTCATCCGGAGTTAACATCCTGCTGTCATGCAGTCATATAAGTGGTTTTACACACTAGAGTGCAATGTAAACCATGGATGGGTAGCTGTTCATGAGTCACAGGAACAGGTAGGTTCCCTGTGGACCTAAGCTGTTTGCAGCATCCCACGGGTACTAGGTCCCCGCCCAGGCCAGGAGCTCTAAACCAGAAGCAGGAGAGGGAGGGCTGCAGGAATGGTCAGTTCCCAACAGTATTACACAAGCTACTATTGAATTTTATTTACTGAAGTTAATTTTTCTTCCCTGAGAATCTTCATTCACCAAGCCTCCTCCACACATTACAGGGTATTTTTTTCAATTCATAGGTGGGCGCAAAGTTTAAGGATTATAAATGGGTTGTTTGCTACAGCTCACGGAGCAAGCTGGCAGCAGAGTTAGGAGCAAGTTTGGCATTCCCACTCAGTTGGCTTTGTGCTTTAATCAAACTTTATATAAGATCAAGGAGGCCCAGGAACTGGCCGTACTATCTCTAATGTCAGGAACTGATTACAAAGGCACCAGTGGTTCTTTTTCTTGCCAACACAGCTCCAGTCTGATAGAAAATTATTTGACTGAGGGCTGGTTCAGAAAGGAGCCATAAACTGATAATACCCACATGACCACAGGAACCAAGAACTTAATCTCTGATGGTTATTTCCCAAAGTAAATATTTAAATAAACTAACATCTAAAAAATAATAAAATGTAATTAGAGATAAGCAAGGTTATAAAAGTTATTCTCTCATAGGCTGCAGGAAATTTTACTTCCAAATCCCCTCAGCATACAATGGGATTAAAAAGTCACTCTGATAGAAATAGACATTTTAACCCAAGAGCAGGTTTTGTCTTAACACCAAAAAGGATCTCCTGTAATGAGAAATTGTCAACAGACAAATACAGTGGCAAAGCAGGGGTAGTTTATTACATTTGGATGTCCTGACAATATATTTGCACCTGCTTGCAGCCTCCAGGTTGATTTGCCACAAGGGAAGACTTCAAGTCACTCATCGTGAAAGGTGGATCTCTTATCCAATAATCCAGGAACAATCATGAACTTGGACATGACCTCATTCTTGCTTTTTTCTTTTAATATGAAAAAGTCTACTTTTCTGCTCTAAAATTTCCAAATCGCTATTCCTCTCTTTCAAAAGTAAGCAGTCACCATTAATGTCTGCTGCATCTTTCCTTTATGTTCTTTAGACACTCCAGGAACAACATGTCAAGAAAAAAAAAAAAAATCCATCACAAAGCGTTTTAGTCCCCTAACTAGGGAGTAGAGATTGCAGTGAACCACAGCCAGGCAGAGCATCAGCCGGGCTCTGCAGGCTGCCAGCTCTGTCATCTGAGCTCAGGGAGGAAGAGGAGGAGCGGAGGCTGCAGCAGGTGCTGTGCTTGAATTCACAAGCGCAGTGACCCTCCCTAGGAGCATGGCAGGAATTTCAAATGGGATTAGCCACCCAGACAAGAGAAAGGTCATACTTGACATTTCCACTGGAAATTCTAATGCAAATAGACCTCTGATACTCATGACATTTTTTCACACACATCTAACAGCCATACATATGTAAAAGGAAAATGATAAAATGTGATGACTAATTTATGTAAATCTCATAAAGGCAATAACACCAAGGGCTGAGCACATAGAAACATTAGTCAGGCAAAGGAGCGCATGATTGTATTCCTCCTTTTATTCGCTGCCGTTTTAAATTGGTTTATTTTTATAGGGTTGTTATTTGTTTAGCTTTCAAAGTGCTCAGTGCTGTGCAAGGAGTAGGACATGGAGTCCTTGCTCGTAGTAAGGAGCATAGTGATCTCTGGGCTTTATTTTGAATGGTTTTGGTTATTGCAGTGAGGGTGGGAGGTGATCAAGGCAGAGAGAAGTCATCTGGGAAGCCAGTGATTTTTATAGCCTACCTCAGGCTTGAATGTTTACACACTGTAAAATCCTGGCTGAACACCCAACGAATTTTTGGAATTAGATCCTAGCACAATTCAAGTAGAATACTCACAACATGAAGATTACACAGAAAATAGTTTCACAACAAAGCTTTTCTCACCTCAAGGAGCCTTAACAAAAGCACAAACACCATGACATCATCTCACACTTACAGCTATTTCCACGACGTATCTTGATAAGCAAGTTTCCTGTCACAGTTGTCTAGTGTAGTCACCAAATTAGACAGAAAACAAGTGCTTTGGTTAATCTCCCCAAATTAAAGATATCGGGCTGAAAGATAGCAGGGCGAGGGAAGAGCGATGTTTAGATTGTCCCGCTTTTGTTGTTATTTTATACAGCAGAGTACACTGCTCAGCAAACCATCAGAGGAGTGCTGTGGTATCTGCACGTCTTGCAGTGCAGGCAGGAAGATAAGTCTAACCTAAATATAAACCGAGTAGAGAAAACCCAACGCTGTCAGCGTTTTATTCAAAGATTTGCTTTCAACACAATCAAGAGCAGATTATGCTCCACTTACCATCATCACCAGTTGTATTTCAATACATTTATTCCTGCACTTTAACATCATTTCAAAGGGCAGTGCCTCATTTTCCCCAGCTAGGGGGTGGGGAAAACATTTCTTAAACTGCTTAGAGCTTGTTTATTTTTCTTAAGGCTAATTACCTGCTCGCAATGACTCAATTTTGTTTATTACGAGTTTTAAAATGACAAGTTCATCTGCCACCGGAAAGCAGAGATGCTTTAGTGACAATGAAAGGCCACAGTCCTGCAAGCACTTATGCATATGCTTCACGTTTTGCATGTAAATAGTCCCATTGACTAAATCCCAGTTCTTTGAAAGGGAAGAAAAGGCTGAAAGGCAATCATTGTTTTCCCAGGCAAATAGTGCTGGAGAAGAAAGGAACAAGTTAGGAATATAGAAAATTAACTCATTTCCCGTCTCCCACCACATGCACACATATCCTGAAACGACTTCAGGTATGTAAAGTTTTTCCTGTATGCAACCCAGTTTTTCAGCATCTTAATGCCTCATTAATTTTCCAAGGGAATTTATTTAGGCAGATCTAACATGGCAAAAGAAAAAAAGCTTTCAAAGATTGTTCAGAACGAAACAGTGTGAGCAAGCAAAAACCAGCTCCAATATTCAGTCTCCTGTAAGTAATAAAAAAAAAAAGAATTCAAACAACTGTCAAGGCCGCAAAAGTGCGTATTTAAACCCTGTAGAATTTAGATAAGTAAAACCAATCTTCCTTTAAGCTTCCCAGTTAGCTGCATCCCCTTTTCCTCTCTGCAGGATAATTGCATATTGTATATTGCTTCAGTTAAAGCCACTCTAGGCTAGAGCTGGCAGAACGCAATCACAGAATGGCTTGGGTTGGGAGGGACCTCAAAGACCATCTAATTCCAACCCCTCTGCCATGGGCATGGGCACCTTTCACTAGACCGGGGTTCTCAAAGCCCTGTCCAATCTGGCCTTGAACACTTCCAGGGACAGGAGGGATATCCGCTTCGCTGGGCAGCCTGTGCCAGGGCCTCACCACTCTCATAGTGAAGATTTTCTTCCTTCTGTCCAGTCTAAATTCACCTTCTTTTATTTGTAAATCATTCTCCTTTGTACTATCTTGTGTTGTGACCTGAAAGTGTGCTTGGACCCAGTAGGAACAAGCCATGGGTAAGCAGCCAAGCCAGGGTAATTTCTGCCTGAGTGTCAGGAACCTCCCAGGTGCCCTCTCTAACCAAGGAGGCAGAGCAGCTCACAACCTTAATCAGAAATCCACTCCCCTAAAGAGGATGGGGAAGATCAAGCTTTAGTCCAAGAGAAACCTGTGGATGATAACACCCTTGATTTAGGGCATGAACTGACCACTTGATGTATTTTAGAGCATGACTTCCTTCTGTGAGCACGTTATCACAGAGGTGACGGGGAGAAGCCAGCTAAGGTAGCCCACATCAAAGCCCACACTGCTTGTGGAAGTTTCATCTGGCTTGCCTGTCTCTGTCCTACAACACCACAGCCAGAAGTGTTGACATACACTTAAGCCCCCTGATGTGTGTATGGCACAGGGTAAGAGCAGCCGTGGGCTGCAGCCCAGCCCACAAGATGTAGTCAGTGGCCCACAAGATGTAGACAGTGGGCAAAGAGGTGTCACTATCTGCGGAAAAAAATCTGAAAACACGCATAGAAGTTGAAAACAACACTGCTGACAGTCGTGGGCATCTTACTGGCTAACAACGGCGGAGACATTAGCAAGTGGAAATAGCCCTCTGTTACACATACGTGGGTTCCTACGCAGCACGATGAGAACCAGACATACTGCTTTGCCTCATACTGGGTTATGTTTTTTCCACTTGATAACAAGTCATGAGTTACTCTGAAGGTTCTTCTACTATTACTGGCATCTTTCAAACCTGACTAAGTAACTATCATACTGCCATCACTGAACCCATATAAGAGATTTGACAAGTGGAAAGAATTAAAATAAATTGGATGGTATGAATTGTCCTATAACTGTTCTTCGTCAATTCTCATTAAAAAAGGTATCCTGAACTCGCAAAAATTAGAAACTGTATAAAAGCAGTTTAGGCTGGAACTACTGCCTCAAGGTTCCTTCCAACCTAAAATATTTAAAGATGTAAATTCCTTATAATAGCAATAACTTTAGCATAGAGGAGAAGACAGAGCAGCAGCCATTACTCTGATTATAACCAAAAGATATGGCTACAGATCTGGGTTCAATTAACCCAGCTTGTGTTAACTGAACAGTTCTTGTAGCCTTGAGAGCTACAGGTGACACCACCTCCCCTTTTCAGCTGCCCTGACAAATCTTCCAAGCAGTGCAATTGAATCTATAGAAATACTTCAGTATTTCTTACTGTCTAAAACTAACACTTAAATGAACAAACTGGGTGTGCAAGGGAAGATACATGGAATTAATTAAGAATCATAAGCAAACTCTTCCTCACAGAGAAGTCCTATGATATCTAACAATGATGCAACCTCCAGGCTTCTATAGCAAACTGGTCTGAGAGCAGGTAGGACCCAGGTGGAGTCACCTGCCCCTGCTGGCACCTTGGCTTGGCGACATTCCTCACTGGTCCCATGTTTCCAGCAGCTGCGGCCCAGACGGACAGGGAGCAAATCTCACAAGCTGCCTTTGTGACGCAGAAGCCATCCAATCCACACCACAGACATTCGTGTTATTTACCAGATGAAGGGGTGGCCTTGACAGAATTAAAAAGCCGCTGCTGAATCACCGAGTCCAAGTGTACTAATACAAAATTTTTTAAAGGTTACTATTCAAGGGAGCAGTGTAGTGCCCACTGCTAACAAAGGGATTGCGGTAACCAACAACCCTGTAGGAAATTCCTCCAAAATGGGTAGTGATAAAATTCCAAAGAAAAGCTCCATCAGGGTAAAAAAATAATTAAAAAACCCCCACTCAGACCCAAATACAAAGAATAAAAACCTTGCAGAACAGTGATCTTTCTCCTTTAAATTCTATGGGACTGGAAACCAGATGTATTTACTTTTTTAAAAATGTGTTTATTTTGCCAGACTGCTGAAGACTAAGATGTCTTGAACACATATTGAAAACTTAATTCAAAAAACAACTTCCTTAATTTTAACTTTCGGATCACCGAATAACCTGCAGGACACCAGCTTCTCTCCTGCTGTTTCTAAGCCAGTCCAGATCAAGCTGGAGGGGAAAGGCAGGTTTGGGGTTTGTTTCATTTGGTTTTAGGCTAAAAATCAAAGTCTGTTTATTTAGGAAAGAGATTCCCACCCCCCCCAAATAGGTGCAATACATTTTATATTTAGTAGAAAATAATATAAGATATGTCAAAGCACAATCAGTTCTAGGTTTTGGGGGTTAAATTTTCTCTAGAAACCCTATTTTCCTCCTTACTGCATTTTACAGAATTTCCATAACCTTCCAAATATACTATCTCTTTTTTTCTTCCCACAGGTAACTGGAAAGATTCCCCTTTCTAAAGCTATCAAAGCTGCTTTTTGGAAAAGAATCAGTTATTTCCACCACAGCCTGAGAGCATGTCCCTGAAATAAACTGTTCTGGCCACCCCTTTGGTGAAACACAGTGATTTCACAGCTCAACACCAGCTGGAGGGTTTTGGGAGCAGGCTTCGGCTCACCTGCCCGCACAACTGGGCACAAAAACCCCGTGGAGGAGAAACAAGGCGCAGTTTTGCTCCCTGTCTCCGATGAGGAGCTAACGGCTTGGAAAGGAGCACGCAGCGGTTCGCATCAGTGCGCGAGATGAATATAAAAACCAAACCAAAGCACGATTTGTTTTGCAGTTTATTAAAGGAAATGTTTTCATATAATTAATCATGGTCCGCGAGGCCGCTTTATCCAACGCCATTCCCCCCTACCCCCAGCCATCCCACATGGAGCCTTAGCCGGACTAAAATTTTGCAAAGCCTTGCATTGTTCTCCCTGACACCGGATCAGCGGACACAAAAAAGCAACTGCCAGCTCAAAAGCAATCCGGCGATAGAGCCTGGTGCTATCTAATCAAGGGCAAAAGGTCACTTCCGAACAACTGGGCAATAAAAGATTATTTCCAGCCGCAGAACAGAAAGGCCCAGTGGTGGATGCCTGAAAGAGGGGGGTGGAAGGAGGGCAAAAGGGCTCCCGTCTGTGGGAGGAAGTGCATTGAATAAAGCCAGCAGACGGGAACCATCTGGCTTTGTGCGTGGTCTGTTCTTCAGAGGAGAGAGAAAGCCCCCTCAGCGGGGCCAGTGACTCCATGCAATGATTCAAACTTTTCTTCTTTTTTTTTCTTCCTCCCCCATCAATTTAAAAGAGGCTTTTCCCAGGCACCAAAAAATTGGAAATGGGAACTTTCCCAACAGGAGGATGGACGTGTCTTATCAAGTGCAAGCTGCAAGATGGAGCCCAACGTTTTAATTTGGTCATGAGAGATGGCTCTTATCAGGGAGCAAGGCCTGGGGATAAGCAGACCAGGCTTTTTTTTGTTTGGTTGGTTTTTAAGAATGGCTTCAGAAGAAGCCTCCCAAGGACCGAGCACACTCAAATTCCCAATGCACCGAGTTTGGTTGCATTTTTCAACAGCAAACAGCATTTTCAGCAGTATCACCTTTATTATGTATACTTCATGCATTTCCCCTCTTCCTCTAGCTCTCCACTTGTTATATGGCCTCACTTGAATGAAGGCAAGAAAATAAAAGGGCCAGATTACATTCAGTCCAGTTGCCATGGCCTGTGGGAGGGCAGAATTACAA
This sequence comes from Pseudotriccus pelzelni, assembly GCA_035584735.1. Lineage (NCBI taxonomy): Eukaryota > Metazoa > Chordata > Aves > Passeriformes > Tyrannidae > Pseudotriccus > Pseudotriccus pelzelni. Next base: position 5,094,138 of record JAWMRA010000130.1, on the reverse strand, counting down.
ACACTTCAGTACAAATGGTACAATCCCTCCTCCCTCCCTTCACCCCTGCAGTTGTCCTCCATGTCCTCACTTTCCCTCGCTCCGTGGTTCACACCGGAGGCCCTTGGCACTCAGCAGCGAGGAGCTGAATCTATTCAAGCGCCCAGACACCTCCTCCGTTCACTAGTGAATTAACTTTAAGCATGCAAATCACACTAATCCAGAATTCACAGGAGAGGAAGTCAGGAGGGTTCCCAGTGGTCTGGGAAATATTTTTCCTTTGGGGAAGGGAACGAGGGGGGGGGTTCATTGCACTCCTCTTTACAGCTCGCTGCAGGTCACTCTGGCTCATCTCAAAGAAAGTTTAGTTCAGAGGCTCAGCTTGACATTCATTGGTTTCTAAATCGGAACCTCTTGAGCGATTGTCCCAGCAATCCCAGGGAATGGGGCCTGAGCAAATAGCCCCCGACTAATTCTGCTGTAGTAGAAGGGAAACGAAGCAGTTAAATGTCCAGTTTATCAACAGAAAACAACAACCGAGCCTTTGTCCTAAGAGGGTGCAGTAGGAAACCGTTTGGCAGGGCTCATCTGCATGAGAAACCGAGGCAGCTGGGAAACACATCTCTCTTAGAGAGAGATCCACGAAGACATTGGAGGAGAAAAATATTCCATACGCTGATTCTCTGTATCGCCACCTCCAAAAAGGAGAAAAACCTCAGGAATTCGAAGTCAGAGACAGGTTGACAGTTGAGGGGCTTTGTTTTAAAAGAAAACAAACAAAAAAACCCACAAAGCAGGAGTTAAAACTGAGAAACGTGACACAGCAGGTCCTCTGCTGTAGCCTATTTGTTACAGGACCAAAAAACCCCACTACCAACAGCAAGCTGACCAAATGGTCAAAGCCAACAGCTGTGGTATTTATTCTCTACAGCTCTGCACACTAAGGCAGTGCAAAGATACCAGAGTTTCTGCTATTGTAGAGTTACACTATAGTCTCAACACAAGTCTAGGCATCAAACAGATATGGAAATGCAGAATGTAATTTGGAGACACAAAGCCAAAAAAGAAAACCATGGTGTTGAAATGGACCATTATAGAGTGGGTTAAAAAAACCCGGTGTCGCTCCTCCTGCTCATCAGATGGGTTTTTACCACTCAGTACTGATCTATTCTCACTTGTTACCCAGCTAAGGGTTTCTAAGCAGTCACAAGCATTTTTCTCTAAGGATTTTTGGACACCAGAACGTGTTAGAAAAGCACAAGGAAAGGACTTTCCCACCACATCCCCTATTTCTTTTAGAGTTGAGCAAAAAGCCCTGTCCTGTTGCTCATAATGAGGTCTATAACCTGTACAGCAGACATGGAAATTGCATTCCACTTGCTCATCAAACCCAGTGAGAAAACAACCTGAAGGTGGGGGGAAAAAAAACCGAACAAAAAACCAAAAACCAACCCAAATGTAAAGCAGGTGAGCCTCAGGTTAAGACAGCTGCTGCTTTAACAGCCACTTTCAGCACTTCAGAAAGTGAAACCACTTACTGGAACAACAAAGCTCTGTGCAAGGAGGAGGGGATATCTAAGAAAACGTGTCCCTGGAACAGCCCCTTTAGGGACAAGCCAAGGCGAGATGATGAGGTTATCATCAGAAAGATCAGAGCCCCAAACTCCAAGGTCACAACCCACAGGAACCTCCACAAAGCTTTTAAAGAGAAGCAAATCCAACCTCTCCTGGAGTGCCCAAAAAGAAAAAAAATCCACCCAAAGGGATGCTTCCATGGCCAGCAGTGCAATATTCACATTCCAGTCACAATGGAGCCAAACATCTTCACTGCAGTGGAGGCAGTTCCTACTCCCACGTACCATGATTAAAAACCTAGAGACCCACAGTTATTTCAGAGCTTCACCAGCATTCTTTGAAGCCAGAGCACGCCCTATGCAGCAGCCACCCTGCTTTCCACTCCACTTAGCATTAATTACAAGCCTCTTTCTTGGATAGCTTGGCAGCTTTGTGGTTCAAGGGGGAAAGGGGAAAAAAAAATAATAAATCTCATCCTATTAAGTGTAGCCCAGCGACCAAAAGACTCTGAAAGATAGGAAACCCTTCTCAGCATGAACAAACAGCAGAGCTGCACTTAAAAATACAGGTTTTAATTGCAAGTGGCATTTCCAAGCTACCCTGCTCCTGGGGCCACCTCGAGGAGAGCCAGGCGTGCTATCAGACAGTTAATACCCTCAAACAAACAGCTTCCCATTCCCAGCCACAAACAGGGCTTGCAAGGCTTTAAACATGCCCCATTTGTATCACAAAAGCCACTCAGAGCCCCTGTTCTGGAAGAGGCTCAGCTCTAGTTAGGCACCCAACAAAGTTCAAGTTGGTAAGAACCTCGATTTGGTCTCTCTGGCTGACCCAAACCCAGCACTTTGCCGAGAGCAGATACTGTATTCTCATACCAAACCCCTGTAGCTTGGCCACGGATTACAGACCATTTCTATGTGATATCCTTAGCATAAACTCACCAGATACACTCCATGTACTCCAGTGGAACTCCAGAAGGGATGCAGGCACACAGCTCTCCTTTAATAAATAACCCCCTGGGTTTAAGACTGCAGGTCTCAGGGCAAGCCTGAAGAAAACCAAGACAAACCATGACCCATCTCAAAAAAAACCAAACCTGCTTAATACCCCTATATATAACCAAAGGCTCATGTCCTGGGTCTCTCCCCTCAGCTGTGGTGAATTTGGATCTCCTAATTCTGTGGAGTACCCCAGCTGCTCTCAAGAGGCACAAATGAGTTTTCCACCGGCTCAGCGTTACTAAGACCTTTCAGAGCAGATTTTTTTTCATTTTACTCTGAATTTACAGATCCCGGTAAGTTAGTCTGCCATGCTCTCAGTATCCTAACTGGCTTAGCCAACAACACACACAGGCACTGCTCGGTCTTGCTGATGTAGGATCCTTTAGGTTTGTAACCTAAGGGAAATATAATCCAGTAATGTACTGTGCAGATGAGGCAAGCCATCACAATTTCTTACATCCAGCTGTAAATCAAAGGGTTTCCTGCCTAAGTCTAGATAAGAATATACCCCCCAGGCTATGCACCAGCTGACAGCACCAAGGCCTTTTGTTAGGGAAATGATTGCAGATGACTAAGTGCTTTCACCTGTTTCTCTTTGCCAGGTAGCATCTCCTCTCCATGTCTGGACTGAGCTGAAGCTTCAGCAGAAACCTGAAGCGAAGACTCCTTAGACAATAAATGCCACCTGGGATCCGGCTTCACAGGCCATCCCTGCATTTTCAGTACAAGAGGGCAAAGGCCACAGAGCCACCTGAAGCGCTCCTTTCATAAGCATATCCAGCTGAAACCTGGCTCCTTCACTTGGGGAAGTGCGTAACTCCAGTTATGGCTGAGCCTGACAGCCTTTAGTTTCCAGCCCTTTCCGTGCCCTGTGGCTGTCCTGTTGTGACAGACAGCTTTAAAAGTGAGGTGATGGCCAAAGAAGAAGGATGTAGGGATTATGCCGCACAAAATCCTCAGCCTTGCCCTGATGTATAGCATAGTGAGATGGTGCGCAACAGTGGGCAAGGATGGGGAAGTAAAACCAAATGTTACCACTTGTCCAAAAATGCCAGGAAGAGCCATATCTCTAAATAATAGGAGATGAAACCTAACCCTTGCATCTCAGCCAAGCCTTGAGCCAGTTTAAGGAACCTCAAAAACATTTTCCCTTCTGATTCTGGTGTGTCATCACACAACCTTGTCCAACTCACCCACTGCTTTGTTGCAATCGTTGCTCATGCTTGTGGTGTCTTCCTGCTGCCCTCACCACACAGCGAGGGGGTTCATCTCCATGAGATGCTTCCCAGTGTTGCTGCAGGCATGAAACTGAAAACTCTGATGTCATGTCTCGTAAGCCATCAACAAGTGCCTTGTTTAAAAGAGGGAGAGCAGATGAGGTCACCAGAAGTCTTAACTATTCTCTCTTTCTAGCACGGCACCTCCTTATCTGGGAGGCCTTGCAGGAAGATATTGTAAAGGTTATGTAAAACCAAACCAGAGCTGTCAGGCGTTCCTCTGCCCATCATTTGTTTTGGCAAATTTACATCCTCTGGAAAACATAACGGAGGCATCATTTTCCACAGCAGAACATCACGTATGAGTGAGCCTGACAAACAGCACAGTCTGCACAAAGGCACTGGGGGGTTTAGAGGCAAGAGAGGAAAATCTTTGCCTTATGCTGAGTGCATAACCAAATCTCTCTGCCCACAGAATGTAGGAGGAAAGGGTTATCCATCACACAGCTCCTTTCATGGGAGACATTTTTATCATTATTTTGTTATATAATTGTATTATACATAAACACAGGAGAGCCAGAAAGACCTTTTATGTTGGCATCTTGTGGAAGTGCTGCTGCAGACACAGCTGGGAAAGGTGACGGGCACATACCTGGGAAGGGCTCTGAGAGCACAGAGACCACAGAGGTACAGCAGCCTGGTCTCTGCAGTGCACACTGGTCACCAAGGGCTAGTTCTTCTTCTGCTCTGGAGAACAGAACCTAAGAAACCTGGAAACTAAGCACAGGCCCAAGGAAGGTACTGGGAACACCTCAATGTGGAATAATGGAGAACCGGGGGCTGGATTTTAAGTGGACTGTGGTGGTTCAAAGCAGCTTGTGTTTACAAATACAAATACATTGTAAGTTTATGGCAAAAACACACATAAATACATTTAGTGTTATAGCAGCTCACATTTCCCTAACACAAGGGTACAGGATTTAGAGTACTAGTAGTAGCAAAAGCCAAAATTATTGAACTTCTGCTAAAATGTATTGTAGTTTTCTAAAGAAAGGAAACTCTTTTTTTTTTTCCATTTCTATCTCTGTATATTCCTAAATTATTTGCAATGAACTGGAGAAAGGAGGAAACGATCATAATCCCCTAACAAACCTACCAGTATCAGTGAGGCAGTTCTAGAGCTTGGCTCTGAGCCTCTGCTCAGAATCTCTTCCTCCTCTTTTTCAGAGCTCCTGATGAAGATGAGCAACAGAGGGCACGGGCATCCTTCCATCTGCTCCCACTCTGGAGAAGAGGTACATCCGAAGTGTTGCTATTCTGCAACCCTCTTCTCCTTCAGGAATAGTTTCTGTGATAAGACTTAGAGTCTGAAAGATATCACTGAAGTCACAGTAGTAAGAGGGGCAGCTACAACAGGAAGGAGGAGAAACAGAAGTAGGTCATTGAGTTAGACAGTTTTTCCAAGCCTGGCAGATGGTGAGAACAAGAAGCAAAAGCCATGTTCACAGTTAAAGCTAATGAAACTCTACAAGCCTCATGGGAAACTCAGAAACACGGGCATGAAGTGCAGAATTGCTTCTTGGGTTTGTTTCTTTTTTAATACTCTGTTTACTTGTCAAAATGCATGTGGATGGAGTGCAGGGACTGAACTTCCTCAGGTGCTGCTAGTTACATCCCATTTTTGGCTCATAGCCCACATTCATGTCTGCAGTCTCAGTAACCACCTCCAGCTCTGTGTCTTCAGGCAGGGAGGTAAGGAAGGAGAGCAGGTGACTGCCTTGGTGCCTGAGCGTGCGTTTAATACAGAGAGGCAGCCCTGAAGAGCATGTGCTGCCTCCAGGGGTGGCACTGTATGACACCTGCCACCAGAGTCAGGCACAATAAGTTCCTTCCCTTCTTCTCTCCTGGGTGCCCTGTCTGTTACAAACAGTTGCATCAGCATTACCAAAGGAGGCAGCAACTCCTCAGGCCACTGGTGCCTCCACCAAACTGGACCCTCGCTGAGAATCCCACAATGGTTTAGGTTGGAAGGGACCTTAAAGACCATCCAGTTCCAATCCCCCTGGGGCAGGGACACCTCCCACTAGCCCAGGTTGCTCTGAGACCCATCTAACCTGGCCTTGAACACTTCCAGGGATGGGGCAGCCACAGCTCCTCTGGGCAACCTGTGCTGGCGCCTCACCACCCTCACAGGGTAGAATTTCTTCCTAATATCTAATGTAAACCTGCCCTCTGCCAGTTTAAAGCCATTGAAGGATTTACTGGAGCAGGTTTTACCACGTTGAACCTTTCCATCTTTCCTCCAGTTTCTGCACACATAAGGTCGGCAGATCCAGAATCCAAGTGGGCATTTACATACCCAGCAACTACATTATGTGTGTGCACAAATCTCCTGAGTCCTCAGGAAGTCTCCACATACACAGAAGGCCAGATAAATGGTTAGCTCTACATTCCCAAAGAGAAATCTCTGCTGTCAGTATGTTCAAAGCTCTACTTTCAGTTTTCCCATTTCTTTTTTCATAACTTGCCACCATACTACCTCACAGCCTGCAATGTACACATGGGATTCGCTTCTGAGGGCACGCAACGCTTACTCTGTTCTCCATCTCTTACCTGCAAGGGACCTGAGCATCCATACTTAGACGAGTTCCGTCTGCCCCAATTCATTTTTAGATAAATATTAATAACAGTGCAAGAAGCGTTTCTTTCTGTCTTCCTTCTGTAGGTATCCACAGCTCTCCATTAACAAGATAAGGCTAAACAACAGCCACTTACATCTTTAAGTGGTAAAACAAGCTTCTGTATTTAAGATAAACTTTACAGGACAGGTGGTTTCCTAGACTGGAGTATCCACAAGAAAACATTTAACTACCGTACGTACATAAACGTCAACAAGGTATGAGAACAGTGCACCTAATAAAGGAGATAGAGGCCACAATAAAAAGGGGCCCTAAATCAAAGAGCAGCTTCACACCAGCAAACATTCACACGTACTGGGCTGATTGAAAGCTTGTCCAGACTGTGCTGCTCAGCCTTCAGCATTGCTGGCAACCCAGCAGCTCTTCTGGTCTGCCTTTTCATGTGTGTGCCTGGAGGTTTGACCCACACCATCACCTTGCTGGGGTTATGGCTGCGACTGCCTCCACAAGACTACCTGTGCAGTATCTATATTGGGAGCTCGGTGTGTACTTCTACCTTTATCAGCTCTGAAAAAAAGAAAAAGAAAAAAGAAAAGGGAGGGGGGGGGGAAACGCAGAGCAAACATTATCTATTGTTAATTACCTGTAAAGTAGGGCTTTTGCCACTTCCCCAGTTTCTAAGAGCTCTGAAGTGAAACCTGAAAGAAGCCACCCATTGTTTCCAATTGTGCAAGAGCCAGGAGCAAATAGGGCTCAAATTGCAGCTCTGAAAGGCAGCAGGAAATTGGCAGCCCGGTAATCTGCTCCCCACCATTCAGGGGAACAAAGGCGGCATTCCTCCTCAAGTAGTCACCATTAGAAACCCAAGGCTGATCTATTTAGTAAGGCCCACAGAATAAATCTGTGGAAATAAAGAGTTTTAATTAGAAGGCCATAGGATATGGCTCTAGTTTCCAGCCCTGCGAGCAACATGTATTATTTAGGCTCCTGCCTCATTTCCCACATATCCAAATGCTGACACCCAGAGATCAGCATCATTGCCATTTTCAAATTTTAAAAAAAAAAACCCAAACCGAATAAATGTACAAACCGTTCATTACATATGGATCACACCGTGTGTTGTCCCAAGACCATTTCAAATTGGTCCCTGTGTTAGGATTATGTATTTTCCCCCTAGAGCGTTAACAGTCCTTCTAAGCCATCACACACACACACACACACACCCCCATCTATGGCATATTACAATGTACAACTTTGAAATAATCTCCAGAAAGTGCTACAGTTTCAGGCAGGGAGAGGTTTTCCCATCCGTCCATCCATCCATCCATCCATCCATCCATCCATCCATCCATCCATCCATCTCTCTGTACAGAAGAATGACTCAGTAATTAAACCACTGCTGGTCAAAGGCTCCCGGTTGTGTCAGTGCCTCAGTGTGGCTCCTCGCAGCCCTCCAGCCTCATTTTTCCCAGCAGCCAAAGGGGAGTATTTCCCTCAGAGCTGTTTTACCAGGCACAGTTGATTTCAAAGAACTTAAGTCCAAGTGCAAAATGTTTTCAGCTACCTGCTGAGGAGGTGCTGCAATTTTTGCCACTTGAACAGATAAAGTCCTCCCAAACCCGGTGCATTAGAGTTATCAGCAGGAAGAGCAAATCAGGTTAACTTTTCCAGGGGATGTTATCTGCGCCTGGCAGCGGTGATGGATGACTCTGGAGCTACCATGGCAAGTGCTCCTGCTGCAGTACAGGGCAAGGGATGGAAAGGGAGGAAGCAAGCACACAGTCTCTAAAGCTCCAGGTTTGAAAGCCCGTACAAAAATGTCTGTGAAGGCTCCAGAAGGGTGTCTGATGTGTCTACCACTTGCTCCCAGAGAGACCCTTTGACTATTTAACACAGCAGAATTGATAGGTTTTCTACTATAACAGTATTTCCTCACTACCTCTGGCAGATCAGTAAATTCAAGCCCAGGTAGGGCCAAACTTTGGCAAAGTTCCTACCTAGAGCTGAACTTTGGACTGAAACAATATCGTGAGATCTAACTATAATGTATTTCCCACCCTGACTAACCGGGCTTATCCTCACCGTGATTAGGACAAGATACAGAACATGCAGGAATGTATTAAATCAGCAAGTGCCTCAGTGACAGCACAGATGCTCACGTAGTCATAAGCATGTTTCATCCAGAAGAACTTGGCATGCTGTGTAGAAAAGTGAACAAGAGCACAATTATTCTCTCAAGGAGAAGAGGGATAAAGGAGACTAGATTTAGATAAGGAGACCTTGATATAAAAAGAAGGTACAGTGCAATTTCCCACTATCCAGCTTAGAGAAAAGCTCCAGCACTTCCCCCTTCCTTCCAGGCAAGTAGTTTATTCATTTTCATTTGGAAGTGTCTTACTCATAAAGTTCATGGATCGAAAAGGAACAAATCAAACATCACATAAGAGATGATGCTTTGGAGAGGACCTTTACCAGGTCATGTAAATTCATCTCTTCCTCCTGTCTGAACTGTGGAAGACAAATCCCTGCAGCACTGGAAGAACTGTCAGGTGGTTTGGAAGTTGAAGCGTAAAAGCCCAGCAGTTTCATTTAAAATATCCATTAAATAGTTAATCAATTATGCCATTTCAGCAAATGTTTTGGGTGTTCCAGCTACTTCTCACAGCCACTTTATCCTACAAACTGAGCACATCCTAACACTTAGGAACGCTCGACATTCCTAAGGCAGTGTAAAAGCTCTGTCGCCTGGCCAACTCAGTCACTGGTGTAAATCCATCAACTCCATTCAGAAGAAATATTCCGTGGAATAAACCCAGTCAGACTATGGCAGCGACCCTGAGGGGTCAGGCAGGATGTCCCATTGTGCTCCTTCTTGCACAAACACAATGGGGTTCAGCCCCTTGGGGCAGAGCCTCTGTCAGACGTTTGTGCCTCCGGACAACGTGTTCTGGAGGATGTTTGTTTTCAGGTCGCAGCACTGTAAGTGTATACAAAGGTTTACAAAACAGGGCGTGCTTCCAATGCCAGAGGCACGGCTATCGGGCACACCTTTCCTTAAGGACTAACCAAATGTATGTTTCCTTGCTTCAAAAGAAGGGCAATTCACGCACTTTCAAGCTAGTTTTGGAATCACTTCCCCTGGAAGTACACTGTTGCTCTTCCTTTTCTGATACTCTCACATGCATGTACCAGGAACAGTGAAAGATGCAGGTAGCTTCTAGTTCTTCTTTGATGCTAAAATCAAAAGTTATTCGGTAAGATTAAGGTTTCACCCTCACGTACTTAAACCTAAGAAGTAAGACCATGTGGGGTCTGCAGGAAACCTGTCCTGAATTTGTATTTATCAATAAGTAAATAAAAATCTCGCCTCAAGACACCTTCACCAAGAGGAGTGTGAATGGCAGCTGCAAGCACCACACTGGGAAAACCAACAGCACTGCATCTCTTTATCACAAATATAAACCAAGCTGTAAATATCACTCTGGAGATGACAAGTTTTTGAATAGATCTTTCCATTAAGTACAGAGCTTGTTAATAGGGATGGGCTCCATGTGGCTGGGTAACCAATGCCAAGGGGAGAAGCCATGCCTTGGCTCCTCCCATCGGCCAGAGGAAGGTCAAACAGCCACATCAAGGAAGTACAGATGATGAGGATCTGCCCTCAAAGCAACTTGCCCACCAAGTGAAGGCTCATCAGAACAAGCCCTGTGCAACCCATTTGCTGTGTCAGGCTGGTAAATCCAGCTGTGTGACAGCAGAACAACATTTTATTCCAGGTTTTTTGAAGCACCATCATGACTGACACAAATGCTGCAGCTGGAAGAAAGCCAACAATTAATCAGGAGTCCTCAGAATTTGGAGGTAATTTCAGCAGAACAAGAAATGCAGAAGTATCAGCGAGTCCTGAACATTCCTCCAGGACAAAAATCTATTACTTTGTATAAGTCCATTAAAACACTTCATCTAGCCCCTTTAATCCCTCTTAACAGATTTGCTTTATCACAGACAGAGGAGCTAATCCTCTCCCACCTGTCTTTATGATATGGAACCATAAACAAGAGCAAGTCCTTTTCATTTGTTAAGCATTATCCCCCCTTGGATAACGCTATCACCCACACCAGCATTAGTGTAATGAAGCCGTCTTTAGAGAAACACCCCAACCCTGAGCTCAAATTTTCACCCTAGCCATGGATTCCTCCAGCAGGAAACGTGGAAACATTATTTACCAATTGTTTTTATTGATAAATTATTAGTTCCAAAACTCATTTCTTACCCTCTGTTGCAAGACACTAAGCAAAGCAAGACTTGAATTCCGGCTTGCTGAAGGGACTTCCCTTTTTCCCTCAGCCCAGACCTTATGTGACACATCTGAGGCCTCTGCTGTGTACCAGATGGCAGCCTTGGCCAAATCCATCACCAACCCTTACAATGAGGTTAGTAGGTCAGCTGAACTTATCACCTAATTACACCATCATTTTATACAGAGTTCTCTTTATTTTTCAAAACAAGATCTCAATGCTATCAGAAAACAGTCGAGAAGTAATTTTTATGAGCTGCATTGTAGCAGTGACAGCCTTGGCCCTCAGCACAGCCCCTTACAACACAACACAGCACCCTTGGAGGGCCATTCCAGTTGCTATCTTGTGGAAAATAGAACAGGCTACAATGACTGACCACTTATAACCACATATTTAAAGTAACTTTTGTCTCTTCAAGCTGCAGAGAGTTACTTCATCCATCAGCTTGCTCAATTCTTCTTCCGCTAGAAAGACATTCATGTGCTCTCATGCGACCCTGCATGGTTCTACACCACAAAATCCATCTGCCTGAATGAATTCCCAGTCATTTTCATAACACAAGGCAGCAACCAGAGGACCTGGAAGTGAACCCAAATACATGTATATTAAGTACAAATGATAGATCATCTAACACAAGAAAAAAACGCCTCATTATACCTGTTATTTTAACACTGCCTTGCCTAGGTAACACCCAGCAATTAGAAAACCATTTCAGATGTCCAGGGAACTGTTGTCTTCTCATTGCTGCGTAGGTCAAGCCAAATTTTCCTCCGAAGGATCTGCAACCAGAAGTTATTCCCAAAGTCTAGTTAGAAAAGGGAGCATTAGTGGGATACCAACTATAGCTTAGGTTCTGTTGATTTGTTTAAAAAGAAATCTAAAACAATGCTGTGACATAGCTTGTGATGGAAGATAATAATTAAGAGATGTGGGGCCTTTGGGTTTTCTTCTGCTAGGAACCAAACCAAAAACTCATCTCTTACTATGAGTTTCAAGACACTGAGCAAAGCAAGACTTGAATTCTGGCTTGCTGAAGGGAGTTCCTTTCAATCAAACCCCCAGATAAGCCACCTGGCAGAAAGAGACAGAGGTATGCAGTGTAACATTTTTCTAGGAGAGGCACAACTGACCCCCTTTGAGCAAACTTACTCAACACAGAGCTGGACCCCATCCAGCTAGGAAGAGGCAGTTGGCTGGGTGTTTTTGGGTGTCAGTACAGTTACAAATGGACAGATCTGACCAGCGGCGACTGCAGGACAAGGTCTTCATTGTCTTCCAAGGCCTGTTTGCAGCTGTCGCTGTTACAGACACAGCGGTGACGGCAAAGCAGTGCAAAGCAAGTCGCCTGCTCCTCAGAAACATTCTTCTCTTGGCTTTGCTTCATCTCAGGAAGAGCAAATCTTGGAAAGCAGAATTCCTATACATCCACCGCTACCCCACAAGCCTCCCATTTGTCACACAGAGGCTGGGAGAGCAGCACTACCAAATGCACACTGCAAAGCCAGGGCTCTCCTAGATGTAGCCACATGATCACTTCACTTCATACCTCCCCGAGGTCATCTGTGCCATTTGATAAAAATGCAGCTTTTCAGTCAGCTCTTTTACATGACATTGAATCAGCTTTGACAGAATTAACTCAAAGAGACGAGCTTATTCAAATCATCAGCGGGCTGGGAGTCAGGACAGCTTGAATATGGCAATTCAAAGCAGCAGGACTCAAAAAAGCAAGATATGGCACATTTATCAAGTCATTACTGTGTTCTAAAGTGGAGTTTCTCTAGAACCACTTACTCTGAACACACCATGTGAAATTACATCCATTTAATAAACTTTTAAGTTCAGGAGAACTGCAGGGTAACCTTGACCCACACAAGAAGAATGAGGTCTCTCCATTCACTCTTAATGAAAAGCTTTTTCTGTTGAATGTGTGTTAAATGGCCACAAGTAGCTGTGACACTTAGGTCACCCTTAAGAGCCTTTAATTTGAAGACAGAAGATAGTTTCAGTTGACATTGGAAAACGTATGGGAAAAGAATCAAATAAGCCATAGACATAGGCCCAAACACACACATTCCCAAATTTCAAAGCTAGCAAAACTGCAGCAACGCAACCGCTATTTTTATCCCCCCTCTTGCTGTTTATTTGGATTTGAGCTTGGGAGGTTAACTTCTTCAGTTGCTGCACAATTTAACCAGCCAGCAAGTTTTATGTAGGAAAATTTAAAATGGCCTTACATGTTAATGTGATATTCCTTAAGGAAAAAAAAACCAAAACACAACAAACCAACCAACTTGGAAGTTGTGGTTTCCTCCTCCACAACTCTATTTTTCCAAATGCTTTGATAAATAAATAGAGCCTCCACTTTTTGGCACTGTCTAGCACAACATATATTCAATTGTATTAAATATCCCATAGCAAAAACTTATTTGATATATAGTTGGTGAACTTAAAATTAGGTAAACTAACCTAGAGCACAGACTAGTGGTTTTGAAGTATCAATAGGAGGTTATTTGGCACCTGACAGACCTCAAGGAGAAACTCCACACATAGCTCACAACCTGTCGTTGTAACAAAAGAACTCAAGAGCCATTTTCATTAATTAATATATTTTCTGCATTATAGTTAACATATGTACTTTCTTCGTGTCATCCTTATTTCGTTAAGTATTGATATTTTGTTATATTCAGACATGAGTACATTTTCAAAGTCTTTTGCAATAAATATCATAAAATAATAGAGATTCACATAATAAATATTCTTTACAATAAAAAAAGTTTTAACAGACTTTTGTCTTAAAAATAGTTGGGATTCAACTTTGTGTTTTATACATAAAATATACAAAAAAGGACCACAATTTGTGGCTAAGGCAATAAAACAGGGACAGAATAAAATTATAAAGTACAGAGCAGAGCTACACTCACTAAACCAAAGGATCACAAGAAGCTTGAAGGATTCAAGAACATTTAGGTGACTCAATGATACCTGAAGGCTGTTTGGATACATGAACACCACCGACTTTAATATCAACTGATACTGACAGACTATAAGAAAACAGGATTAGGAGGGTGGAGTGAGCAATATCCTTCAAAGATTGGACAGCAAAAGAAACAAATGAGTATGTTGCAGCCACAATGTCTCCAATGTGAAGATCTACATGGTGTAGCAAAAACTGAAGTTACATTGAAAATGTAAAAAAAAAAAAAAAAAAAAGACCAAACCAGGAGGCAGGGTAATTCTCAGGTCTGAGAATGTTGCAAAAGTTAAGACAAACAGAGAGGGGGAGGAAAAAAAAAAAAAAAGATGCAAAAAGAAGCAGGCTGCTTATAGAAGAGTCAGGCCTTTCATTTGGTGAAGCCTTTATTTTACATCCCTCTCCAGAAAGAACACACACAAAAAATTATTTCACAATCCAGCTCACTCAGGAAAGATATTCTTCCTTGGCTACCAAGAGGTTAAGGAAAAAAAACAAAACATAAACTGCTGAGAAGGAAAAACATCTTTGGGAAAAGATATTCATGGAGCAACAAGCTTCAAGAGCCCAGTGAGCCCTCACTGTCTCTTTCAGGAGTGGTTCGGTTACAAACTCAAAGACCCTGCCCAAATGAGCGGCAGGTGCAGATACCAGGTCCACACTTACCAAAGAGCAGCAACGACTACGTGAAACGCTCCACACTCAGCCAAGTCAATAGGAGGAGGAGAGCAAAGATGCAAAGGGAAGAACTTGTGTATCTGAAGCTGGGGAGACAGAAAGGAAAGGAAAAGAACAGTCCTCCCAAAATGGGAGAGGAAGGGGAAGAAGGAAAGGAGGAAAAAAAAAAATCCGCTACAACCTGAAAAACTGAAGTTGGAGGAAGTAAACCTCCCTCCCAAAATCATGAGGGCTTGCCCTGACCCCGGGAGGGGCAGCTCTCCAGTTTACAATAGACTGTGTTGGAGTTCTTGCACCGGCAACCCGGACGATTGACGCGGTCGTAGCACCCTCGGCAGAGTTTTAGGCATCCTTTGGCCGGAGGGTAGCAGAGCAAGCAGGGCAGGAACAAGGACATGGCTCCCATGCACAGGTACCTAGAACAGCAGTGTGACTGGGAGCAGGAGCAGGGATTATCCGCGTAAGAGTCCCCTTCATCGTCGTTGGAACAGTGGTAGAAGATCCCTTTGACCAGGCACATGCAGGTGCCGTACTCCACCATGCTCTCGGCCGAGCACAGGCACTGCCGGTTGCAGGCCAGGCAGGACGGCAGCGCCCTCGGCGCCGTGCACTCCCCGCACTTGCACTTCCCACACTGTTCGCAGATGAACTTGTGCTGCGTCAAGTCCTCTTTCAAAGGACCCTTCAGATCATCCACGATCAGAGACGACTGCTTGGGCTGCGCCCGGATTGTCCGATCGGATCTGTGGCCGGAGCCCGGCCGGGACGGGGGTGACCGCCCCAGCAGCCCTTGCTCCGAGGAGGCACTGCTGTTGCTGCCAGAGCTGGCTGCGCTCCCCGTGCTGGTCGACCGGCTCAGGACGGGAGCCCTCGTGTTATGCTGATGTGCCACGTGCCCCACATGGCTGGACCTGTGTTCGTAATTATTATTCACATTAATTGGTATAATCTCGTGAGTCCTTTCATGCTTCTCCTGCCTCGGTGCTGTCCGCGGAGCAGACTTTTTCACCACAGACGGACCTTCGGTGTATTCGTTGCTGCCCCTGATGGCCTTGATCTGGTCCAGCGACAAGATCGTCGTGGGCTGGCTCTCCCTTTCATAGTCCAAGCGCTGCCGGCTGTCCAAGGAGGGCTGCTGAATCACCACCACGGAGCCGCTGCTGCCATGCTGACCTTGGGGCTCCATCTGGAGTGATCTCTACTGCTGGCATTCAGTGGGAACCTGGCATGCATCTGAAACCCTGAAGTGAGAAGAAGACAGAAGGTGTAAATAAACACTGCGTGTGTACATGTATATACACACGCACACAAGATCAAGGGCAGAAGAGGGATAAAGCACGGGAGGCTTTCTGAAAACAGAAATGATCTGGCAAAGCCCAAACTGCCCGAGCCACCTGGTACTGATCTCTTTCAGCAGGGGATTACAGCAACGCTGAGGATCTGGCCAAAGTCCAGTAGTGGGGAGAGTCTGGGTATGGCATCATAGATGAGGAATGCAAAGGAGACCCCATGCCATTTTAAAAAAACAGTATTAGCCGGTATGCTTGCTTGGCAAGCCATGGGAAGTGCTTCTCCCTTGCTACTGAACTCAACATCTGCCTCACTGGCAATAGCAATTTTGAATGCCCCCAAAACTCAGTCGGAAACAGGCAGGAACACCATCCTGTTCATGTTCCACATGGCAGAGTAACGAATATGACCAATTCTAACTCTTCTCCCTGAATCTGCAGCATGAGAAAGCTCAACAGATTTGCTTCCTGGTGCATTTGGAAAGTCTCCTTCTTAAAGTGACGTATGTGCATTACACAGTCCTGAACTAAGTGCTGTCAAGTGGCCAAGACATTTTCTATGAGAAAGTAACTCAGCCTACAGATCTAACAGGCTCCTTATAAAATTAAAGCAAGGGTGAAAACAACCTGTTTTCAAGTATTTCCTGACCACAGGCCAAGGAGTGAAAGAAAAATGGGGTAGAAAAGGCTAAGATGAACTAGATGTCAGACAAAAAGTACCTGAGGATTCATAAGAATGTTAAGAACAGATAAAAAACCCCCAACAACAACCTCAAAACACAAAGAACAAATCCATGTTCACCAGACAGATTAAAAGCTTCTCAAATAAATAGAACATCTTCTAGTCTTTCAAATAGCAGAAGAATAGTAGAACTGTCACATATTTCAACCCCTTTTCATCCTGCCTAGCTGGCAACAAGAAGATTGCAACTCTCACTCAGAAAGCTGCAGTGACAGTTCTGAACCTATATAGAAATTTAGCTGAGTATTTAAATGTCACATTTATACAAGGAACCAAGGAAAAAAACCGATTTTCTTTACTGTCAGCCAGAGGAAAAGTCCCTTATTGCTCCCCTCCAAGATGTCATACCTGTTTACCCGAAAGCAGGGAAAGGTGCTATCAAGCATTTCCAAAATTCATCCAATAATCCCAAGTGTCTTGCCTACCCAGACCACAACCAGCACAGAGCTGTTCCCCACTCCACAGAGAAAAGGGCACTGTGTCATGGAAGCAGAGGGACGACAAGAATAGGAAAGCTTCTTCTAACAGTCAGCGTGAACCGAACCGTGAGCAACAGCTTCTGCCAGGACACAAAGTCTTTGTGCTCATCCAGCAGTCAAAGACTTCAATTTACATCTAGCGTCACCTGTGTGGGCTTTAGGGACACCAGATTAAAAACAAAACCAAACACGTTTGCTTCTAATTCATAAAATACAATCTCATAATGGTTTGGGTCCGAAAGGACCTTAAAGACGATCCGGTTCCAACCTCCCTGGCCATGGGCAGGGACACCTTTCACTAGAGCAGGTTGCTCAGAGCCCCAGCCAACCTGGTCTTGGACACTTCCAGGGATGGGGCAGCCACAGCTTCTCTGGGCAACCTGTGCCAGAGCCTCACCACCCTCACAGCAAAAGAATTTCCTCCTACCCCACACAACAAGCTGCCTTCTTCACGAGCACTGAATACAAATCCACAACAGACCAAGGGTGAATGAATGCGAAAAGGGAAAGATTTACAGCTGTACCAGCCAGGAGCTGGGCTCCCCAGGGGATGAAAAACAATATCCCAAGAAAATGCGAAAGACATCCAGTGCCATCTTTGGGGGGAAAGTGCAACATCAACGCGACGCAGACTGACAAGCCCAGCTGCAGATCGGGCCGAGAGTTGAACCAGCCACCTCCACCCCCGCGCAGATCGGTCGTAAACTGGTTCCCCCCGGACAATAAAATAAAAATAAGCAAAATAGAATAATAAAACAACGTACGGTGCAGCCGGCGAGAGCCCTCACGGTTCTGCACCCGGGGCTGCGCTCCCTCCCCGCACACCTATGGGGGTGGGATCTCCCTTCCCTTCCTTTCCCTCCCCTTCCCCGCACCGGCTCGGACACGCCGCCAGCCCCCCCGTCCCGCCCCGCTCCCGCAGCCCCGGGCGGGCGGCGGCGCGGCGCCCTCTGCGCCCCGAGCGGAGCGGAGCGGATCGCGGCGCTGACGGAGAGGAAGGAAGAGGAGGGGAAAGGGTAAAGAAAAAAAAAAAAGTTATGAATGAAAACATGGGCTTTTTTTTTTTTCATTATTATTTTTCTTTCCCTCCTTCTCTCCCTTCCGCAGGGGAGGGCAGAGCCCAGCCCGGCGCTGCCTCGGGAGGGCGGAATGCCCGGCGCTTAAAGAGGCAGCGCTGGGGGGGGGAGCGGCCGCTCAGCCCCGGGGGTTCCCCGCGCCGCGGTCCGGCACCCCCCGCCCCTCGCCTGCCAGGAGGGCTTGGCGGGTGTTTTTGACCTCCTCCTCGTTCCCAGCCCACCGCGCTCCGCCGCGAGCCTTCCCGCGGGATCCCGGTCGGGAGCGAGCCGGTGGGAGGGGGGCCGGGGCCGCCCCTCGCCAGGCGGGCGCCGCTGCGCCCCGCGGCACCTGCTCGCCGCGGCAGCGCCGGCCCCGCTGCGAGCGCTCGGCGGGTCCCCAACTTACTGATATATCTGCGGGGAGTCACCGGGAACGGCAAATCCAGCGGGCGGGGGGCGGCGGGGCCGCGGCCCCGGCTCCTCGCCCTGCCGGCCCCGCGGGGCGGGGAAGGCCGGCGGGCTGCGCTCCTCGTCCCCGCACAGCCCTCGCTCGCCGATCTCCACGTCCTAGTGGGCCAGCGGAGGAAAGCCCCGCTGTGCTGCCCGGCGCAGCCCCCCTCTCCCGGGGGTCAGCATCAGCCGCCCGCCCCGGGCTCGCTCCTCCGCGGGGCGCCCAGGGGAGCAGCGCTCTCCTTCGGCAGCGGGGCTCTCGGTCCGGAGGCGGCGGGCAGCAAATCCAGCCCTTCCTGCAGAGCGGTGTGTCTGGATCGAGCCTCAGGCAGCGGCAGGCTGCGGCAGGCAGCGGAGTTGTTGCGATGCAGGTCTCCGGGAAGAGGCGGCGGGTGCGCGGCTCCTGCTCGGGCTGTTTGTTCTCCCCGGCCGGTGAGTGCAGGGCTGCGGTCCCGCTCCGGCGCTCGGCTTCACCGCATGGTCCTCGCCGCAAGTCCCGTCTGGCAAAGTGCAACCACAACCCCTGGTGCGAGAAATTTTGGTTGGGGTTTTTCGTTTTCAGGTTTTTGCTTTTTTTGTTTGTTTGTTTTTTGGTTTTTTTGTTTGTTTTTTTCCTAAACCAACCACGAAGCTGCTCTCGCTCTCCAGAGCAAGCCGCGAACGAAGCCAGCGGCAGCGCGCAATGGCCCTGCGAGCTCCCTGCACGCAGCCATGTGCCGGCCGTCTCTGCCGGGGGCCGGGTGACAGGCTCGGGGCACGGGCAGGACGCGGTGGCCACGCACACCGCAGTCCGGCACCGGGGGCTCCGCAGGCTGCTCGCGATCCCGAGAGGGTCGCGCCAGAGAGACCCCGCCAGGTCGGGCGGGACAGGCAAAGCACCGACCCGGAGGTTCTTTCTACATGACCAGCGAATCGCGACCGGCTCGGCGCTGCTCGCCCGAGGGAGCCGATCCCCGGCTCTCCCGCCCGCTGCCCCGCAGCGGAGGCTCAGCTCTCCCGCACCTCCTCCCGCACGCCTCGCCCGGCGGCCGCCCCCAGCCCAGCCCAGCGCAGCGCAGCGAGGGCTCAGGGAGGGAGGGAGCCCCCGCCGCCCGCCAGCACCTGACCCGGCGGGACGGGGCTGTGCGAGCGCCGCCCGGGCTTACCTAGGGCCGAGGTGAGCGCCCGCCTCCCGCGGCACATTGGCGGCGCGGATGCCGCCGGGGCAGTGCCGGGGCCGCTCCGCGCTGCCCCGCCGCCGTGCCGGAGTGAGCCGGGCCGCGCCCCGCCGCTTTCAGCGCGCAGCCCCCGCCCGCCGCCGGCCGCGCCCCCCTGATGTCAGCGTGTCACCGAAATCCCGGCGTGGATTCCCCGCCCTCCCGCCGGGAGCCGCTCCCGCGCGGGTCACCGCCGCTCCCCGCGCCGGGACGGGGGCAGGAGGGAGAACCGGCCCCTCTGCGGGCCCGGCTTCGCGTTGTCCCGGCCCCCGGGGCCAGGCCGGCAGAGGGAGCGCCCTGGGGGCTCGTCCCGGCGATGCCCGGCCCGCACAGGCTCCCGCAGCCGCCCCCGTGCGCTGGCCGGGCGGGCACCGCCGCGCAGGGGCTCTGCGGAGGGGCTGAAGTCCTGCCACGCTCCCCTGACAGCGCTGCAGGGAGATTCTGGTCTGTCTGTCACCGTCAGCGCCTTCCCAGCGGGGTCTGGCCAGGTGGAACAGCCACGCGTCTATATTCACCAGATATCTTCTGCTTCTTTCAGCCCGTTACAGAGGCAGCTGAGCATCCCGGAACGCACTCGCTCCTGTCATCCTTCCATGAGATAGGAAACGGCGCTTCCCACCGTGTTACAGCTGGCGCTGAAGCACCGAGGGATGACACGGGTTATTTACCCCGTTGTCTTTCCCTCTCGCCTTTCCAGCCCAGCGTCAGCAAGGTCCCATTCAAAGCTCACCACTGCATCCCTGCCACGGTGCTGAAGAGGTACAGGGATGCCTTCAAAGCCATTAGTTTTATGGCCAAATACTACCTCTGATTTTTTTGGGGGGTGGGGGTGGTGGTGGTTTTTTGTGGGTTTTTTTGAGTGAAGTATTTTAAAAGGCAACTAAAAGAACACGGGAAAATTATGTAAAGGACACCAAAATTCTGAGAATTATTTCATAACAACATACAAAGTATTGGAGAAGTTGAGACTTCCAGTGCTTGGCCGAACCTCACTGCAGCCCCAGGTTTATCTGAAACGTTCTAACTGGCTTTTTACAACGTCTTTCACACAAATCATATTCTCCCACCTTTTGCCTCAAAGAAAAGAAGTATGCACTAAATATACATCGAGTTGCTTAGCAGGAACTTTCATCCAAAAGCAAACAATCCCTACAAACAAGAACACACTAGTACAGAGGTGGCCCTCGGTGACAGTCTGTCCACCCAGCTCACACTCATGGATGTAGCACAATTGTTTTTCATTAAACTTCACTAAGCTTAAAAAGAAAACACTGAAACTGAAATTTTGAAAATTTTGAAAAAAAAAATACAAAAACTTTACCTCAACCACATATTTCTCTAGTAAATAAAATCTTTGTGCATTAAAGGTTCTATACTGAATACTAAAATACTAATACTAGTAATAATATGACTTCTAATACTTCTGAGCTTGTAATTAACAGTTTGCTGATATAGACAAACCATAAATAGCATCTGCCAATTAAAGAGGCCCAAAGGCAAAAATGGCACACAAATCTTTGGCATGGAATAAAAATACCCCAATTCAGCATTAATGTTGCTGGGGGATTTAGAAAATGTGATTGCTTACCAAAAGCACTCTCAGATACACCTCAAGCACAAACTACATAATCACTTTCAGTGAACTCTGAAGAGTTTGGAACCTATCAGAGTTCAAATTAACAAAAAAAAAAAATTCCAACTGCAGACCCAAAGTTACTAAGAAAATGAAAAAAATTACTCCTGCAGAGTAGTCCTTAGAGGTGAGAGTCCATCTTGGAGCCTTTGCAGATAGCAGGACTGTGTTCCACCACTGAATATACATTTAGCAATTGTCTATGTTCTCACAGAAGTCCATATGCACTTTTCCTAGGATACGACTGTAAAAACACCTCAGCACCTTTCTTTTCACATCCCTAAACTAATACCACCTTCAAAAACCTGTGACAAGTGTAAGAGGTTGATTTTAGAAACACAATATTGGGCTTAAATGGGTCAGTAAAATAACCAAGAATACTGGCAGCTGTTTACTGTCACCTGGCACCTGAAATTAATACTTCACTGAAAGAAGGGAAAACCCTCCAGCAGTATCAGAAGGCTCTCCACAGACTCAAGCAAATATGCCTGCACCTCACACAAACCATCTTGTTAGATTTTTCCTGGAAATTACAGCAGGCAGAAGTTTTGGTTAGAACAAGGAGAGCTACATTCTGGAGAATAAACTGGCACTTTGGAAGAGAGCTGACACACCTTATGACTACGTCCTGGCACAGCCTGAACTCAAGGATTGACACACAGACAGGAATCCTATGCAACAAAGTTATTTTCCATCTCCAAACTGCCATCTAAAGGTGCTTGTCTCTTGCACTGACAACAAGTCAAGAGACCAGCCCTCCATGCCCAAAGTTAATCCTAAAAAGCCTCCGAGAATGAAGTTCATGAGAGCCGTGATTCAGTTCCCATTTCCGCTTTCACTTTGAGGATCATGGGCTGGAGATAATCTCCACCCTCTGCAGGCAGATGCTACTTCTCTCTCCTGCAAGCTTCAGCGTGCCAAAAGGCACGTTGGGCAGAATAAAAGCAGAGTCCATCTTCAGGTTTTGGTTGCTTTTCCTCCTAATCCATCCCTAGAAGCAACTTTTATTTCTAGGTAGTGAACTACACCTTTGTAAAGATGAATTGCATAAACTGTGATCCTCCCACTATGAGAAACACTGCTTCCATGGTGCATCCCACCTGGGAATGCCATTATGAATCGCCCTAAGCAGTATCTCTTGGCCCTTGCTAAGGCACAGGTCCCAGTCCAGAAGGAGGACATGTACTCAGTCCCAGTCACAAAGCCAATATGGCTTTGAGGAAACTCCGCAGATAATGTCTTTCCCTTTATGCAAGTTACTTATCAGGTAGTAACCGATCTCCACATTGCAACAACACTTCTAGAGTTATGGAGGAATTCAAAAGCCATTAAAAAGCTCCCCCCCACCCTTAGCATTTATAACGAAATTACAAACAAAATTGTTGTGCCAGCCTTACCTGTAGCATGCGTAAGTCAGGTATTCCCCCCCGCCAGCCGTGCAGCGATGATCTTGCAGAGGTGGGTGCCAGAAGAAACAACTGGAACCTGCAGCTCCCCAGAGCTTTGAGGTTGCACCAGATGGAACTTTGTAGGTGTTAACGCTTAAAGAGCCTCAGAAACTCTCGGTGCAAGGAACCAGTATCTGCTCGTTGGGGTAACACCGGCATAACTGAGCTTTTAACACACTAGTCAGCTTACAAATACTACATGACACATGGAAACAGCCTCAAGTTGCACCAGTGAAGGTTTAGATTGGAGATTATGAAAAATTTCTTCACCGAAAGCACTGGAACAGGGTGCCCAGGGAAGTGGTTGAGTCACCAACCCTGGAAGAATTTAAAAGGTGTGCAGATGTGGGACTTCGGGACATGGTTTAGTGGTGACTTGGCAGTGCTGGGTTGATGGCTGCACTCAGTGATCTTAAAGGTCTTTTTCAACCTAATTGATTTTGTGATTAAAAAAAACCCCCATCAAACCAACAAAATCAAATTCTACTGTTGTTATGAAACACTACTCTAATAATAAGCACCGTGGACTGTTTTTCAGCAGCTCACAGAAAATCCTGGCAGTCCTGGCTCAAGCTGGTGGACGAGATGAATAAAGGTACTCCTGAGAGCCGAAGTAAAAACCACGGGTGCTGTGGTGAGGGACTACCCTGACAGGTACAGTGAATCACTTCAGGGTAAGGAAGAGAAAGTGAAGGCTGATGTGGCAGCGTTTCCGATCACACTTTCTGCCAGACAGGTTGACCTTTATCTGAGATCAAAGGCACCGGCAGCTGGGGATTTCTTAGGCTTCGGTGCAGGGGCTGTTCTCAAAGCTCCCTGAAGAAGCGCAGCCCGTGCACCGCTACCCCTTGGTGTCACTGCGCAGGCTGGGGAAAGGCACACAGGAAACCCTCAGCTGCAAATAGAACCCGGGGTTTTCACTTCAGAAGATAACATCAGTTTTTCTTAGAGGCAGAAGAGACAGTAACAGGCAGCAGCCAGGCAAACCTGAGAACAAAGGGACGAACCTCAGTGGGAACCTGCTTCGTGAGCACTTGAACGTGGAATCAAAGCATGGGGGAAATGCTGCAGAGCGAGGTCTGTGTCCAAATTCAGCAAAAATTAAACAGAAGGAAAATGCCAAGCTCTGTAGAATAGGTTGAGAGTCTGAGAACGTGCTTTCCCTTCCCCATCTTTTGCACCATATTGGAGAAACCAGTGTTTTCCTTGGGTAACGAGAGGCAAAGCTTCCTTCTCCTAAGTGCAGGCCGCAGCCTGTCTCTTCATTTTTCACTTGCCATAGAGGCAGCTGGTACCTTTACCTCTCTCCTTCAGGTATCCACAGTTATTTGCTTTCTGATCAAGTTTAATTCTCCCTTGGAGAACTGTCTTCTGTAGCCTTCATGTTTAGCTGCCACACTAATTGTCTGCACTTACACAACACACTCTACTAAGGCACTGACCATGTCTTCATTACTTTGTATTAACTGTTAACTATTTAACTGATATTACTTCATCTGCCTGCATTAAAAAAAAAACTGTGAAAAAGGAAAATTGTCATTATTACTTAATACCAATAATAACTCATTCGCATCTACTGTAAATTATTCTACCTGCAACTCATTGTTTCCTGCCTTAGCACTATGCAAACTGCCTTTTCCTACCCATTGAGACACGAGTCCTTGCACAGAAACAAACCTTTCCCATTTTCTGTTGGAGAAGTGGCCGCTCCCCAGGTGTGGGCTGGTTTATTGGAGGAAGAGGTAAAGCTCCCTGCTAATTTAAATACATGGCTCTGTGTGTGATTTCTATTATCCAACCACTTGTGGCGACTTGGGTGTTAGCACAGCTCCAGGAATGCCTCCTGTTTATCAGGTTGTGCAATCCGTCACTGTCACCTGAAGGAGGTCTCAGCAGCAGCGTTTCTAATTTGATTTGAAAATATACATGGAAACCTGAGCCTGCTTTTAGCAAGAGTGATGGGGTTGGCCTAATGAACACAGTCTCTCTTGTCGTTCTCAAGAACGGTGTGTCAACAACCAAAGTTTAGGTTCCCTCCACGGCTGTAGCAGCTTCTGTGGAGAAGCAGTAGCTTAACATCTATGTCACGTTCTTGGTTCTGCTTTACCAGTCAAAAGGCATTTCAGTGAGATTTTAACAGACCACCTTGGATTCCCTGGAATGCAAACAGGGAGGAAGCTTTTCTATAGATCCCATGAAGAGAAGTTTGCACCAAGCGCTTTTTTTTTTTT
Organism: Pseudotriccus pelzelni; assembly: GCA_035584735.1. Taxonomy (NCBI): domain Eukaryota; kingdom Metazoa; phylum Chordata; class Aves; order Passeriformes; family Tyrannidae; genus Pseudotriccus; species Pseudotriccus pelzelni. The sequence goes on along the minus strand of JAWMRA010000130.1, from coordinate 5,069,257 downwards.
TTCACAGAAACTTCTTCCCCTGAGCCTTCACACAGGTCTATGATACCAAATGGTGCTATAAAAGTGTGTGTCTAGAGAGCCAGTTCTCAAACAGCTCGGGTGTTGTCATTGCTTTTGGATCAGAAACTGGCTACAGGAAAAGGAACATGCCATAGGAGCCTCATGGATTTCTGGCTGCAGCATCATCCACTTCAATATGTAAATATTTACAAATTTTGACTTCTCACGGGAAAAATCAAATCAACCAACCCCACACCTTTGCTTTACTCTTTTATGGTGAAAAAGACATGGAAAATCTCTTAACACAACTCTGCAGGAATACAGTGACCGCATTGGTATTTTGTTGCATCCCATTGTGAGAATGATAAAATATAATTTGCTACTCACCTGTATTTTTATTTCCTTTTCTCATTTTCTCTGTCTTACTTCTCTGACAGATTCTGTTTTGCATTTGGCAATTGAGGTATCAAGTGCCAAGACACCCCTTGCGTGTTTGATGTGGTCTGTTGTACTTTAGGAGAGCTTGCTAGTCACATCTTGAAATTGTGCTCTGTAATAACAACAACTACCTGCCAAGGAATATTCAGTGTCAAGGGCTGGATTCTGCTCCTAGGGAAATCAAAGTTAATCTCTGTTTCCTTTGGGATTGATGAAGTCAGGAGACCTCATTTTGGAGATAGTATAAAAAATACTATCCCACAAGAGCTTTTGGGTTGAAAAGGCCAGATTTCTCCCACCAAGAAGAACTGGGAAAACCCTTGACAACGGAGAACATAAAACACACATGCCCATGCACATACTGTCACGTTGCTGATGAAAACCCCCTCATTTCCATCGGGGTGGGAGTCAGGCTGTAGCTATGCTGCTCCAATTCCACACAAGCCATAGGGAACGCTTGCGCTGCCTCTCCTGCTGGCTCTCACCCAGGAGGACATGTACAGACACACACTTAACATAGGGAGGTTATGACACCAAAAACTCTGTGTGTGTGTGTGTGTGTGTGTGTGTGTGTGTGTGTGTGTTGGGGAGAGGGGTAGCCCCTCTCTTAGATTCCCTCAATAACCTTCTATTTTGAAACTACTCCTGTGATTTTTGTTTCTTTCCGCGATCAATTCAACACTGTTCTTGAGAAGCCAAAGGACTGTGAAGTATAAAGGCCACACCTACTGCTGAAACGTACCCTGCTTCCAGTACCTCAAAGCCTAATTAGGATCTTGTGCCTATTGCTTCCCAAGTTCACTAGTTCTGAAAATCTATGCAGATATCCCCCTAAAGTAACCCACTAACCTTCCAAAACACTGCAATGATGCTACTGCAAAGTGACATTTTTTGGAGCATTGCTGGAATACTGAAACATTCACAAGGGAGGGACTGCACTGTTGCTCTTCGTGTAGATTTACAGTGGCATAATCCAACCTAAAAAGCCTCCGAATAAAGACAAAATTTGCAAGTGTGCCCAGCTGAAAAACGGGAAACACGTTTTATCTTAGCTTAGAACCATGGACATCATTGCCTGGCTGAATTCAATGTTTGCAGTAAGTCCACGTCCTGTTTATTAAATAAAAGAAAAAAAAAACCCAGTGCATTCTAGTCTTTTCTACGTGGAAGGCCAGACAGAGACCTCTGGATGCTTAAAAAAGGTCATCCTCAGCTTCAGCAGATATTGAGGTCAACTGCTCAGCTATTATTTACATCCGTTCCTCTCAAAGTAGTGAAATACCTGTCATCACCAGGCTGGATTTCAGCTCTGTAGAGGGCAATTATCAAAACCTAAACATCAATCTGTTAGAACTTAAACACCACTCCGTCCTCATAGCAAACTGACACGACTTGTCTAATCCTCCTCCAAATGCCCCATTTTCAGAAAATTTAAACCTTATGCAAGTAAGATCCAATTTTCAGTGTATTTTACCATACTCTGAGTCTATGTACTAGGTATTGTACAGGGAAAAAAATCCAAACAACCAACACCACACCTTGCTTTTTCTCTTTTATGGTTGAAAAGACATGGAAAAGATCTCTCACCACAAGTCTGCAAGAGCACAGCAGTAGCACTACTCATATTTCATCACACACAAACAGTTTGGAACATGGGAAGTAAATGAAAAACAACATTTTTGAAGCTGGACTGGTGTCAAGAATTACCTTTCAAAACCACTTGCTGTATTTTTTAAACTTGCCACATGAAAAAACAACAACTTCAAATCAATTACAAACACTCCTGCAGACTCATTAGCTCCCCGTAGACTTAATTTTCCAGGGTGCCAACTGCTTTAAAGTCAGAGTGCTCAGCACTTTTTAGGAAGACACAGAAAGAATCACTTGATCAGAGAGTTCTTTCTAAGGCAGGAAGGGAGAATTCCTATTGTCTAACCTCCCTGGGCAAAGAAAAGGGAGGCTGAAAGGGAAAACCATGTCAGGAAAACCAAGCTGAGAAGATGAGAACTTCCAAGGTATGCATTTCCTAAGTCATATCCATCTTTCTATATGCTGTTAGGTACTTGGATGCCCTTATGTATACTGGTTTGTAAATACAAAGATGCAAAGTAAACGTGAGAGATGTATTAAACGTGGAATGATTCGCTGTTTACTTCGAATTTGCTCCTTGGGGAACAGCTGAACTAGCTCTACTGTTAAAGATAGTTGAGACAGAAGATGGCTCACTCATTGGCCCTGTTATAAACCTGGGCTTTGAACTAAAAGAAAGAAAAAAATATTTTCTCAGTGTATTTCACCTGATTTCAAGTGAAATCACAATGCTGCTTTGGCTAAAAATAAAGACTCTGGAGCTTCCAGTGCTGTGGACTTCACAAAGGTTAAATGCCTTTTTAATCTTAGTACAAAAAGAGTGGCACAGCCTCACTGAAAAGTCAAATCCTCGGAGACCAAGTGAGCTGTTTGCAAAATCAAATACAATGTAACTTTTTGCAATACACTTTATCACAGTTTACTTTCCCTGAGAACTTCGTGTCTTTATCAGAGAAAGTCTGGCCTTAGGCAAATAAAACCAGGAAAGGAAAATCCTGATCTCCTTACCCATTCCTCTGGATATCCCACTGCCTTCACTGGACAGGACACCTCAGCCAAAGCTTATGAATGTTACTGCATGACTTGCTTGTTTGGGGAAACCTGCCATGTTCCAAATCACTTCCACATCATCAATATTTTCAGAGCTACTTGCTGCTCTGCTGAGTTGTGTACAGCAGAGCAATCCTTCCTCGCAGGGAATGGGAAAGAAGCAGCATCACAACGCCTGAATTAAGAGAAATGGCTTCCAAAGGTGTCATGACAGTGGTTCAAGGGAAAAAGGACAGTGGAAAAGACTGAAAAGAAGTTGACAGGAGCTGAGCAGCAAGAATAGATTGATACAGATGGACTTATCTGTTGTCAGAAATGTATTAAAAGCTCTTTCACATTACACAAAAGGATATATTACTATAATTCCTCTGCTTTCCACACCTTTTCCCCCTGTATCCAAACAACACGCTTCAAACTTTGCTACAAGTTATTCTCTGATGGGAGGTACGTGAATACTACCTATGGTAACACAAGCAGTGACTGAGCTCCTGGAAAAGAAGTAGCTCTGTGGCATGGTCTATATATTATTATTATTATTATTATATATGTTATTTATTAGCAGTCATTAAATTAATTGCTGTATCTGTAAGCAACAAACACAAGCTGATAGGCACCATCTGTGTGGCTGACAGCCAGGAACAACACACTACATGGTTCTCAAGGCATGGCAGCACCCAGCTGAGAGAAGGGTGGCAATTTTTTAACACAACATCTCAAACCAGTAATTACTTAGGAGATTAATACACCTTGAAGCCTTTCAGATTGCTGCTTGATGATGAGCGAGATGTGATGGCGTTGGGAAGCTCATTGCCAGGGACAAGGCTCTGGAAACCACCTGTGCCCAGGGGGTGGGTTGGTGGGAAGGCCCGCGAAGGAACAAACGTCCCTCCATCCCTGCTCTGAGCACGCCATCACAGAAAGACTTTGGTCAGGCTGCATTCTGTTCTGACTCTTCCTTTCACTGTCTCCCCACCCAACTTCACACAAATTCTTACAGAGGTTATGTACAGACTTGCACAAAATGGAGACTGACACTGGCTCTTGGAGGGTTTCCCAGAGCAAGTTTAACAGAGATTATATAACATGTTACATCTGTGTTGGTTGGTTGGTTTTTTTTTTTATTTTTAATATAGATGTTATTATACTACTAGTCTATTCTTCCTAGCTTAACCCTCCAACCACCCTTTCAAACAGTTAATTATGTTTTGCAGAGATTAAAAACCTGAGGTTATTATATAAGTTTGGTTTCCAGCCCTCACATGAGACAGCACAAGTGTGCTGCAACTGGAGGGTCTCAGCAAGTCATAACCACCATTATTTTCCTTTCACGCACACCACTATGAAGGTCATGAAGGGGAATCTTTAATTCATGTAACAGTGGAATTTTAGAGCTAACACAGAACTTTACTTCTCTATTCTGTTCTTTGATCAGAAATCTCTAAGTCATCTACAAAGCTTGGTCTCAGCTTCTGTGGTTGTGTTCCTTCTTCTCAAGACAATGCAATACGATAAATCCAGCTTAAAATTATAGGGCACTAAAGGATATTGACTATTCCCAAAAAATTCAGGCAAAGTCCCGTCCTAACAGCAAGACATAAAGGTCACCTTTGGGCAAGCCATCTCCAAGATGCTCTTCCTGTTATTGTTGCTGTGGCTTTTCCTTCTTCTCCATCATTGTTCTTCTTGTGGAGTTTAGAAATAAACAATGAGCAGACTTAGAAGAAAGGGGGAAACTGTCCACACATGCTTCCTACTCATCTCTCTTCCTCCCTGCTTTTTCTTAGATTTTTATTCTCCCAACATATCGTCTTCTCACTGAGAAAAAGGGAACAATTCCACTCCTCCCTCTTGAGACCTGTACTAGATAGTAAATTTTCTGAAACATTCAGAGAAGAATCTGTGTCTTACTTCTTTCTACTGAAATAATCTCTGCCACTTCCTATACACCTCAAGTGTCTGAAAGAGTCAAGCTCCAGAAACACATCTGCTAATCCAGTGCTGATGGGGTTAATGAGATCAAAGCCAGATTCCACTCTGTGCTTAGCAGTGAGATACTTCCTACCACAGGGCCAGGGTCACTACAGCCCTCCTCCAGCTCACCTAAATCAGCATCAAAATAACACAAATCAGCCCCTACTCTGATTAGAATCAGTATTCCCACTTTCTGTGTCCTTCCAATTCCATCAGCCCCCTCACATCTCCACATTAAAATCAGTCAGTGATTAATTTCGGGGTAATTTTCCTAAATCACATGTTTATTTTCAAGCATGCTCTCTATCTATTCTCCTCTCTCACCCTTCCCTCACCATCATTAATCAGTAGGGGCCTCACGTGCTCAAAGCAGGTGCTTACCTTCTCACCCAGCAGACAAAGTGATCCCAAAATTCAACTCCCCAACAGCCAAGTAGGTAAAGAACAGCTCTCCCAACATCCTCTCTTAAGTCTTCCCGGCAAGCGCAGGAAGGGGCCTAACAAAGCTGTATGCAGCCAATTGTGTTATCAGGGCACTTGGCACTACCAGCTGATCCTTGATTACTATTCATCCCTCGGGAAAATAAAACACCCTTTTGTAGTAAAAGTGTAACCGGTTACTATGATGCATTACACATTAACAAAAGCAGCTTTTTACCAAAATTACAGATGATGAAAGCCTGGAAGTGAAATCAGACCAAGGTAACCAGTTGTTTCTACATGTTTCAGATAGAAAGCTGACAGGTTTTTTACAAGACTTTTACAGTGCTAGGAAGAAAGTCGTGGGTGAGCTGTGTCACATATTTGTACAGAAAAAGAGTGGGGAGTTGTGTAAAACAAATTCTAAGACTAACAATTTTCTGTCGTAGGGACCTTTCTGGTGCAGCATCCTACGTGTGCTACTGCTAGCACTGCAGTAACCTCAGTTTTCACGAGGTCTTGAACGTTTTTAACAGGTGTCTCTACCATTTTTGTGCTCTTCTTGAAGTTTTCAATATGCTTTCGTATTTTCCTTTTTTTTTTTTTTTTTTAACCTAAGAGAACTGCTTATTAAAGAGCACAGTTATCTGCAAGGCAGGCTGAACGCTAGGTAGAAGGGTAAAATTTGCTGGCTTGGTGGAATAATCCCTACTTAGGTGGTGAGGAAGCATTCCAGAATATTAAAGGATTTGTTTGTTTGCTAATCTACTTAAGCACACATAGGCTTTAACACCCACAACTTGTGTGCTTTAGGGATCTTTCATGTCCATGGCCACTCTCAGTGCAACAGCTCTGCATTAAAGCTGCAGTGCAGCAAGCTGAGGACACGACACTCACCTGCAAAGAGCTACACGGCTTTGGTCCAGCCACCCACCAAATCCTCCTCTCCATCCCTCACAGGCAGTGTTTGTTGCTGCAGTAGCACACACAAATCACTCTGCTGCTTGTATCCTGCACTCCTGCATCCAACCCAACCAACTCTGAGATAAGAGAGCGACCCAAGCACCACAAAACCCCCTCACGTGTCCTGCAGAGAAGGCTGTGTGAACACGTTTCACACCCTCAGTTTGGGGAAAACTCGCTGACAGAGAAGGGGGGTAGCTTTAAGCAGCATTAAGCAGGGCAGGCTTGATGTAAGCAGCTGCCCCTGTGTGAAATTTGAAGCTCTTGCCAGCGGCATGGAGGAAAGACATGACCTCATTATTCCACAGCCCAGATAATCCGTTTCTGGATAAAGTGAGAGCTGACAAGTGTTTCACCTTGAAGGTTATCAAAGCCCTTTCCACACTTGGCTGATGCAGAGCCATTTTACCAAAGAGGGATGTGAAAACTCCTCTGTGTTGGTAAAGGAGATAAAAAAATCGTGGGGTGTGTGGTTAAGAGCACGCTGCCATCCCACATACACACAGGTATGAGAGGAAGGGACCAATGACATTTCCAGAACCATTTATGCAAACAGGATATAGTTGCACAAGTTGATAAAATATTTTTCTCAATATTTTGAGAGTTGCTGCTCTCAATTCATCTTCCTCAAGGCACTTTCTCTAGGTAAGTGCTTAGGGGGCCTCTCTTGACATCAGCTGCCCCTTCAGCACCTCCAGAAAGGTAGTTTAGCTCTCAGCTGGGATAAATCACTGTCTGGACCATCTTCTAGTATCTTTCCAATGCTTGGCAAGAGTGATTCCACTCCCCTCGTCTTTTATTTGGATGAACCCAAGCACTGTTGCCATGGATTTTGCACACGCACGTGCAGACAACACGACAATAGCCTGCAATTTTGTTGGAAGGAACCACAGAATCATTTAGGCTGGAAACGAACCTCTAAGATCATCTAGTCCAACTGCTGGACCCACAGTCTGTTTGAGCACTGGCTCCACACTAGTTCAAGGGGAAGGAATGTCATCTGGTTGCCATTGCCTCCTCTTGCAACACCTGCGCTCTTGCTGGAGGCTTGCCATGCAAACACAGAGCGGGGCTCCCTCCCCCTCACCACAGAGAAAATGCACATCTCCTTCTCCTATCATGGCTCTGGAGCTGTTGGATTTAAGTCTGCAGGGAAGAATGGCACCATTTAAAATACTTAACAACATATGAAAGCCCTGGTGAAAACGCGTGGCTACAGAGAAGATGAATGAATGAACAGGTAGCAGAAAGAGCAGACACAAACCCCAAGATTAGAAGTAGGTTTCAGCTGAAATATGTGTCTTCCAGATGTTACCCTGCCACACAAAACATGCCCCAGTACAACTGCAATCCTGCATGCCTCTTGCACCTGCTCCCTCGGGAAAGCTCCTTATCAAATTGCACACATTAGATCACCTGTGGTGTTTTCTTTCATGCCAAATAAAAAAAAAAGGCACCAGCAAAACCAAAAGATTTTGGGGTTCACAGGAGACAAAAATTATTGCAATTCACTACAACTAGAACAGCAACATTAAATACAAAAGGGTCACAATGTAAAACCAATTTGCCAAAAGTACCTCTGCTTCCACAGCAAGCCACTTCCCATGGCCCTGACTGCATCAGCATAGGAGTCATCTTAAAACTCAGAAGGGTGAGGACCACATTTAGTTTTATCCCAACTTTGGGATCACAGGAAGCAAGGCAAGTTCTTTATGCCTGCTTTTCACTAATTCTTCCAGGGGTCTTTGCCAAGGTTATGACAGTGGGTGCCTGTCTTCCAGGCACACGTGTGACTCCATCTTCCAGATACAATTCCTCCTTAGTTCTCTCCTAGCTACCATTAGATACTGATATACCACAACCCCCAGGCACTGGCATTTCTAGTACTGGCAATACTGTTTCACCCACCCACCAGTTGTTTTCTCTGGCAGAGCCAGGAACAACCAAAAGCCTCCACTGTGAGGCTCCTCACAGGCCTCACGCTCACCTGTTGCAATAGGGAGAGACAGTTCTCCTGCTCACAAACTTGTATCCATCACTGAACTTCATCTTCCCAGGCAAAACACCAGATTAACACCTTTGGCTTCCTCTTTCCCCCTCTCCACAGCCCATCAGCAGAGTTTGAGGCCTCCTTCACCAGCAGACATCACCCCCAGCCTTCCCGCAGCACTAGTGGACGGATGCTCAGTTAGTTACAGAAGCATTGTGTTTGGCACGTGCCCAGTTTCCGAAGGGGAATCACCACACTCTGACATTTCAAATGAGTAAAGAAGCTAAAAGGAAAGAGCCAGCATACACAAACCACAAAAAAAATTCCACTTTAAGGACATAATATTTGAAAGGGCTGACAAGTCCAAATTCAATGATTTTGAATAACTACCTTTGAAAACGATCTTTATTCTGTCCCTGATATTTTCCCTTGCACCTGAGCTGAGTAAACTGTTTCTTCTGCTCTCATTCAGAGACTGCAGGAAAATGATCCACAATAAACTTCATTCTTTTTCCAGGATTAAGAATTGTATATTGTATGTGCAGTGAAAATCTGTTTTATGCATTAAGGAGAACACAGGACTGATTTTTAAAATTTTTTTAAGTGAAGACATTTTTGCATTTTGATCATAAATATTCTCCTGGTAATTTTCGGCAAACCTGTCAAAAGACATTTTATGCCATTTTGCAAGACACTGTCATTGGAGGAAAAAGGTAGATTTTGTGTTTAAGCAAAACGTGCCTGAAACGTTGGAAAGCTTGATTTAAAGGTAACAATCCTGCAACTCAAGCAGTATTTGGGCCAAAAACTGGCTGCAAAAGATAATAGCAGGCAGCAAAAAGAGTCTGCTTCTAAAGAATGTAAAGAAGTCTAGGAAGTAAGTCTCGGTTAAAAAGAGGATGGGAGAAAGATAGATGATGTTCTCAGACGCCTTCTCTTCTATTCACTTAGCCTTGATCACTTTATTAAAGCAACATCTCATAGAAACACCCAAACAACAACAGGGATTAACCCAGCCGAAGAGAGATCACCTCTCTCTTTGATTCATTCTGCAGCACAGAGGTGTTTGGGCTTACACAGCCTCACACTGCAAGAGGTTTGACTCAGAGCCAAGGCACGATGTGTTCAGTAAAACACGCTGTGAAAAGTTCAGCTCTGAGCTAAAACCCACTTGTTCAAAGGACAGGCCAACAGGAGATGCCTCTGGAGTGCTCTGTCCTACAGTGCCCTCATCAGTTAAGTTCCAACGAGAGGCTCAGGGTGCAAAAGCTCTTGCCAAACTGAATTATGAAAGGACTACAGTGATGGTGTGTTTTGACCAAAAATGAAGTTTTTGGTTATTTTTTCCAGAATTCTGATAAGCGGGTTTCTAGTTGCTAGTCCAAGATAACAGCGTCCCGTCATTAGGAATGAGATGGGGAATCATCGTACCTTTCTTTAAATCTCAATTTATCAGTGGCTCGGGAGGGACTAAGATCCTGAGAGGCATCAGACTGGCAAAGTTTTCCAAACAGAACTTTTGGGAGCAACAGACACCGAGGGACTTTAAAAATTTGTCATAGTCTTTTTTTTTTTTCCTAAGAATACCTGACTTAAAAAAAAAATAAATTCAAAATCAAATTCCACAAACCCAAGGATAAAAAGGGGATCTTCCTGCATCCAAAATCACTTCAGGCAGGTAGCAGGTAGGTATGTACCATAAATGTGGTACCATGTAGGTGAGAGGATAAATATTTGCAGGAACGGTTTTTTTTTCCCCCAAGGCACAAACAACAGACATGGGCCAGCGTTCTGTCCTAAATGTCCTACAATTCAGTGTGCAAAATTCCCTCTGATGGCAGCAGGAGTTCACAAATGGAAAGGGCAGCCAGCTCCTACCTGCTTCCCTGGCAGCTTCTCAGTTCACATTCATGCCCTAGTGCATGTTCCCAATAAATCTGAGCACTTCCCAAGGAATGGCCATCTAGTTTTGCTACTCATATAGAGCATCACAGAGTGTTATTTTTAGGCTACAAAATTAGAAATAGAATTCACTATTGGCAGTAAAAACTGCAGTCTCTCTTTCCTCCCTTCAGGGACATTGGAGTAAAGTGCCAGGGGATAAAAGCAAGGCATTTAATTTTTGGAAACATAAAAAATGTAATGGTTGTGATAAATGGTTCACAGTCCAAACTCCGAGCTGGAGCATAGAGAATTTAGAAAAGAAGACTAAAGAAGCTTCAGTTGCAGTCTTGATCTCCAAAGCAAACTTTTCCACTTTATAATTTTCTTAATTCCCTCTGTCTTTGGACTATTAAAGAGATTAACAATGAAAAAAAAGAAAAAACCTGCACATACGTCAGCTGAACTAAACAAATGACTGCTTTTCCTCATCCCTTAATCCTTGTCAGTGATAGTAAAATTAAATGCTAATTACAGAAACAGTAGGTTAGCATAAAAGTCATTAAAAAGTGGTCATTTAAAAATAGCAGATTTCTGTTTAAAAGCTACAGATTGTGTACGGTGTGGAACTAAGTAAGGAGAGGAAAAGCCAAAACTCAAGGTGAAAAAATTATTCTTTAAATTTCATACTGCTAAGTAAACAGAGTAGAAATATCTCTTTGATATACAAATTCCTCATAAAATTATATAAACTTCTAAACAATTACTACTCTCTCATGCTTACATACAGAATGGCTGCAGGAAAGAAAAGTCTTCAGAACCATCAATAAACAAATCCAAAACCCTAAAACCTAAAGCCTGAAATGTCATTTCTTGTTTATTTCAACAAACAAAAGGAGGATTTGAATAAAATTTTGACCTGTAAATTCTTCTACTTACCTGCGAAACACCAGGAAAACACAGTTACCCACTGAATTTTAGGTTCTTGTTTCCTTTTTTTTTTTTACTATTATTACTATTTTTTTTTAAGGTTTGGATTGGTTTTGGTTTACCTTTCCCTCTGCTTCTTATGTCTGAACTGGAAAAGCTCAGTCTTTCTGTTGTGGGGAAAAAACCTGGATATTAGTTTGCTTTAACTGCATTTCATCCCAAGTGCAAGAGCAGAGAGCCCACAAGGACCTGTCACCATTTCAACAGACAAAGAAATAATTCAAAAAGATTTTATCCGTCCCCCAAGTATTTTGTGGTCATTTATAACAGTTTCTGCAAGGAGGTTTTCTTATTCATTAATTAGGATTCATTAAAGTGGCCAGATTTAAATACCAATCAACATGCCTATTTATTTTGATGGAAACAAACATGAGCAACAAAAATCTTTTGCTGTGGGTTCAGGTTAGTCGAGGGATGGACAGTTTTTAAGGTGCCTTCTTGCCACTACATGTGAACAGGAGTTGGTTAAGACCAAAGATAAATGTTTGGCTGTAATCAATCAGGATACTTCAGCTTTCTCTCAGAAAGCCTGTTTGGCAGCTTTGCTGGAGATCATAAATCAGAAGATTCACAATTATTTCCAGCATTTTTTATAGAGAGAACACTCCCCAGGCCTCTGCCTCACTGGGATGGTCCCTGGGATTAAACTGTGGCTAAGCCAGGAAAAAATGAAGACAGTAATGGTACTGGTTGGTTCTCTCTTTAGGGCCAAGAAGCCACCAAAAATCCAGAATTTGATAATTTTTTTTTTAATACATGGATAAACTAACTTAAATCAGCAATCTTACTACCTGTAAAATGCAGTTTATACCGCTGAAATGGTAAAATACAAAGTGTAGGACAATATGTATTACACTCCAAACTTCCACAAGGACATTTATTACAATTCTAGGTTTAATTAACTTTGGATACTCCACTCACTCTCAACACAAAATTCTTTGGCTTCTGACAGCTTTACAAAGGAAATTTGCTATTCACACTGTGAACACGGTGTGCATTACATTTGCCTCTCAAAGCATGTGCAGTCCACTCTGCTGCTGATAATCTGCATAGAACTGGATTAACGAGTCAGGAATCCTCGGGGTCACGACACTCAGTGCGCTCCGAAAGTGCCGTCCCATGATGGATTGGGCATGGATGTCTTCCTGGAGAGCCAGAAGAGCTGCTTCTCTACAGACTGCTGTTATCTGCAAAGTAACAATAAAGAAATACAACCACATAGTGTTATTATTATTATAATTATAATTTTTATTATAAAATATATTACTTGAAAGGAAGAAAGCAAACACAAGATCATGAACACACTCCAAATGCCAGATACTCACAAGTAGAGCTTTTCCAACTTTTTTTTTTTTTTTTTTAAATTTATTTAATAAATGAGGTTGTGGGCGATTAGGACATCCAAGAAACGGGATATAGCTCGAAATTCAAACCGCAGTAACATTACATTTCATATTACAGCATGTTGCAAATTAACTCTCTAATCGTATTGCCTTGTGCTAAACTCCCCACAACACCTGATAAATTCAAACCCCAACCACCAGCCACACGTTTTTCGGTCCCCAAAGTGCAAAAGCAGATATTCCCAGGCTCCGTGGACACTTTTCTTTCTCAGCTTTGCACTGGGAAAGAAATAAAAGCAATTAATTCCGAAAGGAAGGCTCGAAGGAGACGGGTGTGTGGAAAGGGAGAAGGGTTAAGGTCTCATACCCTGCAATGTGTTTTTAAGCTCTCTGGACTTCAGACAGCGGAAACAGACTGATGCCAGTGTCACTCCAAAGACACATTACTGTGGTGAAAGGAGCTTGTGGAATGAAAAGAGATATTGTGATTTCCAGTGCAACAGGGAAAACAGTGATTGATATTGACTGCTGCCTTATATCTGTAAATGAAAGAGCCAGCTGAAACACATTTGTCCGGCTATTCAGCATATTTTCTCTGTTTGTTCACTTACTGAAAGGAGTTCCCCCCCTCTTATGCTCTGCTAATGGTTGCCAAAGCCGTTTAGTAGCTTTTTAGGGGATTTAGCAGCATGTTTAGGAAGCTTTCACAAGAAAACATGCATGGATTTAGATGGCTTTGTCAAGTTACAACAATATTACTATTAGTTCTGTGCTGTTCTAATGAGCAGCGAAGCTAAACACTGCTGTTACGCATTTTAATGCTTTTCAGGGCTTCAGAGACAGCCTAACATGGAAGAGTAGCTGAGATTTAGTGCACCAGCTTCTCGTGGAGGTAAGGAATACATCATCTGGAAAGTTAAGGAGGGACCTTGGTCTTCCTGTGCAGGCTCTTCCCCCAGCAGACAGTGTGACTATGTCCCCATCTCTAACACGAATGTTAAGCTACTTAAAGAAAAAGAAAAAAATCCAACCCTCCTTCCCTCCCTGCCCCCTCCTAGCCTATTGCTCTTTCAAAAGACTGTTGATGGAAAAACAGATCCCAAGCATCCTGGGCTCTGAACCCATGTTGGTCTTCAAAGCAGGGGTCCATTCCCCTGCAGTAAGGGCAAGTTTCCCACAAAATGAAGAGACCTTTATTAAAAAAAAACCCCAAATGCAGTACAGGAGGTTTTGACCACCCTGTTATTCTCTCTGGGACCATCACCCACCCACAGCATCAAAATGATGCAGCAGGGTGCCACTAACAAGAAATTCTCTTGCTAGGAGCTGCTATGTTTTACTGAAGGAGAAGCTGAAGGAAACACTGCCAAGTTGGCAGATCCAAAAATGAAGGGACACCGCCGTCGGTCTTATTTCTTCCCATTTCATTTGTACACTGAAACACCCAGGAGGAAATTGCCCATGAGATCACAGTTCTGATGATGCTCTCATGTTTCCTCTATGCTCTAACAACGCTATTGGTAACTGTGATGATAATTAACTTCCAAAGGATTTTTTGTTTTAATTTTATTCCTAAAGACCAAACCATAAGTTCTGTGATAACTGAAAACCACTAGAGGTGAGGAAGCAGCAGAAAACTGGATTATTTTTGGCTTCTCGAAAGCATCTCAGCTGTTTTTAAGGGACAATGAAAGAATTTGAAGGCATTAATTACTGTTCTTTCTTTTCCTGGCTGCACACAGAGTTTTTGTGGACTACATCTTTTACATATACTGTTGAGCAATAAACAGCAGGAATTATAGTACAGTGTTGAAAATTTGGGCCCTCATGTCTGGTCACAGAGTCACATGGTGTTGTTTCCATTCCTTGGCTAACCCAGAGGATCAGGTTTCTGAGGTAAGAGATTCAACAAGACAAGTTTGATTATTTTTCTTTGTACAAGTATGCAAACTTTAAAAAAAAAAACACCTCCTCCCAAGCATTCTCACTAGCTGGTAAAGCTAAACCACTTGTGGAAAGCAAACACAAGTAGTAGTGTAGCCACAGTGACATGAGAGTGAATTCATCTGGTGAAATCTGCCATGTTACTAGCCTAAGGTCACTGGTTTTTCATGGATATTTCTTGTCACAGGCACATTAGGACATTTCTTACCAGGTGGAGCAACTGGAGGGTTTTTAAATGTTATTTCTACTGATTAGGTCAAGTGAGGCAAAGAGGGAAGGCAGCAGAAGGGGATGGCTGACAGCAAAGCAAGAAGACCCACAGCTTTGCAGCAAGGTATGGATCATTCCCAGGCTTAGCAGCACTCCAAATCCAGAAGTTACATCTAGATCATCAGTTCTAAAGCTTTGCAACAGGCCTATCCTCAATGAGTTTGCCCAATGACTTTCTTAAATCATTTCTCCCTTTGGCCTCCACAACATCATCCTGTATTGAGTGTCACTGTCTAATCACGCCTTGTACAAAAAAGCACTTTTGTTTGTATTAAACCTGGTAATTTCAGCAAGTGCCTCATAATCCCTGTGTTACGAGAATGGTGACTCATCTGTTCTTCCCTGTTTACTTGCCCTATACTATCAGTGATTTTACAGCACTTTATCTCAGCCCCTCAGTCAAATCTTTGCAAGCTGAAGAGTCCTCAGTGATCTGGTCCTTGCTGCTGCACAACTTGTCCATCCTTCCTCCCATTCCATGTTGTCTTGGCTAGTTCTGCCCTGTCCTCTCACTGCTGAGTGGCTGAAGCCATGCAGGGCACAGAGGGGGCCATACCAGGCCATAGCTGTGTCCTTGGGTTGTTTGCAGTTCCTTTCCTATCATTGTGTTAAGTGCCAAGATGATTTTTCTCAGGAAAATTATCCACGCTGCCTCCAGCATCTTTTCCCAAGTGACTATACTGAATTTAGGTTGTATAGCCTCTGCTTGCCTCTGTAAATGAACACTGAGAGCCAGCATTACCTATCTGCAAGGTAATTCTTAATGAATTTCAAATACGAATAAAAGAGGTCAGCATTTTTACCTTTTCAGTATACAAAAAGCAAAAAAAAGACATAGAAGCACAGTCTTTTGATCTCTGTGTGTTGTGAGGAATAGGAGTAATGTCCTAGTCCTGTTCCAAAGGCAAAACTGCAGCTCGCTGTATGGAAGGACCAAACAGATATTATGACTGCACATGAATACAGAGTGGCTTTCAGCACCCACTGCTAAGGCAGTAATGAAGACATTAAGTGATTGTCAGAAACAACAGTGATTTACACAGCACCAGACCAGGCACCAGGTAATTAAACTGTAACTACACTGTGGTGCTATCGCAGCAATGAAGAGCCAGCCAGGTGGGGTTGAGCACTACTGAAATCTGTGAGTACCACAATATCCCCTAATTTGATCATTACTGTCATTATAAATGAAAGATTAACAAATAGAATTCGCACTTTCGATGAAGTGAGAGCAAATTACTGACCTAAGCATTCATCTGCTGTCTGCAGTCATCTGTTCTCGTGGGAATAATTTTGAATTCATGCAAGAAAAACAGTGTATTATTTTTTTTAAAGGACTGATTTATCGTCTGTAGGATGATGCTTTAAGATCAGAAAATAAACAACTAATTTAGAATCCTGCTTCAAAGTCAAAAAGACAACAGCACCAAGCTATCCTGGGAGGGAAGGAGAATTAAAATTTGGTGCCTGAACCACACACACACACAGAAGTTGCTAAGAAGCCAAGCCACACACAAGCTCACAGCCACAGTGCGGACCGTGATAAGTCTCCAGAAGATAGGAATTTACACCTAGTCGTTCCCTTCTTCCCCATTTCACTCCCAGCAACAATACCATGCCCGGCGCCAGTTTCTGTTCCCTGAATAAACAGCACTCAGCATAACCCATCTTTCTCCCGAAACCAATGGTTACACTGGCTGATTCAGCCCGGCCGATTCTCCCCCATTCTGGCATTAAGCACCAACTCTTTCCAGAGGACTGAAAGTCCTTTTCAGTTTCTTTGTATTTAAAGTGCTCTAAATAGCTTTAAAGAATCTTTAAAAAAGAAAAAAAAAAAAAAAAAAAAAAGGAA